>CAWUFW010010187.1:0-719918 GCA_963921515.1 Calotriton arnoldi
TCTGTGCCCCTCGCTGCCCCATTTACGTTGTGCCCGTGATTTTGTCTGTTTTTCTCCCCTTTTTCCTTCTGTGCCCCTCGCTGCCCCATTTACGTTGTGCCCGTGATTTTGTCTGTTTTTCTCCCCTTTTTCCTTCTGTGCCCCTCGCTGCCCCATTTACGTTGTGCCCGTGATTTTGTCTGTTTTTCTCCCTTTTTCCTTCTGTGCCCCTCGCTGCCCCATTTACGTTGTGCCCGTGATTTTGTCTGTTTTTCTCCCCTTTTTCCTTCTGTGCCCCTCGCTGCCCCATTTACGTTGTGCCCGTGATTTTGTCTGTTTTTCTCCCCTTTTTCCTTCTGTGCCCCTCGCTGCCCCATTTACGTTGTGCCCGTGATTTTGTCTGTTTTTCTCCCCTTTTTCCTTCTGTGCCCCTCGCTGCCCCATTTACGTTGTGCCCGTGATTTTGTCTGTTTTTCTCCCCTTTTTCCTTCTGTGCCCCTCGCTGCCCCATTTACGTTGTGCCCGTGATTTTGTCTGTTTTTCTCCCCTTTTTCCTTCTGTGCCCCTCGCTGCCCCATTTACGTTGTGCCCGTGATTTTGTCTGTTTTTCTCCCCTTTTTCCTTCTGTGCCCCTCGCTGCCCCATTTACGTTGTGCCCGTGATTTTGTCTGTTTTTCTCCCCTTTTTCCTTCTGTGCCCTCGCTGCCCCATTTACGTTGTGCCCGTGATTTTGTCTGTTTTTCTCCCCTTTTTCCTTCTGTGCCCCTCGCTGCCCCATTTACGTTGTGCCCGTGATTTTGTCTGTTTTTCTCCCCTTTTTCCTTCTGTGCCCTCGCTGCCCCATTTACGTTGTGCCCGTGATTTTGTCTGTTTTTCTCCCCTTTTCCTTCTGTGCCCCTCGCTGCCCCATTTACGTTGTGCCCGTGATTTTGTCTGTTTTTCTCCCCTTTTTCCTTCTGTGCCCCTCGCTGCCCCATTTACGTTGTGCCCGTGATTTTGTCTGTTTTTCTCCCTTTTTCCTTCTGTGCCCCTCGCTGCCCCATTTACGTTGTGCCCGTGATTTTGTCTGTTTTTCTCCCCTTTTTCCTTCTGTGCCCCTCGCTGCCCCATTTACGTTGTGCCCGTGATTTTGTCTGTTTTTCTCCCCTTTTTCCTTCTGTGCCCTCGCTGCCCCATTTACGTTGTGCCCGTGATTTTGTCTGTTTTTCTCCCCTTTTTCCTTCTGTGCCCCTCGCTGCCCCATTTACGTTGTGCCCGTGATTTTGTCTGTTTTTCTCCCTTTTTCCTTCTGTGCCCCTCGCTGCCCCATTTACGTTGTGCCCGTGATTTTGTCTGTTTTTCTCCCCTTTTTCCTTCTGTGCCCTCGCTGCCCCATTTACGTTGTGCCCGTGATTTTGTCTGTTTTTCTCCCTTTTTCCTTCTGTGCCCCTCGCTGCCCCATTTACGTTGTGCCCGTGATTTTGTCTGTTTTTCTCCCCTTTTCCTTCTGTGCCCCTCGCTGCCCCATTTACGTTGTGCCCGTGATTTTGTCTGTTTTTCTCCCCTTTTTCCTTCTGTGCCCCTCGCTGCCCCATTTACGTTGTGCCCGTGATTTTGTCTGTTTTTCTCCCTTTTTCCTTCTGTGCCCCTCGCTGCCCCATTTACGTTGTGCCCGTGATTTTGTCTGTTTTTCTCCCCTTTTTCCTTCTGTGCCCCTCGCTGCCCCATTTACGTTGTGCCCGTGATTTTGTCTGTTTTTCTCCCCTTTTTCCTTCTGTGCCCCTCGCTGCCCCATTTACGTTGTGCCCGTGATTTTGTCTGTTTTTCTCCCTTTTTCCTTCTGTGCCCCTCGCTGCCCCATTTACGTTGTGCCCGTGATTTTGTCTGTTTTTCTCCCCTTTTTCCTTCTGTGCCCCTCGCTGCCCCATTTACGTTGTGCCCGTGATTTTGTCTGTTTTTCTCCCTTTTTCCTTCTGTGCCCCTCGCTGCCCCATTTACGTTGTGCCCGTGATTTTGTCTGCTTTCCCCCATTTCCTTTCTGTGCCCCCGCTGCCTCTCGCCATTCCCGCCGCTGCGTCCCAGCGGCCCCCGCCCCCTGACTGCCCATTCGCTGCCCCTGCCTCCCGCCTCCCAGCTGCTCCCCCCCCCCCCCTCCCACCTCCCACCTCCCCATAAATGGCGGCCGCTGTGCGGCCGCGCCGCTGGCGCGCCGAAGGCGCGCCTAAGGCAAGCCCGTCTGCGCCCGTCCGCGACTGGACCGCGCCCAGCGCCAGAACCCCTGGATCCCACCGATGCAACACTACTCGACGGACCTACGACGCCGCCACACTCACCGCACTCAATGCCGGCCGGAACCCTGCCTGCTACCGAGCCTCACCGAGACGCACCCACGGACCCTTCACCTGCCAAACCTGCCGATTCACCTGCCCCCGGACGTGCACCACCTCCGCCAAGTCGAGCACCAGCAGCAACAACCTGAAATGCATCCTGTTGAACACCCGCTCCGTCCACAGGCACGCCGTGGAACTCTGGGACCTGCTCGACGCAACAGCACCGGACATCGCCTTCCTCACCGAAACCTGGATGAACGCCTCCTCAGCGACCCGACATCGCCATAGCCATCCCGGACGGATACAAGATCACCCGGAGGGACCGCGTCAACCAGACGGGAGGAGGCATCGCCATCGTACACAAGAACACCATCCGCATCTCGACTAACTCCGACGAGACCTTCACCGCCGCCGAACACCTACACTTCCAGATACACACTGACCCCAAGACCACCCTCCGAGGCACCCTCATCTACAGACCCCGGGACCATGCACACTATTCAGCGAAGACATCGCAGACTTCATCAGCCCGCACGCCATGCCCTCAGCCGACTACATCCTCCTAGGGGACCTCAACTTCCACCTGGAGAACAACAACGACAGAAACACCACCGCCCTGCTGGACAACCTCGCCAACCTCGGACTCAAGCAACTGGTGAACACGCCCACCCACCACGCCGGCCACACGCTTGACCCCGTCTTCTCTTCCAGCAAGCACATCTCCTTCAGCCACGCCACCGGACTACACTGGACCGACCACAGCTGCGTCCACTTCAGCTTCAGAAAGACTGCGACCCACCACCACCCGCAACAGGCTCCCCGCCGGAGCTGGAGCAAGATCACCACCGAGCAGCTCACCGCCTCCCTCAGCCAGAACACACCCACCAACACAACGGACCCAAACGAAGCAGCCAGCAACCTCGCCAAGTGGCTGACCGCCTGCGCCGACGACCTCGCACCACTAAAAACCCTCCCAGCAGACCCGGAAGCAAGAAAACCCCTTGGTTCACCAACGACCTCAAGGAATCCAAGAAGAACTGCCGCACTCTCGAGAGAACCTGGCGACTCGACCAGACCACAGACAAAAGGACCGCCCTCAAGCACGCCACCCGCAAACACCACCAGCTGATCCGTGCCACCAAGAAGTCGGCACTCAAAGAACGACTGGACAACAACGCCCACGACAGCAAGGAACTTTTCAGCATCGTCAAAGAGTTCTCCAACCCCAGCGCCGGAAACAACGACATCACCCCCTCGCAAGACCTCTGCAACTCACTCGCCACGTTCTTCCACCGCAAGATCACCGACATACATAACAGCTTCGACGCACAAACCACGCACCCTACCGCCGAACCAACGCCCGCCACCACCACCCTCTGCAACTGGACCCCGATCAGCACCGAAGACACCACCCGCACGATGAACTCCATCCACTCCGGATCACCAACCGACCCCTGCCCACACCACGTCTTCAACAAAGCCGACGCCACCATCGCACCCCATCTCCGGGACATCATCAACTCCTCCTTCCACACTGCCACCTTCCCGGAGAGCTGGAAGCACGCCGAGCTTACCGCCCTCCTGAAGAAACCAACGGCGGACCCCACCGACCTCAAGAACTACCGTCCCATCTCGCTCCTTCCGTTTCCGGCCAAAGTCATCGAGAAGACCGTCAACGGACAGCTTGCCGCCTTCCTCGAGACGAATGGATCCCTCGACCCCTCGCAGTCCGGGTTTCGGGCCAACCACAGCACCGAGACCGCCCTCATCGCAGCCACCGACGACATCAGAACCCTAACCGACAACGGGGAAACAGCAGCCCTCATCCTCTTGGACCTCTCCGCGGCGTTCGACACCGTCTGCCACCGCACCCTAGTGAAGCGCCTCAGCAACATCAGAATCCGAGAGAAAGCACTGGAATGGATCATCTCGTTCCTCGCCGGAAGAACCCAGAGAGTCCGCCTCCCCCCGTTCAGATCCGAGGCCACTGAAGTCATCTGCGGCGTTCCACAAGGATCTTCACTCAGTCCAACGCTCTTCAACGTCTACATGAGCCCCTCGCAGCCATCGCACGCCAACACAACCTCAACATCATCTCCTACGCCGACGACACCCAGCTGATCCTCTCCCTCACCAACGACCCCACCACCGCCAGAGCAAACCTACACGACGGGATGAGAGACGCCGCCGACTGGATGAGGAACAGCCGCCTTAAACTAAACTCAGACAAGACGGAAGTCCTCATCCTGGGCTCATCACCCTCCGCCTGGGACGACTCCTGGTGGCCCCCGGCCCTGGGCACCGCGCCCAAGCCAACGGACCACGCACGCAACCTGGGCTTCATCCTGGACTCCTCCCTGTCGATGACCAGACAAGTCAACGCCGTCTCATCCTCGTGCTTCAACACTCCTGCGCATGCTCCGCAAGATCTTCAAATGGATCCCCACTGAAACCAGGAAGACCGTCACCCAGGCACTCGTCACCAGCCGACTGGACTATGGGAACACCCTCTACGCCGGAACCACAGCCAAACTTCAAAAAGACTCCAGCGCATCCAGAACGCCTCCGCACGACTCATCCTGGACATCCCCCGACACAGCCACATCACCGGACACCTGAAAGACCTGCACTGGCTCCCCGTCAGCAAGAGAATCACGTTCAGACTCCTCACCCACGCACACAGGGCCCTCCACGACCTGGGCCCAAAGTACCTCAACAACCACATGACCTTCTACACGCCCACCCGCCAGCTACGATCAACCAGCCACGCCCTCGCCACCGTACCAGGCATCCGCAGAACCACCGCCGGAGGAAGATCCTTCTCCTACCTGGCAGCCAAGACCTGGAACTCCCTCCCAACTCACCTTCGGCGAACCCAGGACCATCTCTCCTTCAGGAAGCAGCTCAAGACCTGGCTGTTCGAGCAGTAACTTACCCCCTCCCCCAGCGCCTTGAGACCCTCCCGGGTGAGTAGCGCGCTCTATAAATGCCGTGATTGATTGATTGATTGATTGAACAATGATGGCGACAGACCGTAAGGTCATGGCAACCTGCTCTGAAGACTGTCACACAATAGCGATGTCACAAACAGTAAATTCGCACAGACACTCTATACCTAAAAAATAGCTGTAAGGCATGGAACAGTGTTGCCTGCAATATTATGTAATTGAACATAGTAATCTAGAAACAACAGAAAGAATGTGACCACTAATTGCGTGGGTGTGACATCCAGGGCAGTGGAAAATGCTTTAGTGCAATGTCACCCTGATAAATTTGATGAAAGCATCAGAAAGGCTAGGCAAATGGCATACTGATGTAAAGTCTTAGTCATTACCAAAACAAGGGATGACCCAACGGTACAATAAATCGCGCCGAAGGGAAACCCCATGTGTGACATTGTCTGACCTTGCTCTCAAATCACTGGGTTGTTAAAACAAAAGAATAACAAATGTAAACTTAAACGCAGCTGTGTGAAAGGCCCTCGCTCTAGCCTGTCAGTTCAAAAGGCACAGAGCGGACGGGGAACACGGGTTAAATGAACAATAAACCAGCCTCCCGAGGGGATACAATAGCAACAGAAGTAGTATAGCGCTAAGGCGCTTACCTGCAGTCTCTCTCCAAGGCGTCTCGGCTCACGGAACAGCATCCGTGGTATGGGCAAAGAAGCCGGTATATAAGGAATTTTGGTAGCGCGCGAAAACAGTCATTCAAAGTGCGCAAAGAAAGACTTAGTTGGCATCGGGCCAACTGGATGTGCTCAGGGTCTACTCACAGTCCTGCGTGTCAATTACGTCAGGACAGTTGGATGAACTGATGGGCCATCATGTGTGGGATTGCTATGACAACAGCGACGCTCAGCCTAACGTGAACAGTAACAGACTGAAAACGTAGCCTCGAGGATAATATGCAGAAAAAGCACATGAAAGAATTAAAGGACAACTATTCAAAAACACATATCAAGTAACAAAAATAAAATATATGGCATGGGAGCCATAAAGAAAAAGGAAAAATAGAAGGAAATGGTATAATGCAGAGGAGAAATGTAAATTGGGTATATAAAAGTGGCGATCTTTATAATGAATATACCCAGCCACCGAAGGAAAAAAATGAATACATTTATATGTAAGGGGTTGCACACGATCCAGGGAAGAACCGTGCCTGAGCGTCCCTAAGGTGCGAATAATAGAAGTGATCTGTGACAGCGTGAAGCGGCCGTTTGAACGTACTTGTTGCGCTGTTTGAGATCAAATTTCCAAAGGCAAATAGAAGAGCTTCCTACGTCTAACCCCCTACACGAAAGCGCACGGACAAAATGTACCGTTCTCTATCCGTCCAAAGTGTGTAGACGGGTTGATCCAATAAAGGGGACAAGACCGAAAGAGCAAAGACGCCCAACCCTCGCGTGTTCCACCCTCACTGTAGACTACCACAATGGAGATGGGAGGGAGTCATAGTGATGGAACGGAAAGTATCCTACGTCTGAGCCATGCCTGTAGTGAATGTCAGACAACCGGGGGTTATTTTGATCACACCTTAGAAAATCATACAGGAAGAGCACAAAGAGCACATACTCAATGCATCCTGCTATCTCAACCCTGATGTTAACTATAATGTTTTACCCTTTGCAATACTCAGTACCAAATGTTTCTACGTTTTTTCCAAATGTTTTCCCCTAATGATGTCTATTTCACCACATCAACATGCTTGCAAGGGTGCTTTATACAGATTTTTACATTTCTCCCTTTCAAATTTAGACTTATACAACTCTGTTTGTTTAAGCCCAAGAGATCTCTTTTGAGATATCCCTTAAACGTCATTTTGACAGCCCAGTGCCTACCAGTGACAGGCCCCCGGTTTTCACGTTCCAATACGTGTAGGCAGCGAGCGGCTGCACTCTACGTGCACGCCATCGCTCGCATTTAAATACTGAACGCAAGAGCCGCGGGCTCATTCTCTCAGGAGAGTTGGAGCCATAAGGTCTGATTTCAAGGTACGTGTCTTTGCCGCCCTGATGCGATTACGGGTCATGTACGATCCGTCATTTGTTAATAGTTTTATAATTACTTCAGATTGACAAGGCAAGAGTTAACGTTGTGCACGGTACTCCTGTGAATAACTGATCGCCAGTAATAGGCTAGTCTAACCACTTTGTAGCAGATTGTTGTCAGCCTTTCTTGCATTCCCGCTTATGCTTTAGCCACCACCAAATGCACGATCTTCTTAACTGGCACGAGTGCGGGAGTCGTTTCATTTATTTATTTATTTACTTGTTGATTGATTTCCTCGAGGCTCACGTGTATTTCAGATCTCCATCGTTGCCTGTAACCTCACGACGCGACGATAGGATGCACAACTTTAAGATTAAGATATGTGTTGAGTGTAGTCACTAAGGGCTCCCCCTACATAGTCTTATTAGCTAGTTTCTATATAGAGCTGCATGAATTCCAATCCAGTTATCCTTCTATACACCATGCCTTCTGCCTTTTAATATGTTTATTTCATAACAGTTTCTCTTATATGATTGGGATCCACCTTGTATACCGAATATGTCCTTCATTCTTTCCCCATTGGATAGATTCATCTTGTCACTGCGAAGGATCATTTGACCCACAGTGTAATACCAAGGCCCGTATGTGCACGTTTGGCCGTACCTCCCCAGAATTCAGTAAGTGCTATGTTAGTAGGGGCCCAGATAGTCATTGTCCTGATTTGTTCGCTCAGCTCACATGTTGATTCTGTGTCTTCTCTGTATTTAGGAGCTCAGTTGAGCCCACACCCAATGACCGTCCAGCCGGAATTTATGCGCTGGCAGAACGATTAGGTAATCTTTACCTTCAATCATGAGCATTTACTACCTTCTAAAACCATATCCCCCTAACACGGAGTATCCCATTGCCTCTAGGTGCTCCATGTTCACACAGTCCTGATGAAGACCCCACCCTAAGGCTGGAATTACCTTGATTACTTTAGGGGCTAAAACGTTGACTACTACTATTACACAAGCCTCGACGACTGAAATTTATTATCAGTGTCTTGGTAATGCTATGTGATATAACTGGAACAATTGACCTATGTCAGGCTGGATTGGTCTCACTTTGTGAATTTGATGTATATATGTCACATCACCTCTCCCTTGTCCACCACCCTCACTTTTTCACTTTGATCCTAAACACCCTGTCCTTTCCTTTCCCCACACTAGAGCACCCTTTTTCAAAAATATTTGAATTAATTCTAGATGGAAGAGCAACTGTGTTGCTGAAACTGAAGTGAATATTTGCTTTGAAAATAAATTGCATTCCCTGCAGTTTAACCTAAATTGGTATTGTGAATGCTGTTTTCTATTTCTTATGTCTTGAAAAATTGTTGCTACTGTGACCGTTTGTCTATTGTACTGTTATATATATATAGGCCAAGGTGTATTGAAGAAAGAGTGGGTGTATGAGTGTCTGAATGGATGATTTAGTAGGTGCGTGACTGACTGTATAAGTGAGTGATTAAACGTGTCTTACTGAATGCATGGGTTAGTGACTAAACTGTGTGAATGTCTGTATCAGTCTGTCAGTTGGTCTGTAAGCGGCTGCATGGGTTGGTGAGTAGCTACATGAGTGTCTATGTGGGTTATTGATTGCTTGTCTGAGTATCTGTATGGGTGCCTGAGTGTCTGTGTGGGTGGGTGGGGGGTATGTGACTTTGTGCATAGATGTGTGAGTGGGTGATTCACTGGGTGTATGGGTTCAAGAGTGCATCTGTGAAGGGCTGTGTGGATGGGTTAGTGTGTGTATGGGTGTATTGGTGAGTGTTTAGAGGTCTCAGTGGTACATGTGTGAGTAACTACATATGTGAAAGGCAGTATATGTGAGTGTTGGACTATATAAATGACTATTTGTGAGAGTGAGTGATTGTGAGAGTGGCTGTATAGATGAGTGTGTGCTTGTGTCAGTGATTGTATAAGAGAGTAAGTATGTGTTAGTATCTGTATGAATAAGTGAGGTGGCGTGTGCATAATTGTGTAGGTGAGTAAATGGGAGTGTGATTGATTCTTTGCATGGCTGACTATATGTGTGACTAACTCTGTGAGAGAGTGGCGGTGTGTGAGTGACTGTATAGGTGTTTGAGTGCATATGATAGTGCTGTATTGATGAGTGACTGCATGTAAAAGTGACTGTATGGGTGAATGAGTAGATGTGTGTGAAGACCTAGGAATCAGTGAGTGGGTATGTAGTAACTGGTATTGGTGTCTTTGGTTTCAAAAATGGTAGTCTGTATTTTAGAGTGGGTGTATCAAAGATTATATTAAGGTGTGAGGAGGCGCATCAGATTATCACGTGGATGATGTCATTGGTGATGTCATCAGTGATGTCATTTGAGATGTCATGAGTGATGTCATGAGTGATGTCACTGACCATGTCATGAGTGATGTAATATGTGATGTCATAAGCAGTGCATTGCGGGGCGCGAGTTATACTTAGCTCAACTAACTATAACGTCCGAATTTCTCTTGTTTTGTATGAGTGAAATGTCCAACTAACTATAACGTCCCTGGAACCTGTGGTTTTTTCAGTGAATTTCTAAAGTTTTTTAAATGCTAATTTCTAACTATAACGTCCCTGAAACCTATGGTTTTTCAGTGAATTTCAAAGGTTTTTTAAATGCTAATTTCTAACTATAACGTCCCTGAAACCTATGGTTTTTCAGTGAATTTCAAAGGTTTTTTAAATGCTCATTTCTAACTATGCCTACATAGGTAGGACATGTGCAGAAAGAGGAAGAAAGGTGCAGAAAGAAGCAAGAGAAATACAGAAAGAGGCAACAGAAGTCCAGAAAGAGGAAGAAAGGTGAAGAAAGAAGCAAGAGATGTGCAGAAAGAACCAACAGAGGTGCAGAAAGAGGCCTTGTTGCAAAGTCATCCTGTGCCCTGGGCACCCCCAACTTTTTGCTGATTAGTACTGGTGGTAAATGACTCTACCTAACCAGGCCCGAGCCAGTGCTATGCTGAAAGATAATTAGAATACAGTGAAAACACCTACATACACTAGGGTACACTATGGGTTGGGGTACCACTGTGATTGGCATGACCTCCCCTGTAAGGCCCTAGTACATAATCGGGCAGGGGGATTAAAACTACCTCTAAGTCCCTAGCATATAATAGGGCATGGCAGTTTAGAGGCCAGCAGCCATTTTCTGCACTTGCATGTGTGCACTGCTGAGCCTGAGGTCAGTTTAAAAGTAGCCCTGTGTGTGCAGAAAGAGGCAAGAGAGGTGCACAAAGAAGCAAGAGAGGTGCAGAAAGAAGCAAGAGAGGTATAGAAAGAAGCAAGAGAAGTGCAGAAAGAAGCAAGAGAGGTGCAGAAAGAAGCAAGAGCAGTGCAGAAAGAACGAACAGAGGTGCAGAAAGACGCAAGAAGGGTGCAGAAAGAGGCAACAGAAGTGCAGAAAGAAGCAAAAGGGGGCAGAAAGAGGCAAGAGGGGTGCAGAAAGAGGCAAAAGCAGTGCAGAAAGTACCAAGAGACATGCAGGAAAAGGGAAGCAGGGTGCAGAAAGAGGCAAGAGATGTGCAGAAAACGGGAAGAAGGGTGCAGAAAGAAGCAAGAGAAGTGCAGAAAGAGGCAAGTGAGGTGCAGAAGGAGGCAAGAGAACTGCAGAAAGAAGCAAGAGAGTTGCAGAAACAGGCAAAAGGGGTGCAGAAAGAGGGAACAGGTGTGCAGACAGAGGCAAGAGAGGTGCAGAAAGAGGGAAGAGGGGTACAGAAAGAGGCAAGAGGGATGCAGAAATTTGCAACAGAGGTGCAGAAAGTAGCAGGAGCAGTGCAAAAGAACCAACAGAAGTGCAGAAAGAGGCAAGAGGGGTGCAGAAAGAGGCAAGAGAAGTGCAGAAAGAAGGAACAGAGGTGCACAAAGAGGCAAGAGGGGTGCAGAAAGAGGGAAGAGAGGTGTAGAAAGAGGCAAGAGAGTTGCACAAATAGGGAATAAGGGTACAGAAAGAAGCAAGAGGGGTGCAGAAAGAAGCAACAAAGGTGGAGAAAGAAGCAACAGAAGTGCAGAAAGAAGCAACAGAGGTGCAGAAAGAGGCAAGAGGGGTGCAGAAAGAGGCAACAGAAGTGCAGAAAGAAGCAACAGAGGTACAGAAAGAGGCAAGAGAAGTGCAGAAAGAGGCAAGAGAGGTGCAGAAACAGGCAGGAGAGGTGCAGAAGGAGGGAAGAGGGGTGCAGAAAGAGGCAAGAGGAATGCAGAAGTTTGCAAAAGAGGTGCAGAAAGAAGCAAGAGCAGTGCAGAAAGAACCAACAGAGGTGCAAAAAGAGGCAAGAGGGGTGCAGAAAGAGGTAGGAGAGGTGCACAAAGAGGCAAGAGGGGTACAGAAAGAGGTAGGAGGGGTGCAGAAAGAAGGAAGAGAAGTGCATAAAGAAGCCACAGAGGTGCTGAAAGAGGCACGAAGGGTGCAGAAAGAGGCAAGAGAAGTGCAGAAAGAAGCAACAGAGGTATAGAACGAGGCAAGAGTGGTGCAGAAACAGGCAGGAAATGTGCAGAAAGGGAACAGGGGTGCAGAAAGAGGCAAGAGAGGTACAGAAAGAGGGAAGAGGGGTGCAGAAAGAGGCAAGAGGGGTGCAGAAACAAGCAAGTAAGGTGCAGAAAGAGACAACAGAGGTTCAGAAAGACGCAAGAGAGGTGCAGAAACAAGCCACAGAAGTACAGAAAGAGGCAAGAGAATTGCTGAAAGAAGCAACAGAGGTGTAGAAAGAAGCAAGAGAAGTGCAGAAAGAGGCAAGTGGGGTGCAGAAAGAGGCAAGAGAGGTGCAGAAAATGGCAAGAGAACTGCAGAAAGAGGCAAGATGGATGCAAAAAAGGGAAGAAGGGTGCAAAAAGAAGCAAGAGAGGTGCAGAAAGAAGCAAGAGAAGTGCAGAAAGAAGCAAGAGAGGTGCAGAAAGAGGGAAGACGAGTGCAGAAAGAGACAACAGGGGTGCAGAAAGAAGCAAGAGAGGTGGAGAAAGAGGCAAAAGAAGTGCAGAAAGAAGCAACAGAGGTGCAGAAGGAAGCAACAGAACTGCAGAAAGAGGCAAGAAAGTTGCAGAAACAGGCAAAAGAGGTGCAGAAAGAGAGAACAGGGGTGCAGACAGAGGCAAGAGAGGTGCAGAAAGTGGGAAGAGGGGTGCAGAAAGAGGCAAGAGGGGTACAGAAAGAAGCAAGAGAGGTGCAGAAAGAAGCAAGAGCAGTGCAAAAGAACCAACAGAAGTGCAGAAAGAGGCAAGAGGGGTGCAGAAAGAGGCAAAGGAAGTGCAGAAAGAAGGAACAGAGGTGCCCAAAGAAGCAAGAGGGGTGCAGAAAGAAGCAACAGAGATGGAGAAAGAAGCAAGAAAAGTGCAGAAAGAAGCAACAGAGGTGCAGAAAGAGGCAAGAGGGGTGCAGAAAGAGGCAAGAGACGTGTAGAAAGAAGCAACAGAGGTACAGAAAGAGGCAAGAGAAGTGCAGAAAGAGGCAAGAAAGGTGCAGAAATAGGCAGGAGAGGTGCAGAAAGAGGAAACAGGGGTACAGGAAGAGGCAAAAGAGGTGCAGAAAGAGGGAAGAAGGGTGCAGAAAGAGGCAAGAGGGGTACAGAAAGAAGCAAGTGAGGTGCAGAAAGGGCAACAGGGGAGCAGAAAGAGGCAACAGAGGTGCAGAAAGTGGAAGAGATGAGCAGAACGAGGCAAAAGAAGTGCAGAAAAAGAAATAAAGGTGCAGAAAGAAGCAACAGAAATGCAGAAAGAGGCAAGAGAGGCGCAGAAAGAAGCAAGAGTGGTTTGCACACCATTAGTACCAATTTAATACCCACATTTAGCAATAAGTAACAGGTGACCATTCTAGGTTTGCAAAGGGCCTTCCACCACGCTGTAACACTTGTCGCTGCATTTTTGGTAACATTTGAGCCGTTTGAGGTAGAAACAAGGTTTTTTTGTTCAAATCTACAGATTATGCAGCAGATGATGGATTATGTGGCAAATGTGGAAAATGTATAATTGTACAAAAGTCAGTGCAGCCAAACAGTCGCATAATTCCAGTGGCCCTGCTCATACCTCTGACTAGGTCCAGAAGTGCTCCTCAGTGGTTTCTTTTTTTTTGTCTCATTGAGTTTATAGTTTAGCTTCTATGGAAATGAGGAAGACTAAACCTGAGGTTACCACTCCACAACACAGACTACCATACCACATAATTACTCTCCATAACACATAATCTCACTCTACATAATTCCTATACACTAAATACCACATACTTTCTATCCACATCAAAGTCAAAGTCTATCCACATAATTTCACTGCACATCATACCACATAATTCCACTACACACAACTTACATCCACTCCAAGAAACATTAGTAAAACACTTTTACATTTACAACGCCTATAGCTCTAACTCTCGCAAATATGAAACCTATTACATTGCAAATGCTTCTTTAACTAGTAGTCGCGTTTGCAGAGAGGTGGAGAAAGGGGGCTGGGCCTCCGACCAGCGCTCAGGAATTCCACTGCGTAGGACTTACAGGAGGTACCAGGAGGGCTTCTTGGCCCCCAAAGTCCCTCGGGAGCAAAATGGACTTCATCGCTCAACCGGTTGTGTGTCAGGAGGCACGTTTGCAGAGCGGTGGAGAAAGGGGCGTGGCCTCTGAAGACGTCTTACCAATACCACTGTGTGAGACTTACTGGAGGTAACAGGAGGGGTAGTTGGCCCCCAAGGACTACGTTGGGGCCAACTACCCCTCCTATTACCTCCAGTAAGTCCCACACAACAGCATTGCTAAGTTCTCATTGCAGGCCACGGCCCCTTTTCCCACCACTCTGCAAACGCCCTCCCTGGTGCGCTCTTGGATGGGGATTAAAGTCCACTTCACTGCTGGGGGTCCTTAGGGGCCAAGTAGCCTACCTGATACCTCCAGTATGCCCCAGGTAGTGGGATAGCTGACAGGTGGACACAGGCCACGCCCCTTTCTCCACCACTCTGCAAACACACCTCCTGGCGCGTTCTGGGTTGGGGGATTAAGTCCCCTTGCCTCCTGAGGGTTCCTGGGGGCCAACTAGCCCACCAGGTACCTCCAGTAAGCCCCATACAGCTGGATTGCTGAGAGGGGTTCGAGGCCACGCCCCTTTTACACCACTCTGCAAGAGGCGCGTTTGCAGAGTGGTGTAAAAGGGGCGTGGCCTCGGACCACCTCTCAGCAATCAAAATAGCCCCTGGGAGGTGGTTGTCCCCGGGGCAGTGTGGGGAGGGGCAGGAGCCCCCACACTTCTTTAAATTACAGTTAAGCCCCGGGGAGGTGGCGGTCACTGGGGCTTGGGGGCCCGTGAGGCCCCCACACATAATTAAGGATGCCCCGGGGAGGTGGCGGTCCCCGGGGCTGTGGGGGCCGTGTGCCCCCGCATATTATTTCAAAAGCCCGGGGAGGTGGCGGTCCGCGGGGCTGCGGGGCCCCGCGGGCCCTACATCATTATCACACAATGCCGCCAGGACCTGGCTCACCCGGGGGCTTTCAGGCCCTGGGGGTCCCTGTGGCAGGCCTAGGGGGTCAGGGTGTTTCTATCCTGCCCCCTTTTCTTTTTTTTAATCGTTTTTTGACCCTTTTGCTTGTGACTCGGTTTTACCGAGTCACAAGATGGCTGCCAACACTTCCTGGTTTGGAGTGCTGGCAGCCAATCAGAGTGAAGTTTGTGCCTGGGAGGGTTCGCAAATCCTCCTCGGTGCTCGGATATCGATATGTTTATATTTTGTATTTCTCAGCAACTACTGAACGGATTTACACCATTTGAAAAAAGCACACTTTCTAGACCAAGACCTACCTTTTGCCAAATTTGGTGTAATTCCGTTCAGCAGTTCGGGCTGTAGCTTTGTCTAAAGTTTCCTATGGAAATGAACATGGGGAAAACACGTTTTGGGACCCCCTTTTTTCTCGGCCCCCGCTTGATGAATCACCGCCAAATTTTCAAGACAATTAGCTGACCTGAGCTGGTCATTAGTTTGGAAAATTTCGCGAAGATTTGTCAAACGGCGCCAAAGATATTGGCAAAAGAAGAAAACGCTTTTCCTATGCGTCCAGTAGGTAATATAGGTATATATATATATTTACTTTAAATAATTAATAAGCTGTTATCTTTAATTTATTTTAAAACTTTAAAAATATATATCAATAATTTAAAATATATTAAAAAAAAATCTACAATAATTTAAAACATTAAACTATTAGAAAATATTTAAACTTAAATTTCCCAATACAATCAGTGCAAAAGTAGGAAAAGTGTTGGATAGCAAAATATTTAAATTTACTATTCCAACTCCAGTGAGTGCAACAGTAGGGAAAGTGTTGGGTAGCGGAGGGAAAAATTACTATTCCCACTCCAAAGAATGCAACAGTAGGGAAAGTATTGGATAGCGGAGGAGTAAAAATTACTATTCCCACTCCGGTGAGAGCAGCAGTAGGGAAAGTGTTGGATAGCGGAGGGGAAAAATTACTACTCCCACTCCAAAGAATGCAACAGTAGGGAAAGTATTGGATAGCGGAGGAGTTAAAATTACTATTCCCACTCCAAAGAGTGCAACAGTAGGGAAAGTGTTGGATAGCGGAGGGGAAAAATTACTATTCCCACTCCAAAGAATGCAACAGTAGGGAAAGTATTGGATAGCGGAGGAGTAAAAATTACTATTCCCACTCCAAAGAGTGCAACAGTGGGGAAAGTGTTGGATAGTGGAGCGGTAAAATTACTATTCCCACTCCAGTGAGAGCAACAGTAGGGAAAGTGTTGGATAGCAAAGGGGAACAATTACTATTCCCACTCCAGTGAATGCAACAGTAGGGAAGGTGTTGGATAGCAAAGAGGTAAAAATTACTATTCCCACTCGAGTGAGTGCAACAGTAGGGAAAGTATTGGATAGTGGAGGAGTAAAAATTACTATTCCCACTCCAAAGAGTGCAACAGTAAGGAAAGTATTGGATAGCGAAGGGGTAAAAATTACTCTTCCCACTCCAAACAGTGCAACAGTAGGGAAAGTGTTGGATAGTGGAGGGGTAAAAATTACTATTCCCACTCCAGTGAGAGCAACAGTAGGGAAAGTGTTGGATAGCGGAGGGGAAAAATTACTACTCCCACTCCAAATAATGCAACAGTAGGGAAAGTATTGGATAGCGGAGGAGTAAAAATTACTATTCCCACTCCAAAGAGTGCAACAGTAGGGAAAGTGTTGGATAGTGGAGGGGTAAAAATTACTATTGCCACTCCAGTGAGAGCAACAGTAGGGAAAGTGTTGGATAGCGGAGGGGAAAAAATTAATATTCCCACTCCAAAGAATGCAACAGTAGGGAAAGTATTGGATAGCGGAGGAGTAAAAATTACTATTCCCACTCCAAAGAGTGCAACAGTAGGGAAAGTGTTGGATAGTGGAGGGGTAAAAATTTCTATTCCCACTCCAGTGAGAGCAACAGTAGGGAAAGTTTTGGATAGCGGAGGGAAAAAAATTACTATTCAAACTCAAACAGTTAAAACAGAAATAAAAAACATTAAAAATTATACATAAATCATAAAAAATATAAACAATATTTAGAAATGAAAAATCAAATATATTAAATATATAAAAAAAATATTATTAAATTAATTACATATACAAAACCTACAAATAATATAAAATATAAAATAATAAATACATTTATAAAATAAAAATCTTTTAAACTAGAAAATATTTACAAACAAAGAAATAAATTAATACATAAATGTATTTATTGTATTTCCTACCCTATAACACCACACCAATAACAAAGCACTTCAAAATTCCAAATAATTTCCCCGAAAATTAACATTATTAATAATGAATTTAAAAAATATTATTAATAAAGAAAACTACTAAACATTAATTGACTACAGACACTTTAACACTATAATATCCACAACACACACCTAAATTAAACTCTAAAATAACAAAACACAATTAAAACTTATATATAAATTAAAAACTATTACTATTAACAACTAATAATAAAGTAATTAAAATGTATTTAATACCCACCCTTTACCCCTTTAAAAGTAAAAACAGACAAAAAATTAAACAATTTCCCAAAATACATATAAAATAATAACATTAATTAACAACTATATGTTAATTAATTAAATACAAATTACTTCCCACCCTTTACTCCTATAAACACCAAAATAAACACCTAAACTTAATTACACAATTACCATAATTATTTACCAATTGATTAAAAATTAATTAACATCCAATTATTAATTCATCAATCAAAAATAAATTACTTCCCACCCTTAACACCTATGAACACCACAACACACACCTAAAATTAATTACACAATTACCATAATTAATTACCAATTAATTAATTGAAATTAATTAACAACCAATTATTAATTAATTAATAATAAATTACTTTACACAGAACTAGTGAATGACTTATACACCCACTCATAGATTCACTCAGCGACTCAGCCACCCACTCACAGATCGATTCAGAGACACATGTACCCACTTATATACCTACTCAAACACACACCAGTTGATGCACCGACTCAGAGATGCACTCAAAGAATGATGCATGAACTCAGAGACCAACTAAAACATTGACGGACCCCCTGAGACAGCTGGTGAAACATTGATACACTCAGTCAGAGGCCACTTAGACACTGATGCACCACTCCGACACCCACTTAGACACTGACACACCCATTGAGAGACCCACTCAGATACCGACTCACAAGCCTAGTCAAACACTAATGCATCCAGTCACAGACCCATTTAGACACTCATGTATCCACTCACAGATTCACTCAGACACTAATACACTCAGTTACAGACTCACTGTGAGACTTACACAACCACTGAGACAGTCATGTACCCACTTACAGATCCACTCAGACACTCATACACTCACTTACAAATGCAGTAAGCCAGTCATGCACCCACTCACTGACTCACTCAGACTTATGCACTTAATTAGAGACCCACTAAGACACTTATGCACCCACTCACAGACCCACTGAGACACTCACGCAGCTAGTTACAGAACCACTCATAGACTGATGCACCCACTCATGGATCCACTGGTATACTTATACAGTGAATGAGACACTTCCTGGCACAGTAATGCATGCAGTCACAGATTCCACTGAAAGGGTCATACACAGCTTATAGATATATTAAGAGAGTTATACATGTTCTTATAGACTCATTTAGCTAGTAATGTGTCTAGTGTGTTGGTTATAATCTACTTTGCAGTTATACGTTTTGAATGTGGTGGTCGGTATTGAATGTCTGCTTTTGTTTTCTCATTTCGCGACATATTTGTAGTGATCACGGCCATTGACATCTTCATGATGCCGGCGTCACCGTGAAAACGGAAAATCAGTTTCAAAGATGGTTTTTATATAAACTCCCCAGAAAAATATGACTTTAAACAGTGCAGTAATAAACCCCTAGTTTCTAAAATGCAGTAAAATGTGTGCATATATGTGTTTTACACTTCATAAAAAGGCTCAATGGTCGCGGTTAACGTGCGTATCACGACTCCCGGCATCATCATGAAAACGGAAAATAGGGTTGAAAGATGGTTTTTAATGAAACTTACTAGAAAAAATATGTGTTTAAACATTTTTTAACCAGTCATATAGATAGTAATGTATGTATTATAATGGTTAAAATGATTTTTTTAAGTTCTACATTTCGAATGTGCTGGTGGCCGTCGAATGTCTGCTTTTGTTTAGCAATTTCGCGACGTGATTACGATGATTGTGGCGTCGTCATGAATATTTCTCAAAATTGGGAGAAAAAAATATTTGTACCAAAAATGAACATAATTTGGGCACTATGGTGACTCTGACAAGAGCCTTTTTGTTGAGAGTGTGTATGCATATATACAGTTGCATATAAGACTATGCATAGTTTCAGGTTGCTTAGAAACACACTGTTGCCTTAGTCTGTATAGTGAACTCCATCACTTCTATAGATTCCATGCATGTCAAAACGTAGGTTGTTGTTGTAGATAGAGCCCATGTTATGGTCTCTGAGGAATACAGAAACAGTTTTATTAACATATTTCCTGGCTTTGTCAGCTGTGGACAGAATTGATTAGACCACTTCCATTTCTGCCATTGGTATATGTTAGAGTACACCAAGACAGTGCGAGGGAAAAGCATCATCAATTCAGCAAAGGTATCCTTCATTAGGATTTCCAGTCCTACCCCGGTCAATGTGCCTAGGTCATTGCCACCACAGTGCACAATCATGAGGTCAGGGGCTAGTGAATCCATAATGGTTTTAACCAAAGACAACAATTAATGAAACTTTAATCCTCTCTTCCCAATCCAAGTAATGTCCACATTAGCCAAGTCCCTGTCAATACTTCTCTTTCTTGCAGCCTCACCAGCTCAATAGACTCATAGCTGTGGCCCACAATCCACACTTTAAGCATTTTGAAGGAAGGAGGAGTAGCACAAAGGACAGGTCTGCTGCTCAGTATCACAGTTGGTACAATGAAAGGCAGTGAAAATGCATGTGTGCTGGTGGTTTGAAAAAACTAAAAATTTGATTGGATGGAGGGACTATGCAGGTGAATAAAATTAGGTAGCACGGAAATGATTAGTAAATGGATGTTTGATTGGCTCTGGTAAATAGAAAAAATGTAATAGAGAGTTGGATATGTTTTACAGTATGTGCAGTAAACCACACCTGCTGGAGTTCATTTTGTAACTAGTATGGCCTTTCTGGAATGTGCTGTGAACTTGTGATCTAGTGGTTTTAGCGGGTTTCTATGGAGAATGTACTGAGGGTGTATTTGGGGAAGCGTGTTTAAGAGACAGGTATTAGTTTTTAAATATTGGAGAGGTTTAGGTTCATCGTTTTATAAAGCAGGTAAGATAACCTAGTGAGGATTTTGCAATGACCTGTAGTATAATATTAAAAATATAAAATTGTAAAGGAGGGTAGGTTTTCCGACTCCCATTTTTTTCTTGAATTAATCGGGATGATCGAGATTACGTTGCGAGTATTTACACAAAGGCATTCATTTTGGGCTGTATGAGAAAGTGAAAGGGTTAACAGAGTAACCATTCAGAAATGCAGTTACAACAATAAAAAAGGAACGGAATGTTTTTATTTGCTGACTTTTGCAGTATCAGGTAATGCAAAGTTCAGAACGTTGCCATTTATGGCTGCTTTGTATGAGAGGGGTGGGCCATTCTTGTGCTAAGTTTTTACAAACCCTGAGAGTATTGCATCTATCTAATGAGTTAGAAAAAAACAATTTTACCAACAAACTCAATTTTCTGGTGTGTAAATTATATTTAGTTTATAAATAAAAAATAATTTAACAATGTATATTACTATGTCATATTGTAATAAAAGTTTGAAATATAAAAAAGGATTTAAAAAAGTTTAAATGGCTTATACTGATGGTATGAGTGTCTTTATATATCTAATAATAGGTGACTAAGATATAGTTTGTTTCAGGTGCATAATAGTTGTCTGTGAAGTTAGTTTACAAAGTGTTTCCATGGAACTATATATTGCAGTTGAGCTTCTTCTGTTCATTGTCTACGTGGTTGAAGAAAAGACTGCATGCTAATGGTTACAGTTATATGTAATAATGTACTATAAGATGTGAAAGATTTACACGTGTATAAATGATGTGTTGGTCACTAAGAATGTTTTTATTTGAATTGTGGGATTTGTAGTCCTACTTGTACCATTATAATTTATTAATTATGAATATGCCAAAGGTCACCGGTATGTATTATATACTCTTTAGTGTAGCTTTTAGACAATTACAGGGCAGGTTTGTATGTGCATAGATGGTGAGATATGTTCTTTAAAGTTATGCTGAATGACACGTGTAATATATCAGTGCTAAGCATGGTTAAAATGCAGTGTAAAAATATAAATGTAGGTTACTAGTGCAGAGTGGGGCTTCAGACTCTCATTAGCAGCATGCAAAATTAGTTTGTCAACTATTAAATGCATGTTTTAGTACATTTAGCTGATCTCTGACATATGCTGTAGGTATGCCAGAAAGCATTGTTGTTTCTGGTTAAAATAGTGACACTCGTCCAATTGAGTTTGTGTAAGTTGGTAATCATGTGCACACTGTTATGCGAAGCACTATATAAACTACAGCACCCATGATGAAACAGACATAGTTGTTTTTAAAGCATATAGACTCTGTCCCACCCACTTATGGATCAATAGAAGCACTTATACATTCAGTAAGAAACTCACCAAGTAGATATATATCTAGCAGTATCAAAGGCAGTTATAGATACGTTTTTAATTTCTAATACAGGTACTGAGGAGTTTATTCAGCTATGTATGTTGAAATTTCTAGAGCTTTGAAAACAGACAGTCAGATACTCGTAGATTTTTATGTGCCCCATTAAACATCTAACCTGCCAACCAGAGTTTGATCTGACACACCTTACTAAGAAATCAGTCAGGCAGTAAAACACCCAGTGACATAGTGTTAAAGCATTTAAACATTATGTTATATACACAGGCATAAGTGGTATCTATACACTGGTAATGAAGGCAGTTGCAGACACAGCTAAAAAATGTATACTACCATATTCAGGAGCCAAACCATGCAGCTCCTTACAGACACATGTAGATAACCCTAGAGGTTATGAAGAGAGGCAGTGATTTACCCACAAACTTACATGCTCATGTGCTCACAGCCCCATGTAGGGACTGAGACACGTATTCATATATCTACTATAGGACTGACACTTTCAACCGTATCATGCACAGAATAGCCGCTGCATCATGTTTTGGGCCTTGTATAGTTTAGTGTCTGGATGCAGTTTTAGTGCTAGCCTCAGCTTCATATTTTAAAATCATACACAAGGCATAAACTGATCTTTTATTAAATATAAGTAACCACTGAGGTAGGCTGTAGCTAGGCCATAGGGAGGTTAGTATGTGCTTAAAAGTATTACATGTACTCTGAAGATTTACTGGGCGACATGGACTCGCACAAACTCATGCCCTATTAAACATCCAGTTTGCCAACCAGAGTTTAATGGGACACATCTTACTAGGAAAGCAGACAGGTGGTAAAATATCCACTGACATAGTGATAAAAGCAGCTAAACATTCACTGATATAGGCAGGCATAAGTGATATCTTTATAGTGCTAATGAAGGCAGTTGCAGACGCAGCTAAAAACCTAATACGCAGTAGGGTAGTCAGGAAGAAAAGAATGCAGTTCCTTATAGATACACTTAGATAATGTCAGAGGTTACAAAGTAACATAGTGATTTACCCACAAACTTACGTGCACATGCAATGACGGCTGCAGATATGACTCAGATATTTATTCTCATATCTACTTAACAACTGACACTTTCAAGTGAAATATGCACAGAAGTAGCCTTTCCATCATGTGTTTGGGCCTTGCACAGTTTAGCCTCTAAATGCAGTTTTAATGCTAGGGCTACCATCATATTTTAAGGCATAAACTGATTTTTAGTAGATATAAGTCACTACTGACATAGGCTGTAGCTAGGCCATAAGGCAGGCTGGTATGTGCTTAAAAGGTAACACATGTACTCTGAAGATTTACTAAGCTCTATATGCTCATACAAACTCATATTCCCTGCGAAACATCCAGTTTGGTAATCAGACTTCAATGTGACATACCTTAGTAAGAAAGCAGACATGCACTAAAACACCCACTGACATGTACATATTCATTAATATAGACATGCAGAAGTAATATCTATGTAGTGCTAATGTAGTGTTAATGAAGGCAGTTGCACACAGACCTGAAAAATGTAATACTCACTGGTACTACCCGGAGGCAAACTATGTAGGCCATAACAGAACCATTTAGATAACTATAGAGGTTAAAAAAAGAGGTATTCATTTTTGTAAAAACACTTACATACACATGTAATGACAGTCCCAGATAGGGACTGAGACACTCATTCACATATTTACTAAAGAACTGACCCTTTCAAGTGTGCCATGCAGAGAAGTAGCCCTTGCTTTATGTCTTTGGCTTGCTATACAGTTGTACTTGTAGGACAGTAATTTCACTTAAAACTCCTACACAAGGTATACGCTGCTGTTGTACCACATATAACTGACCACTAAGGTAGGCTGTAGCTAGGCCATAGTGCAGGGAACTATGTGGTTAAATGTAAAACATGTACTCTGAGGTTTCAGTGAGCTATGTCCAGTCGTAGAGACCGATGTGCCCAATTATACATCCACCCTGCCACCAAGGCTTACATTTGAGATACCCAAATAGAAAGGCAGACAGAAGTTAAAAGACCCAGTGAGATAGTAAGAGAAGCACATAAACATTCACTCACAAAGACAGGCAGAATTTATATGTATGTAGCAGTAATGAAGGCAGTTGCACACACACTTAAAAAACAGAATACTCGCTAATACACCCAGTAGACAATCGATGCAGCACCTTGCAGACACATTTAGAGAAACATACATGTCATCAAGATAGGCAGTTATTTACTAACAAACATATATACATATGCAATGAGAGCCCCAGACAGAAAATGAGACCCTCATTCAGATATCTGCTAAAGAACTGACACTTTCAACTCTACCATGTAGAGAAGCAGCCCTTGCATCATGTCTCCGGCCTGCTGCCCTTGAGCATGTACATGCAGTTTTGCTGCTAGGCCAACCTTCACATTTAAAAGTCCTACAAAATGCATACGCTGCTTTTTCACCATGTAAAACTCTCCACTTCACTGAGGCAGGCTGCAGGTGGGTCGTAGGGCTAGGTGCTATGTGCTTAAAGGGTAACACATGTACTCTGAGGTTTTAGTGACCTATATGCACTCCTAGAGACCCATGAGCTCAATTATACATCTAATTTCCCACCTAGACTTTATTTAGTCTGACATGCCTAACTAGAAAAGCAGACACACACTAAGACACCCATACATACTGTGACAGAAGCATGTAAACATTCACTCACAAATACAGGCAGAACTGATATGTATGTAGCACTAATGGAGGTAGTTGTACACAAACTTAGCTTGTGCATGCAGTTTTACTGTTAGGGCTGTCTTCTCACTTACAACTCCTACACAAGGTGTAAACTGCTCTTGTACCACATATAACTGAGGTAGGCTGTAGGTAGCTAAAAGGGGAGGGTGCTATGTAACGCATGTAGTCTGAAGATTGAGCTATATACCCTCATATAAAGTAAATGTTTAAATAGTTAAAAAAATGTATGTGATACTATATAATTAACTGTTGAATGTACTTCTGTATTTTCGTTTTCAGATCACAATATTTGGTTATCTACAGAGAATTACCATGCCATCAAAAACTCAGAGAAGAAAGAAGCAGCAGCAAACACACCTCCTTAGAACTGAGAAACAAAAGGGGCAACATGCCAAAAAGGTGATGAAAGAGAAAAGAACTGCTGGTAAGAGTACAAAGACATTTCTTAAAATTGTATGTGCACAACTGAAAACAGTGCCAAAACAAGCAAACAAAAACAAAAGTATAACACCAACTATCAAAGGACAAAAAGTCTTTGATATAAAAAGTAAGAAGTTGTCAAAAAAAGGAGAGACTTTAAGCGGAAGGCAGAGGCAGTTCAAGGAAACAGAGGTAGAATGTTTCATATTAGAGAAATTCACAACTTGTTAGCACCTACAAAAGAAGAGCACAAGCAATCAGACAAAAGGAATATATTGAAGATATAGTTGATAAGCTGTTTGCTCCCAAGAGGAAACTATTTATCTTGGTTTTAAACAGAATGAAGACACTGGACAAAATAGTGTTGTCTATGGGAAGACAGAGCCAAAAGAAAAGACTTGTTAATATACTTATCTTTTGTAAAGTGTTTAGTGGTGAATGGATACACACTTCTAGTAGTGAGCATTTCTTTAATGAAGAAGGCTACTTGCAGGATAACACATTAGTGCATGCAGTTGTTGAATCTGGGTGATGTTATGAGATGAAGAATGGTTCTCCTATTGCGAAAAAGTAATGGTATCCTGAAATGTTGAGGAAGTGATTGCTGAAGAGGTGCAATGAAGGCGTAGACCGGCCCCTGTGTACAAATGGAATTGTAGTAGTGTTTGCAGTATTCAACAACAATCAATTGATATATTGAGAAATTTTCTCTGTATGTTTCCTTGCAGAAGTTTATAACAGAAAATACGTACTTTGCAAGGATTAGATCCATGCAAAATAAGGAAGCATACTAATTTACTAGGCCACTCACTAGCTTGTCTATCAAAAAAGTATGTCAAAGCAGCTTTTGTCAGTTCAGAATGTTAGGTGTACACCACTCAAAAATGAGAACTTTTGTTAGAAGGCTTTACAATGTAAAAACTCTTGCTCTATGTTTGGGAAAAAGAATAGAGCTTTTTTGCATGGTACTGTAGTAGAAGTAAAAAGGTTTGTGATGATGTGCAGTTTTGTTTTCTTGGTCCTGAGCAAGAGTGTAGGGAAAATGAAGACTTGATATCAACAGGGGTTGTGAAACAGGATATAGATATTACTGTTGGTAGTTTTCAAAAGAGATTACAAACTTTAACACAGTGTGTTCTGAGCAACTAAACTGTATTTGTATATGTTGTCGATGCACTAACTACAAAAGTTAAACTCGCAATCCTGATTTGTACATTAAAAGTGAAAAAGAAAATAATGATAAGTGGCGTGAATTTGCTGTTTACTTGTTTGTACAGGAACGGTTTGAATTATCCACCCGACAAGTTATATGTGAGTACTGCTTTAATAAGTTAGAGGAAAACAAGATTCCTGCTAGAGCAGTACACAACAAATTAGAAGTAGTACCTATTACAGAAGTACTCAAAGATTTGAATATTCATGAATCTATACTAATCCAATGTATACATCCATTTAAAGCTATAGTTCGCATGGAGCCTAAAACAGGGAAATTACCTCCAACTGAGCTCCAGAAAGTTCTGAAAGATAGAGTTGTATACTTGCCATTAGATTTTAAGCAAAATATTGAAACTATAGGGGTACAAAAATATGGAAAGAGTTAGTATTTGTTAGTAAAGTTAAAAAGGCAACTTCATATCTTTTTAGACAAATTTAGATATTCTTCAAGACATCACACATCTGGAGGACAACACATCACCATTGACAGGTCAGATAGCAAAAGTGGATCGATGCAGAGTAGAATAAATGTATGTACATTATACCATCCATCCCATACATTCTAAAGAAATTGTTGGTGATCTATATCAACTAAAAGAATCAAAAGTAGCTCCTTTAAGTGTATGGGGAAAAGGTTTAGATGCTCGCTGTTTCCCTCATCTCTTTCCTACTGGAGTAGGTGGTAGGTATGATCATTGGCCTGTACAAATACCAGCGGCTGAGTACAGGTCTACTAGACATTACTCAGAGGGCTCTATATTTCATCAATGTAGCACTTATATATTTCATCTATTGTTTGAAAGTAATTTGTCTGCATTGTCTTATGCTGTAAATCACATTTTGAAAACAGGTGTAAATCTGCAACATCTAGCTGCAAGAGAATTTGTTGATAAAATTTGTGGAAAAGATGAACACTTGGAGTACAACTTAATTAATCTCATGGCATGTCAACGTGGGACTAACGGATATTGGTATCCTCATCATGGTGAGCTGAAATGCATGTTGAGAAATTTAGGAGCACCTACATGGTTTCTAACACTCATTTGTGCTGAGTATTCATGGGATGACCTTCTTCAATTCTTGCGAGAGGCAAATTCAAATATAAAAGACATCAATCTGAAGACACCAGGAGAACTCTGCTCATTGGACCCTGCAAATGTTTGCAGATATTTTAACCACAGATTTCAAGCAATGATGGCTGCAACAAGAGTAATCTTCCTCTTGGTGAAGTGACTGATTCCTTTTGACACAAAGAGTATCAAACTAGAGTTGCTCCACATATTCACATGCAGCTATGGGTAAAGGCTGCTCCAAAGTTTGGAACAGATAGTGATGAGTCTATGTTGTCTTTCATAGAGCAGTATGCAACTTGTGCAATCCCAAAGGACACTGGTGCCAAGATCTTAAGACAACAAATTTTCCGATTCCAAAATCATAGGTGTGGAAAATATTGTCATTGAAAATACAAATCCAAAGGCAAATTTTACACGAGATATCGTTTTGGATTCCCACGACCTGTTATTTCACAAAGAAAAGTGAACAGCTTTTTTTCTGCAGTCAGACACACCCTTACACAGAAATCACCCAAAAATACATACAACCTAAGAAGAACAGAGACCTCCAAGTACATTAATGACTACAACCCTGTCATTCTGAAGATGTGGAATGCAAATATGGATCTACAGTTTGTTGCAGACAACTCGATTGTTGTTGCTCGCTACGTCACTTCATATATAACAAAGCCAGAGAAGACATAGTTGAAAAAGATGTGGGAGGAAGTTTCAGCTGAGAAAAGTCTTACAAAGAAATTGTACAGTTTTAGTTTGAAAATGCTTTCCCGCAAACAAATAGGTTCATATGAATGCTCAAACAGGTTAAGCTCAGCTAGTTTGCTCTCTAAGTCAAGAGGAATTGTATGGGTGAGCCTAGGGCTTGCAAACACTCGTAACAGAGTATTAAAGTCTTTCCCAGAAATCCAATATCTTGCTGAATTTCAACCTGAGAGTAGAGACATTCTGAAAATTAATATGATAGATACATACTGCCCAAGAAGAAGTAGATATCTTGAAAACGTGTCTGTTTGAAATACTGCAGCATTATACATATAGAATTAATGCTACTGAAAACATAGAAGAAGGAAGATATGCCCTACTTGGATGTGGTGGTTGTTTGGTAAACATAATAAAAAGAAATCTAATCAAGCACAGAAAGCTGACTTTCCAAACACCAGTCAAGAAGGCATTTTTCTACTTAGCACTTTTGCAGTTGTTCAAGACATGGCTTGCAGAATCGGAATTACTTGGACAGTATGACTGTTATGAAGATTCTTTAAATGCTGTCAAAGATACCATACAGTGCTCAGTATTTCCAAATTATCTTAAAATGTTGAGAGATCAAGTTGAACAGGAGGAAACAATTGCTGCTGAAATAGCCAAGGACAGTTCTGAGAGCGGCCAAAGTTCAGCACCAGGAAGTTAAGATCCTCTTGGAGAAGCAATTATTTCAAATGAAGCAGCTATAGCTATGAATGACGTGGACAATGCAATTCTGCATGTGAGAGCTGAAACTGAAGACTTAGAGCAGTTACTGCAGCAACTGAGTAAAGAACAGAAAGATATTTTTAAAGAAGTAAAAGATAAACTATTACATGGATACCTGCATGAGAAGAAAGAGTGCCAGTGTTCTTTATCTAAACCAGGTCTACTATACAAAAGTGGTCAAACTAGTAGTGGAAAGTTCCTTAATTAAAGTACTCACCAGTTACTTCAGAAGACTACAGATTCAAATTTGTCATGTGTAGTAACTGCACCAACAGGATTTACCGCTCATAACATTAAAGGAATTACTCTTAATCGACTACTATTACTACCTGTGGAACATGACAACAAACTGGAATATCAAAAATTATCAGGTGGCGCTTGTTATGAAGTAGCAAGAGTATTAAAAAAACTGAAGCTTCTGATTATCAATGAAGAGAGCATGGTGTTGAATCTAATTCTTGCCTTTATACATTTAAGAATACAACAGGTATTGAAAAACGAACTATGACATACTATTTGGTAGAAAACATTTAATTGTATTTGGTGACCTACTACAGCTAACATCAGTAAAAGGACAACCTGTTTTCAAGATACTTCTACATGATGAAATAAGGCATTTTCTTGGAAGTATTTTCAATGTGAATATTTGGGAATGCTTTGAATACAAAGAATTAGTCAAAAATATGTGATAAGCAACAGATGTGGAGTTTGGAGATATGCTAAACGACATTAGAGTAGGAGTTCTAATGAAAGAAGCAAAACCTACTTTGAAAAGTCATCTCTTCAGCAAATTATTTCCATCGAATATTACACCTGCGCAACTAATTCATAATTTCATTAAAGAAAACAAGTCTATAGTTTGTATAATGCCAACCCTACAAGAGTGCTCAAAGTTCAATGAACAATTATTCCAACTGGAGAAATAAGATATTGTGGAAATTAGAGCTACAGATAAAATGGAACATCAAGGAATAACAGTACTACTGACAGATAAACTACAAGCAAAATTGGATTCTTTGGAAAACTCTGTATCAAAAATGACGATTAGCGATAGACTAGCAACGGATACAACAGACACGATAAGGGGTGACTACGGGTTTAGTGGCTTTGCTCTTCAAATGGGGGATGATTTGGCACGTACTGTACTGTATATTGGTTTTATGACACTTCAGTTTATTGTTAGTCTGATATGTTTACTTGCATTTTTTCCTTCTTTGTCTAATTGGCAACAAAATGTCAACATCATTATGGCTATATTGTATATTGTATTGTTTTGGTACCTGGCTCTGTCAGGCCTCCCTTGGCTGTTGACAATAAAATTTTGTTTTGAAAAAAAAAGAATTACGATTAGAGAAGCAGTTAGATCTCTGTAAAAACTGTCATGTAATTTTATGTCGGAATTTAAATGTTGAAGAAGGGTTAGTAAATGGTACAGTAGAAAAAGTTATACATTTTGTTAATTATGCAAACAGAGATGAAGTGGAATACTTAGTAATAAAATTTGATGAGGTTGACGGTTTCAAGCAGATAGGTCGATGCGTTGTACAATTCTTGTTAGTAAAAGACTTATATAGGCAGCGAAAACAATTTCCGGTATCAATAGTATATGCTGTAACAATCCAGAAATCTCAAGGTTTAAGTGTGGAAGCAGCTTTTGGGAATATTGGAAGTAGTGTATTTAAAGAAGGAATGTCATATGTAGCATTATCACGAATTAGAACATTGTCCACTTTGTTTTTGATTGACCTTGATGAGGAAACAATTAGTGCTGATGCTAGTTGGTTAGGGAGTACAATCGGCTAAGGAATGTATTACGAGAAACGAGTAATCTGTCCAAAGCGGAAGATTACAAATCAGAAAACAGATGATGAACACAAGGAAGTACAGAAGGGAAGTCCCCAACAATCAAAGAAGAGGAAATTAGTAAATGATGAAGAAACTGTAGGTTATGAATTCGATAACACTTCAGGGGTGAACTGCTACGCAAATGCTGTTGTAAATGTACTATTCCATTTGCCAGGTGTTGTTACTGAAGTCAACCAAAAAAAGATAAGAGAATTTGTAAAGCGCTCTATGGTTTGCTGCAACGTTTACACAGTGATAGAACTACACTACATTCTGTTCCAGAATAACGACATCTTATAGATATGTCTACTGGATCAGTAGTATCTACTCTCAATATTCAACCAGATGAACAAGAATTTGCCATGGTGATGCTAGGAGTAATAGAGGAAGAAGAAGTAAATATTAATAACTGATTTGGATGAAGTTACAAATGGGACCATGAATGTGAAGATCTTCAATTCTCCTACACTACTGTAAAAATTCAGAACGCTTCCTGTATTTGACATTACCAGACTGTAAAACTGTGCCTTTTCAGCAATTGACCAAAAATGGCAACCAAAATATGACCTGCTCAAAATGCAAATCAGACCTTGTATCTACATTGTTTCTGCATAGAACAGGAAAACACATTATAATAATGTTACAACGATGCAGAGCAGATGGTTCAAGACTGAACGGGAAATAACAAACTTTTCAGCTGGTCAAATATCAATTTCAGGAAGGAATTTTACTACTTTGGCAATCGTTTTTTCATGAAGGAGTTAATACAATGTGTGGACACTATACGTTCTGTTTGAAATCCCAATCTGGATGACTGAATGCAATGACACTAATCTAAAATCAAAACCAAGACTTCCTAGGAGATTACCAAACTCATATCTCTTATTTCTTCAAACAAAGGTCTCAGGATTATTTGTAGATAAAAACGGGTGTACAGTATTTTTTAATACGTGAGTTTTGCTCTATTAGACACTATTCGGCATATTGGGAGTAATGTTTTCAAAATGTTGTTGGAAACCCAAGAGTCCTTTTACATTCAGCAAAGGATTTTATATAACCTCTAAAGACTACATTCTCTTATTACAGTTAAATACTAAATGCATACAGTGCAACAGCAGCAGCCTTAAGTTACCACCTAAAACTGTTTCCAAAAATAAAAAAAACTTTTTGTTTCTCCAACAAAAACTTCTACATACTACTGCGTGGTGTTTTGTCTACGTTGATCATCACCATTTTCCGTAGAACTTTACCTACAAGAAAGGATGTGTTCAAAAGGATCTAAAAATTGAGAACTGTTTCACAATTATAAGTCATATTGTACCAGATACAACAATATAAGAAACAGTTAAAATCTGCGTTTCTTGAGATTATTGTAGTTACTTTAGAAAAAGCCAATAATTCATGACTTGTAGTGAGTGTTATGCATAGTATTATATGTTTTGTAAAAATGTACTATGCAACAGTGTTTTTTTAAACTCCATTAATTGTTTTTTCCCCACTGTTAATTGATGATATTTCTTACAGACCACTGTTTATGGTGAACAAGTATGAAAGCTGAGAACAGTAAAAAATAGATTTTTTTGCAGAGTTGATGAAGTTTGGCAACATTGTATGTCTCAAATCACTTTTCTATAATTGACAGATTTGTTAGTCATAAGGAAACTAATGCACCCATTCACTCACACATACAAGCCCTCATAAACCCATTTACACATCCATGCATGCATACACCCATTCACTCACTTATACAGCTAGTCACACAGTCAATTACTCACCCATCCATGCACTCATCCACTCTTTCATTCACCATTGTACAAACTGAACCACCCATTTACTCACCCAAATAGACACTGATGTACCCATTCACTCACCCATACACATACTTATATACCCATTCCCTCACTCATACATGACTAATACACCCATACATCCACTCACACACCAATTCACTCATACCAGCACTAATACATCCATTCACTCAAGTATACATGTTCTATTTCACCTATTTGCTCACTGATTCAATCATTCATGCAGCACTCATGAACTCATTCAATAACATATGCACTTCTTATGCACTAATTCTAACGTCCATGCACCACTTATGCCCTTATTCAATCATGTATGTACCACTCAGGCACTCATTCTAGTATCCGTACAGCTCTCATGTACTAATTCTATCATCCATGTACCACTCATGCACTCATCCAATCATCGATGCCACACTCATGCACTCATTTCATCATCCATGCCCCACTCATACACTCATTGAATCATGCATCCACCACTCATGCACTCATTTACTCATCCACGTACCAGTCATACACTCATCCAATCACTCAGGCGCTACTCATATACTCATGCAATCAGCCAGTCACTACGTATGTACTCATGCAATCACCCAGGCACTACGCATGCACTCATACACTCACCCAGGGACTACTCAGGCAACCACCCAGGCACTACTCATGCACTCATATAATCACCAAGGGACTACTCATGCACTCATCCAGTCACCCAAGCACGACTCTTACACTTATCCAATCACCCAGGCACTACTCACGCAATCACCCAGGCATGACTAATGCTCTCATGCAATCACCCAGGCATTACTCATGCACTCATACAATCACTCAGGCACTACACATGCACTCAGGCAATCAGACAGGCACTACTCATGCACTCATGCAATCACCCAGGCACGACTCTTGTACTCATGCAATCACTCAGGCACTACACATGCACTCATGCAATAAGACAGGCACTACTCATGCACTCATGCAATCACCCAGGCACTACTCAGGCACTTATCCAATCACCCATGCACGACTCTTGCACTCGTGCAATTACCCAGGCACTACTCATACACTCATGCAGTCACCAGGCACTACTCATGCACTCATACAGTCACTCAGGCACTACTCATGCACTCATCCAATCACCCATGCATGACTCAATCACTTGTGCGATCACCCAGGCATTACTCATATGCTCATGCAATCACCCAGGCACTACTCATGCACTCATTCAATCACCCTGGCACAACACATGCAGTCAACCAATCACCCAGGCACAACTAATACACTTATGCAATCACACAGGCAGTTTATCTTTTTTAACCATAAAATTTGGTTCTAAAAATAATCTTTTTTCAACATTTTTTTAGTGTTTGTGATGCAGCGTACAGAGCAACAACAGGTTGCAAAATTAGAACATGCACTCGGGAAAAGGTGCAGAGAGTAAAGGTGAAACAAAATTAACATTTGTGATTTTTGGCTGCAGCATGCATTGCTGAGATGACCTGTTCTCCTGCATTTAGAATTACACCGCAGTTCATGCAGTACATGGCGACATGTGAGAACTCTGGAGCCATTTCTTGGCTTTGATTTTCCACTTCCACAGGAATCTTCTTGCCAGGTGTTGATGTTCCAGGCACTGCTGTTGATGGCCCTACATGCTCTCTTTCTGTCATTGCCATCTTAAGTTGGTTGCTGTGATATGTTTAAGGATGGTAAAGCATCGATGTTGAGCCATAGTTATCTTTTTTTGGGGAGCCTCTTGAGAAACCTTTTTCACACAGAGAGCATTTTACTAACTTTGCAATGGTTGTAGACTCTCCAGAAGTAATTGTAAAAAATTCCCAGGCAATTCTGCTCTTCTTTTGGGGAGGTTCATCATCATCCACATCTTCTTCATGGATTTCATGCACGTCCTCTTGTGCCTCCTGAACCACCTGGACCTCTTCTGCACCTTCTGTAGCAATGTGCAATTAAAAAAAATATTAGCACAATAGTAATAATTCTCACACCAACTTTAGCCACCTGCTCTCAATGCTGCTGCAATGAAGTGAAGGTTCCAGAAAAAAGGTATAGGTGGGGTCTTCCTGTTAGAATAGTTGAAAAGAGTGTTATCCTATCAGAATACTGTATGTCCCGATCATGTGACGTTTGCGACGTCTGACGTCGCCACAGTTATCGGAAATGGAAATGAAAAGTAGTTTATAATAAATTAAATATAGAAAAATTAACATTTATAGTTTGTAAATATATACCTATGCTCAAATATCCCATAGAATATGTATATATTTCAGTTTTAAAGTTTGGAAAAACCACATGATCTTAGCGGGTACTGACGTCATTGTGACGTACAGTGGCGCCACGAAAACAGGGATACATAATAAAAATGTTAAAAAAATTAAATTAAATTAAAATATATTACTCCCCAGTAGTATACTCCTATTCTCAAACACAGTCTACACTATGGGGCCGATTCCGATCTCGGCCGGAAGCTCTCCGAACGGGAAAAATACGAGCCGAGCGCCTTTTCTCCGACCGACTCGTACAGCTGTCCGTCCCAGCGAGTACGATGCGATCGTATGTGTTGTTTCCGACCGTCTCGTTCCCGGGTCCGAACCGCTCCGATCGCTCCGACCGACTCGCACGGACACGATCCGCACCACGCAATGGAGACGTTACCCGACCGAGCCAGTACGATGCGCGCCTCGAACAGTCCGACCGACTCGTACCGTCCGGCTCATGAAAACTGTCGGAGCCGTACTCCGGGGGTCCGTGTCGGACCCCCTTCACCCGTAGCCGCACGAGTCGCACACAGGGGGACCCATGGGTCCCCCCTACACATGCATGTACGGTGCGTGTTACACCGATGCACACCCACTGTAGGGGGCGCCCTTGTCCAAGACGTACCCATTGAGTCAATGGGAGCCCACGTACGCGTTGTACGACCGGCTCCCATTGACTTCAATGGGAGTCCGACCGACTCGAGTCCGGCAGCATGCGTGCGCATCGTACTCGCTCGGTCGGACTGCGGGAGTCCGGCTCGGTCGGAAATCTCTCCGGATCCGGCTCGGTCGGAGAGTTTTCCGTCCCAGATCGGAATCGGCCCCTCAGTGTATATATGTGTTTTATAGTCTCAAAAAACCACGTGGTCTTTGTGGATACCGATGTCATTGCAACGTGTGGTGACACCGCGAAAATGGGTAAACATTATAAAAATGCTTTTTTTAAAGATAAAATTCAAATATATGACTGTAACCTACCCAGTAGTAAGCCCCTATTCTAAAACACATGCTACACTATGTGTATATGTATATATATATATGTTTTAAAGTTTTAAAAAAGAACACGCAGTCTTAATGGATATTGACTTCATTGCGACTTCTGGTGACACCCCAAAAAGGAAAATTGAATTTTAGGAGATTTTTTTTTAAAACAAATACAAATATATCACTTTAAACTCCCCAATAACAAACCGCTATTTTAAAACATTGACTACAATTTGTGAATATATGTGTTTTACAGATTAAACCCCCCCCATGGTCTTCGGAAATACCAATAGCATTGTGAGTTCCTGCATTACCATAAAAAAGTAAAAAAGATTCAATAAATTATTTTTTATTAAAAAGAAATACAAAAATATTAGTTAAAACATCCCAGTACCAAAGCGCTATTATCAAACATTGTCTACTGTGTGTGAATATATATGTGTTTAAGATTTAAAAAATAACACACAGTGATTGAGAATCTTGATGCTATAGCAAATGCTGATAGTGCTGCAGAAATGGAAATTCAAAATAAAAAACCTTAGAAATTCACTGGAAAAAATCAAAGGTTACAGGGACGTTATAGTTAGGAAATAGATTTTTTTTTAAAACAGATATTCACAAAAAAAATGAAAGGTTACAGGGAAGTTATAGTTGGGAAATGGAATTTAAAAAACCTTAGAAATTCATTGAAAAAGCCAAAGGTTACAGGGACATTTCACTCATACAAAACCAGAGAAATTCAGCAGTTATAGTTAGCTGAGCTAACTATAACTTACGCCCCGTTTATATATTCACTGGAAAAACAGAATTTTAAAAAACCTTAGAATTTTCACTAAAAAACAAAGGTTACCGGGACATTATAGCTAGGTTCAGATTTTACTCACACAAAGCCATAGAAATTCAGCAGTTATAGTTTTTACTGAATTTCTAAGTTTTTTTAATACTTCCTATCTATAACATCTCTGTAACCTTTTGTTTTTGAGTGAATTTCTATGTTTTCCTAATGCTATTTCCTAACTTTAATGCCCCTGTAACCTTTTTTTCCAGTGAATCTCTAGGTTTTTTTAACATAAAATATTATTTAATTACCATACATTAATCCAAAAGTCACTATGCACAGCCTTGGGCATGGTGTGGCGGGGAATTGGCTTCAGGCCCTGCAACTAACCTTGCATGCAGTCAACCTGTGCAGCCCTCTCCCTGGGCTGATTTCAGTCCTGGGGACCCCATCCTCAGGGGCCCGGCATATGTTGTGGAGGAGAGGGGCACATATCCCTCTCCCTGGGCTGATTTTGGCCCGGGGACCCCATCCCCGGCATTTTTTTTAAAGGAAGAGGTACTTAACTCCCCTTCCCGGGGCCATTTTTGACCCTGGGTATACCATCCACCCTCCCCCGGGCCCACCACTGTAATTATGGGGGAGGAGAGCACACATCCCCTCCCTGGGCCAATTTCGGCCCCAGGGAACCCATCGCCTGTAGTTCAGCCAATTTGGAAATGGGGAGAGGGGCACACATCCCCCCTTCCCGGGCTGATTTCAGCCCTGGGGACCACATCCCTCGGGGCTTGGCACCTTTTAATTGGGGAGGGGGCATGCAGCTCCCTCCCCAGGATGATATCAGCCCGGGACCCCATACCACAGGGCCTGGTCAATGATTAAAGGGGGAGGGGGCCATGCCACTCCCATCTCCAGGCTGATTTCAGCTCTGGGGACCCCATCCACCAGAGCCCGGGCAATCATTAAAGGGGAGGGTGTCACAAACCCCCTTCCTGGACCGATATTGGCCCCGGGGACCTTTTTCCCATTACTATAACGGCAGGGCCCTGGGGGATGGGGTCCCAGGGCCAAAATCAGCCTGGGGTGGTGGGCTGCATGCCCCCTTTTGACAACACAGCTGGACCTCAGGGAATGGGGTCCTCGGGGCTGAAATCAGCCCTGGAAGGTGGCCCTCAAGGCCCCCTTCTCTTATGAATATCAGCCGGGCCCTGGAGGATAAGGTACCCATGGCCGAAATTGAACTGTGGAGGTGGTCCACTTGGGCCACCCTATTATACCATGCATAATCCCCCGGGACTTGGCCAACCCGGGGGCATTAAAAACATAAAAGGGTTAATTTGCTGTAAACATATATATTTTTTAAACGTTTCTGGCACCAGGCCTAGGAGGTCAGGGGGTTCCTGCCCCCTTCTGTTTTTTTCCATTTTTTGGGATTCTGGCTGAGTACCGAGTCCCAAAATGGCTGCCACCACATCCTGGATTAAGTGGTCCCAGCCAATCAGATCTCATCATGAAATCTGTCGGATCTGCGGAGCATCCACATCCCTAGATATACATAAATCTTTTGTCTTTAATAGCTCCAAATCTACTGAACGGATTTACACCAAATTACAGCAAGCATTGCCAATGTCTTTCAGCCATGTTGTATAGCAGAGTCATAGCGCTTCTTTGCCTGACTTTCAGCCACATTAAACAGCAGCCAAGAGGCTACACAACTTGGCTAAAAGAATTGACAAAGCCAATTGCCCTCGTATTGCAGTTATTAAAATACATTTTAGACACACTGCAAGGCATCCGTGCTGCTGTACAGCATGGCTACAAAACATTGCCAAAGCCAATAGCTCTCATAAGCAAGACCTATATATCATCAGACATTGACCCAGAGCATGAGCGAGAAAGACGGAAAAGGAAAAAAAGAAGAAAGAGAAAGATAGAAAAACAGTGACAAATACAGAAAGCAGAGATGAAAAAGAGCCTAGAGAATAAGATAGAGGTAGGATAGGAAATGTGGGGGTGGACGAAAGAGGCATAAAATGAGATTAAAAGTAGGCATTCTTGGTATCTGGTACCCAGGAATTTTGCAGCAGAAGCGATGGCCTTATGAGGAAAAAACAATTTGCCCCTCAAATTATTATTTTATTTATTTACGTACGTATTTATGTACTTATTTACTTATTCACATATTAGGCATTACATTTCACAGTGTACTCAGATAAATTTTTTGTTTATATCCATCGTCCTTCTTGCCCTTTCTTTTATTTAGTAAAGCAGCATTCCAAGCATTCAGTACAGCCGTTTTGCTCAGGATTTAACAAGCAGTGTAGCCTGTTTGTTCCCAGCAGCCTGTTAATGATGATTATCTCTATAATCTCTATAAATTGGAAACTGAAAGCAGATCCCTAACAACACGTTAATTTAGAGGTAGAAGTTAGAGATGGGAAGCCTCATTTCACCAAAGCTCAAGATTCTTCTAAGATAATTACTTGACACAGATGCGTAAATATTGTTTTACAGTTTTCTGATCTCTTGCCATATGGTTGATTTGAAATGCAGAAAGCAGTGCATGCATATTTCTTGAAGCCTCAGTGTGTTTGAACTTCAAAGTTAGTTGGGGCGGTACACTTTCAAGCAGCGTGCTTGCCTTATTAATGCAAACCTTTGAAATAATCATCAACTTTTTTCTACTTTGTTTGCAGCGTTATGACCAGTGTGAGCATTGAACTTTAGGCAACTTTACTGTGCTGTTCTTACTGTGCATATAAAAAATGTGTTATAAGTCCTGAGATGAGTGAGTGAGCTAAAAACAGACATGTAGGGAAGATTTCTCGTGCCAGGAGAGGATATTGTGTAGAGAGGGCATGGAGGTGACAAGTGCATTTATGGTTTCAGCTATCGGGTTGAGATTGTGCTATATAAAAAAGAAAAAAACTGCAAAAAACTGAGATGTTCACACATAACAGGAACAAGGGTAGGTGGGGGAGTTTATGAAATATCGCGTGCTTGAAACACAAAAAAAGTAGCTCCAAAACGGGAGCAGTGGAAGGACACAAGTACTTGGTCCATGCTCCAGGGTAGGGCCAAAAAGAAGAAGAGGACATGACACAGGCATGCCTTGACAAACCGCAACAAAGGAAATGAGAGCGATGCTGAAGAAAACCAATTATAAGCTATGGGCGGGAAGTAAGCTCACCGTGTAAAAGAACATGTCTCGAAGAGACAGTGCATACACTGTCTAGCCGAGTCTTAAAAAGTGCTCTTTCTGAACCAAGATCTACCTTTCTGCCAAATTTAGTGTAATTCCGTTCAGCAGTTCAGGATGTAGTTGTGTCTAAATTCCCTATGGGAAATTGCATGGGGAAAAAGTGTTTTGGGTCCCCCCTTTTCTCTTCCCTCACTTGATGAATCTCCCTGAAATTTTCCAGACAGTAACTGAAGTTAGTGGCAAACTAGCTTTGAAAATTTTGGGAAGATTCGTTAAACAGCGACAAAGTTATTAGCAAAAACAAAAACGCATTTCCTATCGTAAGAAGGTCCTAATTATAACTACCTACTGGTGACTGCCAGTAGGTAATATGTAATATTACATGCTTGTTTACCCGTACCTGTTTTCTGTATGCCCCATGGGTTGGCCAGTATATCCTATCTATAACTACCTACTGGCAACTGCCAATAGGTAATATGTAATATTACACGCTTGTCTCCTGCGCTTGTTTTCTATATGCTCCTTGGTTGGGCCTAGTCGCAGGGTGGTTGCTTTTGTATTATAATGGGGGAGGGAGGTGTGTGTGGCCCCCTCCCCAGGCTGATTTAGGCCCCAGGGACCACCACCCCTCCAGCCCCAGCCGAATCAAGTAAGAGGTGGGGGGCACAATCCCCTCTGGGGCTGTATTCGGCCTTGGGGCCCACCACCTTACCAGGACCAGGACAAGGCAATTTAAAGAATGGAGTAGGGAGGCCACATGGCCCCCACTCTTAGGCCATTTTCAGCCATGGGAACCACTACCTCCCCTGAGTAGGGCCAATTGCTAAAAGGGGGACGAAGGTCGCATGGCCTCCCTCCCGGGCCAATATCCGCCCTTGGGACCTCCACCTCCCCACGATACAGTGAAGCTCCTGGAGCCAATAATGGCCCTGGGGACCACCCCCTCCCCCAGGACTGGCTCCTGTTATGTTCTGAGGTGCCCACCCTCAGGACATAGTGGTTTCCCTGATCGCACTAGTGCAAGCAGGGAAACCTCTGTTTGCTCTCGCTTGGCGGGAGTAATTTTAAAGCTCCTGCGAAGTGAGAGCAAACAATAAGTCTGCTCTCAGCAGGCGGGAGCCGAAAAAATGCTACGGGCCGCTGTGAGCAGACTTTTCATCGAAACATCAAAACAGATGAAAAAATTGAAAAAAGATTAAAAAATTGCTCCCGCACACACAGAGCAGTATTTTTTATGCTCCCTGCGTGCAAGAGCAATGCCGGTTCCCTCAGGAGGCAGGGAGCAGGTTGGGGCCATGGGGCATTGAGGCTCCCCGCGCAGCCCCCAACAAAGAGGCAGTGGGTCACCTGGGTGGGCTATAGGGCACCCACCAACGACTGGCTGGGCCCTAGGGGATGGAGTTGCCTGGTCTGATATCGTCCCGAGGATAGAGGCTATGTGCCCCTCTCCCTTTAATGATTGGCTGGGCTGCAGGGGATGGGGTCCCCGGGGCTAAAATTGACCCGAGGATGGGGGCTGTGTGCCCCTCCCTTTAATGATTTGCTGGGCCCCAGGGGATGGGGTCCTTGGGACTCAAATTGGCACAGGGTGGGGGCCACGCAACCATCTTGTTTAATTAGCCAGGCCACGGGGATGCAGTCCCCAGGGCCCAAATTGGCCCGGGAGGATGCCATGCACCCCCATTAATTGTTTAGGCCCCGGGGATTGGATCCGCGGGGCCAGATTGGCCTGGGAAGGGGGACCACAAGTCCCCCTTATTTTTGATGGCTGTGAGATTGGAGCCCCAGGGCCACAATCAGCCCATGAAGGGGGCTGCCTGGCCCCTTCCGATTTACTATATGGATGGACCCCAGGGGATGTGATCCTAACCATGCACTGCCATTACCCCCACTAATTATATCACTCATGACATCTTATACGACATCATTGATAATATCACTGCAACATTTGCTGTAAAGCTATTTATGAGAAAACTGTGCATGGTGAGGGCGTGAGTTATAGTTTCTTTAGGGCACGAGTTATAGTTTCTTCAGATAACTCTAACTATAACTGTTGAATTTCTATGGTTTTGTGTGTGTAAACTGTGAGCCTAACTATAACAGCCCTGTAACCTTTAGTGTAGTTTGTTTAGTGAATATATATGAAATCTGAGCCTAACTTAGAGTCCCTGTAATCTTTGTTCTTTTCAGTGAATATAATATATAATATATAAAATATATATATATATATATATATATATATATATATATATATATATATATATATATATATATATTATATTCACTGGTAAAAACAAAGATTACAGGGACGCTAAACTTAGGCTCAGATTTCATATATATTCACTAAACAAACCACACTAAAGAGTATATATATATATATATATATATATATATATATATATATATATATATATATATATATATATATATATATATATATATATATATATATATATTAATCCAACATTTGTTGCCCAAAAGATAACGCCACACACAAGGAAGTTGATTCCCTCTATCTTTATTGCAGGTTGCAGCGTGGAGTGGCTCCTTTCCTCCAACACATAGCTCGCCATTTGCGTTTCAGATACGTCATCCTTGATCACTGGCAATTTGTAAAACACAGGAGCAGCTTCGAGGAACTTAAATATTGAATCAAGTCCCGCCCAAATGGGCGTGTGCGCTTTGCCTCTTGGTACTTGAAGTTCCCCCAGTCCTACCACAGTGGGTGCTTGTGTGTTTTAAAATGATCAAATATTCTCTTTCCCAAGTGGGTTGTGGAGGTGGGACAACACAAGGAGCTGCAAATACCTCGACCTGCAACTGGGGGCTTCCTGTCCTCTTGGCACCGGGTGTCCAGTGCCACAGGGCTGCTTTCAGGCAGAGGAGTGAAATCGCGGTTTAGGCATCCCGCTACGAATCCAACATTTGTTGCCCAAAAGATAACGCCACACACAAGGAAGTTGATTCCCTCTATCTTTATTGCAGGTTGCAGCGTGGAGTGGATCCTTTCCTCCAACACATAGTTCGCCATACACATTTCAGATATGTCATCCTTGATCACTGGCAATTAGTAAAACACAGGAGCAGCTTCGAGGAACTTAAATATTGAATCAAGTCCCGCCCAGATGGGCGTGTGCGCTTTGCCTCTTGGTACTTGAAGTTCCCCCAGTCCTACCACAGTGGGTGCTTGTGTGTTTTAAAATGATCAAATATTCTCTTTCCCAAGTGGGTTGTGGAGGTGGGAAAACACAAGGAGCTGCAAATACCTCGACCTGCAACTGGGGCTTCCTGTCCTCTTGGCACCGGGTGTCCAGTGCCACAGGGCTGCTTTCAGGCATCGAGGCGAAATCGCGGTTAAGGCATCCTGCTACGAATCCAACATTTGTTGCCCAAAAGATAACGCCACACACAAGGAAGTTGATTCCCTCTATCTTTATTGCAGGTTGCAGCGCGGAGTGGCTCCTTTCCTCCAACACATAGTTCGCCATACGCGTTTCAGATACGTCATCCTTGATCACTGGCAATTTGTAAAACACAGGAGCAGCTTCGAGGAACTTAAATATTGAATCAAGTCCCGCCCAGATAGGAGTGTGCGCTTTGCCTCTTGGTACTTGAAGTTCCCGAGTCCTACCACAGTGGGTGCTTGTGTGTTTTAAAATGATCAAATATTCTCTTTCCCAAGTGGGTTGTGGAGGTGGGAAAACACAAGGAGCTGCAAATACCTCGATCTGCAACTGGGGACTTCCTGTCCTCTTGGCACCGGGTGTCCAGTGCCACAGGGCTGCTTTCAGGCAGAGGGGCGAAATCGCGGTTAAGGCATCCCGCTACGAATCCAACATTTGTTGCCCAAACGATAACGCCACACACAAGGAAGTTGATTCCCTCTATCTTTATTGCAGGTTGCAGCACAGAGTGGCTCCTTTCCTCCAACACATAGTTCGCCATACGCGATTCAGATACGTCATCCTTGATCACTGGTAATCAGTAAAACACAGGAGCAGCTTCGAGGAACTTAAATATTGAATCAAATCCCGCCCAGATGGGCGTGTGCACTTTGCCTCTTGGTACTTGAAGTTCCCCCAGTCCTACCACAGTGGGTGCTTGTGTGTTTTAAAATGATCAAATATTCTCTTTCCCAAGTGGGTTGTGGAGGTGGGAAAACACAAGGAGCTGCAAATACCTCGACCTGCAACTGGGGACTTCCTGTCCTCTTGGCACCGGGTGTCCAGTGCCACAGGGCTGCTTTCAGGCAGCGGGGCGAAATCGCGGTTAAGGCATCCCGCTACGAATCCAACATTTGTTGCCCAAAAGATAACGCCACACACAAGGAAGTTGATTCCCTCTATCTTTATTGCAGGTTGCAGCGCGGAGTGGCTCCTTTCCTCCAACACATAGTTCACCATACGCGTTTCAGATACGTCATCCTTGATCACTGGCAATTTGTAAAACACAGGAGCAGCTTCGAGGAACTTAAATATTGAATCAAGTCCCGCCCAGATGGGTGTGTGCGCTTTGCCTCTTGGTACTTGAAGTTCCCCCAGTCCTACCACAGTGGGTGCTTGTGTGTTTTAAAATGATCAAATATTCTCTTTCCCAAGTGGGTTGTGGAGGTGGAAAAACACAAGGAGCTGCAAATACCTCGACCTGCAACTGGGGACTTCCTGTCCTCTTGGCACCGGGTGTCCAGTGCGACAGGGCTGCTTTCAGGCAGCGGGGCGAAATCGTGGTTAAGGCATCCTGCTACGAATCCAACATTTGTTGCCCAAAAGATAACGCCACACACAAGGAAGTTGATTCCCTCTATCTTTATTGCAGGTTGCAGCGCAGAGTGGCCCCATTCCTCCAACACATAGTTTGCCATACGCGTTTTAGATACGTCATCCTTGATCACTGGCAATTTGAAAAACACAGGAGCAGCTTCGAGGAACTTAAATATTGAATAAAGTACCGCCCAGATGGGCGTGTGCGCTTTGCCTCTTGGTACCTGAAGTTCCCCCAGTCCTGCCACAGTGGGTGCTTGTGTGTTTTAAAATTATCAAATATTCTCTTTCCCAAGTGGGTTGTGGACACCCGGTGCCAAGAGGACAGGAAGTCCCCAGTTGCAGGTCGAGGTATTTGCAGTTCCTTGTGTTTTCCCACCTCCACAACCCACTTGGGAAAGAGAATATTTGATCATTTTAAAACACACAAGCACCCACTGTGGTAGGACTGGGGAACTTCAAGTACCAAGAGGCAAGCGCACACGCCCATCTGGGCAGGACTTGATTCAATATTTAAGTTCCTCGAAGCTGCTCCTGTGTTTTACAAATTGCCTGTGATCAAGGATGACGTATCTGAAACACGTATGGTGAACTATGTGTTGGAGGAAAGCAGCCACTCCGCGCTGCAACCTGCAATAAAGATAGAGGGAATCAACTTCCTTGTGTGTGGCGTAATCTTTTGGGCAACAAATGTTGGATTCGTAGCGGAATGCCTTAACCGCGATTTTGCCCCGCTGCCTGAAAGCAGCCTTGTGGCACTGGACACCCGGTGCCAAGAGGACAGGAAGTCCCCAGTTGCAGGTTGAGGTATTTGCAGCTCCTTGTGTTTTCCCACCTCGACAACCCACTTGGGAAAGAGAATATTTGATAATTTCAAAACACACAAGCACCCACTGTGGTAGGACTGGGGGAACTTCAGGTTCCAAGAGGCAAGAGCACACGCCCATCTGGGCGGGACTTGATTCAATATTTAAGTTCCTCGAAGCTGCTCCTGTGTTTTACAAATTGCCAGTGATCAAGGATGACGTATCTGAAACGCGTATGGCGAACTATGTGTTGGAGGAAAGGAGCTTCTCCGCGCTGCAACCTGCAATAAAGATAGAGGGAATCAACTTCCTTGTGTGTGGCGTTATCTTTTGGGCAACAAATGTTGGATATATATATTAATATATATATATATATGTGATCAAGACCCTCCGGGGTCAAAACGCGTAGTGGCTGCTGTTGTTGTGAACGAGCAATAAAATTTTGAATCTGCACCAAAACCGTGGTTCCTGAAGTGACAGCCAAGGGAAGAGCAGAGTGCTTTTGATATATATATATATATATATATACATATATATATATATGTATATATATATACAACCAAAGAGTTTTGCCCCAGTGGAAATGCCACACACAAAGGAGTTATAATCCATTTATTATTGCAGGTTTGTAGACAGAATCAGCTCCTTCCTCAAATACGAGTAAACGCCAAACGCGTTTCGGGCAGCATCTCCACCGTTGATCACTGGCTTACAAGAGTCTCGGCTACCATGAGGACCTCGTGATAAAGCTGTCAAGTCCCGCCCCTGTGGGCATGCCAAAGGCCTCCTGGACCCTGTAGTTCCCCATGTGTTAACCCCAGTAGGTGCCGTGGAAAATTGTAAATATAAAATAAAGTTCATTTTACCCATGTGGGTTACTTGATGGCTGGAAATCTTACTTCTGCTGACATATAATCCCACAATTCAGGACTCCTTGTCCACTTCAACGTCGGGATATTCCGGCGTCGGAGGTCCGCTTTTCAAGCGGCAGGGCGTTTCCGCGGCTGGGCCAGCCACTACAAATCCAACCAAAGAGTTTTGCCCCAGTGGAAACGCCACACACAAAGGAGTTATAATCCATTTATTATTGCAGGTTTGTAGACAGAATCAGCTCCTTCCTCAAATACGAGTAAATGCCAAACGCGTTTTTGGGCAGCATCTCCGCCCTTGATCACTGGTTTACAAGAGTCTCGGCTACCATGAGGACCTCGTGATAAAGTTGTCAAGTCCCGCCCCTGTGGGCGTGCCAAAGGCCTCCTGGACCCTGTAGTTCCCCATGTGTTAACCCCAGTGGGTGCCGTGGAAAATTGTAAATATAAAATAAAGTTCATTTTACCCATGTGGGTTACTTGATGGTTGGAAATCTTACTTCTGCTGACATATAATCCCACAATTCAGGACTCCTTGTCCACTTCAACGTCGGGATATTCCGGCGCCGGAGGTCCGCTTTCGTGGCGGCTGGCCCGGCCGCGAAGATGCCCCGCCGCTTGAGAAGCGGATCCGGCTGTGACCCAGATGGGCCGCGCTGTTGGAGCGGGGAGTCCGCAAATTGAAGGTTTTATTATACAGGCAGTAGATGTTTTTGCCACTTTTCAACAACCCACTTGGGACATGTAATTGTGTATTATAGTTCAGGACCGGCAGCCCCCACTTGGGAGAGATCGCTGTTTCAAACTGCAAATACCAGAATGCTATTATGCTCACGCCCACTGGGGCGGGACTATTAATAGGAGCAGGTGTTGAACAATGCGGTTGCTGTGCTTGGAATCGTATTGCCTGTGAACAAGAATGAGAGACATTCGAAACGCGTCAGGCTTGAACATTTGAAATAGGGTGCAAACTGACTGCCTGTGATCCTCAATAAAGATGGAGTAAGCTCCCTGAGAGTGGCGTCTTCACTGGGGTAACCTGTGTTTGGATGGATATATATATATATATATATATATATATATATATATATATATATATATATAAAATCCAATACTCCCTCTAAGTAAAAAAGGAGTGCGGCACAGCTACGGGGTACAAAAATTGGCTTTATTGATGATATAGCGCTGGCATTACGAGTCCATGAAACGCTGGCAGACGCGTTTCATCCCTTAATGGCTTTCCTCAGTGCCCATTCTCATGATCTTTCTTCATCTCTGGGGGTCAGCTCAAGTGGTCTTTTAGCAGCGACCTCGCCCAGTCAGCTGGTCACTTGCCCCTCCTTCCGCCTCGATGATACAGCGGCACCTCGCGCTACTCCTCCCAGACCACGGCATGCTGGTAGATGGAGTCCTCAGAGCAGTCACATGCTGTGATGGGGTATTGCACAACACCATGTGATGCCCCACTCTGTGGCTGATGAACCCCACACTGCCGCAGTCGTCCGGAAGGCCAAGCCACTTTCTGTCCCCCTTCTTAGGCAATTCAATATTGCCTTCTCTCTCCCCAGGTAACGGTAACCTCCATGTGGAAATCAACTGTACCAGGTGGGGCGACGCGTTGCAGTTCCATGCACCGACCAAAGCTGCAGGCACACCGCGTAGCTCCTGATCGAGAGGGCGTACCGCTTGGCCAGCAGCCTGCCTGCTGGCAAAACACCAAATCCAATACTCCCTCTAAGTAAAAAAGGAGTGCGGCACAGCTCCGGGGTACAAAAATTGGCTTTATTGATGATATAGCGCTGGCATTACGAGTCCATGAAACGCTGGCAGACGCGTTTCAGCCCTTAATGGCTTTCCTCAGTGCCCGTTCTCATGATCTCTCTTCATCTCTGGGGGTCAGCTCAAGTGGTCTTTTAGCAGCGACCTCGCCCAGTCAGCTGGTCACTTGCCCCTCCTTCCGCCTCGATGATACAGCGGCACCTCGCGCTACTCCTCCCAGACCACGGCATGCTGGTAGATGGAGTCCTCAGAGCAGTCCCATGCCATGATGGGGTATTGCACAACACCATGTGATGCCCCACTCTGTGGCTGATGAACCCCACACTGCCGCAGTCATCCGTAAGGCCAAGCCACTTTCTGTCCCCCTTCTCAGGCAATTCAATATTGCCTCCTCTCTCCCCAGGTAACGGTAACCTCCATGTGGAAATCGACTGTACCAGGGGGGCGACGCGTTGCAGTTCCATGCACCGACCAAATTTCAGGCACACCGTGTAGCTCCTGATCGAGAGGGCGTACCGCTTGGCCAGCAGCCTGCCTGCTGGCAAAACACCAAATCCAATACTCCCTCTAAATAAAACAAGCATTGGCATAGCCAATAGGTCTCGCCTTTGGGGCCTTATAAGTGTTAGGCAGAGCTATTGACTTTGCCAATGTGTTTAAGCTGTGCTGTAGAGAAGTGTGGCTGCTGTGCAGCATGCTGAAAAGTTGTAATAAAAGAGTGCCAGAAGCATTTTTGTTACCTTATATATGACCAAAAGGCATTATGTCCAACAGAACGACCATATTAAAAAATGTATGTACAATAAAAAAATTCTCATTTTTCTTTTGTTCTTGCAATGCTGGCAACTTGTTTTTGCCTATTCCAATGGTTGTTTGTTAAAGTTTTTTTTGAGGGGGCATAAACAATTGGAGGTTGAAGGTTGTGAACTAGTACCTGTATTATAACACTAGCAGCGGCCAGACGCTAGGGGAGAATCAACATATGGCAGATTCCGAGAGCAGGCTGAGGTGGTGTTGAGTGATGTTGAGGTGGTAGTGGTGGTGGTGGTGGTGGTGGTGACTGGTGCTGAGACGATGCTGAGGTGATGCTAAATGATACTTAGGTCTTGCTGGGTGATACTGTTGTGGTTGTGCTGAGTGTTACTGTTGTGGTTGTGCTGAGTGATACTGTTGTGGTTGTGCTGAGTGATACTGTTGTGGTTGTGCTGAGTGATGCTGTGGTGGTGCTGAGTGATGCTGTGGTGGTGCTGAGTGATGCTGTGGTGGCGCTGAGTGATGCTGTGGTGATGCTGCGGTGGTGCTGAGTGGTGCTGCGGTGGTGCTGAGTGGTGCTGCGGTGGTGCTGAGTGTTGCTGCGGTGGTGCTGTGGTGGTGAGGTGGTGGTGCTGAGTGATGCTGTGGTGGTGCTGAGTGATGCTGTGGTGGTGCTGAGTGATGCTGTGGTGGTGCTGAGTGATGCTGTGGTGGTGCTGAGTGATGCTGTGGTGGTGCAGAGTGATGCTGTGGTGGTGCTGAGTGATGCTGTGGTGGTGCTGTGGTGGTGCAGAGTGATGCTGTGGTGGTGCAGAGTGATGCTGTGGTGGTGCAGAGTTATGCTGTGGTGGTGCAGAGTGGTGCTGTGGTGGTGCAGAGTGGTGCTGTGGTGGTGCTGAGTGATGCTGTGGTGGTGCTGAGTGATGCTGTGGTGGTGCTGAGTGATGCTGTGGTGGTGCTGAGTGATGCTGTGGTGGTGTTGAGTGATGCTGCGGCGGTGCTGTGGTGGTGCTGTGGTGGTGCTGTGATGGTGCTGTGGTGGTGATGTGGTGGTGCTGAGTGATGCTGTGGTGGTGCTGAGTAATGCTGTGGTGGTGCTGAGTGGTGCTGAGTGGTGCTGTGGTGGTGCTGAGTGGTGCAGTGGTGGTGCTGTGGTGGTACTGTGTTTGTGCTGAGTGATGCTGAGTGGTGCTGTGGTGGTGCTGAGTGGTGCTGGAGTGATGCTGGGGTGGTGTTGAGTGATGCTGTGGTGGTGCTGAGTGATGCTGGGGTGGTGCTGAGTGATGCTGGGGTGGTGCTGAGTGATGCTGGGGTGGTTCTGAGTGATGCTGGGGTGGTGCTGAGTGATGCTGTTGTGCTTACTGATGCTGTGATGGTGCTGAGTGATGCTGTGGTGGTGCTGAGTGGTGCTGTGGTGGTGCTGAGTGATGCTGTGGTGGTGCTGAGTGATGCTGTGGTGGTGCTGAGAGATGCTGTGGTGGCGCTGAGTGATGCTGTGGTGATGCTGCAGTGGTGCTGAGTGGTGCTGCGGTGGTGCTGAGTGTTGCTGCGGTGGTGCTGTGGTGGTGAGGTGGTGGTGCTGAGTGATGCTGTGGTGGTGCTGAGTGATGCTGTGGTGGTGCTGAGTGATGCTGTGGTGGTGCTGAGTGATGCTGTGGTGGTGCTGAGTGATGCTGTGGGGCTGCAGAGTGATGCTGTGGTGGTGCTGAGTGATGCTGTGGTGGTGCTGAGTGATGCTGTGGTGGTGTTGAGTGATGCTGCGGCAGTGCTGTGGTGGTGCTGTGGTGGTGCTGTGATGGTGCTGTGGTGGTGATGTGGTGGTGCTGAGTGATGCTGTGGTGGTGCTGAGTAATGCTGTTGTGGTGCTGAGTGGTGCTGAGTGGTGCTGTGGTGGTGCTGAGTGGTGCAGTGGTGGTGCTGTGGTGGTACTGTGTTTGTGCTGAGTGATGCTGAGTGGTGCTGTCGTGGTGCTGAGTGGTGCTGGACTGATGCTGGGGTGGTGTTGAGTGATGCTGTGGTGGTGCTGAGTGATGCTGGGGTGGTGCTGAGTGATGCTGGGGTGGTGCTGAGTGATGCTGGGGTGGTTCTGAGTGATGCTGGGGTGGTGCTGAGTGATGCTGTTGTGCTTACTGATGCTGTGATGGTGCTGAGTGATGCTGTGGTGGTGCTGAGTGGTGCTGTGGTGGTGCTGAGTGATGCTGTGATGTTGCTGAGTGATGCTGTTGTGGTGCTGTGTTGGTGCTGAGTGATGCTGGGGTGGTGCTGTGGTGGTGCTGAGTGATGCTGTGGTGGTGCTGAGTGGTGCTGTGGTGGTGCTGAGTGATGCTGTGGTGGTGCTGAGTGATGCTGTGGTGGTGCTGTGTTGGTGCTGAGTGATGCTGGGGTGGTGCTGTGGTGGTGCTGAGTGATGCTGGGGTGGTGCTGGGGTGTTGCTGTGGTGGTGCTAAGTGCTGCTGTGGAGATGCTGAGTGATGCTGTGGAGATGCTGAGTGATGGTGTGGTGGTGCTGAGTGATGGTGTGGTGGTGCTGAGTGGTGTGGTGGTGCTGTGCTGGTGCTGAGTAAAAGCTGGGGTGGTGCTGTGGTGGTGCTGAGTGATGCAGTGGTGGTGCTGAGTGATGCTGTGGTGGTGCTGAGTGATGCTGTGGTGGTGCTGAGTGATGCTGTGGTGGTGCTGAGTGGTGGTGTGGTGGTGCTGAGTGGTGTTGTGGTGGTCCTGTGCTGGTGCTGAGTGATGCTGGGGTGGTGCTGTGGTGGTGCTGAGTGATGCTGTGGAGATTCTGAGTGATGCTGTGGTGGTGTTGAGTGACGCTGTGGTGGTGCCGAGTGATGCTGTGGAGGTGCTGAGTGATGCTGTGGTGGTGCTGAGTGATGCTGTGGTGGTGCTGTGGTGGTGCTGAGTGGTGCTGTGGTGGTGCTGAGTGATGCTGTGGTGATGCTGAGTGATGCTGTGGTGGTGCTGAGTGATGCTGTGGCGGTGCTGAGTGATGCTGTGGTGGTGCTGAGTGGTGGTGTGGTGGTGCTGAGTGGTGTTGTGGTGGTCCTGTGCTGGTGCTGAGTGATGCTGGGGTGGTGCTGTGGTGGTGCTGAGTGATGCTGTGGAGATGCTGAGTGATGCTGTGGTGGTGCGGAGTGGTGCTGTGGTGGTGCTGACTGATGCTGTGGTGTTGCTGAGTGATGCTGTGGTGGTGCTGAGTGGTGGTGTGGTGGTGCTGAGTGGTGCTGTCGTGGTGCTGAGAGATGCTGTGAAGAGAGAGAATGAGAGGGTGCATAGTTGTGGAGAAACTGGTAGAAGTCCCCTGTGTAAAATGGGCAGTGAAGGGTATGATAGAGCTGTGAAATCCCTTCCTGTGTGGCTGTCCTGTAACATCACACCACATGACGTCACTGTGCATTGCCTAGGATATGTTTCTGTCTTTTAGGGCTTGTGTTCTGTCTGCATTATCATATGCCGATGTCTCCGCACTATTGAACATACATTTTGACATCCTTCACAGCGACATGTACACAGATGGACCTGTGTTGTATTGCAGACTCCTTGCCATATCCACTGTGACACTGGAAAAACAACCAGTTTGCTTCCCTGTCTCAAGCACGTCTCTTAGCAAACTCAATAACACTGTCTTTATAATAGCAAGTCTTAAACATACCCGTTAGTGCTGTAGCTTTGTGTTTGTTACCAAGATACAGTGATTGGTGGCACCTGAAAGGAAAGGCAGGCACATGACATCTGTGTATTCATTGCCCACATTCATGACATTTGGCCATTTCAGACAAAAGCTGTTCAGCGTTTTCACCTTTTAGCTGAAGCCACAATTTCAGTGTGAAATCTGTGCATGTCAGCATCCTTCCAGCAGGCTCCACGTGATTTACTTTAAGCCGACCACAGAGTATGGTGGCTTTCCTAGATTCCACAGCAAGCAGGAAAAAAAAGTTGTTTGGGGGATGCTTGTTGGTAGTGTGTGCTACAGTGCACAGCAGATTTAAACAAACGAGAAAAAGCTAAGGTCTGAGCAGGAGCACAGCATCAAAAACATGATTGCGTCACTCCCGACTGTTTTACTTGGTACACAAATTTACCTCAAATATATCATTGGGTACTGAACCTTCAATTTATTTTGCCTAAAAAATTCGTGAAATTCTAAGATTGGGGCTGTGTTATGAGGAAAAGATCAACTCAAATTTGTATCACTTTTTAAATTTTCACTGCCAAATCAACTTAGATCTCTACGTCTTTTTTCATTTGAACATATAGCCTTTCATTCATATGATATTTAAACAGCGGCCTGAAACACCAATGTTTGTCCTTTCGAAAGATGGCTCTCAAAGTGGATTTTTCGTGTGTGTGTGTGTGTGTGGGGGAGGGAGGGAGGGGGGCTTGTCCAGCAGGAAGAGTCGATGTATCGTTGGTTATTTGTGAATGTTTCTGTAAAAGTTTTTCGAACTCCCGAGTGGCACGAAGGTACAGAGAGTAGGAAGCGGAAGTCAGAAGCCGTATTCTAGCAAAAAATATGCGCCACAGATTAAATGGTGCCTTGTAATTCCGAAGGACCTCTCCTTGTGTGAGATGCACAAGTTAGACTTCCAGTAGTAATGTTAGAGGGGCAGGGAGCAGAGAATCCGAGTGTGAGCAGCGTTAGCTGAAAGGGCGGTGAGCACGAGAGAGCAGTGTATGAGCAGAAAGAACAGTTAGTGTTCGCGGGAGACAAGAAGGATAGGTGGTCAGTGTTTAAGCAGAGAGGGCGGTGTGCGTCCAGAGAGGTCAGCGAACGTTCAGAGAGAGCAGATGGTCATTGTGTAAGCAGAAGGCGACGGCAGTAAAGTAGGCTTAATGAGCCTTGACAGAACCCCACATGGCAGCTGCGCGCGTGCACGCTCGCGTGAACGCAAGCTGGTGGCAGCTGGTGGCTGGTGGCTGATGAACCCCACACTGCCGCAGTCGTCCGGAAGGCCAAGCCACTTTCTGTCCCCCTTCTCAGGCAATTCAATATTGCCTCCTCTCTCCCCAGGTAACGGTAACCTCCATGTGGAAATCGACTGTACCAGGGGGCGATGCGTTGCAGTTCCATGCACCGACCAAAGCTGCAGGCACACTGCGTAGCTCCTGATCGAGAGGGCATACCGCTTGGCCAGCAGCCTGCCTGCTGGCAAAACACCAAATCCAATACTCTCTCTAAGTAAAAAGGAGTGCGGCACAGCTCTGGGGTACAAAAATTGGCTTTATTGATGATATAGCGCTGGCATTACGAGTCCATGAAATGCTGGCAGACGCGTTTCAGCCCTTAATGGCTTTCCTCAGTGCCCGTTCTCATGATCTCTCTTCATCTCTGGGGGTCAGCTCAAGTGGTCTTTTAGCAGCGACCTCGCCCAGTCAGCTGGTCACTTGCCCCTCCTTCCGCCTTGATGATACAGCGGCACCTCGCGCTACTCCTCCCAGACCACGGCATGCTGGTAGATGGAGTCTTCAGAGCAGTCCCATGCCGTGATGGGGTATTGCACAACACCATGTGATGCCCCACTCTGTGGCTGATGAACCCCACATGGCCGCAGTCGTCCGGAAGGCCAAGCCACTTTCTGTCCCCCTTCTCAGGCAATACAATATTGCCTCCTCTCTCCCCAGGTAACGGTAACCTCCATGTGGAAATCGACTGTACCAGGGGGGGCGACGCGTTGCAGTTCCATTCACAGACCAAAGCTGCAGGCACACCACGTAGCTCCTGATCGAGAGGGCGTACCGCTTGGCCAGCAGCCTGCCTGCTGGCAAAACACCAAATCCAATACTCCCTCTGAGTAAAACAAGCATTAAAAATGCAATAGGTCTCGCCTTTCATTAAGTTAAAGTTATTTGCTTTGCTATACAATACCATTAGCAAAGCAAATGGCTTTAACTTAATCAAAGGTGAGACCTATTGCATTTTCAATGCTTGTTTTGCAAGTGGCCAAATAAGTTACACATGTATGCACATATTAGTGCATTATAAGAACAATACCAACAACGCGCCATAAAGTCAAGGCTATTAAAATAGAGGTATGTATTAAAGTACATGATTAAGTACGGTACGGTAATAACCAATATTCTTTAAAATACAACCTAAACGTGGCTAGAACTGTACTATTAGTGAAAAGCACCAAATACCAATGGGAATGTCCTATAAACATTTCAACAAATGCAATTGGAAGAAATGCCACATTTGCAATTCTAAAACATAATGTGTATACGCCCCCAAAAAAGTACGTACAATAAATAAATGTTTCAAAATTTCAGACTATACACAAAAGTTAACTATAACAGTTAGTAAATAAAAATGTATAACAAAAACTAAACATGGAGAGACCCTAAGCCATGCACAGGAGAGACCCGCAGCAGACCCGCAGTCATGCATGCACAGGAGAGACCCGCAGCAAACGGGCTGCTATGTTTAGCGTTCGCTAAACCATGTACAAACCTTGTACATGGCATTAACTGCAACAGCTAATTAAACACAGAAAATATCAACGTGAAAAGGCATTAGCTATCTAGAAAAATGCTGGTGTAGAAGTTACTAAATGAAATGTTTACCATCCAAGCAAACCCCTCCCCTTTGTAAATGTTCATTTGTGGTATATTATTGGAATGCTTCTAAGCGCATTAAGCGTACTGAAGCCTAGAGCAAGGTAAACAAGCATTTGCAATGCAATAGGTCTCGCATTTGCGAGAGTTTGAGCTATTTTTATTGTAAATTACATTGCCTTTTATTTATGTTTTGGTTTTGAAACATAAATAAAAGCCATTGTCATTTACAATGCCAATAGGTCAAACTCGGGTAAATGCGAGACCTATTGCATTGCAAATGCTTGTTGTTACCGAAAAGCCCTTTCCACAGCGCATACTGGCTCCTTTAACGTTACTCACAAAAACAAACAAGTACAGGTAAAGCACGAGATGGCTTCGTGTTACCAAAGCACAATGCTCCAGCACTGGAATTTTAATCAACATAGTGGCAGAACTTAAATCCCAATGGCAGGAGTCAGGAGGCCTCACAAGGAACATATTAACCTGTAATAATGTGCTAGAATCTGTTGGAGGAATATGGTTAAAGACCAGTGTGCACACTGATGAGAGGCATGTGAGTCCAGGACAGTGTCTCCTATGAATGAGCAGTGCGGACCCTGAGTAACAGTCTCTTAATCATGCAGTTTTGCCATCTGCACTAGTCCTGTTATCATCAGCGCTATTCTTATTGTTGTCATCGGCACTAGTCTCATTGTCATCGGCACTAGTCTTGTTGTCATCGGCACTATTCTCATTGTTATCATCAGCGCTATTTTCGTTGTTGTCATTAGTGTTGTCATCAGCACTAGTCTCATTGTTGTCATCAGCGCTATTCTCACTGTTCTCGTTAGCACTAGTCCCACTGTTATCATCAGAGCTATAGTCATTGTTATCATCAGTGCTATTCTCATTGTTGTCATGAGCACTAGTCCCATTGTTATCATCAGAGCTATTTTCATTGTTATCATCACCACTAGTCCCGTTGTTATCATCAGTGCTATTCTCATTGTTGTCAGGAGCACTAGTCCCATTGGTATCATCAGCGCTATTCTCATTGTTGTCATGGGCACTAGTCCCATGGTTATCAGTGCTATTCTCATTGTTGTCATGGGCACTAGTCCCATTGTTATCATCAGTGCTATTCTCATTGTTGGCATCGGCACTAGTCCCATTGTTATCATCAGTGCTATTCTCATTGTTGGCATCAGCACTAGTCCCATTGTTATCATCAGTGCTATTCTCATTTTTGGCATCAGCACTAGTTCCATTGTTATCATCAGTGCTATTCTCATTGTTTGCATCGGCACTAGTCCCATTGTTATCATCAGTGCTATTCTCATTGATGGCATCGGCACTAGTCCCATTGGTATCATCAGTGCTATTCTGATTGTTGTCATGGGCACTAGTCCCATTGGTATCATCAGCGCTATTCTCATTGTTGTCATGGGCACTAGTCCCATGGTTATCAGTGCTATTCTCATTGTTGGCATCGGCACTAGTCCCATTGGTATCATCAGTGCTATTCTCATTGTTGGCATCAGCACTAGTCCCATTGGTATCATCAGCACTATTCTCATTGTTGTCATGGGCACTAGTCCCATTGGTATCATCAGTGCTATTCTCATTGTTGGCATCGGCACTAGTCCCATTGGTATCATCAGTGCTATTCTCATTGTTGGCATCGGCACTAGTCCCATTGGTATCATCAGCTATTCTCATTGTCATGGGCATTAGTCCAATGGTTATCAGTGCTATTCTCATTGTTGGCATCGGCACTAGTCCCATTGTTATCATCAGTGCTATTCTCATTGTTGGCATCAGCACTAGTCCCATTGTTATCATCAGTGCTATTCTCATTGTTGTCATGGGCACTAGTCCCATGGTTTCAGTGCTATTCTCATTGCGGTCATGAGCAATAGTCCCATTGTTATCATCAGTGCTATTCTCATTGTTGGCATCAGCACTAGTCCCATTGTTATCATCAGTGCTATTCTCATTGTTGTCATGGGCACTAGTCCCATGGTTTCAGTGCTATTCTCATTGCGGTCATGAGCAATAGTCCCATTGTTATCATCAGTGCTATTCTCATTGTTGGCATCGGCACTATTCCCATTGTTATCATCAGTGCTATTCTCATTGTTGGCATCGGCACTAGTCCCATTGTTATCATCAGTGCTATTCTCATTGTTGGCATCGGCACTAGTCCCATTGTTATCATCAGTGCTATTCTCATTGTTGGCATCGGCACTAGTCCCATTGTTATCATCAGTGCTATCCTCATTGTTGTCAGGAGCACTAGTCCCATTGGTATCATCAGCGCTATTCTCATTGTTGTCATGGGCACTAGTCCCATGGTTATCAGTGCTATTCTCATTGTTGTCATGGGCACTAGTCCCATTGTTATCATCAGTGCTATTCTCATTGTTGGCATCGGCACTAGTCCCATTGTTATCATCAGTGCTATTCTCATTGTTGGCATCGGCACTAGTTCAATTGTTATCATCAGTACTATTCTCATTGTTGTCAGGAGCACTAGTCCCATTGGTTTCATCAGCGCTATTCTCATTGTTGTCATGGGCACTAGTCCCATGGTTATCAGTACTATTCTCATTGTTGGCATGGGCACTAGTCCCATTGTTATCATCAGTGCTATTCTCATTGTTGGCATCAGCACTAGTCCCATTGTTATCATCAGTGCTATTCTCATTGTTGGCATCGGCACTAGTCCCATTGTTATCATCAGTGCTATTCTCATTGTTGGCATCGGCACTAGTTCCATTGTTATCATCAGTGCTATTGTCATTGTTTGCATCGGCACTAGTCCCATTGGTATCATCAGTGCTGTTCTCATTGTTGGCATCGGCACTAGTCCCATTGGTATCATCAGTGCTATTCTCATTGTTGGCATCGGCACTAGTCCCATTGGTATCATCAGTGCTATTCTCATTGTTGGCATGGGCACTAGTCCCATTGGTATCATCAGTGCTATTCTCATTGTTGTCATGGGCACTAGTCCCATTGGTATCATCAGCGCTATTCTCATTGTTGTCATGGGCACTAGTCCCATGGTTATCAGTGCTATTCTCATTGTTGGCATCGGCACTAGTCCCATTGGTATCATCAGTGCTATTCTCATTGTTGGCATCGGCACTAGTCCCATTGGTATCATCAGCGCTATTCTCATTGTTGTCATCGGCACTAGTCCCATTGGTATCATCAGTGCTATTCTCATTGTTTGCATCGGCACTAGTCCCATTGTTATCATCAGTGCTATTCTCATTGTTGGCATCGGCACTAGTCCCATTGTTATCATCAGTGCTATTCTCATTGTTGGCATTGGCACTAGTCTCATTGTTATCTGTGCTATTCTCATTGTTGTCAGGAGCACTAGTCCCATTGTTATCATCAGTGCTATTCTCATTGTTGGCATTGGCACTAGTCTCATTGTTATCATCAGTGCTATTCTCATTGTTGTCATGGGCACTAGTCCCATTGTTATCATCAGTGCTATTCTCATTGTTGGCATCGGCACTAGTCCCATTGGTGTCATCAGTGCTATTCTCATTGTTGTCATGGGCACTAGTCCCATTGGTATCATCAGCGCTATTCTCATTGTTGTCATGGGCACTAGTCCCATGGTTATCAGTGCTATTCTCATTGTTGGCATCGGCACTAGTCCCATTGGGATCATCAGTGCTATTCTCATTGTTGGCATCGGCACTAGTCCCATTGGGATCATCAGTGCTATTCTCATTGTTGGCATCGCACTGTTCCTCAGTGAAAAATCTAAGAAAGTTTCAAAAGAGCAACCTGTGCCCGACAGGCACTTCAAACTTAGCAGTCCGTCAGGAAGTACATCGAAGAGCAGAGCCCTCCACCGCTGCAAGTAGTTGAACTGAATGTCTAAAGGAACATTTTGCGTGCGTGGTGTACATTTATCTGGAATTCGCCACCAAACCTGTTACACTGTGTCATAGGGTTTCTGCACATACAGAGCTATGCACAGGATAATAGGACCTCGGAATATAGTGGTGAGCCAACCATAAACCTTAGCACCCAAAACCCCAACCCAACTAGCCTTAGCGTCCCATTGGCACCAATGTACCAATGCTTAGACAACCCAGAACACGGTATCTCTCTCTCAGGACACGCAGAGGCAAGAACACTCTTTCATCACATTCGTACCTGTCCACAACATGCGTATGAAGAGACACTGTATAGGTTAAAATGTTTATTTCAACTTACGTGCTCTAAGATACAGTACACGTGTCAGTACTAGTAGCATAATACATAAGAACAATATAATCAGCATAGTTACTACTCCATAGAATACAAACGGGGAAAGCATCTCATAAAGCAGTGGAGATATGTCTAACTAACATTACCACCCTCCCCGTGCTGGAAGCCAGTTTATTATGATAATAGAAGACCTTTGGGCTTTGACTAGCGAACCCCCATACCTCAGTCTCTTGATGCAAAACTACATCAGCAAACAATCACAGCTCTTCACTCTGGAAAGGTCGTCTCCAAGTGCTTTCTTGGAACAAGCGCTTGCATTATTAAAAGCACACTATTTTCTCAATGGCAGCTGTACATGTGTTATGTCTAGGTGCGAGGGACGGGCCAAATCAGTAGGAACCAAGGAGTTGTTATTCGACCTTGTAACTGTTGTTCAGACTGAGCCCAAAAGGGAACAGGAGAAAAGGTGAGAAACAGAATATGCAGACAGTGGTAGAATAACTTGGCAATAACAGAGGGCGGCAGAACAACATCCATTAATAACGTGCGCAAAAGTCAACATGGCAGCCAGGCCTGCGGAACGTAACCAGACCTGCCAGGAGGCCATGAGCCACAAGACACCCTCCCCTGGACAGTCCATTGGCCTAGATGAAAATGAAGACAGAGTTCCAAACACCTGAGCAGAATTGAGGCTGTAAACTGAGAACTAACGGCAAGTCAATCAATCCAAAAACGTGGAAGAGCAGAAAAACGCTATACCGTCCAACAGGACATCATTGGAATCGTCAAAAAATGTAGACGCCATCCAGTCCAACAGGTCAAAGCTGCAGGAATGTTCTTCAGAGTATGGAGCATCCAAAAGCAATGCGGGACAGCTTGCGTGATATTCAATATAACTTTGTTGTAGGAGGTTCTGAGCAGCCGCCCAGATATCCCATTGTGCCAAAATCCCCAGTGCAGCCGCACGCATCATAAAGCCAGCAGCGGAACAGTCCCGTTCATGGGCCTCTAAGGGACCCACCAACCGAACAAAATCCGGGACCGACAATGACGAATTGGAGAGGCAATAATCCATGGTCCATGTAAACGGACAGCGGATGCAAGACATCACAGGTTGCACGCAAGTGAAATACGCAAAGCGAAAGGAAAGGGTGTAGGACACACTGATAGTTGCCAAGGGCAGAACATCGAAGCCAACCAGGAGTCGCTCACGGAGCAGCTGGAGGCGTTCGGGATCGAGAAGGGCCCAGTGGAGTGCAGCCATTGCGCAGAAAACAGATCAACAGCAAGACACCGGCCGCCAGAGCGAGGATTAATGGGAATCCACCAAAGACGCTAGAAAAAATAGAATGAATGAATGCCGGTATCACACCGAAAATAGTCTGAAAGGTGGACACGAGGCCAGACCCCACAACCTTAAAAAAGTGAACCAGACCCTCAGTGTTTGATGCGTTAAAAATACGATGTATTAACTCCCCAAAATGTTGGGGGAGGTCAGTGTTCAAAAGGGCCTGTATTTCACTGTGGGTGCTCGCCACCTGGAGAATGAATGTCTCCCGGGCGGATGTGAGCATAACCTCCTCATTCAATAATAAGGCCTTTATTCTGCTCAACTTATTGAAATCTGCCTCCATGGTAGGAATGGAAGGCCAAATAGAGCTATCAACGATGTCGTGAGGGGGAGGAAAAAGCACATTCTTGCAGCAGACAACTCTGTGCGAGACTGTAACAATATACGGAATGCCGGCCTGCAGGCCACAACAATTTTCGTTATTTAAAAGCAAATAGCTACCGTTGGTAAGCAAAGTAAAAGTAGGAGAAATAGCAGGAGCAGGAATACCCTTCAAGACACATGCAAGATTTGGAACTGAAACGCTACAAGCCCCGTGCAATTTAATATGTTTACAAATAAGCGAATGACCCACAGTTGAATCACAAGACTCCCCGTGAGAAAAACCTCCTTGTCATCTCTAAGGCATTTATACATGAAAGGCAAGGACCAAAGTTCATGCAGGAAAGCACCACCCAAAGGCTGGAAACGGCCCACAGGATAATGCTTCATGCACGAACTGAACTCAAATAGGGAAAAAGGTAAAGCTATAACCCCATGAACTAGCCACACCGCAGAATCTAGTTCTGCCACAGAGAACGGTAAAGGATCCACTTTTTCAATATGTAACAAAGTGTAGGATGCATCTTTCATGGACATGAACTGCTGTTTGTCAGTCAAATTAAAAGGCAGAAAGAGGGCAGTGGTGTTTAACAAATTCCAAGGAACTTTACCCAACTTAAGAGTTTGCAAAGTCCATGCAAACTGCATCACTGAGCGCAACTGATTCTGACCATGATACAACATAGAGACATCATCTTGTACAATATCAACAACAGAGGATACAATATTGTCCAATGTGTAAATGCGGGAAGACAGGGTATTTATACTATTGTCAACAACAGCAAGCACCTTTTCCAAATTGGCTTGGTCAATTTCCCTAAGACGGGAAGCAGCTTCCATTTGTGACAGTTTCCAGAGCTCATTATATGCCTCATAAATGAATCTCTTCGGTCGGGGACCACGAGGTCCCAAGATAAAGTCAGATAAGTCAATAGTGCCTGATAGGAGGGATAAATGGTTCTTAACAGAGTCTAAGGACGAATGTTGTAACCATTGCTTACATAATTTACCAACCGAATACGTGGTCACAGTACGAGTTTCAGTAAATCTTGGATCAGGCTTGTCCTGTATATAGCCAGGAACTGTGCCATGAAAACGCAGTTGGCATGCATTAGATGATATGGGCCATGCCAACCAGGGTGACTGTATCAGTGCAGAAACGTTAAAGGAATTGTTCTGAAACTGATCCTGTAATGCTATAAGGGACATATTAAAATGCAAACTATCATTTGGAAGACTCGACAAGGATGGGATGGTTGGCGCATTTAGTTGTTTAACGGTAGCCAACCCCCAACACGTGGTCTGATAAATGGAAGCATTTAGAAATAGAATTTGGGCTGGGATAAGGCAAGCGCGGTGCAAGGCCTCAGTGCCTTGCACCTGCCATGGCTTCGAACCCCAAATTGATTTTAAATCCACTGTGTCTTTCCAATATTCATAACCACCCACCGCCAAGGCGTTCAAAAAGGAACCCGAATATAATAATTTAGTGTGGGTCAACATTATTTTCTGGGTCAATGGAGTTTTTAATTTAAAATAATATGACCCAGGGTTCGATCGATTAAAATCAGTAAAATAGGTGAATTTGTTTCGAAGAGTTTGGAACTACCTGGTACGGGGTTTGGGCAGTGTTCCCATTGGGTGTAAGTTACAGGGCTGCATAGTGCACTTGGTTTGTGGAGAAAATGATTTCCCCAATGTTGGTAACAATACAAATCGGCATAATTCGCAGAATTCATATACAAGTCTTCAGCATTAAAAGAGGCATAATATTTTAAATCAGCAAACAATGCTTCAACTGCATGCACATCCCAATCATCAGAATGAATATTACTTTTTACTACATCACCCATCGAGACTCGAAGGACATTTGGTACATTAATAATTTCTGTCGGTCCATGTATTTGAAAGTTTACCGCATCCCATACTATGCCATCAGCAACTGGAAACGCTGAAATGTTCACAAATGTGTGGTCACGCTTCATGATGTGTGAAGAGGAATGTGGAGCCAAAGTTCCAGCAACACTGTTCACAGCAGAGCGTTCAGGTAAATAGTGACCATTGATGAGTAAAAAAACACTGTGACAAAGCCAATAGACATGAACAAAAAAACAAGAAAAGTACCATCCAAATGTATGTCCAAGGTGGAATCAAAAAGTTGTCTCTAAACCACGATACAAAAAGACTAAACTTGGACGGGACTTGTGTTGAATTGGATTCCGAGTCAAAAGAATAACGTGTCGGGCTCAGTGGCGTTGTTGGTTGGTGTGCCACCGACTCTGTGGCGGGATAAGTATATTCGTCCTCGTCTATGCAGGGTGATGCAGGGGTTCAAATATATTTTCAGGCAAATCAACCATCTCCATGGTAACGTCATTAATTGTTCATGCAGGCGTACCTCGAACGCTTGTCCGATAAATGGCAGGACAAGAGACCGCTGGTGTGACACTATTTAAGATCGGCCAGATGTTGTAGCTTGACATTTTCCACTGAGATGTATCTGTTTTCCTTGCGACCGGGAAGCGGTGGTAGGATGACTGTACGTGTTCCCTTCAAGCCCAGTACTGGAACCGGTGCACGAAAAGAGGGGCCGAATTCTTTTTTGTTCTCCACCTTCTCTCGTACCAGGTCGCCAATCTTCGGAAGCCAGCCGGCAACCGGAATCTGCAAAGCAGGGTCTGTGGCTGAAGGCAAATGTGCAATTGCTAGTTTGTCTCGGGCTTCTTGTAAGTCCTGTAACATAGTAGAATGATTATCTACATCAAACTTGGCGGATTGCGCCGCCATGTCTAGACCATCAAGGTCAGGCACAAACATTCGTATGCCAAAGAGCATTTCGTAAGGGGTCCGCCCACCCAGAGGCCTTCTAGGGAGATTATTAAGTGCACGTTGAACAGTATACAAGTGGGCCAGCCAGTTCCTGCCAGTACCTATAACTCTAGCTGTCAAGGATTGCTTTAAGTCACGGTTCATTCGTTCAACGATAGAGTTGCCCTCAGGCCTATGCGGAGACGAAAATTTCACCCGCACCCCTAAGGAGCCCATTGCGTCCTTGTAAGCCTTAGAGGCAAACGCCGGACCTTGGTCAGAATGGAAGGTGCCGCATGCAAAAATTCCCACAAAGACTCGCAAATCCCTAATGACATTTCGTGCGTCAGCACTCCGTTGTGGCCAGACCCAGATGAACCGTGTGCACGAGTCCACTGCCACTAAGATATATTTATAGGCAGTGTCTGAAGAAAATGGACCGCAGTGATCCAAGTAAACACACCCAAAGGGTCTGTTCGAAATTGCAAGCGAGGTCTGCGGTGGTCTTGTAACTGTTGAAGGCTTAATCTGTTGACAAACGTCACAGGAAAGCACATAAGTACGTGTATCTTTGTATAAACCACGCCACCAGTAACGCTGCTGCAAGATGGAAATTGTCGCAGACACACCAGCGTGTGCCGAAGCCATGCCTTCGTGTGCTGCTGCCATCAAGGAAAGTCTGCGGTCCGCGTTGGGGATCAGCCGAACCCCAACGTTAGGTATTGTTACATAAGGAGCCTGATCGGGACCTATCTGGTAAGAATATTTAGAAGGGAAACCTCTAGGGTAATTCACTCCGTCTCTTGTTGCAGCAATAGCTGCCAAGATATCAGTGTCTATTTTAGACATGGATCTAGTAACTGCTGCTACTGAACACGTGTGTACTGCTGATCTGGCAGCTTCATCTGCCAGACTGTTACCAACAGCGTGTGCGCCCACCCGCTGATGGCCTAGGGCGTGAACCACCTGTGTGAGTGGCAGACGTCTTTGTAAATCTGCCACTCTAACCCAAAGCATTTTATGCTTAATTGTGTTGCCTTTAGCGTCTCTATAGTCGTTTTGCGACCAAAAGAACAAATTGTCATTGTATGATTGAACACAGTAGTAAGAATCGCACACGATTAAAGTGGTCACATCAGGATTTACGAACTCAAGTGCAAGCACCAAAGCACGCAACTCGGCCAATTGTGCGGTACTATCCCCGAGTGCCTGCGTATGCACCACAGTGGATTTGAACTTTCCGTTCACAAACGTACCTGCAACAATAGCACATGCGGCTGAATAAGCATGCTTGGACCCAGTGGCCGGTTGTGCCGAGCCATCGGTGTAGATCACACAGTCGTAATCCTCAAGCGGCAATAAGGACAAAGGAGGAGGATGAATGAATTCATACTGTAAAAACTCCTGAGTCTGAAGAGAAGAGTCGAAAATGAAAGTGACATCCGGAGACGTCAAAGATGTTGCCCATTGAATCCAACGGGGGTGCAAAGCTTTAGAGTTCGGTACACTTGCTTTGGTCACTGCCTCTAGAGCAGGATATGGTGTTACCACCAAAATGCGTTTTCCCTGTGCCAGTGCGCGCTCCTTCAGGATTGCCATTTGCACTGCAGTCAGAACTTTCTCCACAGATGAAAACCGCATTTCTGCAGAGGTGTATAGATGTGACTTGTATGCAATGGGTACTGTATCACCTTCATTAAAGGTTAAATACGTGAAACCCACTGCCCCTGGAATGATTCTAATCACCAGGTTTGTGTGGTTATCACGTGTCAAAAGGTATTTAGACTCAAGAAGGTCTGTCTGCAGTGATTGCAGAATGGAGGTATGCTCCGGAAGCCAAGAAGACTTCGAAAAGGTAGGCTGTATCAAGGCATACAGTGGCTTGATACGCTGGGCATATTCGGGAATGTATGTATGTCCGAAATTCAGAAAACCCAGCAAAGACTGAAGCTTCTTCAGATTTGTAAGAGGGCACAGAAGTGCACATTTCTCCAGAAAATGGGGGCTAAACCCTTACCTTCATTGTTGAGCTCATGGCCCAAGAACAAAACGGTAAATTCAGCAATATGGGATTTTGCAAAGTTAATTTTGTATCCCTGAACCGCAAATTCAAGAATAATGCGGTCCACTCGGGTCAGATGCGGAAACAATTCATCGTCTGTCAGATAAATGTCATCCACATACGAACAGGCGTCTGGATCTATGCCGTCTAACAAAGAGACAACACGAGCGGCAAACACTCCTGGACTATTTTTGTACCCCATAGGAAGACGCCTGAATTTGAACATTTTACCACCGGAAGTAAAGGCACACCATTGGCCACTCTCCGGGGCTAAGTTGTGCGTGTAGAATCCATTTGAAAGGTCAAGAGTCGTTTTGTATTTTTTACGAACAAGACTGTCTACAAGCGCAGAACTATGGGTATTTTGCACCGCAAAGGTCCGACAATGAGAGTTCAAATGCCGGTAATCCAATACTAAACGGTACGATCCATCGGGTTTAGAAACCGCGAAAAGGGGATTGTTCATAGGTGATACACAGGGTTCAATTACTCCCTGATATTCCAACTGTGTCAGAATTTCGGAAACTGGGCCTTTTGCTTCACGTTTTATGGGATATTGGGGTTGTGGCTGTGGCAATGATCGCAAAGGTATTTCATGGGGGAGATTCTTCGTCCCAACCCACGTGATTGCGGAATAACGCTGGAGCCAGGGACACAGCCCATTCTGCTGCAAGAGCCTTTGCTTTGTCCTTTGGGACATGTCTAGAAAAGCTCGGAAGGATTACCTCCTCCCTTTACGCGCAGTAAGTACGAATGGGGGTGGCCAATCCGCCTCTGCCAATAAAATATCATATGAAGAGGTCAGATTTTCCCCAAAAATCCCTTTAATTACACGCTGTATATCACCTTCAATTTGGAGGACTATATTAAATAGTCTATCAGGGGTGCCACTCTGGTGTCTGCTGTTTCAACAGTAATGAATGTTTCAGTTGCTGTCGCCTCCATATGAGGACGTAGCGCCTCCCGCACTATGGTTACTTCCGCGGCGCTGTCTAGGAGGGTTACTGCCCACGTCCAATTCAGGAGTCTCGTTCTCACCGTTTGTGGCATATTTCGCTGTTACAGCGGCAACTTTCTTCTTCTGAAATTGGGGTCGAAAACGTTGAGCGTCTTCTTCTTTTCCTCTGACTTGTTGTCGAGGCTGGTCTCGTCCCTGTGGGGCCTCACGGGCCCTTCCTCTATCCTGGCGGTCTCCTCCACCGGCCTGTGACGAAGTCTGTGCCTGTAAAGAACGAGGAGAACGCGTATCAGGGATCTGAAACCTATCCGGAGACTTAATTCTCGCTCTATCGCGTAAATCATAAGTGCGTTCAGAAGAAACTGAAACCGGGGATGCGCCTCGCGATCCCGGCTTTGTCTGTTGCTTACCCTGTTTTTTCAGCCTCCAGCTCTTTTTAGTGAAGACTGGTTTCTCATCCTTCTCAGATTGAGATTTGGTTTGTTGCTGTTGTGGTTGCGATTGTGTTTGCTGTTTTGCAAAGGCTTGTTACCCAGGCTGTTTCTACCAATAGTTTTGTAAGCCTGGGTAATAATTTTCGGTAATTCGTGAGGCTTGTCCAATTCTGGGACCAAAGCCAAAGCGTTCGCTACTTGAAAGTTCACTGCATCGCCCTTGACATTCGCAAGGATCAGTTCAGCTACTACTTCAAACACTCCCACTAGTCTCATCCCTAATTCCACAGCCGCTTCAGGGCCATGTTCATCCTGTACTTTTTTAATTACAGAGGGGAGAACTGTCATGGAAGGCGTACCAAAACATTTAGAATATACTGCTGCGAATACTCTACCCCAATTGTCACATGCTGTCAACTCGGGAATTAAGTCTTTTGGCAAACTAATCGTCAAAATACGATGTTTATCCACTGGAGATGTATGTGGAAAAACTGCCTCCAACTGATCAAATTTTTCTGCAAGCCAATAAGGAAAATCATCCTTATGTTGTGGACGTTTGCCCATCACAGAATTCACCATGACAGGACTTATGGTTACTCCGGCTGCACCAGCTGGATGGCCTGCAACTCCAGGAGGGGCTCCCTGGATGTTGCCAGTAACATATTGCACTAAGGCTCGATGCACTCGTACCAAAGCCGAATACATGTTGCGCAGTTCCGCGACTGGTATCGTCATATATCGCGGATGTGGGGTGTACCCGGCCAAAACAGGCCAAGTGGCCCCATCAATAGATAAGGGGCCTAAACGAACCGTGGTAGTCGGTTGTGGGAGGGCGCCATTAAACCAAACACGGTGTTGCCAAGCCGTGAGCGGTACCTCAAGACAAGAATAAGGTATATAGTTATTAGGAACTGCGGTGGCTGTATATTCATGGAACAAATCGTCAGTCCCATCCACTGCAGGAAAAGTTACCCATGAGTAGAACACCTCAAAGTGGTAAGCCGGATCGGCTTGTACCACAAAGATCAGTTCGACTCCAGCATCTGGCACTCCATACGCCCGTAAGTGTGTCCGGAGTGCTCCGCGGCTATGCGCCGCAATTTGAACAGCCATTTACGGCTAAAATACTTCGACAAACTAACCGGAGGCAACACAAGTAGGGTTTTAATCAAGAAAAACCTTTTTTAATAACTTCAAGCTTGAAAGAACCTACAATAACTGTAATATAGGAGGTATCACCATCACACACGCTTCCGGAAGCGTACGTGAGGGGTCTGTGGACAAGCACAAGTACTACTCAAGCGTCTCGCTAGTAAGCTGCCCCACTTGTTGGTCGCGCCATGTCATAGGGTTTCTGCACATACAGAGCTATGCACAGGATAATAGGACCTCGGAATATAGTGGTGAGCCAACCATAAACCTTAGCACCCAAAACCCCAACCCAACTAGCCTTAGCGTCCCATTGGCACCAATGTACCAATGCTTAGACAACCCAGAACACGGTATCTCTCTCTCAGGACACGCAGAGGCAAGAACACTCTTTCGTCACATTCGTACCTGTCCACAACATGCGTATGAAGAGACACTGTATAGGTTAAAATGTTTATTTCAACTTACGTGCTCTAAGATACAGTACACGTGTCAGTACTAGTAGCATAATACATAAGAACAATATAATCAGCATAGTTACTACTCCATAGAATACAAACGGGGAAAGCATCTCATAAAGCAGTGGAGATATGTCTAACTAACATTACCACCCTCCCCGTGCTGGAAGCCAGTTTATTATGATAATAGAAGACCTTTGGGCTTTGACTAGCGAACCCCCATACCTCAGTCTCTTGATGCAAAACTACATCAGCAAACAATCACAGCTCTTCACTCTGGAAAGGTCGTCTCCAAGTGCTTTCTTGGAACAAGCGCTTGCATTATTAAAAGCACACTATTTTCTCAATGGCAGCTGTACATGTGTTATGTCTAGGTGCGAGGGACGGGCCAAATCAGTAGGAACCAAGGAGTTGTTATTCGACCTTGTAACTGTTGTTCAGACTGAGCCCAAAAGGGAACAGGAGAAAAGGTGAGAAACAGAATATGCAGACAGTGGTAGAATAACTTGGCAATAACAGAGGGCGGCAGAACAACATCCATTAATAACGTGCGCAAAAGTCAACATGGCAGCCAGGCCTGCGGAACGTAACCAGACCTGCCAGGAGGCCATGAGCCACAAGACAACTGTCGCCAGGTAGGTCGCTCCCCACCACACAGCTCCGCCTGTGTTGTCTGCCCGCTGCTTCTGCAGGTAAGATCGCCCTCCGCTTGTGGCCCCGGTGCCCGTTTTTTTCTGCTTGTCTCCCCTTTTCCTTTCTGTGCCCCTCGCTGCCCCATTGTCGTTGTGCCCGTGATTTTGTCTGCTCTCTCCCCGTTTTCCTTTCTGTGCCCCTCGCTGCCCCATTGTCGCTGTGCCCGTGATTTTGTCTGCTTTCTCCCCTGTTTTCCTTTTTGTGCCCCTCGCTGCCCCATTGTCGCTGTGCCCGTGATTTTGTCTGCTCTCTCCCCTGTTTTCCTTTTTGTGCCCCTCGCTGCCCCATTGTCGCTGTGCCCGTGATTTTGTCTGCTTTCTCCCCTGTTTTCCTTTTTGTGCCCCTCGCTGCCCCATTGTCGCTGTGCCCGTGATTTTGTCTGCTCTCTCCCCTGTTTTCCTTTCTGTGCCCCTCGCTGCCCCATTGTCGCTGTGCCCGTGATTCTGTCTGCTTTCTCCCCTGTTTTCCTTTTTGTGCCCCTCGCTGCCCCATTGTCGCTGTGCCCGTGATTTTGTCTGCTCTCTCCCCTGTTTTCCTTTTTGTGCCCCTCGCTGCCCCATTGTCGCTGTGCCCGTGATTTTGTCTGCTCTCTCCCTGTTTTCCTTTTTGTGCCCCTCGCTGCCCCATTGTCGCTGTGCCCGTGATTTTGTCTGCTCTCTCCCCTGTTTTCCTTTCTGTGCCCCTCGCTGCCCCATTGTCGTTGTGCCCGTGATTCTGTCTGCTTTCTCCCCTGTTTTCCTTTTTGTGCCCCTCGCTGCCCCATTGTCGCTGTGCCCGTGATTTTGTCTGCTTTCTCCCCTGTTTTCCTTTTTGTGCCCCTCGCTGCCCCATTGTCGCTGTGCCCGTGATTTTGTCTGCTCTCTCCCCTGTTTTCCTTTTGTGCCCCTCGCTGCCCCATTGTCGCTGTGCCCGTGATTTTGTCTGCTTTCTCCCCTGTTTTCCTTTTTGTGCCCCTCGCTGCCCCATTGTCGCTGTGCCCGTGATTTTGTCTGCTTTCTCCCCTGTTTTCCTTTTTGTGCCCCTCGCTGCCCCATTGTCGTTGTGCCCGTGATTTTGTCTGCTTTCTCCCCTGTTTTCCTTTCTGTGCCCCCGCTGCCTCTCGCCATTCCCGCCGCTGCGTCCCCTGCGGCCCCGCCCCCTGACCGCCCATTCGCTGCCCCTGCCTCCCGCCTCCCAGCTGCTCCTCCCTCCCACCTCCCCATAAATGGCGGCCGCTGCGCGGTGAGGAGAGCGACCCTTGACCTTGCCAGGTAGGTCGCTCCCCACCACACAGCTCCGCCTGTGTTGTCTGCCCGCTGCTTCTGCAGGTAAGATCGCCCTCCGCTTGTGGCCCCGGTGCCCGTTTTTTTCTGCTTGTCTCCCTTTTCCTTTCTGTGCCCCTCGCTGCCCCATTGTCGTTGTGCCCGTGATTTTGTCTACTCTCTCCCCGTTTTCCTTTCTGTGCCCCTCGCTGCCCCATTGTCGTTGTGCCCGTGATTCTGTCTGCTTTCTCCCCTGTTTTCCTTTTTGTGCCCCTCGCTGCCCCATTGTCGCTGTGCCCGTGATTTTGTCTGCTCTCTCCCCTGTTTTCCTTTTTGTGCCCCTCGCTGCCCCATTGTCGCTGTGCCCGTGATTTTGTCTGCTTTCTCCCCTGTTTTCCTTTTTGTGCCCCTCGCTGCCCCATTGTCGCTGTGCCCGTGATTTTGTCTGCTCTCTCCCCTGTTTTCCTTTCTGTGCCCCTCGCTGCCCCATTGTCGCTGTGCCCGTGATTCTGTCTGCTTTCTCCCCTGTTTTCCTTTTTGTGCCCCTCGCTGCCCCATTGTCGCTGTGCCCGTGATTTTGTCTGCTTTCTCCCCTGTTTTCCTTTTTGTGCCCCTCGCTGCCCCATTGTCGCTGTGCCCGTGATTTTGTCTGCTCTCTCCCCTGTTTTCCTTTTTGTGCCCCTCGCTGCCCCATTGTCGTTGTGCCCGTGATTTTGTCTGCTCTCTCCCCTTTTCCTTTCTGTGCCCCTCGCTGCCCCATTGTCGTTGTGCCCGTGATTCTGTCTGCTTTCTCCCCTGTTTTCCTTTTTGTGCCCCTCGCTGCCCCATTGTCGCTGTGCCCGTGATTTTGTCTGCTCTCTCCCCTGTTTTCCTTTTTGTGCCCCTCGCTGCCCCATTGTCGCTGTGCCCGTGATTTTGTCTGCTCTCTCCCCTGTTTTCCTTTTTGTGCCCCTCGCTGCCCCATTGTCGCTGTGCCCGTGATTTTGTCTGCTTTCTCCCCTGTTTTCCTTTCTGTGCCCCCGCTGCCTCTCGCCATTCCCGCCGCTGCGTCCCCTGCGGCCCCGCCCCCCTGACCGCCCATTCGCTGCCCCTGCCTCCCGCCTCCCAGCTGCTCCTCCCTCCCACCTCCCCATAAATGGCGGCCGCGCGCAGCGGGTGCGCCGATGGCGCGCCGAAGGCGCGCCTAAGGCAAGCCCCGTCTGCGCCCGTCCGCGACTGGACCGCGCCCAGCGCCAGAACCCCTGGATCCCACCGATGCATCACCACCCGACGGACCTACGACGCCGCCACACTCACCGCACTCAATGCCGGCCGGAACCCTGCCTGCTACCGAGCCTCACCGAGACGCACCCACGGACCCTTCACCTGCCAAACCTGCCGATTCACCTGCCCCCGGACGTGCACCACCTCCGCCAAGTCGAGCACCAGCAGCAACCACCTGAAATGCATCCTGCTGAACACCCGCTCCGTCCACAGGCACGCCGTGGAACTCTGGGACCTGCTCGACGCAACAGCACCGGACATCGCCTTCCTCACCGAAACCTGGATGAACGCCTCCTCAGCGCCCGACATCGCCATAGCCATCCCGGACGGATACAAGATCACCCGGAGGGACCGCGTCAACCAGACGGGAGGAGGCATCGCCATCGTACACAAGAACACCATCCGCATCTCGACTAACTCCGACGAGACCTTCACCGCCGCCGAACACCTACACTTCCAGATACACACTGACCCCAAGACCACCCTCCGAGGCACCCTCATCTACAGACCCCCGGGACCACGCACACTATTCAGCGAAGACATCGCAGACTTCATCAGCCCGCACGCCATGCCCTCCGCCGACTACATCCTCCTAGGGGACCTCAACTTCCACCTGGAGAACAACAACGACAGAAACACCACCGCCCTGCTGGACAACCTCGCCAACCTCGGACTCAAGCAACTGGTGAACACGCCCACCCACTACACCGGCCACACGCTTGACCCCGTCTTCTCGTCCAGCAAGCACATCTCCTTCAGCCACGCCACCGGACTCCACTGGACCGACCACAGCTGCGTCCACTTCAGCTTCAGAAAGACTACGACCCACCACCACCCGCAACAGGCTCCCCGCCGGAGCTGGAGCAAGATCACCGCCGAGCAGCTCACCGCCTCCCTCAGCCAGAACACACCCACCAACACAACGGACCCAAACGAAGCAGCCAGCAACCTCGCCAAGTGGCTGACCGCCTGCGCCGACGACCTCGCACCACTAAAAAACCCTCCCAGCAGACCCGGAAGCAAGAAAACCCCTTGGTTCACCAACGAACTCAAGGAATCCAAGAAGAACTGCCGCACTCTCGAGAAAACCTGGCGACTCGACCAGACCACAGACAACAGGACCGCCCTCAAGCACGCCACCCGCAAACACCACCAGCTGATCCGTGCCACCAAGAAGTCGGCACTCAAAGAACGACTGGACAACAACGCCCATGACAGCAAGGAACTTTTCAGCATCGTCAAAGAGTTCTCCAACCCCAGCGCCGGAAACAACGACATCACCCCCTCGCAAGACCTCTGCAACTCACTCTCCGCGTTCTTCCACCGCAAGATCACCGACATACATAACAGCTTCGACGCACAAACAACGCACCCTACCGCCGAACCAACGCCCGCCACCACCACCCTCTGCAACTGGACCCCGATCAGCACCGAAGACACCACCCGCACGATGAACTCCATCCACTCCGGATCACCAACCGACCCCTGCCCACACAGCACGTCTTCAACAAAGCCGACGCCACCATCGCACCCCATCTCCGGGACATCATCAACTCCTCCTTCCACACCGCCACCTTCCCGGAGAGCTGGAAGCACGCCGAGCTTACCGCCCTCCTGAAGAAACCAACGGCGGACCCCACCGACCTTAAGAACTACCGTCCCATCTCGCTCCTTCCGTTTCCGGCCAAAGTCATCGAGAAGACCGTCAACAGACAGCTTGCCGCCTTCCTCGAGACGAATGGATCCCTCGACCCCTCGCAGTCCGGGTTTCGGGCCAACCACAGCACCGAGACCGCCCTTATCGCAGCCACCGACGACATCAGAACCCTAACCGACAACGGGGAAACAGCTGCCCTCATCCTCTTGGACCTCTCCGCGGCGTTCGACACCGTCTGCCACCGCACCCTAGTGAAGCGCCTCAGCAACATCGGAATCCGAGAGAAAGCACTGGAATGGATCATCTCGTTCCTCGCCGGAAGAACCCAGAGAGTCCGCCTCCCCCGTTCAGATCCGAAGCCACCGAAGTCATCTGCGGCGTTCCACAGGGATCCTCACTCAGCCCAACCCTCTTCAACGTCTACATGAGCCCCCTCGCAGCCATCGCACGCCGACACAACCTCAACATCATCTCCTACGCCGACGACACCCAGCTGATCCTCTCCCTCACCAACGACCCCACCACCGCCAGAGCCAACCTACACGACGGGATGAGAGACGTCGCCGACTGGATGAGGAACAGCCGCCTTAAACTGAACTCAGACAAGACGGAAGTCCTCATCCTGGGCTCATCACCCTCCGCCTGGGACGACTCCTGGTGGCCCCCGGCCCTGGGCACCGCGCCCAAGCCAACGGACCACGCACGCAACCTGGGCTTCATCCTGGACTCCTCCCTGTCGATGACCAGACAAGTCAACGCCGTCTCATCTTCATGCTTCAACACCCTGCGCATGCTCCGCAAGATCTTCAGATGGATCCCCACTGAAACCAGGAAGACCGTCACCCAGGCACTCGTCACCAGCCGACTGGACTATGGGAACACCCTCTACGCCGGAACCACAGCCAAACTTCAAAAAGACTCCAGCGCATCCAGAACGCCTCCGCACGACTCATCCTGGACATCCCCCGACACAGCCACATCACCGGACACCTGAAAGACCTGCACTGGCTCCCCGTCAGCAAGAGAATAACGTTCAGACTCCTCACCCACGCACACAAGGCCCTCCACGACCTGGGCCCAAAGTACCTCAACGACCGCATGACCTTCTACATGCCCACACGCCAGCTACGATCAACCAGCCACGCCCTCGCCACCGTACCACGCATCCGCAGAACCACCGCCGGAGGAAGATCCTTCTCCTACCTGGCAGCCAAGACCTGGAACTCCCTCCCCACTCACCTTCGGCGAACCCAGGACCATCTCTCCTTCAGGAAGCAGCTCAAGACCTGGCTGTTCGAGCAGTAACTTACCCCCTCCCCCAGCGCCTTGAGACCCTCCCGGGTGAGTAGCGCGCTCTATAAATGCCGTGATTGATTGATTGATTGATTAAAAGCAAATGAGAAACATTATGTCGTGTTAAAAAGAGATATCCCGTCTCCTTCCAGCGAATCGTTATACTGTTTTACTTCTCCTAGGTTAAGGACGGAGGTAATCCAGGGTATAAATGAGTAAGTGAATGTATATGCGGTGTCAATGGGCCCCACCGTCATATGGATATAGTCTGGGTATTGGAGAGATAGTTGTACCTGGATGACCGAGTTATATAGGAAAAGTATTTTTATTGTTATCGCTGGATCACCGTGCATGAACTCCCATCGGTCATCTTTGGTGTGCCACTTCTGTTGAAGGCACCACATCGGGCACCCATCACCCGGAGCTCTTGTAGTAATGTTGAGCCGTTGCTAATGTCATTCGCACTGGAACAGGGGGAAGGAAGTGAGTGGTATCATTCTGTTTCAGTGTAGGTATTCATTGACCGTGGCAGATTGGCTGGTTCCTGAAGAATCATACAGAAGGATAGAATGGACCCAACTCAAGAGATTTGGAGGATATAGAGAAGATGCTCAACCACTTTCAGTTGTAGGTGGCCAATATAGGCATTTGACGTGCAGGCGGTGCCCTGCTACACAACAAGCAGGATATGAAACACGAATGAATGACATCATTACCCACATGACCGAACACTTGATAGGACAAATCTCCTGCTTCAAATCCTTCACACAGTATCCAGGAGTGGCGATGGTAATAGTCAGGCTTCTACTTATCTTCTTTTACAGGCCCCAAACGGTATACAGAGGATGCACAACGATTCCAGCCTCCACTTGGGCTATACAGCTGTAGTGACCAGGGTCAGGGGCACTAGGACCCTGCACCCGAATGCTGGGAGGGGACAGGAACCGGACACCACTTCCGGTCAGAGAGTGGGTAGGGCATTCCTGGACAGTGAGGGCACAAGCAAAGACGTGCATGTAAGCGCAGCATCGAGACACCAGAATAAAGAACATACTGTAAGAACACTTACCTGTCTCTGCATGACTCTGTGGACACGACAACTGGCGACGAAGGTTTGGGATCAAGAGTCACCAATAGAAGCGCGTGCCCTGCCTACAACGTCCAAACGGAGCCAGGAGCCCATCCTGGTCCGCTGACCACCGAGAAGTAGAATCGCGACGTCGGGAGTTCACCCGACTACAGAAGACGAAACCAGGAGCCTACCCTGGTCCGTCGGGCCCCAAGGAAAGAAGACGCGATATCGGGAGCCCACCACGATCGCGAGCCAAGCGGAGCCAGGAGCCCACCCTGGTCCGCGTACAAGTGCCTGCAGCGACATCAGGAGCCTACCCCGGCCGCATCAAGAGAGGTGAGGTGAGGTGAGGGGAAATCAAAAAGGCACCCAACCGTGAAGAAAGCTGCCCGCCGACTGAAAGAGAGCCCCGAGCTTCCTGCGTGTAGATTTTGAGCTGAAATCTCGCGAGAGCTCGGCGGCCATCTTAGAGTCAGGCCATACAACTAATAGCAAATCTCGCCCATACAGAAGTGAAGGGCGGCCATTTTAGAGTCAGGCGGGACAGCCAATGAGAGGCTAGAGAAGGCCAGGCGGCCATTTCAAAGTCAGGCAATAACTAAAATACATAGAAAAGAAGAAAAGGGTGGAAATAAAAAATGAAATTGCAACACAAAGAGGAACAAAATACAACAAAGGAAGACGGACACACAAAGAAAGGAGGGAATAACAACAAAATGACCGACGCAAGTGACAAGAATAGCGCGCAGGCAATATTTCGCAGACCACTACCATTCAGCCTATCGGAACCACAGACAGGCATCAGGTGGGAAAGATGGATTAGGCAATTCGAAAGATACATGCGCGCCACCGAGATCGCAGAAGCAAAACACGTGGATCTATTTCTAAATTTAGTCGGGATGAAGTGGAAGACCTGCTAATAACATTTCCCGCAGAGGAAAGAGCAACATACAAGGGACTGATAAAGTGCCTCACTGACAAATTTGACCCGCTAAGAAACATAGACTTCGAAAGGTACACCTTCAACACCGCATGTCAACGAGCAGAGGAGTCCCTCGACGACTTCGCAACAAGACTACGAAAACTGGTCACATATTGCGAGTTCGACAACGAACAAGCAATACGACTGCACATCATTGAAGGCTGTCAATCAGTGGAGTTCCGCGCACGAATTCTGAAAGAGCCGTCCTCTCTAGAGAAAATACTGACCATGGCTCGAGCGGAAGCCAGAGCAACAACACATGCCAGACAGATGGAACTAGGAAAAGAAAGAAGAGCGGAGCAAGATAACCGTTTAACTGGAAATGGCAAAAGGAGAGATGCTACACCGCCACCACCAAGAAGGAAGAATGAAAAAACGTGCTATCGGTGCGGACCCGAGTTTCCACATGTCGGCGCGTGCCCGGCAAGGGGCCACAAATGCAGGAAATGCAACAGAGAAAACCATTTTGCAAGCGCCTGCATGAGTGGTCAATTTAAAAGTGAGCGAGGACGACCGGCAAGACCACGGACGGTGCCAAGCAGGTACGCAAGGCACATGGAAACAACAAATCGCAGTTCCTCAGCTGAATCAGAAGGAGCAGCCGCGCCAGAAGTGGTGGAACGGTTATATCTGATGTCAGATGCCCCAGTGGAAGATCGAATGCCAGAACACATCAATGTCGTAGAGAAACATCAGATCAAGAAAACAGCGACAGTGGACATTGAAGTAGGAAGACACAATACACGTTTCGTGTTAGACAGTGTGGCTACATGCAACATCATGTGCATGTCAGAATATGAGAAGATGAAAGTGAAGCCGCCACTATCACCATCCACTGTTGATGTATTCACCTGGGGCTCGAGGAAACCAGTAGTAAACATGGGGAAGTTTACAGAGACATTGACTTACAAAGAAAGATCAAGCACCGAGGAAATCCATGTACTACGGGGAGACCTTCCAGCACCCTGTCTGCTAAGCAACGTCACAGCGCAGCTGATGGGTCTCCTAGCAATGACATACAGCATGTCAGAAAGACGGAACATCCTGCGAGAAAATCCGGCCATACTACAAGGGCTAGGAAAACTAAAAGAAAGACAAATAACACTGCATATCAATGAGGCGATAAAACCTGTGGCTCAACATCACTGACGAGTGTCCATACATTTGCAACCACAGGTGGAGGAAGAAATACAAAGCCTGCTGACCCAGGACATCATAGAGCCAGCAGACGGGCCAACCCCCTGGGTGTCGCCAATAGTCGCAGTATCAAAAAAGAACACCTCAAAGATTCGCATATGTGTGGACATGAGAGTACCTAACACAGCAATTGAGAGGGAAAGACACCCTGGACCTCACCTTAATGACATGATTAGTTGTCTCACAGGCGCATGCCGATTTTCAAAACTAGACCTGTGCAAAGGATATCATCAGTTGGAGCTCGAACCGCAATCACGGTACATCACCACGTTCTCAACGCACATGGGCCTGTTTCGATACAAACAACTCAGTTTTGGCATATCATCGGCAGCGGAGATATTTCAAGAAATCATACGGCAAGTAATGAGGCCGGTGAAAAACAGTTTGAACTACAGTGACGACATCCTGGTATTCGGTCGTTCAGACGACGAACACGACAAGGCTTTACCTGAGGTCTGCAGGCAGCTGGAACAAGCAGGACTAACTCTAAATGAAGACAAGTGCGAACTGGGGAGGAATGAACTGGCATTTTTCGGGCACATCTTCTCAAAGAATGGAATGAGGCCAGACCCCAGCAAGGTGGAAACACTGGAAAAGGCAAGTCCTCCAACAGACGTCGCAGAGGTGAGGTCATTTCTGGGTCTTGCCAGCTACTGTGCTCGTTACATAAAAGACTTTGCCACAGTGAGCACACCGCTGAGAGACCTAACAAAGCAGGGTCAAAAATTCATCTGGAATTCATCTGGACACAGGAATGCAATCGGGCATTTGAGGCCATCAGACATGCCGTGATGGCTGTGGATCATCTTGCATACTTTGACCCATTGCTATGCACCGAGCTAACAGTGGACGCCAGCCCGGTAGGGTTAGGAGCAATCTTAGCACAACACATGCCAGGTAGGGATTCGCCCAGAAAGATTGTCGCCTATGCCAGCAAAAGCTTGTCCGACATAGAAAGGGCATACTCCCAGCCAGAAAAGGAAAGCCTAGCAGTGGTATGGGCGTGTGAACACTACCACATGTTCATCTACGGGAAACCATTTACCATCATAACAGACCATCAGTCCCTAGTGACAATATACGGCAATCCGAACGCAAAGATACCGCCCGCATTGAGCGATGGGGTATAAGACTGATGGATTATGACTTCAAGATTGTGCACAAGCCAGGGAAGGAACACAACCCAGCTGATTACATGTCACAGCACCCCTTACCGCACGCAAAAGAAAGCGCATCAATGGCCGAGGAATACCTCAATTTTGTGCTAAGACAGAACACCCCTGCACCAATAACACTGGCACAGATAGAGCAAGAAACAGCACGGGACGCAACAATGCAAGCAGCCAAAATTACGACACGGCATCAAAGATGGAGACACGTCAACAACAACAGCGCCATGGGAGATGGAGTTGACAAGGAAGAAATGCTGGCATTCAAAAAGATACATGAAGAACTATCAGAGACTGAAAAAGGAATCATAATGAGGGGAACAAGGATAGTCATGCCAAATGCACTACGTCGGCAGACTGTAAACTTGGCACATGAATCCCACAGAGGAATGGTAGCAACAAAAAAGATGCTACAGGAGAAAGTATGGTTCCCTGGTCTAGATAGACTGGTGGAGAACACCATCATAAATTGTCACACGTGCCAAATAACAGGACGACCAGCAAAGCCCGAACAGCTACAGATACTATGACTGAGTTTCACCGTCTTTTACCTCCTTCCACAAGAAAACACCCTTTTCCATGTCTCCCTACCAAAGAATGCTAAATAATACAAGATGAACTGAATATGTAGTTAGACAGATAGTTACAGTTGGACAGAATTGGAAGGGGTAACTCTGGTGCCTGGTGGACTGGAAGGATCGTGGACCAGAAGTTCGCTCATGGAAGTTCTTCACACCATATATGAGACAATATAGAGTCTTAGGGCCACATGTATCAACATTTGTAATAGCGATTACCTAATTGCGTTTTTCAGCGAATCGCAATTAGGTAATCGCTATTACAAATGTATGAAAGTCCAAAAGTTTCATATACCGATTCATAGGGAGTCACAAATCAACCTACCTCATTAATACTAATGAGGTAGGTCGCAATTTGCGACCCCCTAGCAATCGCTAAAATCACGGGGATGGTGGCCTGCTGGGGTCAGCAGGCCACCATGACCATGATTGCTTTTAACTAAAGCATTCTTTTTTTTAAAATGCAGCCTGTTTTCCTGCATTTGCGTTGCGTTGCGTTTAGAAAAGAAAATGGATAGTTCACTTTTTTAAGAGCAGGCAGTGGTCCGTGGGACCACTGCCTGCTCTTAAAAAAAGTTTTTCCATACATTCACAAAGTAGAAAGGGTCCCTTGGGAACTCCTTCCCGTTTGCGAATGGGTTACCACTAACTTTAAGTTGGTGGTAAAATGCAAATGTTTTGCGACCGCATTCTCGGTCACAAAACATTCATACATACCGTTACAATTTGGTATTTGGAAGGGACACCCTAAACACACCCCTTCCAAATACCGAATCTCATACCCATTTTGCGATTCGGTAACAGGTTACCAAATCGCAAAATAGGGTTTGATACACGTGAAAAGGATTTTTTGTGTTCGCAAACGGGCCGATTTTAAGAATTGGCCCATTTGCGATCGCAAAAATGCTTGATTCATATAGCCCTAGATATTTTGTGATAGAAAAGGAGATGCTTGCATGCACTGGGGGTGTGGAGAGGTTTAAGCCTTATTTATGGGGTAAAACTTTCTGCTTACGCACTGATCATCATCCTTTAGTTGACATATTGCCTGGTGAGAAAACAAAGAAGCCCACTGCTCAGCTTACCAAGTTGTCTACTAAATTATTGCAATACATATTTGAAATTGTGCACATTGCAGGTGGTAAGAATGATAAAGCAGATGTCTTATCAAGGCTATCAGTTGATGAACAACACGTTGCTGTTGAGTTAGAGGCTGAAGAGAGCATCATAACCAAAGGAGAGGATTGGTTCGTATGTACCAACATGAAGGACTGGTGCAAAGAAATGGAGTTGGATGTTGAATTGAAGGTGGTGCTGTCTTTTGTTAATTGAGGGTGGCCAAAAGAGTAAGCCTGGGGGGAGTTCACGTAGCCGCGCTACGCGGAACTCCGTTAAGTGGTAAAAAACTCCGCGGCACTACGTGGAGTTTCGCAAGCGGGCAGAGTTGCTTGTCTCGCCATTTCGCGTGACGTTTCCGCCGTACGGCAAATGCGGATTGCGTGTTCGGGAGAAAATATTGCGCGAACTCCACCTCACGGTCGCTCATGGGCGCAGCCATCATGTTTTCTTCTATGTTATGGTGCTTGGGCCTACTTTTTGAATCCCTCCTAATCCTTTCAATCCTTGTTTCCTAAAACTTCTTTCTGATCATTTTTATTTATTATCTTTCCCTCTGTCTTCCTAAGTGTATATTTTGCATTTTTGACTATTTTTTTGTGTGTTTTTGAGTGAGTTTTGTACTGTTTTTCTCTATACTTCCTTTCTAATTTTTTTTACTTCCTTTCTTCTTCTCCCTGTTATTTTTTTATACTTTCTACATTTTTATTTTCCGCCCCTCAAACATCATGGCAGAGAAGCGTGCCACGAAAAAGGTGCAAACAACAACCGCCTTCTTTGCGGAAGGCGGCGCCCGGAAGGGGTGCATCCCCGGGCCTTGTTTTCAGAGGTGGCAGTGCTGTTTTTTTTGTGCAGCACCACTTCGCCTGGATCCGGGTATGGGCTCCAGGGGCGCCAGCAGCACTGGGCGAGGGTGCGCCGGCCAGAGTATCGCTGCTTTGGGTCCCAGCGCACCCACAATCAGCTGACGCACCGGTGGTCCGACATCCTGGACCGAGAGCAGGACCTGCTGGACCTGCTAGGGGTTGAGGTCGCGGGGCTTGGTGAGTAGCTAATTATTAATATTATTATTACTTGTGTGTTCTATGTTATTGCTAATATTTTTTCCAAAATAGCAAGTATGCTGCTCACATGCAGGTAAGTTACGTTTACAAATCTTATATTATGTGATTGTTATTCTAGACAGGTGCTCCGCGCTACCTAATCGTACTTATTTGCAACTTTGCGCTCGCTTGGGCTGATTATGTAAGAACTTAAGTTCAGTAATGCAGACTAGAGAGAGACTCCATTTCTTTGTCCTATCACTAAGATAGTGGTAGTCAGTAATTTAGCGGCGCGCGTCCTCTTACTTCAGTTCTTAGAACCTTTTTTGTAGCTCGTACAGTGACAAGCAACCAACCAATTTGATGTATGCATGCGTCCATCTATGCATTTAAAGACAAAATGCAGACTTAGTGAATTGGCCCGTCAAAGGGGGTTGAGAATGATTGCGAATGAGATCGGAATTTAGAAACAAGTATGATTTGTTGCAATTTATTCCAAAGTCTTTGGATTAGGTGGGCTAGGTAGGTTTAGGAAATGTGGAATAAATAGATAGGACGGTCCGTGATACTAGTCTACTACTAGTCGATCTGATTTAGGAAAGTTCAATGTTATTGTAATTGCCGTTTCCTGCCCAAAAATATTTTTGGAGAGATTAATTATTTACCACCCAATTATTTTTTGTCTCTTTAATTATGTCTTACATCAGCATCCAGGGGCAAGAGGTCGTCCGTGGCAGAAACTGGCTCCCAGGAAGAATGCTCCTTGGCCGATGACTCTGCTGGCCCCAGTAAGTCCTCCTGTTGTCAATATTAATATATATTTCCCTAACTTTTACTGCTCTTTATTTTGAAATATTTTCTACCTGTTTCCTAATTTAATTGTTTTCCCAAATCCTTTTCGATCTATCCGTTTCAGAAATCTTGTTATCCCTGCATTATCCTATTTTCTAAGTTATTTTATATTTCTAGTGTCTGTATTTTACCTCAAACTGTCTCTGTCTGTACTAGTCTGTCTGTAGCTTTCTTTCTTCTGGTTTTTCAGTCAGCTTTCCCTCTCCCCTTATATATTTTGTGGACTGCCTAGTGGTGGTACTATAAGACTACTACTAGTACTAGTACTACTACTCTGCCTTGCCGATTGCATGCCCAAGTAAGGTGTTCTATGCATGTTTGTTGAGATGAGAAGGCTTTCTTTTACTTTCCCTTGCTCAATCAGTAAAACGAGAGAGTGGCCATGGTCACGCTGGACACCCCAAAGCTGTGTCTTCTTTTTATCTAGGCTTAGTATTATTAGCAGCAGTTGATGGTGCACTGATTACCGTGCACCATGGCTGGAAGGAAGTATAAGAAGGAGGAGGATGGCCCCATTACATTTGCCAACCAAGAAGACCTTATGTCCAATTCTCCGCCCAGTTGGCCACCCTTATTTCTTTTCAGAAACTCAGATTCACCAATCGCTCTAGCCACTCAGTCCAGTCTTTACAGGTTGTCTTTTTGAGAGACTTTCCAAAAATTGCCACCAACAAAATGCCCAACCGGATATTTTATTATTTTTGATAGGACATACAGTTTGTGCCCGAATTGTAGTGATGTGTGTGGTGTATGTATTTTCAATTTTGCTACAGCAAAAAATAAATAGGGGGAGGTATATATGGCATCTCAAAAAATGTGTAATGTTTTTTCTAGCTGCACCGATCACCAGTGCCGGGGCCAGTGGGGATGGTGGCGCCATCCAGGGAGCAGATGCGGCAGCTGCAGGGGGTGAGCCAGCGGCAGTGGCAGGCGGTGGTAAGTCATATTGATTGCTTATTGATAATTTATATACTCGCTGCAAGGGAGTACACTGTACTGTTGAGACTAAGTTGTGAACAGTTGAAGAAACCCATGAAGAGGAAAAAGAAGCACCTACTGGACCCGTATTTATTTTACTAAGCTATTTTATGCTATTGGTTCTGTTCCATTAACAATAAATTATTTACATATATATGGTTTTTCATAAGATCAAGTTTATTATATCTTCTTTCCTCATTTTTTGTCAAAATGACACTTGATCCATATGAATTGATCGGAATACAGCATGTTCGTTTGAGCAGTCTACAAATACATTTCAACAAATCTTTCTATGTATTGTGACATAGCTGTTATATCAAAATTAATCATACATGTTTCTGTTGTTTCAATAAAAGTATAGTATCACCATTACAAAAATAAACCAACTACCCTCATGACCAATCCTCTCACTCTAACATACATTCAAACTACAGCTCTAGCATACTAAACATTCATACTCATGTTCCAACATACTACACATACATAAGAACGAGCCTCAGCAGAAATCTAGACTGAACTATTGTCCGCTGTGGTCTTGTGGGTTGGGATCTGCTTTCCAACAATAGGTCAACACACGTTTTGGTATGGGCATATAATACCCCCTATCAGCTTTTTCACGACCACAAAACAGTATAATCGTCTCATCCAGAGGTAGGTATGGAGAGAGAAATTGTGATACTTATAGGAAAGTCCCTAAACTTTAGGTGCATTCCTTTCTTAAGCTCAAATGTAGATTCAGAGGTGTAGCCTCACTTTTATTGTGGTGAGAAATTTTCCTTAAGTACATCTTTACAATAACTGTCCTTCATTGAGGGTTAGCTACGTAACAATCAAGTTTATAGAAGTGCCATCATACTTGCGATTCAGATAAACTTGTCAGGCTCCTAATTTGGATAAGCACTGCCCTATTCTAATGCAGTAAAAAAGTAATGTGTTAACCTGTGTCCCTCAGAACCTGGGTATATATATATGCAAAACTACAATGGTTCTGTCGGGGATACACAATTGCTTTGTAAACAATAAATGAATCAAAGAGTAATTACTTTATACATAGTGAATACGTTTAGACGGTGATATCATATATTTCAGTTTAAAGAAAAGCAAAAGTTTAAAGGAAAGCATGCATAATGGAACACAAGACAAAACACTGATTAATAAGTGTTTGCAACAGACATTATTTATATAAATTGAAGCATTCATATATATTTACAAATGTCAAAAAGCTGTCAGAACGGGATACAATATGGAGGTGATGTGTACTAAAGTGACATTAGGTGCTCAGTGACAATGGTGCAGTGCATATCATATATACAAAGTGAGAGTATGTACAATTTTACAAGGGAGAGGAAATAATGGTGGTCAGAATGGAAGAAAAACAATATCTCTGGCAAATAGGCCAATCGCTTATTGATTTAAACCCAGAGACTTGATGGGTCTGAGCCATATGTAATCATCGACGTTTCGACCCTGACAAGTCTTGGTTAGGATGTCGTAGCGGGTCTTCATCAGGACATGGGAAAGGGAGACAGCCTAGAGGCAATGGAAGTATGTGTCAATGTGTGTTCCAGTTAAAAGAGGACGAGAGAATGGCAAGGGTGGAAACACGCTGATGACTCACCCAATTGGGGCACCCTCAGGCGTCCTTCGGAAATAAGGGCGGCCAGTGAATCTACAAAAAGTTAGATTACACTAATTAGCTTGGGGTGACATGAGATAAGGGCGAAGTGAAAGAGGGATGCGTGCAAATAGAGAGTCTTACCTGCAAATGTCAGGAAAGCTCTAAAAGAGCGATATGGAATGGTCTTTGGAGATCTAAAGGCAAGCGTATATTGTATTAAAAGCAGGCAAAACGTGTTTAGAGATGCCAGTCACTATATACAATAGAGCCGAGAATAGGCGAAATGAAGGAGGGATGCGTGCAAGTGGAGAGTCTTACCTGCAAATGTCAGGAAAGTTCTAAACGGGCGATGTGGAGTAGTCTTTGGAGATCTAAAGGTAAGCGTATATTACATTAAAACAGGCAAAACGTGTGTAGAGATGCCAGTCACTATATACAAAAGAGCCGAGAACATGCGGGACTTGGGTCGCGGCTTGGCGATCCCGTATCAAGGGGCTTACCTAGGTCAACAAGAACGAGCTGTTTGAGAAAATCAGCCGTATCGGAAAGGAAACAAATCAAATCCTTAAGAGGAGCCAGGCAGGTGTCCCGGCAACATGCGAGCGTTCCGCAGCAGTCTTGGTGTTGTATTCCTCTTAGGGTGTCTATACACGGGCTTTCCTGTATCATGTCCTTATATAGGCACAATTCGCCCTGCCCTTATATAGGCATAAAATCCCAGTCCTTATTTAGGCATTAAACCGTGCACTCCAAATACAGGCATGGTCTCCGACATCCGTCCACCCTAACGTCACAACAGGGAGTAAGCAAGCTTACAGTGCAGCATGTGCAATCGTTAAAGGTCGTTAAAGGTCGCATGCGAGATGGCATCTTCAGACCTATGGTCACAAAAACTCAATCTCTAGGAGATTGTACAGCTCAACGAGCTGAACTACAAGCATTCAAACTGGCACTTGAAAGTACAGATCGAGAATTCCCCATACTGATAGTGTGTGATTCCTTTTATTGTGTTCAGTCGTATAATGAATATATACAAAACTGGCTTGAAAATGGTTTCAAAGATGCGAAAGGTGGCACAATAAAGCACAAAATGCTTTGGGAACAAGTAGCTCAGTTGAAAAACGAACTACCAAAGGCTCATGTGATCCACACACTGAGTCATCAACGTGATGGCGTTCACGTTGCAGGGAATTCATTGGCTGACGAAGCCGCAAAGGGGGCTGTTCAGACGGCTTCCGTAGCTGCGATCACTCGTTCAAAAACGAAAATAGACGGTGAGATAATGTTGGCTGTCAATGCTTCAAGCAAGGCCAGCAGTGCAGCGTTACCCAAAAAGTTTCCACTCAAGTACTCTTATGTAATTGATGCGAACAACGTTCCTTTTGCTCGAATCCATGGAGTGGGGGATAGGGTAATTCCAAACATCGAACGGTCTCCGACATCCGTCCACCCTAACGTCACAAGAGTTCTTGAAGAACAGACCCTTAGGCTTCGGGAGTTTCCCTAGCACAGGACTATTGATTTCTTCAAGGACTCATCTATTATGCATGAACCGTTATACCTTAGGGGTTCATTCATGACGTCTTCCGCTGTCCGATTCACGTCAATGCTAACATTCTGAGGTACCTCTCAGGTATAAATATACCTTCCCTAGCCCTTGTAAACTAGAGGAGACCTCGACTTCAGAGGAGCCCGTTTCCCGGCCTGACGCACTGAGAAGACGCTGTCATCCCTGCACGCAGAGAGTCCAGCTTCCAGTGATCTGACTTCCCTCGCGGGGTGTTGGAGTTCGAGTCTGGCAAAGAGATTCCCACCTCTCTCATTCTCAAGGTATGGAGCTGACTAGAAACCTAGAGGGACTCTTGGCATACTAGGCATACTAGACTTAACATACTCTTAGTATACCATAGTAAGGAATACTTCACCTACTTCATACCTCTCCCTACACCTAGGTTAGGTTAGGTACATTGGGGTAGAACTAGCTTAGAAACGCATCGTATGAGTACTCGCATTTTTAGTCTATGTTATTTATGTAAATGAATATCTACTAAAGATCATGCTAGCGCAGTATTATTTATTTCTACGGCTTACGCTGTACATTATTTATCTTGCATACTATCTTGTGATCGTAACAGCACATTTTACTTACACGAGAAACAAGACTGTTCAATAAATCTTTTATTGAAATGCCCGTCTATTCTTTCTGTGTAACTTTGAGGAAAACTAAGTATGCACGAGTGAGCTGAGTGAAATAGTTATCTATTGTTTCCACGACTCTGGGACACGTTCTGATTCTAAAGGGAAACAAAGTGGTCATGTTTTGCGGCTGCCAGAAACTACTCCCTTCTTGTTTGTCAAGGAGTTTCTAGTGGCCTCTGAGCTAGCTGGCACAAGTAATTAAGTTTAATATACTCGATAGGGACATACTGACCTTAGTCCTATGTCAAACCTATAGGGGATATTATTCCAATGCGCAGAGCCTATTAGGGAAATAGGAGCTACACTACATTGGATGTGACTGCCCGGCTTCCGGTTAAGTAGACCGTGACGGCCCCCAGGGAGGCGTGCACGTGGACAACGTGCACGGCTTCAGGCAGCAGCAGGATGCTGTCTGCCGTGTCAACGGTGGCCGCGAGAATAAGGGCTACTTCGTTCAAGTGTAAAGTGGCGAGGCACCCGACAACTCGGAGACCGTATGTGAACACGGACACAAAGGAATGTTTCATACAAAGTGAAGGATCATGTAAGGTAAACACTCATGTTTAGAAGGTACATGGACAACGTAAAGAAGGCACATCAATTACGTATGAGTGTACCGACCGGTCTAAAAAAGTAGTGTAGTCATCATTCAAAGAGAAGGAACTGATACAGTGAGGCAAGTTGTAAAAGTGCACATCAGTGTAACATAGAGGACCATTCAGGTATTTATCATAATTCAAGAAAAGCGAACAAGTTGTAAACGTACACATCATTATAACATAGAGGGCCAATCAGACAACGGTGTTATAGAAGTTGAAGCGCTCATTTATAACAGGCACCCAACTGGTCTGTGTGACTGTACAGTGAGAGTGTCAGTATACCCTAAAAGTGATTACACAGTGGTCCGCCATGGTATAGCAAGTGTAAGGACATCTAAACACATAACTGCTGAATGCGAATTGGAAGTGAAATCAACCATGGCATACAAAAGTAAAGATGGCACAGAAGTCAAAACACACACTGTGGTCCGCCATGGTATAGTAAGTGTAAGGAAGTCTAAACACCTAATTGCTGAATGCGAATTGGAAGTGAAATCAAAATCAACCATGGCATACAATAGTAAAGATGGAACAGAAGTCAAAACACACACTCACTAGGTGGGTATAAGGGGTCACATGTCAAGGTATTATGTATGTGGGCCCAATGAGTACAAGATGTCTGAAACCTACAAGTACAATCATAAGTGGCCCATTTGTTTGGAAGTCTCCTCGAGTTCATTTAACCCACCGCCAACTGTGTTAAGAGAGTGAATCCACTTGCATTCTTTGAAGTTAAGGGATGCAGTAAGTGAACCACCTCCTGGGGTGTGTGCATATTTTCTCTACCACCCACCACCGTAGGCTTTCTGGAGGGTGGTTCAGGGTAGCAAAATGCGCAACTAAAGGGGCACCTTGTACCTTGCATCTCACTCTACTCATGTGTTGCAGGACCCTCGCCTTGACCTTCTGTGTAGTCTGTCCTATATACAACATGTCGCAGGGGCATTTGATGGCATAAACAACATTAGTGCTATTACAATTTGTGAATAAGGGAAGCTTGTATGTTCAGTTCATGTGTGTAAATGACGTGCCCTCAATGGTTTGTGGACAGGCCTTGCAACGGCCGCATTTGTGATGTCCGATCATGGGGGGCAAACCCAGTTGGCTTCTAATATCCGGTGGCTTTGGTGGTTCCAGATAGGCTTTGACCACACTGTCCTTGATATTTTTGCTTCTCTTGAAAGCGAAGATGGGGTCTTCGGTCGTGCCCAGTTCACTGGCAACCAGATTCCAATATTTTTTCACAATCTTTTTGATCTCGTTGCTCCTTGAGTTAAATGTAGTTACACAAATGATGTTCTCTGGCCCTGTAGATTTGGGTTTCACCTGTAGAAGGAGGTCGCGGGGGCAATACCAGGCTCGTTTTCTGGTCCACTTAAGCAATCCCATCGGGTACCCTCTCTCCTTGAGGCGATTGGTGAGAGTCTTTGTCTCCTTAAGGAAGTCGACCCTGCGGGTACAGTTTCTCCTAAGCCTGAGGAACTGCCCGGAAGGTAGGTTGTCCCTCAGGCTCCTCGGGTGGTGTGAGTCATATTTTAGTAACGTATTCCGTTCTGTTGGTTTCCTGTAGAGGTCGATAAAGAGTAACCCTTCCTCAACTTGAAAAGTGAGGTCCAGGAAATTGATGGTTTCGCTGCTGTAAGACATAGTGAACTGGATATCACTAGATCTGCTGTTAAGCCAGTCTTTAAAATCAGTCAAGTCGCTTGCAATGCCAGACCATATCATCATCACATCATCCAAATAACGCTTCCATACAGCGATGTGGTCTATGAAGGGATTGTTAAGATTATATAGATGTTCATCTTCGTATGCATCCATGAAGAGGTTGGCTAGGCTGGGCGCAAATCCAGCCCCCATCGCAACGCCCTTGCATTGATAATAGTACTGGTTCCTGAAGATGAAGTAATTCCTTGTCATTGCAATTTCCAAGAGTGATACCAAAAATCCAGTTGGTATCCAGTGTAACCCTGGGCGAAGTACTACGCTACGCTCGCGTAGTTTGCGAAGTTTGCGCTACTTCGCACTACGCGAATTGCACGTAGCACAGTGCAAACACGTGTAGTGTAGCGTAGCGGTCATTTTTTGCTTGCTTGCGGTCCTCAACGACAAGTTGGCGACCGCGAGCGAGCAAAATTACATCCCGGCGAGACTTTTTCCTCGTTCGCGATCAGCAACATCAAGTTGCCGATCGCGAGCGTGGAAAATAAACCTCCCGGCGAGATTCTCAACGCGGGGAGGTCAGGTTTCTTATTGGGAGTGGTCGCGTATGCTCGCGACCGCTCGCGATGAGAAACTACCAGTCCGCGTTGAGAAGCTGCCGCTCGAGTACAAATCTACTCGAGCGGCAGAAAACGACCGCTTGCACTGTGCAAGATGCCGTTTGCAATGATTGCACAGTGCGGACAAGCATCCGGCACTGTGCAATCATCGCGAACAGCATTTCCTACCGCACTACGCAGTTCGCATAGTGCTACGCGTAGCTCGCTTAGTGCGAAGTGCACTTCGCATAGCTACGCGTAGCGCTACTACGCGAACTACGCCCAGGGTTAATCCAGTGTGATCTGGGGCGTTTTTCTAAAGTTTCTCTGGTCACTTCTAAAGCCTTCCCCTGAGGTATGCTGATATAGAGGGAAGAGACATCAAGGGTCACCAAGAGTTGGGTGTTAACATCAAACGGTTGGCCTTCAAGTAACTGGATGATGTGCATCGTATCTCTTACGAAGGATTTGGTTTCCGTAACCCATGTTTTTTTTTTTTAAACTTTATTTACCAGTTTCACAAGCATAACACCAGACACATTAATACTCGTTTTGTAATACATAACAATATGTAGGGTACGGAAATAAGGAAAGTAAATCACCACCACCATGCAGAATTGACAACAATTGCAGATTAGATTAATAATAACAAAAAAATAGTTCTTCTCCGACCATCTATCCCGCCTATCCAAACACCCCATTCAAATTACATTGGTTCATACAGGACATCCATTATCTCAGGTTTTTACATTTATTGTTGTGTCTACCAGCAGTAATTTAGACAGCCCGATTACCCCACTCCCGTTGGGACAATCCCATGTTCCGGTTGTGATGCAGATTACGAGTGTGACGCTGCGACATAGCTTTTTAGGGGGCCCCAAATGTCTTTTGGACGGGACGACCTTGGTAAGGTGCTGATGTACAGATCGCTATTTGTGTTGCAATATGCTAAGCTGTTTAACCAGATCTTCAGTGCCGGTGCAGTTTTTTGTCCCCATTTAATTGCAATTTCTCTCTTAGCCAACAATAACCCAATGGCAATAAATTTCTGAATCCCCTTCGGGAAATTAACCACATAACCCAATAATGCAACCTCATGAGTGGGAGCGATGTCCATCTCGACCATTTCCTCTAACGTTCGAAAGATTTCTGCCCAGTATGTTTTATCTTACCACAATTCCAAGTGAGGTGAGCAAAGTCTGCATGTGGAGTCTCGTACTTTAAGCAGCAATGGGGTCTACCCGGGTCTATCTTGTGAGCTTTCTCTGGGGTTATATAGAGTCTCTGTAGAAATTTCAAATGTATCAATTTATGACGGCTATTCAGGGAGATTTTTTTTGTCTGCATACAGCAGGCAGTCCATTGGTCATCTAGAATCGGATGTCCCAGCTCAGCCTCCCAGGCCTCCCGAATTTTGGTATCGTCAACAGGGATAGTGTCCGCACATGTTCTGTACATTTTGGAAGTGAGATGCTCCCCCCCAGTGCATTTGATAACCATGGCGAGTGGAGCAAAAGGTTCAGGTTCCAGTGGGAATCCCGGCAGTAGCGGCCTCAGCGCCGAGCGAACCTGATTAAGAATGAATCTACCCATAAACGATGTCTCATTAAATTTCTCCTCCTCTGAGATAGAGAAAACCTGCCCCCCTGTAAACACGTCCCCAAGTCTACTTATGTCGTATTTGGAGAGCGTTCTTTGTACTAGTTTGTCGCCAGTGATTGGGATCCAATGAGGATTAATAATCGGTAGCCCAGGAGAGTATAACAGAGGGGCGCCCAGGAGTCTGATCAGTTTTTTCCAAGCCCAACTAGTGGTCGAGACTGTTTGTATGTCGTAGGGGTCTCGGGGAAAGCCCCGAGGCAGGACTGTGTTGAGAGTGCCAGGAAAGACTAAGTCTGCCTCCGGCCGTAGGTACGGGATCCGGGCATCTGGGTGGAACCAAGAGTGCGCGTAGCTGCATTGTGCGACTAGGTAATATAACTGAAGGTTCGGAACACCAAATCCGCCTCTACCGTGAGGTAATGTTATAACCTCCCAACGGACCCTAGGCCTCTTGCCTCCCCAGGTAAGTCTAATGAGATGAGTACACAATGTCGAAAAGAAACTGTTCGGGACCGGTATAGGGATTTTTTTAAACAAATACAAAAATTTGGGGAGAATAATCATCTTTATCAAAGCAACTCGGCCAGCAATCGAGAGGGGGAGCTGCAGCCATTTTTCCACCTGCGACTAGAGCTTGTGTACAGCCTGGCCGTAGTTTAGTCGGAGTATTTGGGCAGCATCTAAGTGGATGTATATTCCCAGATATTTGGTCTAGTCCTTGCACCACTCCAGCGGAAACTCACAGTTCCATTTTTTAGTGCTTGTGGTAAGGGGGAATGTCACTGATTTGTGCCAATTGATCCCCAAGCCCGAAAATCAACCAAACCGAATAATTTCCCTTATCAGGGGTTCAAGGTTTACCTGCGGTTCCCGGACATACAGAATTACATTGTCTGCGTACAAGGACACTAGCAGGGGTCCCTGCGAAACTGGAGCCCTCTCTGCAGATGCCGCTCCTGAAAATGTCTGACGAGTGGGTCCATTGCCAGTATAAATAATAGCGGCGATAAGGGGCAACCCTGCCTGGTGCCCCGCGAAAGAGCGAAGGAGCGAGACAACGTGCCATTTAGGCATATCCTCGCAGATGGGCCGCGGTATAGGAGTGCAGTAACGTCGATGAATCTCTTGGGCATTCCCATCCTGCGCATAACAGCTAGAAAAACGGGCCACTCCAGGGAGTCAAAGGCCTTCTCGGTGTCCAGAAGGATTGCCACAGCTGGGGTATCCAGATTAATTCTGTGCAACACCGCAAACAGGGTTCTTAAATTTAGGGAGGTGGACCTGTGGGGTACGAACCCAGATTGGGCAGGGGAAATTATTCTATCAAGTAACAAAGAGAGCCGCAAAGCAATCATTTTCGCAAGGATTTTGTAATCTAAGTTTTGCAGGGAAAGCGGTCTGTACGATCCGCAGAGCAAGGGGTCCTTCCCAGGTTTGGGTAGTAATACAATCACTGCTTCTCTAAGGGATGGTGGTAACACCCTCCGTTCTAGTGCCTCGCTATACACCTTGAGCAGTCGGGAGCCAGAAGGTCCTTATAGGATTTGTAAAAGTCACCAGTGAAGCCATCGAGGCCTGGTGCAGTGGAGCCGTTCAGAGCCCCAATCGCGCTGATAATCTCATCTGATGAGAAGGGTTCCGCTAGAAAGTCCTGCATATATTTTTCTAGATATACTTAGGCTGTTTCGGCCAGGTAATCTTCTTGTTCAGTGGAAGTATGTGCGTTTTTAGATGCATAAAGTGTGTCATAGTATGCTAGAAATTCATTGCGGCTCTCAGCAGTGTCGGTGAGGAGTTGTCCTGCCGTGGATCTGAGTTCAGTGATATAAGATTTCCCATAATGGGGTCTCAGGAGTCGCGCTAAGGTGCGTCCTGGCCGTTCGCCCTCGCCGTATCGGCGGGCAGTTATATATTTACTCAAGAAATGAGTTTCCCTCTCCGCTGCATCTCTGAATTAAGTAAGCAGCGATAAACGTAGCTTAATACCATCTGGCTTCGGACAATGAAGTATCTTCCGGTCTATAGCTTCCAATTGCTGCTCGAGGCGGGCCAATGATGCCCTGAGATCTTTAAAAACTCCGGCATGTTTGGCAATGCTAACTCCCCTGATGTAAGCCTTAAAGGCATCCCAAAGTACAGCCCAAGGGTCTACTGAACCTGTGTTTAATTCAAAGTATTCTTCGATTGCCTCTCTGATCTCGGTGTGAAACATGTCATCGTTCAGGGCCCGACCGGGGAATCGCCATTGTCGTTCGTGTCCTTCTGGTCTGGGGACACTAACCGCCAGTACCACTGGGGAGTGATCTGAGTATGTTCTGGGAAGCGTTGTAGTGGTCTTGTACCATGTATTCAGACAATGGGAGCTAAGCCAATAATCTAACCTGGTCCATGTATCATGTTGGGCCGAGTAGTGCGTGTATAGGGTAGCTGTCGGGTTGCGTCGTCTCCAGATATCAGATAGATTTAGTGAATCACACATTTCTACAAGAGCGCGCCGTGAGCGTGGTTTAGTGTCTGAGGAGGTTGAAGAGCAGTCTAATGTGGGGTTAAGCAGTAGATTAAAATCCCCGCCCATGAGAATGAAGTCGGTTCCCGAACGAAGAACCAAAGAGTGTAAATCGTGGAAATATTCAGGGCAATCAACGTTAGGGGCGTACAGGCATACCAGTGTAAGGTTATGACCCATCAACTTTCCTATCACTATGGTGTAGCAGCCTTTTCCATCGCAGTAAGTTTTATGCAAATGAAAAGGGAGTCGCTTGTGGATCAGTATCGCTGTGCCCCGTGCGTATGAGCTGTAGTTTGAAAAATAGCGATGCGGGCCCCAGCTAGCTGCGAAATGGGTGTTGTTGGACTTAGGCAGGTGGGTTTCCTGTAAAAACGCCACATCTATTTGGTGTCTTTGTAGGTAATGAAGTACGTGTTTCCCTTTTCTGGTGTTGTTTAGGCCCCTGACATTCCAGGTAATCAAAGACAGGCAAGAATGGTCGGGTAGCGTAAGTAACGTTGTCATTTGAACAGTCTTTCTGAAAAAACAATATGGGCTTAGTGGTGAGATCCATTGCAACGTAGCAGTGAGCATGCTGATAAACAAGGTCCAAAAAACAAATCTGCAAATATTACCCTCCCCCCTCCACCCACCCAACCTCACGCCCGTAGACATAAGGAACCAACCCCATCAAACGATAACCAAATGCATCCTATAAATATCCAAGTCGAAAATACAAATGTACAGTATGATGCATTAGTATCAAGAATACCGACAACGTGATATACACACAGGGGGGAGGCAACGCCCTGACAGCGCCCAGCAATGTATAACATTGAAATGTGATACTTATTCTGTCTGAACATATATGAAAAAACCTCTAGTCTAACAATCTGCGGTGCTGAACATGTTAATAGAGTTATTCCGTGGAGAAGAGTTCGACACTGGCAACCGAGCCGCTGTGTGGTGGGGAAGAGCCGGACCTGGCCTCTTTCTGCTGACTGCTGGTGTTCCTGTAGGATCTACAGAATTCCTGCACTGCGGTGGGAGTATCGAGAATACAGGATCTGCCATCGATATCGACACGTAGGCAACCAGGATATAACAGTCCGTACCTAAGGCCTAAGTTCCGAAGAGTGGCCTTTACACCGTTGTATTTTCGCTGTGCTTCTTGCACCGTCGCAGTGAAGTCCGGATAAAGTAAAACCGTCGATCCCTGCCAGATGGTCTCGCCGTGTTCCCTGGCAAGGCGGAGTGCAGTGTCCCTGTCTCGGAAGTTCATTATTCTCGCAATAATGGATCTCGGAGGGCAGCCAGGGTTGGGACGAGGGCCTAGGGAGCGATGTGCGCGCTCTACAACAAAGCCCGGTGTGAAAGCGTCTTTCCCAAAAAGGTCAGTGAGCAGAGTTTCTACAAAAAGGTCAATTCGGCCCGTGTTGGTAGATTCGGGTATCCCAAGAATGCGAAGATTGTTACGCTGACTGCACGCCTCTAAATCTTCGTTCTTTATTACTACATCTTTAAGGATTTTGTCCACGCGCTCCAAGCGTTTGGTTGATTAGGCAGCTCCGTCTTCAAGATCGGAGACCCTCCCCTCCACCGTGTCCAGTCGTCTATCATGGACTTCAATTTTCGCCCCCAAGCCATCCAGGCGTTTTTCAAGCGTGTCAAACCTGCCATCTAGTCCTCTGAATCCGGCTCTCAATTCTGACAAAAGGGAAGATTGGGTTGCAACCGGATCATCAGTGGGAACCGTATCTTGGCCACCCTCTGCCATGTTATCGTCAGACTCTTGTGCTTTCTCCGCAGGTTTCCCAAATGTCAACAACCTTTGTTTAGGGTCCTTCCGGCCCATACCGTCCTGCATGTACGCAATGGGGAGTCGTTGCAGGTATTGGCAGCGCAGCTAACAGAACAGACGGGTCAAAATTCTCCCTGCAAGTGCCACAAATGGTGTGGCTGCACTAGAAGAGTACCCAGGAGCAGCGAGGGAGAAGGAAAAAACTCCTAAAAGGTGAGAGCGTAAAGGAGATGAAGGAGCAACCAAAGCGGACATGCTAGGACCAGGCGCCTCTCAACACGTGGTCCCTCTGCAAGGCTCTATGCGTGTAAGTTCTGCCAAGTAACTCTCCGGGGCCAAAACGAAAGAATGAGGGGTCTGTGCAGCGCCGGGTAATCCACTGCCTTCCCCGGCGTCTTCAAAATGGCGGCCGCTCCACGCGCCCCAACTGGTGCATTAAGGGCCTCTGCAATCTTCTTTGGTACCCCTTTCGCGGTGCTTATTTGTTGGCAGTTCGTGGCGCCGTAATAAGGGATGTGAGTGGGCAGGTCTAAGGGTGCCACGTCCCCCCTGACAGGCTCATATGTGCAGCCGGGTGACTGCCTCCCAGGCTCTCCCGCGGTCCCTATCACCGCGGGGCCTCCGAGAGCGATAGTAGCCTCACGCGCGCACTCCAATCCCAGCGTGGGGCAGAAGTGCGCAGCAGCTGTGGTAGTGGGTGTGGACAGGGGGGGAAGGCTTACCCGATGCCGCACTCACCGCACCAGCATTGCAGGTGGGAGCCCCGCGGTCTCTGTCTTCGCAGCCCAAGGGTCGTAATTGAGGCCGGGGATGTATGGGCCGAACTCCAGGCCGCGCTGCGTCGACGTAATCAGCTCCGCCCTCTCGACGACTCGAGGCTTGGTTCAGGTGGTTTGCACGCGGTCTGGGAGGTCATCTACGGCTCTGAGTCTTCCCCGCAGCATAGGGAGCAACAGGATCACGATCAGGAGATGTCAGCAGTGATCAGGTAGGAGACAGAAGCATTTTGCTGGGGGTCGTCGGTCGGCAGCTTGGCCACGCCCCCCTTCATAACCCATGGTTGAAGGAAAAGGTCGATATATTGGTTTAAGGGTTCCAAGAGTGACCCACACCCCGAAACAATAGGTCTCCCTGGTGGTTTATCCAAACGCTTATGGACTTTCGGTAGGGTATAGATAGTTGGAATCCTCGGTTCTTTTTTGTTGAGGAAGTCAAACTCTGGTTGGCTCAAAAAACCTTGATCCAGTCCCTCTTTAGTGAGGTCTTCAATCAGGATCTTAATCTCTGGTGTGGGATCCTTTGGCGTAGGGTGATAGCTCTCTCTGATGCCCAATTGCTGTTCTATCTCATCCACGTAGTCTGGTGTATTCTGCACCACCACCGCGCTGCCTTTATCAGCAGCCTTGATGACAATCACTTCATTGGATCCTAGTACAGGGCCAACCTCTCTTCCTTACTGATATTGTACTTGATGTATTTTCGATCTTTAAGTAGATTCATGATTTCTTTGAGAACAATCTGCTCATACGCCAGAATCTTCTGGCTCATCAAGTATGCACCAGGGGTAAAAGTTGATGGTGGTCTAAACGTAGTGGCTGCAGGAGCTGTGTTGTACTCACTGTTGGAAAAATAATATTTGAGTCTGATTTTCCTGAAAAATCTTTGTAGTTCCAATTTAATGTTGAATGCATCAGGGGGAGACGTGGGAACAAATGTCAATCCTTTGGAGAGAATCCGTTTCTCAGCCTCTGAGAGCATGTAGTTGGATACATTTATGATTGGGTCAAGGGTGTCAGTGGCCAAGGTGTCAGAAGGCACAGTGATAGTATTAGAAGGTTCAGTGGCTATGTTGGGGGTCAGATCAAGTATAGGGGTCATAGGTTCCCTCTCGATGGGAAGGAGGGTCACCGAAGGCATATATGTTGCCTGTAAGGAATCAGAGGGCTCGGTCGCTAGGTTTAGAGCCTTATTCAACACTGGAGTAGTGGGCTCTCTGATAGCAGAGAGAGTCATAGCAGGTGTGTCTATTGCTATCATGTTGTCTAGGGGTCTCATATTTTGATTAGGAGTGGTAATTATCACCATTTGTATGTTTGTCTGCGTGTTTGAATTTCACCGTGTGATTCTGGTTGGTAGAACCTTACTCCTGTGTTGCCCCTCTGGTTGTTCCTGCCCCTGTTCCAACCACGTGGTCGCTCCCAGTTCTGCTCTATGCCGCCACCCCTGTTGGGGAGGCGCTGGCCTTCCCCTAAAAAATGTTGGGTATCCTGATATCGTTGACCCTGATTTCCTTGACGGCTAGTGGAGGGTCTGTCTGAATCTGTGTCAGAGCCACTGCCTACAGAAGAGTCCGAGAAGGTGGCAAACCTCCTTGGGCCCTGCCTACCCCTATTCGTAAAAAAGCCTTGACTGTCCTGCTGATAATATTCGTCTGCCAAATAAGGGTAGGTGAACTTTTTATCGTAGTTTCTTATGTCTTTTGTGAGCTTGTCTAGTTTCCTATTCAATGACACTGTATTGAATTCGGCTAATGTTTTTTCTGCACGTTCTAGTGCTTCTTTTGCGTTAGACAAAGCACTATCCTCAAGAATCTCCTTTTTCAAATCAGCAATCTCCTGTGTCAATTTCTTAACGTATTCAATTGCAGTTTCAACTCCAAGCACCATCCAGTGCCTGGAGCAGTTGTTAGCAACGAAGCTAAATCCCTCTCTGAACTTAGGGACGTCTATGAAGATCGCGGGCTCCTTTTTTACTTGCAAGCCCTTTGGAATTATATCCGCCTGTAAATATTTAGTCAATACGTGGCCATGAAGGCGGGAGCGAATCAGTTTCTTTTCAAGCCTTTCAATCTTAGCTAACTTCTCATTCAAGGTGGCATCCAATGATAATGTGTTTGCCCCCAACAAGAAGTTTGAAGCACCCTGCTCCTGAATCAGTTTGTTGATATACTCTTCACTGTAAGACAGGGTTTCCTTGTCTGACATACTTAGAAAAATCCCCTGCCACTAAGAGTCTATTTTTCATGTAACAATAATGAGAGCCGAAAAAAAAAAAAAACCCTCGCAGGTGTGTACCTGAACAAGTTAAAGTAAAAAAGTAATGGGGTAACCCTGTGTCCCTCAGAACCTGGGTATATATATGCAAAACTACAATGGTTCTGTTGGGGATGCACAATTGCTTTGTAAACAATAAATGAATCAAAGAGTAATTGCTTTATACATAGTGAATACGTTTAGACGGTGATATCATATATTTCAGTTTAAAGAAAAGCAAAGGTTTAAAGGAAAGCCCGCATAATGGAACACAAGACAAAACACTGATTAATAAGTGTTTGCAACAGACATTATTTATATAAATTGAAGCATTCATATATATTTACAAATGTCAACAAGGCTGTCAGAACGGGATACAATATGGAGGTGATGTGTACTAAAGTGACATTAGGTGCTCAGTGACAATGGTGCCGTGCATATCATATATACAAAGTGAGAGTATGTACAATTTTACAAGGGAGAGGAAATAATGGTGGTCAGAATGGAAGAAAAACAATATCTCTGGCAAATAGGCCAATTGCTTATTGATTTAAACCCAGAGACTTGATGGGTCTGAGCCATATGTAATCGTCAATGTTTCGACCCTGACAAGGCTTGGTTAGGATGTCGTAGCAGGTCTTCATCAGGACATGGGAAAGGGAGACAGCCTAGAGGCAATGGAAGTATGTGTCAATGTGTGTTCCAGTTAAAAGAGGACGAGAGAATGGCAAGGGTGGAAATACGCTGATGACTCACCCAATTGGGGTACCCTCAGGCGTCCTTCGGAAATAAGGGCGGCCAGTGAATCTACAAAAAGTTAGATTACACTAATTAGCTTGGGGTGACATGAGATAAGGGCAAAGTGAAAGAGGGATGCGTGCAAATAGAGAGTCTTACCTGCAAATGTCAGGAAAGTTCAAAAAGGGCGATATGGAATGGTCTTTGGAGATCTAGAGGCAAGCGTATATTGTATTAAAAGCAGGCAAAACGTGTGTAGAGATGCCAGTCACTATATACAAAAGAGCCGAGAATAGGCAAAATGAAGGAGGGATGCTTGCAAGTGGAGAGTCTTACCTGCAAATGTCAGGAAAGCTCTAAACGGGCGATGTGGAGTAGTCTTTGGAGATCTAAAGGTAAGCGTATATTACATTAAAGCAGGCAAAACGTGTGTAGAGATGCCAGTCACTATATACAAAAGAGCCGAGAACATGCGGCAGTTGGGTCGCGGCTCGGCGATCCCGTATCAAGGGGCTTACCTAGGTCAACAAGAACGAGCTGTTTGAGAAAATCAGCCGTATCGGAAAGGAAACAAATCAAATCCTTAAGAGGAGCCAGGCAGGTGTCCCGGCAACATGCGAGCGTTCCGCAGCAGTCTTGGATGTGACTGCCCGGCTTCCGGTTAAGTAGACCGTGACGTCCCCCAGGGAGGCGTGCACGTGGACAACGTGCATGGCTTCAGGCAGCAGCAGGATGCTGTCTGCCATGTCAACGGTGGCCGCCAGATTAAGGGCTACTCCGTTCAAGTGTAAAGTGTCGAGGCACCTGACAACTCGGAGACCGTGTGTGTACACGAACACAAAGGAATGTTTCATACAAAGTGAAGGATCATGTAAGGTAAACATTCATGTTCATAAGGTACATGGACAACGTAAAGAAGGCACATCAATTCCGTATGAGTGTACCGACCGATCTAAAAAAGTAGTGTTGTCGTCATTCAAAGAGAAGGAACTGATACAGTGAGGCAAGTTGTAAAAGTGCACATCAGTGTAACATAGAGGACCATTCAGGTATTTGTCATAATTCAAGAAAAGCGAACAAGTTGTAAACGTACACATCATTATAACATAGAGGGCCAATCAGGCAACAGTGTTATACAAGTCAAAGCGCTCATTTATAACAGGCACCCAACTGGTCTGTGTGACTGTACCAGTGAGAGTGTCAGTATACCCTAAAAGTGATTACACAGTGGCCCATCATGGTATAGCAAGTGTAAGGAAGTCTAAACACATAACTGCTGAATGCGAATTGGAAGTGAAATCAACCATGGCATACAAAAGTAAAGATGGCACAGAAGTCAAAACACACAATGTGGTCCGCCATGGTATAGTAAGTGTAAGGAAGTCTAAACACATAATTGCTGAATGCGAATTGGAAGTGAAATCAAAATCAACCATGGCATACTATAGTAAAGATGGAACAGAAGTCAAAACACACACTGACTAGGTGGGTATAAGGGGTCACATGTCAAGGTATTATGTATGTGGGCCCAATGAGTACAAGATGTCTGAAACCTACAAGTACAATCATAAGTGGCCTATTTGTTTCGAAGTCTCCTCGAGTTCATTTAACCCACCGCCAACTGTGTTAAGAGAGTGAATCCACTTGCATTCTTTGAAGTTAAGGGATGCAGTAAGTGAACACCTCTGGGGTGTGTGCATATTTTCTCTACCACCCACCACCGTAGGCTTTCTGGAGGGTGGTTCAGGGTACCAAAATGCTCAACTAAAGGGGCACCTTGTACCTTGCATCTCACTCTACTCATGTGTTGTAGGACCCTCGCCTTGACCTTCTGTGTAGTCTGTCCTATATACAACATGTTGCAGGGGCATTTGATGGCATAAACAACATTAGTGCTATTACAATTTGTGAATAAGGGAAGCTTGTATGTTCTGTTCATGTGTGTAAATGACGTGCCCTCAATGGTTTGTGGACAGGCCTTGCAACGGCCGCATTTGTGATGTCCGGTCATGGGGGGCAAACCCAATTGGCTTCTAATCTCCGGTGGCTTTGCCTTTGTATCTCCAAAGACCATCCCATATCGCCCTTTTAGAGCTTTCCTGACATTTGCAAGTAAGACTCTCTATTTGCACGCATCCCTCTTTCACTTCGCCCTTATCTCATGTCACCCCAAGCTAATTAGTGTAATCTAACTTTTTGTAGATTCACTGACCGCCCTTATTTCGGAAGGACGCCTGAGGGTACCCCAATTGGGTGAGTCATCAGCGTGTTTCCACCCTTGCCATTCTCTCGTCCTCTTTTAACTGGAACACACTTTGACACATACTTCCATTGCCTCTAAGCTGTCTCCCTTGCCCATGTCCTGATGAAGACCCGCTACGACATCCTAACCAAGCCTTGTCAGGGTCGAAACGTCGATGATTACATATGGCTCAGACCCATCAAGTCTCTGGATTTAAATCAATAAGCGATTGGACTATTTGCCAGAGATATTGTTTTTCTTCCATTCTGACCACCATTATTTCCTCTCCCTTGTAAAATTGTACATACCGTCACTTTGTATATATGATATGCACTGCACCATTGTCACTGAGCACCTAATGTCACTTTAGTACACATCACCTCCATTTTGTATCCCGTTCTGACAGCCTTGTTGACATTTGTAAATATATATGAATGCTTCAATTTATATAAATAATGTCTGTTGCAAACACTTATTAATCAGTGTTTTGTCTTATGTCCCATTATGCGTGCTTTCCTTTAAACTTTTGCTTTTCTTTAAACTGAAATATATGATATCACCGTCTAAACGTATTCACTATGTATAAAGCAATTACTCTTTCATCCTATTCTGATGCAGGGTAGAATTCACCTTGTCCCGGCATGAGGGTACGCTCCGGTTTTGGCTGCCAAATCTGAATCTACATATGACCTAGACCTAAAAGCACTTTATCAGGGGGTTACCTTCTTATATTCACTTGAAGAAACCCCTCTTTACTTAGTATATACTGTGGGAGTTGAGTAACTAATGGCCTGTTCTATCTTCAACTCAGCAGAGAAAGTTTCATGAAGAGTCAGACGTTGATGGAAAAGAAGGATGAAAGGAGGAAGGACAGGTGAAATGTAATATGACTGGCAGAGAAGGATGCGTGGGTGAAAGGATGCATGTAGGTGGCTTATAGGATGCATGGGTGGGTGAAGGATTGATGAAAGGTGAAAGAAAGGATGCCTGCCTAGTGGGTGAAAGTGTATGGGTGAAAGGAATACTCCGGGGGGTTTGATGGGTCAAATCAAGGATGCATGGGTGGTTAAATGACAAATGTATGTTGATGAAAGGTTTGTTGAGGATGATAGCCATGTTTGGATGGATGGATGGTATTCATAGGTGAAGACTGGATGAAGAGAATGTAAAACATAAACGGTGACCGAGTAGCAAAGCCAAGGGTGAAGATTAAGAATAATACTAGAAGAACAATGCACTGATAAATGGAAAAATCCCTGGGAAGAAGAGTAAACAAGGAATGTTTTTTATCAAAGTTTTTGATTCAAAGGTTTGAAGTTGTATTTCAGACTACTCCCTTGACTCACAGTAGTTTTCAAGCACAACATATATTATGTACCCACCTGTCATCATCAATCGCAGCCCTCTGAGTCCCTACCCATGGCATTTCGCCCGTGTCAGTCATGGGTGGCCTATCAGCTGCATGGTTACAATAGTGGTACCTCATGTCGTGTCGTATATCATTCATATATTATTAACTATTCATCTGCCTTATTTGGTCAGGGTGAAATTGAGGCATTTAACAGAGCATGGACATGATAGGAACAGAGATCATTGTGTAGTACAGCTGCCCCACCTGCAAACAGTAGCAAAGTAACACAACACGAGTATGTCTGTCTAGGACGCAAGCTGAGCTGGCATGCCTACATTAATTTAGCTAAAAAAGAGAGAGAAGAAGAATACTTGTATACTCCATAGTGCTTAATGCCTGAAACTCTAATCACATCAAAATCGAATGGGCCGAGGAATCGAGGATACCAGCAAATGGTATGTACTGCTAGTGTTTCTGTGCCACTCTATAATTTTATGTGTTACCATTTTGCTAAGAATATTGGTTACAATTTGTCTTTTTTCTTTCTTGATATAGCTACTCCTGCCAATCCATCACAACCCAACAGGCAGGAGGAAGTAGCCAGGACCCGGCATAGGAAGCTGGAGGCCATCAGGGCGAAATACCAGCTGGTGGTGGTCTTGGAGGAGGAGGAGGAGGCGGTAGCAGCTGCAGCCTCCAATGGCCTCGGCCCCAGCCAGGCCCTAGTGCCTCCGGTAGTACGGCGTCATGGTCAGGCAGCAGCCCGCTGCCATTCAACCACTGCTGCTCCCCCCATGGCATTTCAGCACCGCATGCTCCAGAGGATGGCGTGCCTGGAAGCTAGGATGGAGGAGCGTTTCGACAGGTTGGAGAGGTAGCTCCTAGCCCACCGCTAGGCCTCTCTTGCCCCTTTTTTAATCTTTAATTTGGTGGGTGGGACTTGTTGGGGAGAGAGTGGGAATGAGGGAGTTGGTGAAATCTTGGGTTTTTTCGCATATTTATTTCTGGACATTTGATTTATGGACAATTAAGTTTTTGGACTTTCTTTACTTTGGACATTAGTTGGGGTTAGGGAGAGGGGTGGGCCAGGTGTTGTGGGTTTTCTAGTTTATATTTGTCAGGGAAATAATTTTTTATAGTTGTACATATGATTTAAATCGTTTTTGGGGGGTTGCTCTTTTACTGCGCACTGTTTCCATTGCAGCAGGCCTGCAGCCAGTTTTTTAAATCTCCCGATAGTGTAACACACCAACAGATAGTTATGCGGTACCCTCACTTGTCCTACTACTCTCTCCTCCTAGTTTCTGCAGTCTGCAACTATATTAACCCCTAAGGAATTGTAGGGGGTGAGGGTGTTTGAATTTCCATTGTATATAGATTATTGCAGCTCAACAATGAACCCCCCACAGTTCTTCTCTTACCTGTGATTAGGCGAAGCGATGGCGCCATGATGGTGGTAGTAGACAGTAGCAGCATGCTAGCAGACTAGTCGAATACTAGTGTAAGCACCAGATCTAGAAGCGAGGTTTAACTCCCTCCTAGCCAAACTCAAACTGTAGGATGAAGAATATTCATCGCAGGGAACTAATTAAATTGAAATAAAAACGGAGTTAATGACATTTTATATGCAAGCTTTGCAAAAAAAATGAGCCAGTCACCAGAGGGAGACTAGAGATTGACTAGTAGTACACAAGAAGAAGAGAGCCAAATGAGAAAACATGATAAGCTACGCTAAAGTAAAATATTCAGAATGGTGAGCTAGTAAAAGTTACAAAATGAAGTCGTCTCCAGCTATGAAGTGGACAAGCGTAACCTTTAGTGCTGGAAGGATGATAATGCTGGCAATTATGAATTATGTTCCTCTGAAAAAAAAAATATCGAATACTGTGCATGGGTGGGCAATCTAATATATATAATATTGCCAGTGTGGGCTATACTTAGAGCAGAAGAAGATCCACACCCTGCCTTGAGTTGGTGTTCTTTCACCACATCCGCCCCACCAAGTATGTGATCAATTAATAGTGTAAATTTAATTTAGTCACACCTCAATAAATCACACAGCCCAGGGGAAGAGGGTTAGGGGTTTGATGAATAGATGGGAAGGGGGTTTTGAGGGAAAGGTTTGACAAAGACAAACACTATACAAGGACAACATTCATCTTGGCAGCCGACCATCATAAATCTGTTATGGGAGGAAAAGGAAATGCATGCATGATGATGAGTACTAGGACAGGTAAACCAAATCAAATTGTCCGTCTGCCCCCAGAGAGACCCAAGTTACATTATGTTCTGTTGTACCGAGCTGTGAAAGATACGTAGCAAATAAAAAACAAAATCTGTAAGAGTTAAGTAAACAAACATAAACAACACACACAGTTCTAATGATTAAAGAGAAAAAATGATACTGTATTGCCAAATTGGGAGTTGTATCTGCATTCCTCTTGGGCTGTCTGTCAATCTTGGGTGCCTGGCGGATGCGGTTCGTTATGGTAAGTGTATGTTATATTGTTTTTTCAGTATGATGAAGAGTAAAGGGCCTGTAGATTGAAAAACAAAAATGATATTGAAGAATCAAGGAGAAAAGTTAAACTGCATAAGGAGTGCCACAAGAAGACTCCGAGGTAGCATGGCTGCATGTCTTTTCCGGCAGGTACCTTCAACAACAGGCCCCCTACCCAACAACAACTTAGCTTCCAATTTGAGCCAGACAGCATTGAGCACACACACACCCAACAACATAGCATTTTCCCAATCAAGTAAAAAATCAACGCACCGCTATCAGTCACACCACTCACCACCACTACACAGACTTGTATAGGTCTGTTGTTTAGCATTAGGCCACTTCAAAGTCATCATTCAAATCATTTGGTTTCAGTGAATTTGAAAACTTCCATCTTCTGGTGGCAGTTCTCAAAGTAGTCACGCTCATGCGCTTGCCCAGAGTCATTCCATCATCTCTGATCCTCCTGAGTCTGACTCTGTGTATGCTGTCCAACTCTGTACCAACTGTGTCCCGAGTCCTGACTCCGAATGCAATAGATAAGCCTGTGCTAGTACAATTTTGTTGTTGAACAACAAGAAGGGAAAGATTGAGTCACTTTTTGTGTAGACTAGATTTGTGTTTGCCAACTTTGCATTATCTAAGGGACTGGTCGGGTCTGACTCGTTGAGGAGTATAAAGCAGAAAACAATAAAACAAAGCAATGTGGACTGTGGAGTGGACCTGGTGAAGGAATCTCTCTATCTCTCAAAAGGGAAGGAAAGAAAATAACATCCAGGGGAAAATTATTGATCAGCCATCGTTAGGCCACCAACATTGCCAATCATTACTAACACATTAAGCGTAACAAACAAACACCCAGTCTCAAACTGCCTGCCACCACATGAATCATCTCTTCTCAACACACATGATGAGGACACATCACAACAAGTTCACATCACAACAAACAACAATCACTCAGCGTGCAATGAATGCCAGCATTTACCTGTTCTTCCGGTGTGCTCACCTTGATCGATTGGTGGTACATTGCAGAATACAGATCCTCCATTTGTTCATGAAGCAGAGAATTGCCAGTGTAAATTGAATTATAATAATGTCACATGTGGGGCAGTCCCTGTAGGGTAGGAAAGGATAGATAGTCACGGCCCAGGGTTGGAGGCAGGCACACATTTGTTTGTATTCTCTGTCCAATGCCTGGTTTGAGGGAAATGACTTTGGAGGGTGAGTCGGGACTTCTTCACTGCACACAGCTGCAACTCCAATCCGGCAATAAAATGTGTATAAGAGTAAGGCGGTGGGGATGAATTGGTCAACCAGACACACACAAATAATAAAGTAAATAATGTTCCCTAGTTATATCTTTTTTTGGGGGGGTTGGTTTCAAAGAAAGAAAGAAAGCCTAGTGGTCAGGGAAGTAGAGCTCGTCCTCAAACTCTGGTGGTTCACCCAGAAGTAGGTCATTTAACACACTACTTCCATGACCTGAGTCTCTCTCATCTTCCTAGTGTGGTACTTCAGGTATGGTGTAATCCGGTGGTATAAGGTGCTGATTCATTTTGATCCTGGTTAATCTCCCCATGTTTTGAGGCTGGAGACTGGTCCTTCTCACTGTGACAATGGCACCAGCAGCACTGAAAACACGCTCAGCGGAGACACTGCCACAGGGCAAGTCAAATAGTTTATTGCCAGACTGCTGAGCACTGGTCATTGGCGCCTCTTCCCATACGAATACACCAATGGGTTTTGATCAAAGTAGACCTCTGTTGTGTCATCCAGATAGGCCTGGACCATTCGCTCAATGTTCATTGCTGGTGCGCCACTTTCCTCGGCCTCTTTTGCCTTTGCCTCTGCACTGGACGTAATCCCTGCCAGTAGAAAACACTCCGTTGCAGATCTGGGGGCTGATGCTCCTGGTCTTGTTGTTGATGCTGTTCTTGTTGTTGGTTTTGGATGCTGTGAGTCAACAGCACTGCCCTCAGGCTCTGAACTTGAAAGCTGCCCCACAGGACTTCTGCCCTGGAGCAGCGGGCCTGTAATACCCTGCCGTTCTTTTGTGAGCTCACTACCTTGCTCAGCTATCCATGTTTTGTATTTTCTAACATCCCCGTCTGAAAAAGGAATGAAAGTGGACAGTAATGGTTTGTACCTTTGATCATGAATTGTGGTACAGATGTAATGTTTGGAGGACACAATGTCTCTTTGCTCCTTTGTATGAGCAGACAAGCGAAGGATTAAGCTCTCCGCCAAGCCACACGCATTTCTTTTCCATCCACACCTGTGTACATTGCAGACACCTCCTTTAGCTGTTCCTATAGCATGTGCAACATCAGAATAGCTTGGCCTATTGTACGGTCCTCTCTGCAGACTTCCCGTGTGAACACCTCAAAAGGAAGCAGCATCTCGTTCAGGCATTTGACTAGGCCCCATTGGTCCATCTCAATGATCATGCCTTTCACAGTTGCATCCCCGCTTTGCATGACATATTCATTGATAGGTCTGTACTGCTCAAAACCACCAAGCGGGAGGCACAGTGGTAAAGCTGCAAATCGTCCGCAGCCTGGCTCCCATCAAAGGTGTATTAAACACATTTACAGAAGCCTATATGTAGAACCCTGCTTCCACAAGAAGTGACGTATTACAGCCTTACCCGAGCAAAATCATGTTGAGGGAATAATGTGGGGGATGTTCTGCAAAACATATAAGACCCGGGGCAAGATCATCATTTTTTCTGCAAAACATACAAGACCCGGTGCAAGACCATAATTTTAAAAAGTGCGATCCTGCCCAAAAGGTTGAGGGGCAGAGATGCCCAACAGTCAAGATCTTTCTTCATATGTGCCACCAAAGGTGTGATGTTCAGGGACCACGTCAGGGCGGGAACCAATGAAATGTATATGCCAAGGTAAAGAAAGCTCAGCCAATGAAGTGGTATAGAGCCGGGCCAGCCATGATCCTGCTGGGGGCCTGTCAGCAGAATCAGCATGGACTTGGAGTGGTTAACCATGCAGGCCAGATGCTTGGCGGCAGAGGGTGAGCATGTCCAAAGCTTGAATGCCTGACAACAAGGGTTTGTGTAGGAAGAGTACCACGTCATCGGCATAGAGCACAATGCGGTCTTCCGGCACATCACCTCCCCACCAAAATCCCTGTATCTGTGCATCACATCTGACCCACGTCACCAGGGGCTTGATTACAAGGGTGAACAGGAGAGGGAACAGCTCTGTCTAGTGCCCCTTTGAATCAGGAATGCCTGAGAGAGAGCGTTGTTCAGACGGATCCTCGCTAAAGTGCCGGTATATAAAATCCGCACAAATCTTATGAACTGGGGACCAAAACCCAACCGAGCCAATAAATCCCAGAGGAAATCCCAGTCAACAGAATCAAAAGCCTTCTCGAAGGTGAGAAGGAGGAAGGCGTTAGAGCTGAGCAGGAGATGGTGGTACGCCGCGGCCGCTTGCACCCGCCGGATACAGTGACGAGTCCCGCAATGAGGCATGAAGCCGCATTGGGCTAAATGGATCAGCATGAGGATTACCCAAAAGAGGCGATTAGCAAGTATCTTGGCATAAAGTTTGAGTTCAGTATTGATGAGGGAGATTGGGCCATACGACACACAGGGCTCATGAGGGCACCCCAACTTGTGAAGGACCACGATTGTGGCCTCGTTCATCTCCGCTGGAAACTGGCCATTACAGATGGCTTCCTTGTACAGCACCAGTAAATGGGGCAGCACCGGAGTCCAAAGCTGTTTATAATATTCTGCAGGAAACCGGTCCTGCCCGGTGTCTTGCCCGAATTCAAGTCAGAGAGGGCAGATTCAATTCCTGCAATAGTAAAGGGATCATCCAATGTAGCTACATTGTCGGGCACGAGTGAACAGAGAGGCAGGCCCACTATCAGGGGATAGGAAAACTCGCGTTGAGGTCGGGTGCGGTGGGCATATAGTGCACTGTAGTAGTTTGCGAAGGCAGCCACGAAAGCACTAGTCTCGGTAAGCAGGGACCCGGATGCTGGGGACAACTCTGTAAGTGAGACTGCGCGAGGCCAACCAATATAAAAGTTTCCTGGATTTATCGCCCCCGCATGAACCCTCCAATGGGAGGCAATCCAGCATTGTCGAGTCTCATCAAGGATCAATTGGGGCAGCAAGAGCCGGTCCCGGGCAAGCTGGCAAGGCTCAATGGGATCCGCCACTGATGCCTCCTCTGCTTGAGTGATACGGAGCTCTAGCCCTTCAGCCTGCAGCAACCACTGCCGGTCTTGATTGCAAAAATGTGTGTGAGCTATACCCCTCATACATGCTTTAATAGAAGCCCAGAGAGTCCCAGGAAACTCCACAGACCCGACATTGAGTCGCAGGAAGCTAATCAGCTCCTTTGACAGATATTCAACTGAAGTTGTGTCCACTTGGAGCCAGGCACTGAGGCGCCATATCAGGTTGTCACCCTGGGCCTCACTACCCAGTTGAATAGTGACAGGAGCGTGATCAAAAAGATCAAAAATGCCTTGTAGTAGGAGCCTCGCACCAGCGATGAGGAGCACATCTGTAGCTGGCATAAAGGCATAATCAATGCACAAGTTCGTTTTGTGTGCAGCTCAGGTGTGTGTGTAGGCTCAGGAGGGGGGCTACAAGGTGTGCCAGATATCATAGAGGCAAGGCCAGATAGATGCCCAATCCATAAACTGGATAGTCGGAGGCGCAGCATATTAAAATCACCACCAACAATAGTGATCCCCCGGGAGCTTCCATCCAACACCTCCTGCATGGCATCAAGCATGGGGCCAGGAATTTGGGGGTTACATGGATATTCAGCAGGTGGTAAGCTTGACCATCAATCGTCCCTTCAACTGTGACAAATCTGCCCTAAGGGTCTGAGGTGCTATAAGTGACCAACATGGGCAAGCCCCTGTGGATGAGGGCATCCACTCCTCGGAATTCCCTCATGTAGCCAGCATGATACACCCTATTGTAACCATAGTGGGCCAAGAAGGAGCAGCGAGTGCCAAGGAGATGGGTCTCCTGCAAGAGGAAAATATCAGGTGCATGGCGCTTCACAGTTCCCAGAACAGCGCTACGTTTAATGCAGTCATTAAGGCCATTGACATTCCTTGTCATTATCTTAAGAACCAGCATGAGAACGAGCGCTCATAGATGCTTGGGCGTGGGCTAAGCAGGTATTTAGTGAGAACGTAAGGACTGGGGCCACAGCTGGCCTAAACTAAAAACAAACATACAGGGACAAACGGGCCCAACCGCCCCTAACAATCCCCCAACCGCCCTCCGCAACCCATACTTCCCCACAGAAGCATCTGTCGCCCCCCCAAACATGACTACAAATCACAAAAGTCCACCTCATGGGGCACACAGACACAACGTCCCTCCGGAGGAGGCATCCAGATAAAGAAGGACACAGTGCTGCTGGCTCAGGAGTTATGTAAAGCTTAATGGACAGTAAGGAAGTCCCCAAAAGGGCCAAATCTGAGCACCACCTCATGTATCCTGGGAAGAAAATGTGAAAATCTCGGACGTCACCAGAGGATCTGACTTGGCAACAGCTGCCGCTTCTCCAATGGGGTTGCGAGAGGGACTAGGAGTTCTTGGAGCAGAGTAGGCAGGGGACCCCTGGACGTGCTCACCCTGCCGGGTAGGGCTGCCCCCCCGGCCAAGGGCGCGTGAGGGCCTAGTCTCTGTGGCCCATTCCCATGCCACGTCGGTGTGTCATAGAAGTAAGATTTGGAGGCATGGATAACCTTCAGACGGGCAGGGAACAAAAGCATATAACATAAGTCCATAGCTTTTAATCTTTGCTTCACCGCTTCAAAAGACTGGGGTTGGTACTGTACAAGGCGGGTATAGTCCAGGAAAACTAGAATCCGGAATGACTGGAAGGTCATGGTGCCAATTCACGGGCACAGTGCAGGATCACATCCCTATCTTTGTAGTTCAGGGCCTTCGCAATCATCGGCCGTGGAGGGGCCCCAGGCAGAGGCACCACCATCAGTGATCTGTGAGCACGTTCCACTACAAAGCAGGATGACAAGTGCCCCTCAGGAATCCACAAAAGGGTTCATTTCTCCAAAAAGTCTACAGGAGACTTTGGAACCCCACAAACCCCACAAACCAGAGATTATTGCGCCGGGCTCGATTTTCTGAGTCTTCTGCTTGGAGCTCCAGGTTATGGTACACCATTGTAAGGTGAGTCACCTTCCCCTTGAGAGTGGATACGGAGTCTTCGAGGTCAGAGATATATGCCTCAGCGCTGGCCACATGGTCCGCCACATTGCGCAGATCCCAGCACAGGAGAGCCACATCAATGCCAACCTCCCCGATCTTAGATTCCGTAGCTAATCGGGAGGCTTGGATAACTAGGAGAGTGTCATTCGCATTCTGTGGGCCCTCTAGCTGAGAGGGCGCGGGAGCCTCGGACGCACTGCGCTTAGAGGGCGAAGGCGGGTAGGTTGCATACTTATCAATTTTGGATTGCGTAGGTGTCAGGGGGTCCCTTTCCCCATGATGTCCGGAGATGCAATTCAGCCTACAGTCTGAATATGCATCTGTAGGTGGGACACCAGTGTGGCAGGGGCAGTTAGCAGTGGTGAGGTATTAGTTGGAGGGTGCACTTTCGACCCAGTTGCACAGGGTAGTCCTCCCTGGCAGCACGAGCAGTCAGAATCCCCTTAAGTCCCAGTCGATACTCCACAAATTTAAAAAGACTGCGGGCACAAGAGAAAGTGAGGAGGGTAAGTATCACACAGTAGCTGGCCCCACCAGCACCAAACATAACAGGGCTCACCGAGGGCCTCACAAAGCAGGCGACCGCTGCCAGCAGAATCCGGGGGTGGTGGGATGTTCAACAATGTTCCAACAGGTCAAAAAAGATGGGGCTCCTCCCCCTCTGGGGAACCCCCCACCACATGAGGGAATAAAAACACGTGGCACACTCAGGAGCAAAGAAGTGGCTCTGCCAGCACCTGGGATTAAACGGTCGTGCCTAACATAGGCCATAAGATGCCACTATGGGCTTCACAAAATCAAAGGCCCCATGCGCCAGGAAATCCACGTTGAGGGCCCGCACCAGCAACGGGCCAGAGGAGCGTCACAGGAGCAGCAACACACTCTTGTGGGGCTCCAGTCATGCATGGCCTGTCCACTGTACAATGTACCAGGAGGCCCGCAGGCCATGCAGCGATCCCCGGGCAGGCCACGTCCATCACCAGTGCTGCCGCAGGCCGGGGACACCAAATAACAATGTGGCTCTGCCACTCTGAGGGACTGCGGTGTGACGAACCTCCTCAAGCAGTCGACCTCTGCCAATCTCAATACCCCTAGGGCTTGGGGAGGAAGCACCTAAGCCGGCTCACCTCTGCAGCCATCAGCAACCACTGTGCAGGCCCTTAGCGCGGTGCTGCCCAGCGGACTTTCATCAGTGCCCCCGGTGGTCCCCAGAAAAACAAAGAGGACCCCAGAGTCAGGAGAGTAAGAAGAAGGTGAGTAGCCCCTCAGGGGCTAAGATCAGCAATGCCAGCAGCCGATCAATGCGGCTTCATCTCCAGGGAGCGAGAGCTCACGGAAGGATGTCTGCCTTCTTGACCAGTCAGTCAGACCCTCATCAGCCTTATATTAATGCAGGATTACTGCTCCCAGATCACACTGGTTGTCATCATCTACCAACTTTGCTACTTTTAGTGGGGCAAACTACTTCATTGATCCATCACAAAGGAGCGCGTCTTTGGTTGAAATGCCATTCCTTGTCTATCTGACCAGATATTTTTATTTGAAGAGTTTTATATAGCGCTGGCTAGACCCGGAGGTATCAGAGCGCTTTACATGAGGAATCACGAGTTACAAAATTACATTTGTTACTGGAGACAAAATACCAATAGGAAAAGACAGTCACACAGTAACATGAGTTCTAAAGTAAAACATAACAAAGACAAAACGTCTGAGGGGGCGTAGAAGGTAGAGGGGGAGAAGTAAAAAGGGGAATGGAAAGACGATCGGATCAGGCAGACCGGCGAGGGGGAAAGTATTTCAGAGAAACCCAAAGTCAGAAGAGAAAGTCAGACAAACCGGCAGGGGACCAGCAATTCACCACATCCAGTGTCGCGGTGACTGTACAAGTTGAGAGGGGTGAAGAGGACCTGAAGGGGGGGTCGAAAAGAGGAAACAGACAGTCCTGCGACACAGGGAGCAGTCCAGTGGTCGACGTCATCAAGATGGAGGATCCTGGTCACGGGTACTGATAAGAAACACAAAATGGTGGGAGGCAGAAAAACCAATTCTAAAAACCACAAAGGGGGTTAACTCCACGGAGCAGGATTAGGAAGGTGGGGTAGCCAAAGGATTGAGGAGGGATGAAGGCTGGTGGACGCCGATCTCAAACGGGTCGTCGATGTAAGCTCGCTGGGGGCTGCAGGGGCCGCTGTGTCGTCGTTCTGCAAAACCACAAAGTCCGGAGACATCAGCTCAGACGCCTAGGCATAAACCCCGGGAGAGGGAGGCAGCCGCTGGTATCCAGGGGGCACGCTTCCCCAGCCTCGAGGAGGGAAAACAGGCTCAGGGGCATCGGTTTTCAGAACCACTGAACTTTTGCCGCTGCAAGACTCACGGGTCCCAGTCGCCAATCCGAAAGGTGAAGGAGGAGGTCGGGCAGCTGCGGGCAAACCAAGAAAGGCATGAAACATCCGGAGGGGTGAAACCCAGCCCATCACCTCCACAGCCACCGAGGAAACTCCACCGGACACCAGCTGCGCAGAGTTTGTTCCATCCTCAGCAGATCCTCGATAATTCATCGGAAGGAGGGGGAGACACAGCGAAGAGCCGAAGAAAAACTGTACCCAATGTCCGGCTGGGTAGGTGACGGCCGAGGGGGTGATCGACGGCCAGTCTCCTCTATAGCTGCAACGGCAGCTCCACCGGGCATCTGCCAGGTTGGTTCGGGCTCCGTGGTCAGAAGAATATTCATTGTTCTTCAGAGGTTACGAGTAGAATCGAGGGAATCGGAGAGTCAAAGGACCGTTGTCCATTAGAACCCCAGGTGAGTGAAAAGTTTCGAGGAGGGGGTACATTCAGGGGGATTATCGCCAAAAGGCAATCCCTGGCCAGGGAGCTCCCGGCCGGAGCTCCTCACCCATCGGCCATCTTGCTATTTCTTGTCTATGTCTTGCTCTAAGTTAGTTCACAGAAGGGCTCAGCGATAGTGGCTAAGCTTGGAATTAACAGGCCACAATATATGGCCATTCTTAACATGCTGCGGACCATGGTGACATTTTGTGGTGGTTGTCTGTCTTGATGTCTTGTAATATTTTGATGTCTGCTTGTACAACCTGACTGGAGAACACATGTACAAAGAATTCCAAGGTGTCTTTAAAAAATTCACACTTGCTTTTGCTGGGCATTAAATCATATTCTAAGATCCTTGGGAGTACCGCCTTGAGCCTGCAGTAATGCTATGGCATGTGGGTTGCAAACATCAGAATTTCGTCACTGAAGTTCATTATGCCATGCTTCTGACCCTTCCCAATTTCAGTAGGGGATAGCTGCCATTAAAGTCTAGTTTTGAGAACAACTAGGATTTGTTCAGATATGTGCAAATAGGTCGTCGATGGTCAGCATTAGTTGACAATGTATTTTTATAGATGGATTTCGAATATGCATGTACATGCAGATTCTTACTTCCCATAGCTGTTTTGGTTTGTTAGTAATGCTCAGAGTAGTAGGACAGCTACCTTCTAAATCAGGTGTTCACTTTCTAATGTTTTGAGTTCAGCTTCTACTTGAGAGTAAAGGACAAGTGGAAGAGTAAATTAATTTTGCAAGTGCATCTTTGCACAGTGAACTACGTGTATCACTTTAGCAGTGTGCCGATGCCACATGTGTGAGATGGAATCTTTTCTTCATTTGCTCGCTACTATCCTGTGCCCTGATTGTAGGAAGGTGGAATCTGACTGCATGGTTGCCCCCACTTTTTTCCTGGTGTTTTGCTGGGTTTCGACTTAGTTTGGCTGGGATCCTGCTATTCAGGACCCCAGCCTATCTGCTATCCCCTTAAATTGATTGTATGTACTTTAGGTACACTCCAGATTGGATTCCGGGGTACCCTTGTGAGTCCCTAGTATATGGTATACTATGTACCCAGGGCATAGGTACCCCCAGAGGCCTACCAGGGGCTGCAGCATGTATTGTGCCACCCCTGGGAAACCTTTTAAAATGACACAACAGGTCTGCTACAGCAGCCTGTGTAAGGTGGTGTATGCACCCCTTACTGAGATATAGGTTCCCTATATCTCTCCATATCACTGCACATGTAAACCTATCAGTCACCCCTATGGCAGGCCTTAACAATCCTGAAGGCAGGGTGCTGGGTTTCATGTGAGAGGGTGCCCATGCATGAGCAGAGCCCCTCTGCAGCTTTCGGAATCTTTATTCCGGGGTTGTTTGTGATGCAGCCAGACCATATACTCTTAGGTGCATTATAACCCTGCGGTAAATGCTAACTTGAGAATGGCTGCATGGAAACATGTTGTGTTTGGTGTCAAACACCTTGGAATCATACCTCCACCCCAGTACTGGGGTGGGAGGTATGATTCCTCCCTTCTAGAGGGAGCCACATGGCATCACCGGTACACCCGGTACCAGCTTAACAGAACCCTGGCATCACAAAATGGATGCTGCAGCCACAGACAAGAGTCTGCCCTCCTGCTGCTGGACGAAACTCTGGCAGGGGAGGCCTGGACAATAGGTTTCCTGTCACAGGGAGGTGTTACCACCTCCCAGACAGGCTTTAGTGTATTGGGGCTGGGTGGGTGCACTCTCAGAGTGCTTTGAAGTCTGCACTGGGGGCAAATGTGGTGTCCCTGTGCATAGTCCAGCTCAAACCGGTTGCAGGGGCACACACCCCCTGCTCTGGCATGACACTGGACAAAGGAAATGGGTGTAGCCACCCCACTTTTCTGACCCTCCCCTAGGTGGGTCCCCAGAGTTTGTCCAACCCCTTCCCTGGGTATAAAGTAGGAAACCCTGACTACAGGACTTTAGATTACACCTGGACTAAACTCTGTTACCAGAAACCAAGTACTTCAACGATCTGCACGACGCTGGACGACTGAAGAATCTCCCTTGGAGTAAAGGAGTTACTCCCCTGCAAGGCAGGCACCTTTAATGCAACTGACCGGTTGGCATCTCTGAGCTCTGACAGACTCCGAAGAATATTGCCACACAGGAGGTGGGTTTTCCAAGGTCTCTGAGGTTGATCTGTGCCCACAGCAAGTCTGAGGCCCGTATCCCTCATGGAGACCGTGCAACCCGAACCTCTGGACACCGCGACCATTTGCATAAGCATCAGCTTTCCGGCAACTCCTGAGGCTGAGCTTTGGGTTACTTGTAGCCCTGACCCCGAGCAGTAATTGCACCGAAGATTGCAGGCCTACACTCAACGAGTGTTCCGTGGGCCGCCATTTCGTGATTCCTCTTGAGGTCCCTTCGCGATCCCTGGTCCATTGACCTGTGGATCCCCAAGAAGGCAACTCTAACTTTTATTGGGCTTCCCTGGTTGCTCCAGACGTGCCCTGACTCTCCAATGCTTGGTGAGTCCCCAGGACCTTGCTGGTCCGCACAGAAGCATCTTTTCTCTTCCTGCATGGGTTGCTGTTGCCAAGGCTTGTCGTGGTCAATCCGATCACCGACACCCCAGTACTCGACATCCTTTGTGGTACAGCTCGAATCCGGCTCCTGGTCATCGTCAACATCTCCAGGACCCCGTGGCTGCAGAGTCAAACTTCACCTCTTCGCACCTGAAGCACCCGACATCGGTGGGCATTCGATTGCTCCGCTCCTGGTCACTGGCTAGTAACCCAGACTCTGTCCCCTCTGCTTTCAGGTTCTTCACATCTTCGATCCAGGCTTGGATCCACCCGGACACTTTTCTTCTTCATGGCAGCAGCACTTTGCAGCAGATTGCCATTGAAAACGACGACGATTCCCGACACCCTTTGACACCTATGCACCCGGCTTCCCTGGGTGAGGTAACTCGAGTCCTCCGGTGCTCCCGTGGGTGTTGGCCCTAGAACCCCTTAAGTCTAAAGGGGTTTGCTGAAAGTCCTCTCCTAAATGTCCTTTATCTTTAAAATTCCAACCGCGACTTTCCGCATTGAATCCTACGGCGCTCGCGGCTGTGTTCACACACTGCACACATCCCCCGTGGGTCCCCTGTGTCACTACCTTGGGTGGTTCCTTGGGGTCCCAGCGATTCTACGTGCTCTAGGCACTGTGTCTAGTCAAGTTGTGGTTCTTATACCACTTTCTTAGTATATGGTTCGGTCTCCCCCTGGAGCCCACTGTGTATTGTGCTATTTACTGTCGTTTTAATACTGTGATACTGTGTATCTTGAACTCTAATCTCATAAAGAGATTAGTAGTTAGTGTTTAGAAATAAATACATATATTTTATATATATCTTGTGTGGTTCTCCTTTTATTTAGTCATTCAAGAGGTTATAATCTGGTAAACCAAGCTGCTTTACACTCCTTCAAGACTTAGCCTGAAGGCTGCTCTCCATAGCTACCACTAGGATAGCTTTCAATAAAGGTTGTCTTTAAACCTATCATCAATAAGGGTCGTTTGGACTGGTGCAAGGTGCCCACTATAACTAGTGGACAGCATATGCCAGGCCAACTTCTCACACTGATGATGAGGAGATTCAGTAAATACTAATCATCTCAGTGGTGAGACATACTGCACTCCGAAGGCGATCCTACCTCACGTGCAACATCAGGATTTAAGGAGTAAAAATTACTTACCCGATCATCATCGGTGGCCTGGTCATCATGATGGCAGGCGAATAATTAAAGCCAAATTCATGACTATCAAAACCTACATGAAAATATGTGTCTTATGAGGTCCATTACTCATCCTCCTGAAGGCTTTTTTGAGAACCATATGCAGCAAATGTGGATGCAGGCAAGAACCTGGACCCAACCACTGGGGTTTCACCAATGGTCATCTCTCCTATTTGGATTGACGTTATACAGTGATTTTGATTAATGAAATAATTCCATTACATGGAAGGGAGGTGTACTTCACTCAATGATTAAGATGGGCTATCAGAGTTGCCTGGATAATTATAGGTTAGTTGTACTGTTAGACTGGAAATGCAATTGTTTTGCTAATTATCTATAAAAGTCATTAACAGACCTCTAGTCTTAAACATATGTTTGGCAGGGCTGCTCTATGTTCACTAATATATTTCACTCCTGGTGAGGGAGAAGTTTAAGGCTTATGCCTATTACATAGACTTTAGCAACTGCTTTTGATAGTGTAGACAGTGGATTGTTAAGGTAAACAGGGAAAATGTGGCACACAAGAATGGTGATAACCGAACTGCACTCAGTACAGCTAGGGTCCTCAGTTGGTGTAAGTGTAACTAAGTACTTTTTAACATACAGTGGCCTAAAGCAAGGGTGTGTATTAGCACCAGTGCCATTTAACTGTTAAAAAACGAGGGTTTTGGAAGTCATATGAGGACTGGTTCAATTTAATAGGTGTAGCAGAAGATATAGACTGGCTCCTTTGTTAAAAGCTTTTGAGACCAAATCAACACAGATAATTCTCTACTGTGCCAGTGCATGGGCAAGGTAAACGAATATGAAATTGCTATTAGTACTGTGAATATACTGCTCAAAGCACACAATATGAGAGAATCTGCCCTTGGTCTCGTTTTTCACTTTCAGTAGAGCTTTGAAGCAGAATGAATGGCACGTTTTTGAGTCATTTTTATGTGTTTTATGTGTTCTTTTGCTCTGGAGGAAAATCTCTGGCACAGCTATATATGGGGTAGCGAGGGTCTTAAACAATAAACCTAAAACAGGCTATTGGTGTTCGTATAATCGGTAGAAGAATTGTATAAAATGAAATTAGAACTTAGAAGATGAATAAATGATTAGTCACCAGTACCAATGAAAAACAGGATTCAGAGCGGGTACTGGGGTTTTTGCTTCTTGTAGGATCTTACTTCAATATCAAAGCCGAAGTTGAACTTGTATATAGGCAAATTAGCTCTGCCCTCAGCCCTATTTAACAAGTAATCTGGAGGTAGAGTTGAAGACTTATAAATAATTCTAGAACCAGGCTGTGGCTAGCACGATTTCTATTCTTTGCAATCAATGTCTTCTTTTTAATTTTGAGAACTTTTTCTATGGTGTATGAAAGTATGAGGACTTTAAGATTCTTAATGTTTGTACAGGCTCAGTTAATATTGTGCATATATATGGAAGAATATGGCTTGTGTTGGTTGACTTAAATTGTGAGTAGCATCCTTTTTATTATACATTCCAATAAGGACCACCATTTGATTAATATCTATTATTTTTCATGATTGTGTCCTTTTAATTGTATATTTTTAATTAATGCAATAGTGTGCGTTTGTTGGGACATATTAATATTTAGATAGTTATCTGAATATTCCAGAGGGTTTATTTTTACTGCACAATGAAGACCCAATTATCATCATCACTGTAGTCACAGGCAAGGCTATGGAGCCTGGTCACGTCTGGATATGTATGGGTATGCACCTACCCAATCGAGTGGAGAGAGAGAGAGAGAGAGAGAGAGAGAGAGAGAGAGAGAGAGAGAGAGAGAGAGAGAGAGAGAGAGAGAGAGAGAGAGAGAGAGAGAGAGAGAGAGAGAGAGAGAGAGAGAGAGAGAGAGAGAGAGAGAGAGAGAGAGAGAGAGAGAGAGAGAGAGAGAGAGAGAGAGAGAGAGTAGTTCTCCCCACATTTCAGCTGGAGGGGACACGTGTTAGACCTGGCACCATTGGCGTGGATCTCCCTTCCATTTTTTGCTGTTGCCTCTTATGTTTTTGCTGGTTTTAGATGCTTCTGGGCACTTTGCCACTGCTGTTCAGTGCCACAGTGCAAGTGCTCCCTATGGTAAAGTGATGTATGAACCTTCCCTTTTATACATATTAGTCACCGCTAAGGTAGGCCCAAGGGCAGGGTGCATTGTAGGTAAAAGGTAGGACATGCCCTGATGTGTGTGGCATGTCCTAATAGTGAATTACAGCCATTTTCGTTTTTCACTATTGCAAGGCTACCTGTTCCCCATAGGCCAGAATGGGCAGTTAGATTATAACATCTTATAATCCTACCTGACTCAGGGAACTAGGTAGAAATTCGAGTTTAGTATGCCTGAACTCAGAATGTTAAAATACATCTTTTAGTGAAGTTGGTTTTAACATTGTGGGGCCGATTCCGATTCGGGCCGGAAATCTCTCCGACCGAGCCGGACCCGGAGAGATTTCCGACCGAATTGGACTCTGGCAGTCCGACCGAATGAGTACGATGCGCACGTATGCCATCGGACTCGATTCGGTCGGACTCCCATTGAAGTCAATGGGAGCCAGTCGTACGACGCGTACACGGGCTCCCATTGACTCAATGGGCACGACACGAACAATGGCGCCCCCTACAGCGTGTTCGCGTCGGTGCGGGTCGCACCGTACATGCACGTGTAGGGGGACCCATGGCTCCCCCTGTGTGCGACTCGCATGCCTACGCTTCCAGGGGGGTCCGACACGGACCCCCAAAGTGCGGCTCCGACAGCTCCTTGGAGCCGGACTGCGCGAGTCGGTCGGAGCGGTCGCGATGCGCATCGTACTTACCCGGCCGGGGAACGTCTCCATTGCGCGGTGCGAGTCGTCCCCGTGCGAGTCGGTCGGAGCGGTCGGGTCCTGCGAACGAGTCGGTCGGAGATTTCGCGAGCGCACGCATCGTACTCGCTCGCCCGGACGCACGTACGATTCGGTCGGGAAACAGGGCTCCGAATCGGATCCGGTAAAGCCAAATCCGATTCGGAGCCCTACCGGCCGAGATCGGAATCGGCCCCTCTGTGTTTGAAAATACCACTTTTAGAAAGTAGGTATTTTCTTGCCTAACTATCTAAGCCTGCCTCTGCTAGGTTGTGTATTCCTTGTCTGGAGTTTGAGTGACAGGGGCTGGGGTGATTCCAGGAGACAGGGTGAGTCAGCACAGGGCTGAATAGAGAGATCTGCATGCAGATGGGAGGGAGGAGTTGCACCTGGGACCTGAATAGGGCTGTGCCTTCCCTCCACAATGCTGGCTCCACCTCCTGTGGTGTGTCTGATGTCCCTGGCCTACACTGTGAAAGGAAAGAAGGAGTCTTGTCAACAAAGTGCTCCAGGACTGACCAGAACTGGCTTGGACTAGGCAAAGGCCTCTCTGCCTTCAGAGAACAAAGGGAAAAGGAGTATAAATATTGGGACCCAGACCCAAGAACTTTAGATTACTTCTGGGAATCAAGACGAACCTTTGCTGAGGAGAAGAACCAGGAAGCTGAAGGAGGAGACTACCCCTGTGTTGTGTGTTTGGGGGTTGGCCTGCAGTGGTTGCTTCATTGCCAAAGAAAGGAGAAAAGGACTGAGTGTGCTTTCTATCAACTTGACGAAGAATCTCCAAGGGCTTGAACTAGAGCTTGCCTCCTGCCTGAAGTCTCAGGGATACAAGACTTCACCAACCAGCTCCCCCCCTGAATTCCCTTGCTGGGAATTGAAGTGCCTGCTGTTGTGCTGGGCCTTCTGAGAGACTGTGTGTCGCTGGCAGCTGGAAGCGCGACGCAACAACGAGAAGCGTGTCACCGCTGCAGCCGATCGTCGTCGCATCACCGAAGAAGCGAGCCGCCGCTGCCGCTGTCATCATCGCATCGCCGAAGCGCGGCGATTCACCGGAGAAGCGTGCCGCCGCCGCATAGGTCGCCATCGCATCACCGGAGAAGCGCGTCGCAGAGCCTGTCGCGGCTCCAAAGATCATCGAGTCGCCGCATGGCCGTCGGGCGGGCTCGCATCGCACCAACATTGTCGCATCGTAACCGAGACGCCATTTTGTCGCATCGCACCGGAGAAGAGTATCGCATCGAGGTGCCATCTTGTCGCATCGCACCGGAGAGCAGTAAGAAACCGACGCATCACCTCCCCACACAGTAAGGAAGCGAGCATCAACTCCCCTGCGCAGCAGCAAGGAACCGACGCATCCACTCCCCTGAGTGTAAGGAACCGACGCATCACCTTCCCTGCGACCCTTTTTGTTTTCTTTGCATTACGCATTCAAGGTACATTGAGAGTAAAGTGTTGCATCTACAACTTGAGAGAACTGAGCTATTTTATAACATTTTAAAGTCTATTTTTGAGTACAGTATTGTGGATTTTTGTCGTTTGGTCTTGTGTTAAGTCTATATAAAAATACTTATTTTTATAAATACAACCTGTGTGGTGTCCATCTGTAGTGTTGTCACTGTATTACTGTATGTGTTCACAAATGCTTTACACACTGCCTCTGAGATAAGCCTGCCTGCTCGTGCCAAGCTACCAAGGGGGTGAGCAGGGGTTATTTTAGGAGTGTACCCCCTTACCCTGACTAGACGCAAGGGTCCCTATTTGGTCAAAGGTACCTACCTCTGCCAACTAGAGACCCCCAAATCTAACATTGGTGGTCAGCGGTGAGGATTTGGACTTGCATTTGTGATTCATATATAGTGATTAGTGAGTGCAGACCATAACGTGACCACATACTTTTTGAGAGTTTTTCCTTGGAACTTCTTTTCTATTTTTGATTCTTGAGAACTGCCAGTCTTTTTGCCACCATGAGCAAGTCATCATCCATAGTATCTGTAGACATATTGGAAGAAGAGAGAATTGATACTTACACTGTGCCTTATCTCAAAGCTTGTGCAAGAAATTTAAAATCTCTGTGAAAGGTCTCACCAGGAAAGAGGAATACCAAAAGGCGCTGAGGGCCTGGGTAGAATCTAGGAATGCCGGTGAGCATCCTGAGGAGCCAGTAATGGAGGCAGAGGATTTAAATGAGCAACTTTAGGGGCCAGTGGGCCCAACCGGAGGGAAAGCACCTTTAGGGGCGGGCAGCAGTGTTTCTTTCAAGGGATTGTCCCCAGGAGAGCTGGAGGACAGAGCAAAGGAAAGGAAGCATAAGATGGAGCTAGCTAGGCTCAAAATGAATGGTCAGAAAGACATAGAGAGCAAGAAAATAGAGCTTGGAATGGAATTAGAGATGAAGAAGTTAGCCTTAGAGGAAAAGAGAATGCATTTTGAGCATGAGAGAGGATTGAGGGAATTGGAACTCAAGGCCAAAAGTTTAGAGGTTCCTCCCTCTGGTGGCAGCACACCACCAGTGCATGCAGAAGCAAGAGCCTACATTCCCAAAGATGTATTTAAAGATTTCCACAAGAATGAGGATATTGGTCAATGGTTTAGGGCTTATGAAGCTGCAATGTTGGCCCACCGGGTCCCTGAGAAGGATTGGGGAGCGGGGTTGTGGGGCCACTTTGTGAGTGATGGGAGGGACACTTTGTTGGATTTACCTACAGAGGAGCAGATGTCCTATACCCACATGAAGGGAGCCCTAATGTCCAGATTTGGTTTGACCCCAGAGTTATACAGACAAAGGTTTAGAAATTGCTGAAAACTGGTGTCTACCACTTGGGTGGAATATGTGTCTTTCTTTTGCAGAGCATTGGATAGTTGGGTGAAGGGTAGCAAAGTGGATAATTTTGAGGCGCTCTATGATTTGTTTGCATGGGAGCACTTGTCAAATAACTGTTTTCCAGAGCTACGCCAGCATCTTATTCATAGTAAGCTGACTAACCCTAGGAAGCTTGCTGAGGAGGCGGACTGCTGGGTGAACACCCGGGTCCAGAAGGGTCATGTGGGAGACTTCGCCAAAGGTGGGCAGGGTCCCCAGCAGAAGAGTGGGGGGGACAAGGGTAAACAGAGGGAGTTCCAGAAAGGGCCCCAAAGTAATCCCCAAGGGAACCAAGGGAAAGGTTCCCAGCCTCCCCCTGAGAAGAAGGCAGTGGCCCCGACAGATAAGCCTGTTCAAAAGGAGCCCAAGACCTGTTTCAAGTGTGGTCTAGTAGGCCACTGTTCTTATGATGCTAGATGTCCCTTGTATGGGAAGACCCCACCCACTGGTGCACCACCCCGGCAGTTGGCTAGTGTAGCCCTGGGGGAGGAGATGGGTGCCCAGGGGGGGTGGGGTCCCGCAGAGATGTCCCTTGTCTCTTTAGGAGACTGTGAGGTGGTCCCCAGGACCCAGCTGCCTGATAACACTAAAAAGTACAGGCAGTGGGTGACCATCAATGGCAAGAGGGTGGAAGCTCTTAGAGACACCGGAACCAGTGTGACAGCTGTCAGTTGTCGGCTGGTGTCTGAAGAGCAGGTAGTCCCCAATGCATTTTACCCAGTTGTTGCCGCTGACAACACAGAGAGCCACTGCAAGGTGGCACAGTTTCCCTTTGAGTGGGGGGGGTCTCAGGGACTCTTCAAGTAGCTGTGAGGCCAGCCATGCCTGTTGATTGTCTGTTATGTAACGATTTGGAGAGCTCCCCTTGGGCTAAGGTGGAGCGAAGAGCTCATTTAGAGATGTTGGGTTTGCCTGAGTGGGCCTGCGTGACCACTCGGTCTATGGCAGCCAGTAAGGGTGTTCAAGAGGACCTGGAGCCTGAGAAAATGGCCCAGGTGCCTGCCTTAAAGAGAAGAGGTAGGGGCACGGGAAACCGGCCCCTGAGATTCCCATGGCCCAGGAGGTAGCAGACCCTGAGGGGGATGCCCTGGAGCCTACCGGGGAAGAGATTGCTGAACTGGGAGACCTGCCTGAGCTGACCCATTGGCAGCAGGAAGGAGGTCCCTCCAGGGAAGAGTTCTGTGAGGAGCAGAACAAGTGCCCTTCTCTTGTGGGTTTGCGGCAGCAGGCTGCAAACCAGGCAGCAGGTGATCAGTCTGGATCACATTGGATCTACTGGGAGAATGGTCTCCTGTATAGTGAGCCTAAGGTTGCTGAGCCTGGGTCAGCCCGTGTGCTGGTGTTACCCCAGCGCTTCAGAGCCTTCCTACTGGGGCTGGCTCATGATGTGCCTTTAGCAGGACATTTGGGGCAGGACAAGACCTTTGAAAGGCTTGTCACCCACTTTTATTGGCCCCAAATGCGCAAGAGTTCAGACACTCATTGCAGGACCTGTCAGACTTGACAGGCAAGTGGAAAGAGTGGGAGGAAGCACAAGGCTCCTCTCCAGCCATTCCCTGTGGTCAGCACCCCCTTTGAAAGGGTGGGCATTGACATTGTGGGGCCTCTGGATCCCAAGACAGCCATGGGCAACAGGTTCATCCTGGTCTTGGTGGACCATGCCACCCGGTACCCGGAAGCCATCCCTCTCAGGATAGTGACGGCACAGTGGTGGGACGTGCACTGATGGGGATTTTCTCCCGCGTGGGGTTTCCCAGAGAGGTGGTGTCAGACCGAGGTACCAACTTCATTTCTAAGTATATGAAGTCCCTGTGGCAGGAGTGTGGTGTAACCTACAAGTTCACCACTCCTTACCACCCCCAAGGTAATGGGCTGGTTGAGAGATTCAACCGGACCCTCAAAGGCATGATTATGTGTCTTGAGGAACCCATGAGGCGTAAGTGGGACGTCCTCTTACCATGCCTTCTCTTTGCATACCGTGAGGTACCACAGAAGTCCTTAGGGTTCAGCCCCTTTGAACTTCTCTATGGTCACCCAGTGAGAGGACCTTTGAGTTTGGTCAAGGAAGGCTGGGAGCAATCTCCCAGGAAACCTCCCCAGGATGTATATAGCTACATGCTGGCCTTCAGGAACCAAACTAGGCGATTCAGAAAACTCGCTGAGGCGAATCTGGAAGCCAGCATGGAGGAGATGAAGCGGTGGTACGACCAGAATGCCACTCTGGTTGAGCTTCAGCCTGGTCAGAAAGTGTGGGTCATGGCCCCAGTGGAGCCCTGTGCGCTCCATGATAAGTGGACCGGACCATTTGAGGTGGTGGAGCGCAAGAGTCCGGTTACCTACTTGGTGGACTTGCGGTCTCCCAGGAACCCCTTGCGGGTCCTGCATGTCAACCACCTGAAGCCCCACTTATAGAGGTCCGAAGTGGGCATGCTCTTAGCAACAGATGCTGGAATGGAGGAGGAGACTGAGCCTCTTCCTGACCTCCTGTATGCAACAGAGCAAGATGGGTCAGTGGATGGAGTGAACCTCTCTTCCACCCTGACCCCTTAGCAGGAAAATGACTGTCACCAGTTGCTGGGACAGTTTTCTGACCTGTTCTCCCAGATTCCCAGTGTCACTGATTGGTGCGTCCATGATGTAGACACTGGGGACAGTCCTCCTGTCAAGCACAAAACTTACAGGGTGACTGACAGGGTGAGAGCTTGCATCAAGGAGGAGGTCTCCAAGATGCTTGCGTTGGGGGATGATTGAGTCTTCTAACAGTCCTTGGGCCAGCCCAGTGGTCTTGGTCCCAAAGGCTGCCGCACCGGGTGTCACACCAGAGCTGAGGTTCTGTGTGGATTACCGAGGGCTCAATTCAGTCACCAGGACTGACGCGTACCCCATCCCCAGAGCTGATGAGCTCATTGATCGGTTAGGGGCTGCCCGGTACCTCAGCATGTTTGACTTAACGTCTGGGTACTGGCAGATCGCCTTGACTGATGGGGCAAGAGAGAGGTCAGCATTCTCCACACCAGATGGGCACTACCAATTCCGGGTTATGCCCTTTGGGATGAAGAATGCCCCTGCCACCTTTCAGAGGTTGTTCAACCAGGTGTTGGCTGGACTGGAAGAGTTCAGTGCCGCCTACCTGGATGACATCGCAGTGTTCAGCGCCAGTTGGGAAGAACATCTGCGCCACCTCTAGGAAGTGTTGATGGCGCTGCGGAGAGCAGGCCTCACGATCAAGACGAGTAAGTGCCAGATCGGGCAGGGTTCCGCGGTGTACTTGGGACACCAGGTTGGGAGCGGCCAGGTGGCGCCCCTACAGCCCAAGATCGAGACCATCCTGACTTGGGAACCCCCCAAGACCCAGACAGAGGTGAGAGCCTTTTTAGGACTCACTGGGTATTACAGGAAGTTCGTCAAGGGGTATGGCAGCATTGTTGCACCCTTGACAGAGCTGACTTCCAGGAAGCAGCCCAAGAGAGTGATTTGGACCGACACCTGTCAGAGAGCTTTTGATGCCCTGAAGACTGCCATGGCACCCAACTTCTCAAAAGAGTTTATTGTGCAAACAGACGCTTCAGAGCATGGTGTGGGGCTGTTCTATCACAGATTAATGAGGAGGGCCTAGACCAACCTGTAGCCTTCATCAGTAGGAGGTTACTTCCACGGGAACAGAGGTGGAGTGCAATTGAGTGTGAGGCATTTGCTGTGGTCTGGGCACTGAAGAAGTTGAGACCATACTTGTTTGGGACCCACTTCCGGGTTCAGACAGACCACAGGCCCCTTAGATGGTTGATGCAGATGAGGGGTGAGAATCCAAAGCTGTTGAGGTGGTCCATATCCCTACAGGGGATGGACTTTACGGTGGAACACCGCCCTCGTACAGAACACGCCAATGCTGATCGTCTGTTCAGATTTTTCCGCCTTAGTGATGAGAACTCCCAGGAGGTAGGGTAGTTCTCCCCACATTTCAGCTGGAGGGGACACGTGTTAGACCTGGCACCATTGGCGTGGATCTCCCTTCCATTTTTTGCTGTTGCCTCTTATGTTTTTGCTGGTTTTAGATGCTTCTGGGCACTTTGCCACTGCTGTTCAGTGCCACAGTGCAAGTGCTCCCTATGGTAAAGTGATGTATGGATTAGTGACTCCATGATTGGCTTGTTTGGTTTACTTGTCAGACCCTAGTACAGTGCACTGCGTGTGCCCAGGGCTTGTAAATCAAATGCTGCTGGTGGGCTTGCAGCACTGATTGTGCCACCCACCGGAGAAGCTTGTAAAGTGTGTCTCAGGTCTGCCATTGCAGAGCCTGTGTGCAGTCTGGTACTGCCATGTTGACTGGGCAAGTGCACCCACTTGCCCGTCCCTGAACCTTCCCTTTTATACATATTAGTCACCCCTAAGGTAGGTCCAAGGGCAGGGTGCATTGTAGGTAAAAGCTAGGACATGCCCTGATGTGTGTGGCATGTCCTAATAGGGAATTATAGCCATTTTCGTTTTTTACTATTGCAAGGCTACCTGTTCCTCATAGGCCAGAATGGGCAGTTAGATTATAACATCTTATAATCCTAACTGACTCAGGGAACTAGGTAGAAATTCGAGTTTAGTATGCCTGAACTCAGAATGATAAAATACATCTTTTAGTGAAGTTGGTTTTAACATTCTGTGTTTGAAAATACCACTTTTAGAAAGTAGGTATTTTCTTGCCTAACTATCCAAGTCTGCCTCTGCTAGGTTGTGTATTCCTTGTCTGGAGCTTGAGAGACAGGGGCTGGGGGGATTTCAGGAGACAGGGTGAGTCAGCACAGGGCTGAATAGAGAGATCTGCATGCAGATGGGAGGGAGGAGTTGCACCTGGGACCTGAATAGGGCTGTGCCTTCCCTCCACAATGCTGGCTCCACCTCCTGTGGTGTGTCTGATGTCCCTGGCCTACACTGTGAAAGGAAAGAAGGAGTCTTGTCAACAAAGTGCTCCAGGACTGACCAGAACTGGCTTGGACTAGGCAAAGGCCTCTCTGCCTTCAGAGAACAAAGGGAAAAGGAGTATAAATATTGGGACCCAGACCCAAGAACTTTAGATCCCTTCTGGGAATCAAGACAAACCTTTGCTGAGGAGAAGAACCAGGAAGCTGAAGGAGGAGACTACCCCTGTGCTGTGTGTTTGGGGGTTGGCCTGCAGTGGTTGCTTCATTGCCAAAGAAAGGAGAAAAGGACTGAGTGTGCTTCCTATCAACTTGAAGAAGAATCTCCAAGGGCTTGAACTAGAGCTTGCCTCTTGCCTGAAGTCTCAGGGATACAAGACTTCACCAACCAGCTCACCCCCTGAATTCCCTTGCTGGGAATTGAAGTGCCTGCTGTTGTGCTGGGCCTTCTGAGAGACTGCGTGTCGCTGGGAGCTGGAAGCACGACGCAACAACGAGAAGCGTGTCGCCGCCACAGCCGCTGTCGTCGCATCACCGAAGAAGCGAGCCGCCGCTGTCATCATCGCATCGCCGAAGCGCGGCGCACCACCGGAGAAGCGTGCCGCCGCCGCAGAGGTCGCCATCGCATCACCGGAGAAGCGCGTCGCAGGGCCTGTCGCGGCTCCAAAGATCATCGAGTTGCCGCACGGCCTTCGGGCGGGCTCGCATCGCACCAACGTTGTCGCATCGTAACCGAGACGCCATTTTGACGCATCGCACCGGAGAAGAGTATCGCATTGAGGTGCCATCTTGTCGCATCGCACCGGAGAGCAGTAAGAAACCGACGCATCACCTCCCCACACAGTAAGGAAGTGAGCATCAACTCCCCTGTGCAGCAGTAAGGAACCGACGCATCCACTCCCCTGAGTGTAAGGAACCGACGCATCACCTTCCCTGCGACACTTTTTGTTTTCTTTGCGTTACCATTCAAGGTACATTGAGAGTAAAGTGTTGCATCTACAACTTGAGAGAACTGAGCTATTTTATAACATTTTAAAGTCTATTTTTGAGTACAGTATTGTGGATTTTTGTCGTTTGGTCTTGTGTTAAGTCTATATAAAAATACTTATTTTTATAAATACAACCTGTGTGGTGTCCATCTGTAGTGTTGTCACTGTATTACTGTATGTGTTCACAAATGCTTTACACACTGCCTCTGAGATAAGCCTGCCTGCTCGTGCCAAGCTACCAAGGGGGTGAGCAGGGGTTATTTTAGGAGTGTACCCCCTTACCCTGACTAGACGCAAGGGTCCCTATTTGGTCAAAGGTACCTACCTCTGCCAACTAGAGCCCCCAAATCTAACAATCTTCATCAAAGTTTTTCCCGCAGTTATATATGAACAATTCTTTGGATACTCTTGGTCTTCTGTTTCTTCTCTTGATAGTAAATCTTACTGTGTATCTGTAATGCTGTGCCATCCTGTATCTCAGAGAATCCAGACTAGGTGGTCTTCTACCAACCATCCTGCTGGAAATAAGTTTCACTCTCTCTAACCCCCTCACATCCTCTGCCCATTTTCTAAAACAGATGCCCCCTACTTTCTTGCAGTGTGATACAGGGAGTGGGACCACTTATAAGAGGAGACGGCAGGACTAACCTCGCTATCGTTTGAGCTGTGTTACCTGGGTTGTGACACTGTGTTATCATCATCCACGTTTGCTGAGTAGTGGGGGTGGGGTGTAGAAGCCAATAAAGGCCGAACTTAGAGTCCTCTATAACAGATTTGTTCCCTGGATATTGTTTTATTTTGGTTTTCATGAGGCTGCTTTAAGTATCACCCTTTTCCACTTTGGGCTTAACATCCTTCACCTGCCATCTCTTTACGTTCCCATTTACAAATTTGCCCCTCACCCTTTTTTGAGAACCTCCCCTGACTTTTGTCTTAAGTTGAAGTAGCACACTTTCGTTCTTCTGATTGTTTCCTATCCACTCTTCAATCTATTTGGACGCAGATCATGTCGGACATCCCTCTCTCTCATCGAAATGTTATGTACACCCCAATGTTATTGGTGTCACACCAGAAAAGCCCTTCAGTCCCAAAAGGGAATGTATTACTTTTCAGAAAAAAAGGAGAACTAGCTGCTGACTCTCACTCCTCATCTAGCGTGTTATACTCTGCTAGACAGGGAGTTTTAGGAGTCAGACATACCTGTCAAAGAATCTCTTATCTGTAGGTTAGAATAAAATGTAGCCATGTGATTGTACACCAAAATCAGTATGCACACTCCAGTGGCGGACACCACTAACAAAGGGTGGTGGGGCGGGTGGGTGGAGTGCGGAGGGAGAGCGTGCGCGGGAGGAACGATGGGCTAATAATAATTTTAAAAACGTACTGATGCCGCCCGCCGCCTCCCGCGTCACGTTGCTCCTGCTGGCTGTTTCCTGGGTCCCAGCAGCCCCTTGGACAGAGTCCCAACCAATCCCTGAGCTGCAGAGCAGAGCAGGGATTGGTCTGAGTGGGCAGAAAAGATGCCCTGCTCAGACCAGGGAGACTGTGGGGATTTCTCCAGCCCGGCTGCTGAATGCAGCCGGGCTGGAGAAATCTAAGTGCGCATGTGTGTTTTTTTGTTGGCCTGAGACGGCCGGCCAAACACATATGAGCACTTAGGGACTAGGGAGTGCACAAGCACTCCTCCACCTCCTCCCATGCCCCGCCCCGCCATGCACAAGCTGGCAAACAAAAATTTAAACGATGCTACAGCATTGTTTTATTTTTTGTTTGCTGGCTCTGCGTCAGGCAGTGGGACGACGCTCCCCCGCTATTGCGGAGGAGCCGTCACTGACACACTCAATTAATGGTATCTTACAGTTACATGATTGTTTAATAAGCAGTATTGTTCTGCATACAGCGTATTTCAGAATGATTACAATTATAAACAACTAAGCAGATATTATGCATAGGGGGGCGTGGTGTTCCAGCCAAAGATGGCGGATGCGTGAGCAGCGAGCTCCGCACCGGCCTGCCATTTATCTACCAACCATTGGGGCACAGACCAGCCTGGACTGTCTGAGGCGGTGGGGCTGGCCTCCGGGTGCTGGAGCGGCGGTGCCTGTTGCGGTGGGGGAGTCCTCGTTCGCATCTGGCACCGCGCGGGCAGCCTTTGAGACTGGCCAGTCCCTGGGCCTCGGCCTTGAGTGATGGGCGGGGCCGGTGCTCCCAGGGGCTGCCTACTGAAGAAGTCGCAGTGCAGCTGGCGTTCGGGGGCGAGACGGCGGCCACGCCCAGACGAATGGATCCCGTTGTTGCCCCTGAGCTGGGTGGAGGGTGGTTGGCGCTGGAGGAGCTCAGGGACCAGCGTGTCCCGAAATCGACGACGTAAGGCCCGTAAGAAATATGGAGGTGCGGCCGCGACAAGGAGCGGCGCGTCGACTGGGCCCAAGCAGAAGAGGCACCTTGTAGAAGACATGGTGCGGTGAGTGCGGCAGTGGCAATTTTGGTGGCCCCGACTGGGGTTGCGGTGTGCCGGCCGGCCGCCTCCCTCTGTGGCCCTGGTGGGAAGAAGGCAACGCTGCGCCTGAATAGGCGGCCTGGCGAGGTGCTGGGGAGTGGTCGAGCAACTTATGTGTGTGGCTTCCAACGGAGTGTCTGCACTGTATGAGACGGCCCCCTACCTCGAGACACTGCCTGCGCTCTATGTTGGTGACCACACAAGACAGCGCTTTGTTGACACTGGCGCATGAGGAGTGGGAAGGCCCCTGCTTTACGATCAGTGCGTGGGCCCTGGGGCTGCTGGAGTAGAAAGCCTTGGAGGAGAGAGCAATACCAGCCCCCAGCTGGTGACCCGCCCTGAAACTGTTGGGAGTTGAAATGAGAGCGCCTCTGGCTCCTGAGGCCTGACTTGAAGTCTAGTGGAAGGGTGGAGGGGCTGCGTGTCAGAACTGGGCCCGAGGTGCGGATGGGGCAGTGGTGTGATGCCCATGATATATTTGCTGGCCCTGAGACACGTTGGAGACCTGCACTGAGGTGACGGCGACGGTGAAGAGGCGATCTAATCAGCGGCCATAAACGTGCTGTGGGACTTGTCTCATTGTGATTTGAGTAGCAGGGCATTGGAGTGGAGCCATATAAGGGTGTAGTGCTCAGCTTGAGATCAAATACTCCTACTACACTTGGGGACAGGAGCACTTCCTTTTGAACTCAACTGGCTGGGTGACCCACCCCCCTCGCATCGGGCGCACGCAGGGATTGGAGTAATCGGGATTGGACATGTGGGGGGTGCTGGACTCTCCTTGTTGATTTCTGGAGTGTGGGCGCCTTGGTGAAAGTCAGAGTGGGCCTGGTGGGCTGGGGGAGCGACCCCCCTGGAACTGGTTGAGGTGCCCACGAGGTGCACTGTCTGGTGGCCATAGGCGAACTGCGCTCTGTTGTTGCTGTGGCAATGGGTAAACCACGAGTGAAACACACTGGGAATGCTCCAGAGCAAGAGGAGGACCTGCAGGAACAAGCGTGGGGCAGCCCTGAGCCCCAATCAAAATCAGACCCTATTCAACAGCAATTGTCTAAGATTCTGGAGGCCATCTCGGACACGAAGGCCACGCTCCACCAGGACATCAGTACAGTGTTGGTGGGCCTCGGACTCCTCCGCGCGGAGCATCAAAAGCTCAATGAAAGGGTGAAAGTGGTGGAGTCAGGGCTTGAGGAGCTATCACCTGCACAAAAGGCCCTCACGAAGCAGGTAGCGGAAGTAACCAACATGATCCGGACCCTAGAACATCGCGCAGAGGATGGAGAAGGACGCAGTCGTGGAAATAACGTACGGATCCTTGGCCTACCGGAAGGGATCGAGAATGGTAATATGGTGACGTATCTGGAGCCGCGGCTCAGGGAGGTGGTGGCCCCCGGGGCCCTGACGTCATTCTTCACCCTGGAAAGGGCACATCGGGTGCCGGCCCGCCCTCCGGCGCCGGGCCGCTCCCTGGGACAGGTGGTGGCCAGACTATTGCATTATAGGGATAGAGACATCCTATTGCAGAAAGCCCGCACAGGTGGCCCCTTTGTGGTAAATAACGCTAAAGTCTCGAGGTTCCCTGACTACACCCTGGAGGTCCAGCGAAAGCATGCCTCGTACCTGGAGGTCAAGAAAGCACTTAGAGATGAGGGCCTCCAGTACTCTCTTATGTTCTCTGCCCGGCTCCGCATTGTCTTAGATGGTAAGACTCACTTCTGCGACGATTCCAAAATGGCCTGGGATTAGATAGAGGCTTATCGAACTGAGACTCCTGGGTCAGCGCCGAAGCCTCGTCAGGTGGCAAGAGGCCGCGGACCCAGGAAGCGATCCCAGCAAAGATCTGATCGCTTAGGGGCAAAAAAAACAAATTCCCCGCAGATGGAGCGGGCCGCAGCGCAGCAGGTGGCTGCTGAGATCGCCCGGGAAAATGGTTCCCCATCAGAGGCGGGATCAAGATCCATGAAGGGGACTGAGGGCTCGGAATCAGACACTTCTGACAGGAACAGTTTGGAGCTCCCTGTGGTGACCCCAAACACTGCAGATGAAATCATATAATAAGGGACGGCCTGCCCGGGCTGGTCACAATCCTAGGCTGGTGCTTGGGGCACCGCTAAGCGTCACAATGTTCTTTATAATATTGCTGTACTCATCACAGTACGCTGTCTTGTGCGACCATGAACCCCTGAAGGCTCTTACTGTGACTGGTTTGGGCTTCGCTGTTTTGCACCACAATGCATTTGGAGTTTGGGCAGATGGCCGTTGCCAGAATGCTCTGGGGCCGGGAGTTGCTGTAAGTTGGGACCCTTTGTGTTTGATTTGCTTTGTTCCTCATGCATGCGGGGATGCCTCACTTCTGATTTTTAATGACCTAGATGCGGTGGGAAACTCCAGAGGGGAGGGAGCTTGGAACCATACAAGATGGCGGTCACACATCAGGACCTGAAGCTACTCACATGGAACATTAGGGGGATGGGGTCCATGTCCAAGCCCCACAACATACATAACTACTTGAAACGTCGGGTATACAGATAGCGCTCCTGCAGGAGACATCTCACCCAAGGTGAGGTTGGAAACCTGAGCAGGAGATGGAGAGGGCAGATCTTTGCCACTACATTTTCAGCATACACCCGGGGTGTGCTGATATGGATTCATCCAGGGGTCCCCTTCGAAGCATCACACACACTAATTGATACAGAGGGAAGATATGTGTTACTAGCGGGGTGATTATTAGGCCAGGAGATTACACTGGGCGGCTACTATGCCCCCAACCAAGACCAAACAGCCTATTTGTCCTCTCTCTCTGCCCACATAGCTGACAGATGGTGTTGGGGGTTTTTTCAATTGTGTAGCTGATGTGCAGCTGGACCATTCTCACTCCCCCCTCTTGGGGTCCCAGGCACACAGGACAGCGGCTGGACTACGGGAGTGGATGGCGCACTGGGAACTACAATATACATGGCGGCTTCAACATAATAGAGATAGGGAATACTCCTTCTACTCGCACATACATCATCTCCATATGAGATTGGATGCATTTTGGTGCTCCCCAACAATCGGTACCTCTATTGAACACACTGAATATCTTGGTCGGACATTCTCGGACCATAGCCCCCTATTAATATCGTACCAACTCTATGGGCAAAGGCCCCCAATACCTACGTGGAGTCTTAACCCCATGTCACTGGAGGATGCACCGTTTGTGGAATCCTTGCGATCCACAATAGATACATATTTTACCGAGAACGCAGACACAGCGTTTACAGCATTGGTGGAATGGGAGGCATTCAAGGTGGTGGTGAGGGGGCACTGCATGGGGCAGACAACCGGAATACAGAAGGAGCTAAACAGGCAGCTTTTGGATTTGCGTACACTGGATAATATACAGGGTCCAGGGGCACAGGCACATGCGCAGTTATTGACCACATGGAAACAATATGATGAGGTTCTGGAGCGGCTTCGGTCCCATGACTATAGGGCGTATATGGATAGAGTGCAGAACGAGGAAGGGAAGGCTGGACGCCTACTGGCATGGCTAATTAGGCCTGAGTCCCGGGGTTCCCCAATAACTCGTATTAAGACCGATGCGGGCACGACTGAATTTGACCTGATCTCTTCCAGAGATACTATGAACGATTATACAATGCCCCACAGGGTGCCCCACAGGAGGAGCTCAGTGCCTTCCTGGCCCCACTTGATCTTCACGCTGTTGATGATGAAATTGCGGAGGACCTGGGTGGCCCTGTTACTCTACAAGAAGTCAGGGGCGCCATTGCTTTGATGGCGGGTGGTGAGACGCCGGGCCCTGATGGCCTCCCGGCCGAGTTCTACGCGAAGTATGGAGTTGGACTGGCCCCCCACCTGGTGACTATGTATAACGAGGCTCTCCGACTGGGACACTTGCCAGCCTCTACGCAATCAGCTTGGTGATCCCACTCCCTAAGACTACGGGCCTTGATTCTGGGGTGAAAGATTTTAGGACTCTGTCCATGCTTAACACCGACTTTAAGTTATTAAGTAAGATCCTAGCAATTAGACTACTCCCACATATGAACCACTTGGTTCATCCCAACCAGAACGGGTTCACCCCCCCGTAACACTTTTTATAACCTACGCAGATTATACTCAGTGCTCTACCACTCAGGTGCCCGGATTTTCTCACGGGTTGCCTTCCTCTCAGTTGACCTGGAAAAGGCATTTGATACGGTGAGTTGGGATTACTTGCCTGAGGTCATGTGGAAAATGGGGGGGGGGGTGGGCTGGCTGAAATGGGTTCAATTGTTATATGCTCTACCCGCAGAGAGAGTTAAGACGGGCAGGACTATTTCCCAGCAGTACATGATATTACGTGGCACTCGCCAGGGATGCCCTCTATCCCCACTTCTGTTTGCGTTGGCAGTGGAACCACTGGCCGAGCTCTTTCGCTGGGGTGGGGAGGGCCTGGGATTGACGCTGACAGGCAGAACATACGTGATTTCTTTGCATGCAGATGATCTGTTGATCTACTTGGGAGATGCCGTGAGACGGGCGGAAACCGCCTTTGGGCTGTTGGAGGGCTTTGGGTCTCTCTCGGGCCTCCAGGTTAATCGACACAAGACACACTTGTTTCCGGCGGCCGGACCCTCCGCTAGGCCACAGGAGCTCCCTGCGGAACACAACTGGACCCCCAATACTTTTAAATATTTAGGCATCCGGATATTTCACTCGTTGGAGTACATGAGGGAGGGCAACCTGGGTGGGGCCCTCCGCTCTCTTCACTCTAGTGTTGCCTTTTGGAGCTCATTGAGGCTTCCACTGGTGGCCAGCGTCTCCCTGACTAAAATGGTCATGCTGCCCCACCTTTTGTATTTCTTTGCTAACTTGCCGGTGCTGATGCCAGCGGGTTGGTTTCAGCCGCTGGACGCATTGGTACGAGACCTTATTTGGGGAGACGGAAGACATAGAGTATCACTACAGACTCTGCAGTGCCCCATGAGGGAGGGGGGACTGGGTGTTCCGGACTTTGAATTTTACCAACTGGCCGCACAGCTGCAGTGGGTGGCTCAATGGCTGGAGGGGGTGAATCATGACGGGACTTATCTGATTGAGCCAGGGCAGCATCCACGCCTACTGCTGGCAAAGCTGCTAAACCAGTCCACAAGGGTCCCGTACACCTCAACGTTACAGTCCACGGCCTTACAGTGTTGGAAATGGTGTATGACAAGACTCCCAGATGTTCAGGGATACTCCACGACACTACCGCTGGTGGGGTTGCCTTACGGAGCGCCACAGGCGATTTTGGGGGTAGAGCAACTAGCGCCTTGGACAGAGGCTGGGATTGAGACAACGGGGGACTGCTACCAAGATAAATACTTACTTCCCTTTGCCGAGCTGGTGGATGGGTGCAGACTCCCACCAGGCCAGTTTCTTACATACGAGGTGCTAGTACGGACATTTGGGCGACTGTGGGAAGCTGGAAGGGGTGAGCCGGCCACACATATGGTTCTCCATTCACTACTTACACTGGGTACAGCAGGGCACCAAATAAAATGGTTTTACGCATCACTCCTTGAGGCGTTTCTGACCCCGTTGCTGAAATTAAGGGGTAGGTGGGAGAGATTCCTGGATAGTGCACTCACCGATAAAGAATGGGTTAGAATACTAGAATCTCCCAAGAAAATCTCTCGCAACACCTGTCTAAAATACTTACAATTCAATTATGTACACATGACATATATGAGCCGTCACCACCTTCTGGCTGCCTTTGGAGGAGAACCAAGAGGCTGCCCGAGGTGTGGTCAACTGTATGCGGACTTCCTCCATATGACCTGGAGCTGTGTGCCACTTCGAAGTTTCTGGCTAGCGGTACTGACTAAGATTAATGATACGCTAGGCCGTACACTTGACCACTCAGTGGAGGTTTGTCTACCTGTCCTGCTCCCTAGACCACCTAGGGCGAGGAAGCAAAAGACACACAATTGATGGACGGAATGCAGAACAAATCAAAACATTCACCCCCAGTCAAGAGATCTGGGTTAAATCCATCATTCTTTTGCTCACCATGCCACCCCAGTTTAGACCTGGCCATATGCAAATTAGTCTTGACCCTGTGCCTCATGGGAACAGTCCAGCCCGAACTGCGAAGCCAGGCCCTCCCTGGACCGGAAACAAGCATCGTAGGACCGGTTTCAGGGTTTCACCCCTCTTCAGCCAGGATAGCTTGAATCCAGTGGCACAGTGAGCCCGGGACCCACGTCTGGGCATACCCGGCACACTTAGGGCGAGGAAGCAAAAGACACACAGTTGATGGACGGAATGCAGAACAAATCAAAACTTTCACCCCCATTCAAGAGATCTGGGCTAAATCCATCATTCTTTTGCTCACCATGCCACCCCAGTTTAGACCTGGCCATATGCAAATCAGTCTTGACCCTGTGCCTCATGGGAACAGTCCAGCCCGAACTGCTAAGCCATGTCCTCCCTGGACCGGAAACAAGCATCCTAGGACCGGTTTCGGGGTTTCATCCCTCTTCAGCCAGGATAGGTTGAATCCAGTGGCACAGTGAGCCCGGGATCCACATCTGGGCATACCCGGCACACTTAGGGCGAGGAAGCAAAAGACACACAATTGATGGACGGAATGCAGAACAAATCAAAACATTCACCCCAGTCAAACTGGAAAGGCATGGTGAGCAAAAAAACGATGGATTTAGGCCCAGATCTTTGTACTGGGGTGAATGTATGACATTGTTCTGCATTCTGTCCATCAATTGTTGTTTTTGCATTTGTCACCCCGAGTGGGGCGGGTATGCCCAGACGTGGGTCCCGTGCTCTCCATGCCACTGGAGTCAAGCTATCCTGGCTGATGAGGGCTGAAAGCCCGAAACCGGTCCTAGGATGCTTGTTTCCAGTCCAGGGAGGACCTGGCCAGGCAGTTCGGGCTGGACTGTTCCTATTTGGTGCAGGGTCAAGACTGATTTGCATATGGCTGGGTCCAAACTGGAAAGGCATGGTGAGCAAAAAAACGATGGATTTAGGCCCAGATCTTTGTACTGGGGTGAATGTATGACATTGTTCTGCATTCTGTCCATCAATTGTTGTTTTTGCATTTGTCACCCCGAGTGGGACGGGTATGCCCAGACGTGGGTCCCGTGCCCTCCATGCCACTGGAGTCAAGCTATCCTGGCTGATGAGGGCTGAAAGCCCGAAACCGGTCCTAGGATGCTTGTTTCCAGTCCAGGGAGGACCTGGCCTGGCAGTTTGGGCTGGACTGTTCCCATTGGGTGCAGGGTCAAGACTGATTTGCATATGGCAGGGTCCAAACTGGAAAGGCATGGTGAGCAAAAAAACGATGGATTTAGGCCCAGATCTTTGTACTGGGGTGAATGTATGACATTGTTCTGCATTCTGTCCATCAATTGTTGTTTTTGCATTTGTCACCCCGAGTGGGACGGGTATGCCCAGACCTGGGTCCCGTGCCCTCCATGCCACTGGAGTCAAGCTATCCTGGCTGATGAGGGCTGAAAGCCCAAAACCGGTCCTAGGATGCTTGTTTCCAGTCCAGGGAGGACCTGGCCTGGCAGTTCGGGCTGGACTGTTCCCATTGGGAGCAGGGTCAAGACTGATTTGCATATGTCTGGGTCCAAACTGGAAAGGCATGGTGAACAAAAAAAAGATGGATTCAGGCTCAGATCTTTGTACTGGGGTGAATGTATGACATTGTTCTGCATTCTGTCCATCAATTGTTGTTTTTGCATTTGTCACCCCGAGTGGGGCGGGTATGCCCAGACGTGGGTCCCGTGCTCTCCATGCCACTGGAGTCAAGCTATCCTGGCTGATGAGGGCTGAAAGCCCGAAACCGGTCCTAGGATGCTTGTTTCCAGTCCAGGGAGGACCTGGCCAGGCAGTTCGGGCTGGACTGTTCCCATTGGGTGCAGGGTCAAGACTGATTTGCATATGTCTGGGTCCAAACTGGAAAGGCATGGTGAGCAAAAAAACGATGGATTTAGGCCCAGATCTTTGTACTGGGGTGAATGTATGACATTGTTCTGCATTCTGTCCATCAATTGTTGTTTTTGCATTTGTCACCCCGAGTGGGACGGGTATGCCCAGACGTGGGTCCAGTGCCCTCCATGCCACTGGAGTCAAGCTATCCTGGCTGATGAGGGCTGAAAGCCCGAAACCGGTTGTAGGATGCTTGTTTCCAGTCCAGGGAGGACCTGGCCTGGCAGTTTGGGCTGGACTGTTCCCATTGGGTGCAGGGTCAAGACTGATTTGCATATGGCAGGGTCCAAACTGGAAAGGCATGGTGAGCAAAAAAACGATGGATTTAGGCCCAGATCTTTGTACTGGGGTGAATGTATGACATTGTTCTGCATTCTGTCCATCAATTGTTGTTTTTGCATTTGTCACCCCGAGTGGGACGGGTATGCCCAGATGTGGGTCCCGTGCTCTCCATGCCACTGGAGTCAAGCTATCCTGGCTGATGAGGGCTGAAAGCCCGAAACCGGTCCTAGGATGCTTGTTTCCAGTCCAGGGAGGACCTGGCCTGGCAGTTCGGGCTGGACTGTTCCCATTGGGTGCAAGGTAAAGACTGATTTGCATATGGCTGGGTCCAAACTGGAAAGGCATGGTGAGCAAAAAAACGATGGATTTAGGCCCAGATCTTTGTACTGGGGTGAATGTATGACATTCTTCTGCATTCTGTCCATCAATTGTTGTTTTTGCATTTGTCACCCCGAGTGGGACGGGTATGCCCAGACCTGGGTCCCGTGCCCTCCATGCCACTGGAGTCAAGCTATCCTGGCTGATGAGGGCAGAAAGCCCGAAACCGGTCCTAGGATGCTTGTTTCCAGTCCAGGGAGGACCTGGCCTGGCAGTTCGGGCTGGACTGTTCCCATTGGGAGCAGGGTCAAGACTGATTTGCATATGTCTGGGTCCAAACTGGAAAGGCATGGTGAGCAAAAAAAAGATGGATTCAGGCCCAGATCTTTGTACTGGGGTGAATGTATGACATTGTTCTGCATTCTGTCCATCAATTGTTGTTTTTGCATTTGTCACCCCGAGTGGGACGGGTATGCCCAGACGTGGGTCCCGTGCTCTCCAGGCCACTGGAGTCAAGCTATCCTGGCAGTTCGGGCTGGACTGTTCCCATTGGGTGCAGGGTCAAGACTGATTTGCATATGGCTGGGTCCAAACTGGAAAGGCATGGTGAGCAAAAAAATGATGGATTTAGGCCCAGATCTTTGTACTGGGGTGAATGTATGACATTCTTCTGCATTCTGTCCATCAATTGTTGTTTTTGCATTTGTCACCCCGAGTGGGACGGGTATGCCCAGACCTGGGTCCCGTGCCCTCCATGCCACTGGAGTCAAGCTATCCTGGCTGATGAGGGCTGAAAGCCCGAAACCGGTCCTAGGATGCTTGTTTCCAGGCCAGGGAGGACCTGGCCTGGCAGTTCGGGCTGGACTGTTCCCATTGGGTGCAGGGTCAAGACTGATTTGCATATGGCAGGGTCCAAACTGGAAAGGCATGGTGAGCAAAAAAAAGATGGATTCAGGCCCAGATCTTTGTACTGGGGTGAATGTATGACATTGTTCTGCATTCTATCCATCAATTGTTGTTTTTGCATTTGTCACCCCGAGTGGGACGGGTATGCCCAGGCGTCGGTCCCGTGCTCTCCATGCCACTGGAGTCAAGCTATCCTGGCTGATGAGGGCTGAAAGCCCGAAACCGGTCCTAGGATGCTTGTTTCCAGTCCAGGGAGGACCTGGCCTGGCAGTTCGGGCTGGACTGTTCCCATTGGGTGCAGGGTCAAGACTGATTTGCATATGGCTGGGTCCAAACTGGAAAGGCATGGTGAGCAAAAAAACAATGGATTTAGGCCCAGATCTTTGTACTGGGGTGAATGTATGACATTCTTCTGCATTCTGTCCATCAATTGTTGTTTTTGCATTTGTCACCCCGAGTGGGACGGGTATGCCCAGACGTGGGTCCTGTGCCCTCCATGCCACTGGAGTCAAGTTATCCTGGCTGATGAGGGCTGAAAGCCCGAAACCGGTCCTAGGATGCTTGCTTCCAGTCCAGGGAGGACCTGGCCTGGCAGTTCGGGCTCGACTGTTCTCATTGGGTGCAGGGTCAAGACTGATTTGCATATGGCAGGGTCCAAACTGGAAAGGCATGGTGAGCAAAAAAACGATGGATTTAGGCCCAGATCTTTGTACTGGGGTGAATGTATGACATTGTTCTGCATTCTGTCCATCAATTGTTGTTTTTGCATTTGTCACCCCGAGTGGGACTGGTATGCCCAGCCGTGGGTCCCATGCTCTCCATGCCACTGGAGTCAAGCTATCCTGGCTGATGAGGGCTGAAAGCCCGAAACCGGTCCTAGGATGCTTGTTTCCAGTCCAGGGAGGACCTGGCCTGGCAGTTCGGGCTGGACTGTTCCCATTGGGTGCAGGGTCAAGACTGATTTGCATATGGCTGGGTCCAAACTGGAAAGGCATGGTGAGCAAAAAAACGATGGATATAGGCCCAGATCTTTGTACTGGAGTGAATGTATGACATTGTTCTGCATTCTGTCCATCAATTGTTGTTTTTGCATTTGTCACCCCGAGTGGGACGGGTATGCCCAGACGTGGGTCCCGTGCTCTCCATGCCACTGGAGTCAAGCTATCCTGGCTGATGAGGGCTGAAAGCCCGAAACCGGTCCTAGGATGCTTGTTTCCAGTCCAGGGAGGACCTGGCCTGGCAGTTTGGGCTGGACTGTTCCCATTGGGTGCAAGGTCAAGACTGATTTGCATATGGCAGGGTCCAAACTGGAAAGGCATGGTGAGCAAAAAAAAGATGGATTCAGGCCCAGATCTTTGTACTGGGGTGAATGTATGACATTGTTCTGCATTCTGTCCATCAATTGTTGTTTTTGCATTTGTCACCCCGAGTGGGACGGGTATGCCCAGACGTGGGTCCCGTGCTCTCCATGCCACTAGAGTCAAGCTATCCTGGCTGATGAGGGCTGAAAGCCCGAAACCGGTCCTAGGATGCTTGTTTCCAGTCCAGGGAGGACCTGGCCTGGCAGTTCGGGCTGGACTGTTCCCATTGGGAGCAGGGTCAAGACTGATTTGCATATGGCTGGGTCCAAACTGGAAAGGCATGGTGAGCAAAAAAAAGATGGATTCAGGCCCAGATCTTTGTACTGGGGTGAATGTATGACATTGTTCTGCATTCTGTCCATCAATTGTTGTTTTTGCATTTGTCTCCCCGAGTGGGACGGGTATGCCAGACGTGGGTCCCGTGCTCTCCATGCCACTGGAGTCAAGCTATCCTGGCTGATGAGGGCTGAAAGCCCGAAACCGGTCCTAGGATGCTTGTTTCCAGTCCAGGGAGGACCTGGCCTGGCAGTCCGGGCTGGACTGTTCCCATTGGGTGCAGGGTCAAGACTGATTTGCATATGGCTGGATCCAAACTGGAAAGGCATGGTGAGCAAAAAAAAGATGGATTCAGGCCCAGATCTTTGTACTGGGGTGAATGTATGACATTGTTCTGCATTCTGTCCATCAATTGTTGTTTTTGCATTTGTCTCCCCGAGTGGGACGGGTATGCCAGACGTGGGTCCCGTGCTCTCCATGCCACTGGAGTCAAGCTATCCTGGCTGATGAGGGCTGAAAGCCCGAAACCGGTCCTAGGATGCTTGTTTCCAGTCCAGGGAGGACCTGGCCTGGCAGTCCGGGCTGGACTGTTCCCATTGGGTGCAGGGTCAAGACTGATTTGCATATGGCTGGATCCAAACTGGAAAGGCATGGTGAGCAAAAAAACGATGGATTTAGGCCCAGATCTTTGTCCTGGGGTGAATGTATGACATTGTTCTGCATTCTGTCCATCAATTGTTGTTTTTGCATTTGTCACCCCGAGTGGAACGGGTATGCCCAGACGTGGGTCCCGTGCTCTCCATGCCACTGGAGTCAAGCTATCCTGGCTGATGAGGGCTGAAAGCCCGAAACCGGTCCTAAGATGCTTGTTTCCAGTCCAGGGAGGACCTGGCCTGGCAGTTCGGGCTGGACTGTTCCCATTGGGTGCAGGGTCAAGACTGATTTGCATATGGCTGGGTCCAAACTGGAAAGGCATGGTGAGCAAAAAAACGATGGATCTAGGCCCAGATCTTTGTACTGGGGTGAATGTATGACATTGTTCTGCATTCTGTCCATCAATTGTTGTTTTTGCATTTGTCACCCCGAGTGGGACGGGTATGCCCAGACGTGGGTCCCGTGCTCTCCATGCCACTGGAGTCAAGGTATCCTGGCTGATGAGGGCTGAAAGCCCGAAACCGGTCCTAGGATGCTTGTTTCCAGTCCAGGGAGGACCTGGCCTGGCAGTTCGGGCTGGACTGTTCCCATTGGGTGCAGGGTCAAGACTGATTTGCATATGGCTGGGTCCAAACTGGAAATGCATGGTGAGCAAAAAAACGATGGATTTAGGCCCAGATCTTTGTACTGGGGTGAATGTATGACATTCTTCTGCATTCTGTCCATCAATTGTTGTTTTTGCATTTGTCACCCCGAGTGGGACGGGTATGCCCAGACGTGGGTCCCGTGCCCTCCATGCCACTGGAGTCAAGCTATCCTGGCTGATGAGGGCTGAAAGCCCGAAACCGGTCCTACGATGCTTGTTTCCAGTCCAGGGAAGACCTGGCCTGGCAGTTTGGGCTGGACTGTTCCCATTGGGTGCAGGGTCAAGAGTGATTTGCATATGGCAGGGTCCAAACTGGAAAGGCATGGTGAGCAAAAAAACGATGGATTTAGGCCCAGATCTTTGTACTGGGGTGAATGTATGACATTGTTCTGCATTCTGTCCATCAATTGTTGTTTTTGCATTTGTCACCCCGAGTGGGACGGGTATGCCCAGACGTGGGTCCCGTGCTCTCCATGCCACTGGAGTCAAGCTATCCTGGCTGATGAGGGCTGAAAGCCCGAAACCGGTCCTAGGATGCTTGTGTCCAGTCCAGGGAGGACCTGGCCTGGCAGTTCGGGCTGGACTGATCCCATTGGGAGCAGGGTCAAGACTGATTTGCATATGGCTGGGTCCAAACTGGAAAGGCATGGTGAGCAAAAAAACGATGGATTTAGGCCCAGATCTTTGTACTGGGGTGAATGTATGGCATTGTTCTGCATTCTGTCCATCAATTGTTGTTTTTGCATTTGTCACCCCGAGTGGGACGGGTATGCCCAGACGTGGGTCCCGTGCTCTCCATGCCACTGGAGTCAAGCTATCCTGGCTGATGAGGGCTGAAAGCCCGAAACCGGTCCTAGGATGCTTGTTTCCAGTCCAGGGAGGACCTGGCCTGGCAGTTCGGGCTTGACTGTTCCCATTGGGTGCAGGGTCAAGACTGATTTGCACATGGCTGGGTCCAAACTGGAAAGGCATGGTGAGCAAAAAAACGATGGATTTAGGCCCAGATCTTTGTACTGGGGTGAATGTATGACATTGTTCTGCATTCTGTCCATCAATTGTTGTTTTTGCCCTAGACCACCTAAGCGTAAGGTGGGGAATAGATTTATAGATTTGTCCTTGGCCCTGGCCAAGAGGCGAATTGGGATAACATGGAAGTCAGCCATGTCACCACAGGTTAACATATGGTCTCAAGAGGTATCTAGATGGGCCGCTGCAGAGGGTAGAGCACTGGGTAGGGAGGAGCTGAGGGGCCTGTGTCAGCGCCCAATCGCTGATGCCTGGAGGGACACGCTGTTTGCTTGGGACCCCCTGAGCTGCCCTAACAGTGAGGACGATGATAGTGGACCATCCACGGAGTGAGACACCGAGGATACTGAAGCGACGAAGGGACGATACATGGTAGCCGGCTTGTCAGGAATACTTAACGCGTCGCTTCCTGACCACCTCCCCCCCTTCCTCCCTCAAACACATGTGCTAGAGTACGGAATATATGGTTCTGATTGACACATATATGGGTTGGACCCGACCCGTCTCGAAGCTAGTATATTAGCTTAACCACCCCTAATACAAATAGTGTCAGAAATGCGGGCACCCGCATGCGCTGTTTGAGGCTGTTTTCCTTTCTTTAATATTTCTTTAATTAGTGGTATCTACGGCATGTCTGATAAATAGAATTACCGGAGAGCACCACGGCATTCCCTGTCAGTTTGCAAGGCCTCAGGGGGTAAGAAACATGGCATACATGGTGCACCCAAGATACGAGGAACAGGTGGACTATAATACATTAGAGTCTCATTGAGATGAATGGGTGGGCATGGCTGGTCACCAAGTGGTCTCCTAACATTCCCACACTGCTTGCCACCCACAAAACACACAAATGTGATGCAACAATGTCTTGTATTATACATTAAGTGCCCAAACAGAAAGAAATCGGAAATGTCATGTTAAATTCTTGCTGTTTTACTTAATGCTTACTGCATAATGTCGTGTATGATTACAAAATACCAATAAAGATACCTAAAAAAAAAAAAGCAGATATTATGCATATTAAGGTAAATGTTAGATAGGCCCAATCATATTTCATCAACACCCCTACCCTGTTAGTTCATCTCTTACCCAAAGTATCTAAATATTGTTAGACATCTAACTTATATGGTTGCATCAGTTTGGTAAGATTATATTATGCCAAACTAAATATAGTTTCCCCACATACCTTATGCAGTCATCATTTCAGCAGTCTGAACTCAGTAATTCATCATCTCCCCTCAGCAACCAGTCAATGTATCTAACCTGATCCTTTCCCAGTAGCATGGAACGGGCGACCAATACAGATCTGTAATCTCACAAAACTACTACAAAACTGGGAACTGCTCTTCAGGGCTGAGCTCACCGACCCACTTGAGTAAAATCTAGTGTTAAGGTATTAACCTTTTTACATATGTGCACCCTCACTGAATCACCTTTGGTGGGCGGAGATCCCCCTAGGACATTTCTATGATTCGAACCTCAAAAATATATACAAAACTACAGAAACAAGTATGCACAAAAAATACACAGATTATTAGATATTGTCTTTAATTCACAAAGGAAAAAATATACAATTTTTTTTTTATTTCAAAGCGAAGGTTGGAGCTTTTCAAAATTTGCTTTTATTTCAAAAGGCAAAGGGATGTGCTCGTATATCACTTTTTTTTGCTTCTAGTGCATCCTCTCTTTTTCTCAGTGCATGTTAGTGCTTCAATTGAGGCCTCCAATCATCCATTTATTCTGTTTGCTGCACTTGCGCTGTTCCTTGGACTCAAGCTAACAGTACAGTACTGAACTGTACTGTACTGACTCAAGCTAAGTATACTCCAGTTTCAAATCCCTTCACATTTACAGAACGTTTTAGAATTTTCAATTTTTATTTTTTATGAGTATATTACGTATTAATCTGCTAATATTATTAAATTTTCTAAACATCCGCTGAACCCTAAGCAGGAGGGCCACAGGTTAAGAACCACTGATCTAGTGTATTTTCGGAATGACTAAAACTATGTAAACAATCTAAGGTGAATTTTACAAAAGTAAATTTGCCAGAAGCGTATTTTGTGAGAATTTCCTTTAAAATGACTAAACAGTACCACTGATTGTAGAGGAGCCAAGCTATGCAACCAGCAACTATTTCATTTGGTGTATAATGTCAGATTTGATGTTCACATTTCTCTGCTCTGCCTGTCAAACTATTGAAACTTTTATATATAGATTTGAAAATCTGAACACTTATTCCATGGCAGTGTGAAAAACTTGGCAGGAGCACTTCCGCCACCACTTTAAACGTGTAATCTTGGTAAAAAAGAAAAAGCTGACTGTACAGTGACCAGTAGATGACTAAATACACAAGGAAATTCCTACTCAGAAACTACACAACAAACTGTGATTCGTTTTCTCTCACTCCTACAGTGTTTTACCCAGCCAAACATTTAAATAAAGGTGGCGTCAATACAACAGTGATGTTCATATCCGCTGGTCGAAGAATGCAGCCCTGAGCGTCAAAGAGTAATCCTTCCCAGTTAGACAATTGATGAAGGGGGCTGGTCAGGAAAGTCCATGATAAGAAAGCACACAAATAAGTTGAGCATTAAAACTTATTTCATAGTATGCCTTTCACTACTCTATTATTCAATCTATGGAGATATTATAGAACTTCTTTTAAACTTTTCTTTAGATATTCTTTTTAGTATTATATGTGTGTTTGGTATACTAAGTCCCTCTGACACCTTCGCTGCATTCCATGCTGTGCCTAAGAACCTCTGATGGGAAACCAGCCTGGGACTGAACACTCAAGTGGTTTAAGTGGATGAGAAGATTGCTGTTTCTCCCTTGGCTTTGAATGAGCTATTTAAGTACTGCGCTTCTTTGCTTTAGAGCAGATCTATTTTCAGGCCGTTCAGTACTTCTTTCTTTTACATAAATCTGTTTTTTGTTCATTATCACGAGGGTCTAAATAGTTAGTTTTTTTGCTTAATCGGAATGAAGTGATTAGTTATTTTTGTAATGTTATTAAATCTAAATGGTTTCTTGTTTACAGCTATAAGGCAATATTTCCCTAGCTTGTGAAGGACGCAGTAGGCATCCTCTTACATGGGTGCCCTTTGTGGGCATACCCAGTACAGTTGCTCTGCTTTTGAAGCAAACAAGCATTGGTGAAGCAAATAGATCTGGGATTCATTTTCTAACACATGCACATTTTAATTCAGATGGGAAAGTGTAGGAAGCTGGCTCTGTATATACTATACCAACGTGAGGTATAGTGTGCACAGAGTCCAGTGGAACCCCAAAGGTAGGCAGAGGTAAAGTTAGATAGCACCTCGCTCTCTTCTATTTGTGGTATTGTGGTCGAGCAGTAAGGCAGTATCACAGGACAGTGTTAAGCATTTGTACACACTCAGTCAGCAAATGAATTCACACACTCAAAGACTGAACTTCAGACCAATTGTTTTTGTATAAAAATATTCTTTTAGTTATTTTATTTCCTAGAACCAAGCATGCCTGGCACAGGTAAGTGATAAGTACTTTGCAGTAAATATACAGATTGTAACACAGTTTGGATTGCAATTGTAAATGTACTTTGATTTGATTACAGTAGTGTTACTGATAATGCAATGCTTTTCAGAATACAGTACATATACTTTGAATGGGCTTTTTAGTAAAGTTACAGGTAAGTTACTTTTGAGATTACTTTTTCTTACACAGAGTAGTATACCTGGATACTACTCTGGGACATTTCCTGTAAACAGGTAAGTAAAATCGTTTTTGTTAAACAGTACAATTTTAAAGAATTTCTTTAGGTTTTCAAACTCCACACTTAGAAACTTTTCCAAGAAAAACTGTCAATGTTATCCTGTGGAGGAAAAGAGTGTTATCGGTTATAAGGTAAGTATTCGGTAGTGGGAGTTGAGGTTCTGGGGGTAGACTCAGGAGTCCCCCAGGGTCAAGGATGCACTCTTGTTACACCCTCAGCGGCACTAGGGCGGCCAGGTGCAGAGTGCTGAGGCCCAATGTTATCCAATGGGGGATAGGGGGCCTCCGGTTGGTGGCTGCTGACGAGTAGGCCACTTGATTGTGGGAGCAAAGCTCCTGGACTTTAGCTCAGGGCAAATGGGGAAACAAAGTAGCACCAAAGGTGCACCCTCAGCGGCACCCGGTCGGCCGGGTGCAGGGTGCTGTTTCGACGTCGGGCGCCCTGTTGTCTTCAATGGGGAACCTCCGGTTTGCAAAGACACTGCAGGCTTGGGTACGAAGGTCTTCTGGTTGCGACCACCACTTCGAGAGGTAAGTTGGGAAGTTAGGGGTTGGTTAGGCACAGTCGTTTTGGCCACCCAAGGTCGTGGGGCGTCGGGTGCAGGGGTGCCTTTTGGGGTCAGATCTTCTTACCAGCTCCTGGTCGCGGTTGGGGGGACCTTCCGGATTTAGGCTGCAGGCGTCCGCTGGAGGCTTGAGGCAGGTCAGGGGTCGCCGGATCTTGGGTTAGGATCACAGGGGGCCCTCCTCGTGGTGTTTGCCCACTCGAGCTTGGGCCGTAGACGGCGGGTGCAGAGTGGGGCAGATCCGCGGTGCCCGGCCGGAACCCGAGGTTGCAGATGAACAAATCCAGTGTTCACGGGAGACACAGTCTTTGTGGTTGAAGGCAGGCAGGTCCTCCGGGGTTTTCGAGGTTGCTGGCTGCAGGACACACCGGGATTTCGCAAGAGCAGGTTAAGGTGGAGACAGGCCGGTAGGGCTGGGGCCAAGTCAGTGGGCGTCTTCCTCATGTTAGCTTCTGCACGGCTGTTCGGTCCTTCTTCTTCTTCTTCTTGTAGTTTCTTCTTGTCTGAGGAAGCAAGGTTCAGGGGTGCCCCTAAATACTAGATTTAGGGGCGTTACAGGTAGGTAAAAGGTTGGGACCAATGGGTCCCTTCCCTGGGGTGGGTACACCCCCTATTATGCCACCCTCCAGTGGGAGGGGGGCATAAGCTTTTCCCTGGTTGGCTGAGTCCCCCCATCTGCAAGATGGCGGAGACTGAGAGCTATGCTTCACCTTGCCTCCCCCACCTGAGGGGTGGAGTTGGCAGAGGTGGGCACACCTCTCTTCTTCACTTGTTTTTCCCGCCGGTTCTCCCGCCCAAAGTGGGGGTCAGAACCAGTGGGGACCAGTTGCTGAAAGCAGCAAGTGGCCTGGGGAAGCTCACAAAGGCGGCAAGCCTTTGAAGCTTCCCCTTCGTGAACCCTGCCCATCCTGGGGGAGGAGGCTTGGCACCTCGTCCCAGGATGTGCATTGTTTCAGGCCCCAGAGAGCAGCAGGCTCTCAACCCAGGGGTCCAGAAACCTGTCTGGTGGTGGCAGCTGAAAGCAGCAACTCAGCCCGGACACTGGTGGTGGGTTAGTTTTCAGGGGGCATCTCTAAGATGCCCTCTGTGTGCATTTTTCATTAAATCCCACACTGTCATCAGTGTGGGTTTAATGTGCTGAGAAGTTTGATACCAAACTTCTCAGTTTTCAGTGTAGCCATTATGGTGCTGTGGAGTTCGTAATGACAAACTCCTAGCACCATATACTCTTAATGGCAGCACTACACTTACAATGTCTAAGAATGGACTTAGACACTGTGTGCACCTGTACCCTCACCACTGGTATAGTGCACCCAGCTATAGGGGTGGCTGATCTATGCCAGGGCAGTGGGTTGTAGGCATGGCACACAGAGATGTGTGCTATGTTGACTCTTCACTTTGTTCTGCACCAAAACACGCAGCCTGCAAAGGCTGTGTGTGAGTGTAATGGTACAGGACCTCTAAGGGTGGCACAATCAGTGCTGCAGCCCTTAGAGGCCTTCTCTGGTCACAGTGCCCTGGGTACCTGTGGTACCATTTACCAGGGGCTGACCTGTGGCCAGAGATGCCAATTGGGTTTAGCCTTCAATGCAGGTTTAGGGAAAGAACATAGGCCCTGGGTACCTGATTGGCAGAAGCCCAGGGCACACTCAGTCAAAGTACATCAGCAATTCAGCAAAATGTGGGGGAAACCATGCAGAAAGAGGGCACTTTCTCACAGAAAGGCATACTGTAATAAAGGTTCTCTAGTTGTACAGGAGTCCTTCATGCAGTTCAATGCAAGCACTTACATGGAGGGAGAAATATACAGATAAACAGCCTATAGCATTAGGCGAGAGATGAATAATGGAACCGACTGAGCCATGACATAATTAACAAAATTTCAGGCCAATTGCTCAAAAAGGTTGGTCAAAGAAAGCTAATGGCTGAAATGGGCAGCCCAAAGGCCACCGCTTTTGTATTATAAGCAATAGGTCTGCTTGCCAGTTGAGCCTTGAATTGACTATATCCTTACATAATTGCAGATGTGTCATTAAAACTCATACTTTTATTGTCTTTATATTGCCTTGCAAGCCCATTCTACACCTTCCGTAAACCCATATGAGGAAAATCTTAATTGTGTATGCTTTGCCCCACATTTCTGCTTTGCTCATGAGTGTTACACTCAGTGGCCACCGTGGAGTGCAGCACGCTGTGAATTCTGGCATGCATGGGACCTGCAGGCAGCAAGCGATGGCCCACACTCTCCAAAAGGATTGAGGGAGCTGCATTAAAATCAGGGCAAGATGTGTTGTAAATATCTCTGGCACATCAGGGAAGAGAAAACCCCAAATACTCCACCCTTTGATTTTTACAAATGGAGATGCTGGAACAAAAAGGATTTTAAGTCTGTTGCTTAGCTAGGAGGACATCTGTTGGTTGAAGGTCTGTTTGACAAGGGCTATCTTCTTACAGGAAGTACCATTTATTCTATTGGAGTCTGTTATTACAGGGAGGCTATAATGTGTTTCCAGGTCATGGGTTGGGTTGTCAGCTCTAGTTACTATATAAACAGATGTTTTGTATTCTTCAGTGCTTGCAATGCTTCGGGGATTCTGTTTTCTTTCTGGGTTACATTGGGCTTGCATTTGTGCTTACGTTTTCCTTGTTTTGAATTGCTTATTTGTTCTCTTGTATTGTTTGCTTTTGTTGAGAGGATTTTTATGCCTTATGCTTTTTCCTCTCTTAGGTACCATCTTTACATCTTGTCTCTTTTTCCTCTGATCATCTTTTGGGTATTGTTGCCCCATATCTCCTTTCTGTCCTTCAGTCACTCCTGAGGACAGTGCGGATGTTGCTGGGGAAGGTTGCCCTTATCATCCTGGCTCCAGATTCCAGGAGAATGTAGGAGACGTGCGATCTGCCATTAACCATGAGCTAATGCAAATTCTGATACTATATCACCCCCAATATTCCTTCTCTATCTCCAAATAGAAATTTAATCTTGGTCGGTAAATTGTCATTGTTTATCACTCTTCATGGTCACTTTACCCTAGCTCCACCCCTCCACTGCTGGAATTTCCTTATTTTGAACTGAAAACCATCACATCTTTCTTACCTTTTCGTCTCAATCTTGGCTCATCCAGCCATGTTCTTGAATGCTTGATCTGTACCGTAGCCAAAAATAAGCATTAATACCTATTATTGGTACTATACCTTACATTTTGACTTCATATATGCAGTTATTACTTATGCTTATGCTTGTGCACAAAAGCCAAGCTTTTACCTTTTCACAAGACTCAGAAATATAGTTCTCCCACTGATGTTTTAGTTCATTCTGCATGCTTCACGTCACCTATTTAGACTTTAATTACCTCTCCTCAGTTGCTCTCTTGTTTGCGCTTAATACACCCTCTATTTTGATACCTCTTTATCTTCTTGCTATCTCCCCATTTCCATCTGCTCATAGCTTACTGAAGAATCTATTGTCCTTTGTTGTAGCCTTCTGGTTAGTTTACTTTCCCTTATAACATATTTCTTTGCACCATGTTAATCCTGCTGCCTCACTCATTCACTTTGCCTCCTGCTATGCTGTGTTGTCATGCTGCCTGCTGCTTCTTGCTTGGCGGTGAGATGAACCTGCTCTCTACATCCTTGAACCCAAGTTTCTCCAAGGGCTTGTTGGCTTGCCTCCTGTTCTCTGATGTCTCAGGGTAACAAAAGACTTCTTACAACTCTGCTGGTGCTGCTGGACTCTGTCATCGGTACGTCCTACTCTTGCCCGAAGCACTGCCTCTAGTCTTGGGCCTCAGAAGTGGGTCCTGCAGCTGTTTTCTGCAAAAATCAATGCTGTGACCCCTTTACGCCAGTCGGAACTGACGCAGTGCCCTCCGATTCCAAAGCATTGCCAATTTTATCATGAGGAGGGACCCGACTACGAGGTTTGACGATGACTCAGTGCCGATCCGAAGATGCCGCTGCGAGGCTTGACTTTGTCGTAGCACCGATCCTTTGACAACGACTGCAAGGCTTGACTTTCATGCAGCGCCAATCCTTCTACACTGACTGTGATGCTCGACTTAGATTCATCGACCCAACTGTGTGGATCAAAACCGAAGCAGAGAGTCCTCGACGCCGATACTTGCTCCGTACAAAGTACTTTTTCAACAGGCCTTGCAAGGATCCTGTAGCTGGTCTGCCCTCCATCACAGTCGGCTGAACTTTGGATTCACCCCGGTCTAGCGCGACGTCAAGTAACCTTTGAGCGCTATTCATTTCTAAGCACTGTTTTTGGATTTAATCTTTAAAAATTCATATCTCGACTTCCACTGATTGGATTTTTGTCGTTTTGGTCTTGTTTTACTTAGATGAATATTCTCTATTTTGTGTGGAGTCTTTTGTGGTGTTTTCACTGTATTACTTTAAAGCAAGTGTGCACAAATACTTTACACATTGCCTCTTAAGTTAAGCCTGACTGCTCTGTGCCAAGCTACCAGAGGGTGAGCACAGGTTCATTTAGGTTGTGTATCTGACTTACCCTGACTAGGATTGTTGCTCCTACTTGGACGTGGTTTATACTCTGTTAACCAGAAACCCAAGTTTCTAACATTGGTGATCAGTGGTGAGGATAGGACTTAAGTTTGTGCAGTACCTTACAGCAATAGGTGTACACTACTATCTGCATCTAGATCATTTCGAATCAATTGTCTCTGATCCCCATTGGCATTTCTTTCATACTGTCGTCAATTGGCATTTCTAATTTTTCTATTCTCCCTGATTGGCATTTTTGCTTTTTCCTAAAATTATGTCTCTGATTGGTGGTTCTGCATCTGCACCTGCAAGAATGGAGTTCGAGCTGGCCAGAATTGAGGGTTACACTGGCCCAGCTCAAGGATTTCTGCAAGGATTTTGGGCTAACTGTAAAGAGCACAATCAGGAAGATGGAGCTGCAAGAGTCACTGAGAGCCTGGTCAGAAGCTCATGCTGCATTGAATGAGACCCCAGAGGAGGGTGAGGCTGAAGAAGAGCTGGACGAGGAGGATGATTTGGACCAGGGTCTAAGAGGAGGTCTTGGGCTGCTCTCTATGGAGGAGGATGGCAACTTACTTCCAGGAATGGGTGTTCCTTCCTGAGCAGGGAACAGTGTGTCATACAAAGGCCTGTCCCCACAGGAGCTGGAGGACAGGAGGGAAGAGAGAAAGTTAAAATTGGAGCTGATTAAGCTCAAATTGGAGAGGAAGAAAAGAAACAGGCCTTAGGGGAGAAAAGTCTTGCCATGGAGATGGAGAGGAAGCTAGCCAGGAGGACATGAAATGATGGTACAAACAGAATACCACTCTGGTTGAGATTCATCCTGGTCAAAATGTGTGGGTGATGGAGCCAGTGGAGTCCCGGACCCTGCAAGACAGTTGGTCTGGGCCTTATGAGGTGAAGGAGCTCAAGAGTGATGTTACCTACTTGGAGGGCCTCAAGACTCCTAGGAACCCTTTGATGGTCCTGCATGTGAACCACCTCAAGCCCCACTTTGAAAGGTCTGAGATTGCCATACTTCTGCTTACTGATCATGAGGTGGAAGAGGAGAATGAACCTCTCCCCAGCCTCCTATCTTCCAAGGAGCAGGATGGGTCAGTGAAGGGTATAAGCATCTCCCCTACACTGACCCTAGATCAACAGAGAGACTGCCGCCAGTTGCTGGGACAGTTTTCCTCTTTGTTCTCCCTTACCCCAAGACTCACTACATGGTGTACCCATGATATTGACACTGAGGACATCACACCAGTAAAGAACAAAATTTACAGGCTGTCCAATAAGGTGAGGACTAGCATCAAAGAGGAGGTCTCCAAGATGCTGGCGTTAGGGGTTATTGAGTTCTCAAGCAGCCCATGGTCCAGTCCAGTGGTGTTGGTTCTCAAGGCTGCCCCTCCAGGTGTCACAGCTGAACTCAGGTTCTGTTTGGACTAACATGGGCTCAATGCGGTCACCTGGACTGACGCACACCCCGTCCCCAGAGCTGATGAGCTCATAGATCATCTTGGACCTGCCAAGTTCCTCAGCACGTTCAACATAACGCCGGGGTACTGGCAGATTGCCTTGACCGAGTAGGCTAAAGAGAGGTTAGCATTCTCAACACCTGAAGGGCTCTTCCAGTTCCGAGTCATGCCTTTTGGGTTGAAGAACACCCCTGCCACCTTCCAGAGGCTGGTCAATCAGGTCCTGGCTGGGTTGGAAAACTTCAGTGCCGCCTACCTAGACGACATTCCAGTCTTCAGCTCTAGTTTGGAAGACCACTTGAACTACCTCCAGGAAATGCTTAGGGCTCTGCAGAGCACAGGCCTGTCTATCAAGGCCAGTAAGTATCAGATAGGGCAGGGTTCTATGGTCTACTTGGGACATCGAATAGGGGGCGGCAATTTGCAGCCCCTGTACCCCAAAATTGATACCATTCTGTCTTGGGACCCCCCAAGACCCAGACAGAAGTGAGAGCCTACTTAGGCCACACTGGATTTTACAGGAGATTCATCAAGGGATATGGCACCATCATTGCCCCCTTGACAGAGCTGACCTCTAAGAAGGAGCCACGTCAGGTGATCTGGACAGAGGCTTGCCAGAAAGCTTTTGACGCTCTGAAGGAAGCCATGTGCACGGCACCCGTGCTCAAGGCAACTGTTTTCTCCCAAGAGTTTGTTGTGGAGACTGATGCTTCAGAGCATAGCATACGGACCGTGCTCGCACAGCAAAATGAAGAGGACCTGGATCAACCTGTAGACTTCATCAGTAAAAGGCTATTTCCCAGAGAACAGAGGTGGAGCACAATTGAAAGGGAAGCTTTTGCTGTGGTCTGGGCGCTGAAGAAGCTAAGGGCATACCTGTTTGCTGCTCACTTCTGGGTTCATACAGATCACAGGCCCCTCAGATGGTTAATGCAGATGAGGGGTGAGAATCCCAAACTATTGAGGTGGTCCATCTCCCTACAGGAAATGGACTTTACGGTGGAACACCTCCCTGGCACAGACCACGCCAATGCTGATAGTCTCTCCAGGTTCTTCTGCCTTAGTGAAGAAAACTCCCAAGGGGTGGGTAGCTCTCCCCACCATCAGCTGTGGGGGACATGTGTTAGACCTGGCATCCTTGGAGTGGTTTCCCCTGACCTTTTGCCTTCTGACTTCCTGTTTTGCTGACTTCATTTTTGCTGGCTTTAGGATTCTGGGTATTTTACCACTGCTAACCAGTGCTAAAGTGCATATGCTCTGTACTCAGAACATGGTAACATTGGCTTATCCACAATTGCCATATTTAATTTACTTATAAGTCCCTAGTAAAGTGTACTATATGTGCCCAGGGCCTGTAACCTAAATGCTACCAGTGGGCCTGCAGCACTGATTGTGCTACCTTCTTCAGTAGCCCTTTAAAACATGTCTCAGGCATGCCAGTGCAGAGCCTATGTATGTAGTTTTAAACTGCCATTTCGACCTGGCAAGTTAACCTACTTGCCAGGCCCAGACCTTCCCTTTTCTTACATGTAAGTCACCCCTAAGGATGGCCCTAGGTAGCCCTATGGACAGGGCGCTGTGTATTTAAAAAGTAGGACATGTATTTTTTTGAGTTTAACATGTCCCACTAGTGAAAAACTGCTAAATTCGTTTTTCACTATTGCAAAGCCTATCTCTCCCATTGGTTAGCATTGGGACTGCCTCAAAAGAACTTTTAAGTGTAATTTCCAATTGGAAAGAGATAGAGATTTGGAGTTTGGTGTCTCTGGGCTCACAGTTTAAAATCACAACTTATGGTGAAGTCGGATTTTAAATTGTAAGTCTGAAAATGCCTTTTAGAAAGCTGGCATTTTCTTACCTCAACCATTATGTGCCTCTGCCTGTCTCTGAATACATATGTGGGTTGGGTGACAGCTGGGCTTTGTGCATTCCCTCTAGACAGCCACACACAGGGAGAAGAGGTGTGACATTTGCATCCTGATGGCCCATCACCAGGCTGATGGGCTTTCCTGAGGTAGATTGGGAGGGAAGAGCTGACACTTGCACCTGAATAGAGCTGTGTCTGTCCCCACACAAAGAGTTGCATAGCCCCCTGTAGTGAGTCTGGAGCCAGGGCAGTAAAGGCAGAGACCTTGTGATCTTCGAGGGCCTCTTTGAAGTCCCCCCACTTCAAAGGCACATTTGAGTATAAGAAAGGGACCAATGACACTACCAAATCATAACTTTGCTGGAAACAAGAACATTCTAACTGGAAGAAGAGCTGCTGTGCTGTAGGATTGACTGCCACTTTGCTACCTGAATTGCTGTGTTGGCCTGCTTCCAGCTGATTGCTGTACTGTAGGAGGGACTGCCACTTTGCTACCTGCTATGCTGTTTTGGCCTGCTGCTTCTTGCCTGGAAGTGAGCGGGACTGGACCTGCTCTCTACATCCTTGAACCAAAGTTTCTCCAAGGGCTTGTTGGCTTGCCTTGTGTTCTCTGAAGTCTCAGGGTCACAAAAGACTTCTTGAAAATCTGCTGGTGCTGCTGGACTCCGCCATCTGTGAGTTCTATCTGTGCCTGAGGTTAACCCTGGGTGAAGTACTACGCTACGCTCGCGTTGTTTGCGCAGTTTGCGCTACTTCGCACTACGCGAATTGCACGTAGCACAGTGCAAACACGCGTAGCGGTCATTTTTTGCTTGCTCGCGGTCCTCAACGTCAAGTTGGCGACCGCGAGCGAGCAAAATGACATCCCGGCAAGACTTTTTCCTCATTCGCGATCAGCAACATCAAGTTGCCGATCGCGAGCGTGGAAAATAAACCTCCCGGTGAGATTCTCAACGCGGGGAGGTCAGGTTTCTCATTGCGAGTGGTCGCGTATGCTCGTGACCGCTCGCAATGAGAACCAGTCCGCGTTGAGAAAGCTGCCGCTCGAGTACAAATCTACTCGAACGGCAGAAAACGACCGCTTGCACTGTGCAAGATGCCGTTTGCAATGATTGCACAGTGCGGACAAGCATCCGGCACTGTGCAATCATCGCGAACAGCATTTCCTACTGCACTACGCAGTTCGCGTAGTGCTACGCGTAGCTCGCGTAGTGCGAAGTGCACTTCGCGTAGCTACGCGTAGCGCTACTACGCGAACTACGCCCAGGGTTACCTGAGGTGCCACCTCCAGTCCTGGGCCTCAGAAGTGGGTTCTGCTGCAGTTTTCTGCAAAATTCGATGCAGTGACCCCTTTGCACCAGTCTGAACTGATGCAGTACCCTTCGACGCTGACTCAGCACCGATTCAACGATAACGCGGAACCTGACTGGAAGGTTCAACGATGATGCAGCACAAATGCAAAGACACCACTGAAAGGCTCAACTTTGACTTAGCGCCAATCCTTCGACGCCAACTGCGAGGCTCGACTCCGATGCATCGACCCGACTGCGTGGATCGGAACCACTGTAGAGAGTCCTCGATGACGATTCTTGATCCATACAAGGTACTTTTTCAGTGGGCCCTGATTGGGTCCCGTAGCCGGCCGGCCTGCCCTCCATCGTGGTCGGCCTGAACTTTGGATTTACCACAGTTTATCACGACCTCAAGTAACCTTTGAGCACTATTGATTTCTAAGCCCTTTTTTGGGATTTAATCTTAAAAAATGCATATGTTGACTTCTACTAACTGGATGTTTGTTGTTTTTGTCTTGTTTTACTCAGACAAATATTCTATATTTTTCTAAACTGGTGTGGAGTCTTTTGTGGTGTTTTCACTGTGTTACAGTAAATAAAGTGTGCACCCAATACTTTACACATTGCCTCTTAAGTTAAGCCTGACTGCTATGTGCAAAGCTACCAGAGGGTAAAGGTTGTGTATTTAACTTGCCCTGCCTAGGTTTGTGGCTCCTGCTTGGACAGGGTGTATACTCTGCCAACCAGAAGCCTCAATTTCTAAGGCTGTGAGCATGGGATCAACAGTCAATGAGCTACACAGACAGAGAGAAACACACATTGACTACAATATCACACATGCCTCTTTCATCTTGTTTCAAATGTCCCTTGTAAGAACTTGCTCCTCCCTTCTCCTATAAGCTTCATTTGTTCCTACCATTAGCAATACAGAAGCTGACCGAATTATCTTTGCTCTTCCTCTCTTACTTGTGGTTTAACTAAAACATGATATACATTCTCAATCCTTCCCATCTTTACCTTGGTGTATTTTACTGTTGAGAGTTGCGTTTGCTTTTAGTTTACACTGACTTCCTTACTATTCCTTTCATATACATAACAGATAAAGAAATGAATGAATGAATGAATAAAGCTTATCAAGCGCAGCCTGCTACCCTAACAGGGGGCAGCCTGGCGGTAAAGGAGAACAGTGAGCAGGACAGGGATTATGCATGTTTAAACAGACAGGTCTTAAAGTTTTTCCTAAAAGACAGATGAGTAGGGGAAAGCCAAAGAGACAATGGAAGCAGGTTCCACATCTTTAGAGTCATTTAAGAAAAAAATCGACCACCAGTACGGCTTCTCCAGATAGTAGGGACCTGCAAATGGTTAGCACAAGATGAACGATGAACACATACAGGCTTGTATATACAAACTTTTCTTCTAAGATAGATAGGGTCTTCACATTTAATTGTTCTGTTGGCCAAACACAAAGCTTTGCTGTAGCGAAAGCAAATTTAAGGCAGGAAGGAGATTTCTGAGTGGCATCCTCTGAGATTGGTTAAAAAAACACTCAGGTAACAGCCTTCTGAATAATTTGGAGCCTGTTTATGACAAAGACGATTAGGCCAAGATATAAAGAATTTCCGTAGTCCAAGAGAGAGATAATTAAAGCATGGACTACAGTTTTTCGAATGTACATGGGAAAGTAAGGGAAATCTTTATGAACAGACTGCAATAAGGCAAAACATTTCGAAGCTACAGCTGCAATCTGCAGATTGAAGGATAAGCTGGAATCTAATAACATATCTAGTTTGTTGGTGCAAGAGGTATGGGTGGGAGTACAGCCAGTTCTGAAGGCCACCAGTTGGAGCACCAACTGGAACTATTAGAGCAAAAAAGCAAAATCTCTGTGTTATCAGAGTTACATTTTCAAAAATTGTAGTTCATCCACTCTGCTACAGCTATCATAAAGGTAGAAAATTGTCTCTGTGTTTTGCCAGAGATGTCTGAAATAGAGAAGATAATCTGAGTATCGTCAGCATAGGACATACTGCAGAAGCCATTTGATCTAATTAAAGCTTACAGAGGATGATGTATATGTTAAATAGTGAGAGGATCCCTGAGGAACACCACGAAGGAAATTGAAAATGCTTCAATGAAGCGGGATAATAATGCACAGCTAGATTTTTCAGTCAAAAACTATTTGAGCCATTTCAATGCCAGACCAGAAACACTAATACTGATGAAAGGTTGAATAAGGACTGAATGATAGACAGTGTTGAAAGCCAAAGAGAGATTAAGTAGGACCAAAGCGGCAGATCCGTCCTGGTCCAAGATGGTTCTGAGATCATCAACTATGGCTAAGAGCAGTCTCCATACTATGAAGTGCTGTAAAGCTAGGCTGAGTCTCCTCTAGGAGCTGGTTAGCTTCCAAATATAAAAACAGCTGAGAATCAACAGGTCTTTCTATTAACTTAGTCTGAAATGGCAATAGTGATATATATCCGAAATTACAGAGGGCATTAAGGTCCATTGAGGGTTTTTTAGGAAGAGGAATTATAAAAACATGCTTACAGCAAGCCAGAACGTCTGCTCTAATGAAAGCTCTATTACAAATTTCTAGAATATGGGGAACACTCAGATCTTTGGCCATGGCCAGTATCCAGGTGGAAACATTTGCATTTGGAGAGCGCACTTTCACTCCAAAGGGGATCTGTTGGTGCTATTGACAGATATCAGATATTTATTGTTACTCAACTCAATGTTAATTTTTATCAACCTTGGAAGGATGAAAGACTGGGTGGACCTGCTGAAATTGGAACCTGTGACATGGATTCAAACACAAGTCTCTGCAGTGAATACATTAGTCCACTGAGCAATGTATGTCGTTCATGAAGTTCATGAATGACACACATTCAGAAACAGATGAAGATAAATACATTCATTTATAGGATGATGAGAAAGCCCTGAAGCCAGACATCTTATAGGCAGATTGAAAAGTAACCAAATCACTTCGGGACCATTCGGGCCCCTCAAGCAGGGATAGGACCCCTGCTATGTCCACATGATAGATTCTAAGTCACTGACTATTTGAAAAACTAATTGTTGCACTGGTAAACCATCACACAGATCACATCCATGGGCTGATAACACGGATCTTTCACCAAAAGACTTTCTAGCAGCATGTAGTGGACATAAGGCAACATGTTGGCACTCCATAAAACTCAATAATAACTATAAGAGACACGCGTCAATGCCCAAAGCAACCTGGGCATGTAGACTGGAAGTTCTAAGAGGGAACAGATATTGGTGCATTCTTGTGCTAAACTGCCATAAATCACATAGGATTACCTAACGAGTCAGTATTACCTGAAACGACCTGGTTAATATAAAAATTTGAATGCACCCATTGACAGAAATGAACAGAGACAGGGTCAGTGCCGCGCAGCATCATCTGCCATTGAAAGACAGAGCCTGACCATCAAGCAGTTTTCTTCTTTTTTAAAGAATATTTTTGGTTCAGCTGTGCACAGCATATGAAAATCACAAGAAGAAAAGCAATACAGATTTCATTACTCGTAAACAGCTATCAGGCGAATTTTATTTCCTGTTGGTTAGGCTGAAAGGTAGATTTTAGATCTGGATTGATAGGGCTGGAATGCAAGACCTTTTGTTCTAAGAAAAACTCGAATTAAAAGTCACTGACGACAAATGTCCTTGCCCTATTTCTGGCGCACTGGTTTTGAAGACGTGTGACAGGCAGAATATTTGTAGTCAAGCTTTCTCGGTCTCTGTTCTTGCCTCAATGGTTGTGTTGTCATTAAATGCGCGTAGAGCCTTCAAATGCTCAAGGATGTGGCCAAACAGTAGTTGCAAGCTAGCAGGGGTTTGCGGAGACCAATGGATTATCAAATAATTCTGATTTGAATTTTGGAAATGGAGTATTTCTTTTGAAAATTCCAGTTAAACAGTTATAAATGGTGGATGTATCTACTGAACTAATTTGGAGAAAACACCAGTTAATAGCAGTTTAATTTGTATAACTGGTTGTGTGTGTGGCTTATGATCTCTGTTGGATTTGGTTTTGCATTGTTATTTAATCATATTTTCCGTTTTGTGTCTGGCCTGCCAAATTTAGCCTGGCTGATGCCTCTCGTAATTACAAAAAATAAAATATACACATAGAAGGCCTGTGGGTCAGCCTCCTTTAGCCATTGCTTAGTTGGAGAGTCAGTCACATGAGGGATTAGTTCAAAGAACAACATTCATAGAATGGGACAATGGATCATCTTATTCACGATTGGAGGGTGTGTGATGGAACCACGCATGCCATTACCATGCATGCCTTTACAACGTGATTTTTACAACACATGCATCTTTACCTGAGCTAACTATAACTTAAGCCCCCTCAATGCAGTGCTTATGACCTCACATACTACATCACTCATGACATGGTCAGTGACATCACTGATGACATTACTGATGACATCTCAAATGATGTCGCTGAAGACATCATCACATACCCACACAACCACTCATATACCCATTCACACACCCCTACACCTGCTCATACACCCACTCATTCACCCATACAGTCACTTACATAGACATTCACCCATACAGCTACTCATACACCCACTTATTCACCCATACAGTCACTTACACCCTCACTCACTCACCCATACAGCCTCTCAACAGAGCTACTAACTTACCCATATGACCACTCACACACCCACACAACCACTTATATACCATTCACACATCCATACAAGCACTCACATGGTCACTCACTCACCCATACAGCCACTAACACAGACACTCACTCTCCAATACAGCCACTCACACACCTACTCAGTTAACCAAACACCCACTCAAATAGCCACTCACTCATACCTCCACTTACACATCCAGTCACTCACCCATACAGCCACTCAAACAGCCACACAGTTAACCATACAGCCACTCACACCCATACAGTGTGAGTGAATGTATGGCCTGTATGGGTGAGTGAGTGGCTGTGTGAGAGGCTGTATAGGTCAGTGAGTGGGTGTGTGAGTGGCTGTATGGGTCAGTAAGTGACTGTATAGGTCTGTGAGTGGGTGAGTGAGTGGTGTTGTTGGTGTGTGAGTGGCTGTATGGGTCTGTGAGTAGGTATCTGTGTTTTTTGTGGGTGTGCGAGTGGGTTTGTGAGTTAGTAACTGTATGGGTGTTACTGGCTGTGTGGATCTCTGAGTGTATGTGAGAGTGGCTGAATGGGTATGGGAGTGGGTATCTGAGTGTCTGTATGGGTGTGTCAATAGATGTGTGAGTAACTGGGCCAGAATGGAACCTTCGCTGCCCTTTTATCCAACAAGAGTCCACAGTTTTGCACAAAATGTCTACCCAACTGGAGTACTTTCTATTACTTAATTAGTAAGTAATACCTCATTGGGTAATACCTAGTGCACATTCTATTCCACAGCTGCATAATGGACCATGAGGAAATGTCTCCAGTGACCTTGTGTGCATGTAATTTCGGCAATGTGATTGTTCCTCGAGCATCTTGAGCCACAAATCTGTGATAACATGAATTCTAATCTAGAGAGCAGGACAAGACTACAAAGAGGGGAATCTCCACCAAACATGGGTGCTTCCTCCTAACTACATGAACGTATTGCTTCTTTTTTTTGCTGGGGATGTCCTCAAAATTCCTCTGTATCAAGAAGGCTTCACCAAAATCAGGGTGAAACGCATTCGGAGGCCTTTCGTTAAGCTGCCCGTCAATGTGGGAAAAGACAGGAAGACCTTTGCATTCTAGTAAGGAAAATGGGGCCAGGCCAAACAGGGGGACCTTGCAGATGGTTTTGGGCATTTGCATACTCAGGGCAATTAAAAGGGAAAACCATGGACTCTGCTCTGAGGACAATAAAGAAAACACTTGTCACAATCACTATAGATCAGATTGCGCTCCAATAGATCAATGATGCATTCACCCCCATTAAAGATTTACATCAAATCACAAAAAGCACGCTTTCTGGACCAAGAGCTAGCTTTCTGCCAAATTTGGTGTAATTCCGTTCAGCGGTTCGGGCTTTAGTCATGTTCAAAAAATGAAAAATTCCCATAGACATAACATGAGGAAAACGCGTTTTGGGACATCCCCCTTTTTTCTCGGCCCCCGCTTGAGGGATCACCCCGAAACTTTCAGCACAGCAGCTAAACCAAACGGGAAGTTTTTGGGAAAATTTTGTGGAGTCATCAAGGAGTGACAAAGTTATTGGCAAAACAAAAAATGCCTTTCCTATTGAAACTTTGGTTCTAACTATAACTACCTACTGGCGACTGCTAGGAGGTTTTATATATTGACCACCACCTTCCCGGGGCTTCTTTTTAAAAAAATGAAAAAACGGTCCCGGAGCTTATAGTTTTATAAATGGGGGGAGCCTCTTGGACACCCCTAGCCCCAGGGACCACCACCTCCATGGGGATTCATCTAAAAATAAAGCGGGGGCTGTGCAGAACCCCCACTGCCCCGGGGGCTGTCACCACCCTGGGGCTTTAGCCAAAGGTAATTTGGGGGGGGCACATGGCTCCCCTGCAGCCCCATGGACCACCACCTCCCTGGGGCAAATTAGAACAAAGGAGGGGGGTCGCGTGTCCAACTCCTATAGCCAATAATTGCCCTGAGCACCGCCACTCCCCAGGGCTAGCTACAGGAACATTGCAGTTTGCTATGGCTTGGCAAAATGCTCTAACTTGCGTGAAGCTTTTGGACAGAGCTGCGTGTTCAGCAGCTCCTGCTCTCCAAAAGCAATGCCAGCTCCCGCAGGACACGGGGAGCTGGCCTGGACTGCGGGAGCCTTCAGGCTCCCCGCGGTCCCCAAAGAAAATGACTGGGTGGGACTAGGGCAGCCAGTAGTGTTCGCAGGCCCCCGGGGATGGCGTCCCAGGGCCCAAAATAGGCCCTGGATAAGGGCCACGCAGCCCCCCTCACATGTCTAAAAAAATGAATACATTTTAAAAATGGGCAGGCCCCAGGGATGGTGTCCCGAGGGCCAAAATCAACCCAGGGAAGGGGGGCCAGGCGCCCTCCCTTCCTTTATTAAAATTCGAAAATGATAAAAAAAAGAAAAAGCCAGGCCCTGGGGGATGGCGTCCCTGGGGTCGTGTTAGGGCCAGGTAGGGGGGCTGTGTGGCCCGCCACCCCATTCTAAAAATACCTGGCCCTGGGGAATGGGTCCCCCGGGCCAAAATCGGCCCAGGGAAGGGGGCTGCTAACAAGACCTCCTGTTACCTCCAGTAAGTCTCACATAGCGGGATTGCTGAGAGATGGTCGGAGGCCTCACCCCCTTTCTCCACCACTCTGCAAATGCACCTCCTGGCGCACTACTGGTTGAGGAATGAATTCCACTTTACTCCTGAGTGCCTCAGGACTAAAGTGGACTTCTCCCCCCAACCAGTAGTGTGCAGGAGGCGTGTTTGCAGAGTGGTGGAGAAAGGGGGCATGGCCTCCAAAAACCTCTCAGAAATCCAGCTGTGTGGGACTTACTGGAGGTAATAGGATGGGTAGTTGGCCCCCAAGGACCCTCAGGAGTAAAGTGGCTTCATCCCCCAACTATCAGTGCACCAGGAGGCGTGTTTTCAGAGTGGAGGAGAAAGGGGGCGTGGCCTCCAAAGCTCTCTAAGTAATCGTGCTGTGTGGGACTTACTGGAGGAAAAAGGAGGACTTGTTTGCCCCCAAGCACGTCCTTGTGGGCCAACTACCCTCCTGCTACCTTCAGTAAGTTCCACACTGTGGGATTGCTGAGAGGACTTTCTGGACCTGCCCCCTTTCTCTACCACTCTGCAAACACCACTCCCGGCACACTACTTGTTGGGGATTGAAGTCACCTTGGCTGCTGAGGGTCCTTGGGGGTGAGCAACCCCTCCTTTTATCTCCAGCATGTCCCACACAGCGGGATTGCTAAGAGGACCTCGGAGGTCATGCCACCTTTATCCACCACTCTGCAAACGCGTCTCCTGGTGCACTACTGGTTGGGGAATGAAGTCCCCTTGGATGCTGAGGTACCTTGGGGCCAAGAAGCCCTCCTGGTACTTTCTGTAAGTCCTACACAGCAGAATTCCTGAGAGCTGGTCGGAGGCCCCACCCCCTTTCTCTACCACTCTGCAAACTCCATTACTGCTTAAAAAAACCATAAAATTCACTGAAAAGAACCCAAAGGTTACAGGGACGTTATATTTAGGAATTAGCATTTGAGAAAACTTAGAAATTCACGTGAAAAAACAAAGGTTACAGTGACGTTATAGTTAGGAAATGGAATAAAAAAACCTTAGAAATTCACTGAAAAACCCAAAGGTTACAGGGACATTATAGTTAGGCTCTGGTTTCACTCGTACAAAACCAGTGAAATTCAGCAGTTATAGTTAGAAACTCACGCCCCCGCAATGTACTGCTGATGACGTCACATATTACATCACTCATGACATGGTCAGTGACATCACTTATGACATCACTCATGACATCTCAACTGACATCACTGATGACATCAATGATGTGATCATCCACAAAATCACTAATGTATTCACTCACACCCCATAGACCCTTTCATACACCCACTCCCACACAATCCTTTACAAACCCAATCACAGACCCATACCAGTACTTACAAACCCACTCATTGATTCATAGATCTACACACATCCACTCACTCACCCATACAGCCACTCATACACCCACTCACTCACTAATACAGCCAATGACATATGCACTGATACACCCATACAGCCACTCACACACTGAGACAGTCACCCATAGAGCTACTCACACACCTACTCACTCACCCATATAGTCAATCACACACCCACTTACTCACCCATACAGTTACAAACATACCCACTTACTTACTCATACAGTTACTAACAAGTACTCACTTACCTATACAGTCACTGACACAAGCACACACTCACCCATACTGCCACTCTCACATTCACTCACTCACTCACCCATACAGTCACTCATATACCCCATCACTCACCTATACTGCCTTTCACATACCCAGTTACTCACCCATATACCACTGACACATCCACTCAGTCACCCACACAGTCATACACACATTCACTCACCCATACAACCACTCACACACACATTCACTAACCCATACAACCACTGACTTACCCACTCACTCATCCATACAGGTATTCATGTACCCACTCACACACCCATACAGCCACTTAAACACCAACTGATACAAACATTCACACAACCAGTCACTCACCCATACATTCACTGAGACACCTAATCACTCACTTATACAGTCAGTCATGCACTCACTGAATCATCCATACAGGCTCTCATACACCAACTAATTCACCAGAACACCTTGGTATATATATTTAACACTCAAAAACGTTTTAAAAACACTCACAGTCACTGGATGATGTCAACAGTAATGTCATTTGAGATGCCATCAGTGATGTCACTGATCATGTCATGAGTGATGCAATATATGAGGTCAAAAGCAGTGCATTGCCGGGGCGCAAGTTATAGTTAGCTCAGTTAACTAGAACTGCTGAATGTCACTGGTTTTGTACAAATGAAACCTAAGCCTAACTATAACGTCCCTAACTGTTTTTTCAGTGAATATATATATATATATATTTTTTTTTTTTACACGAAGAGTTGTCACCTTCCGTGACTCCACATGCGGCGGATCTCAACACCATAGACACCAAGCTTTGCAGGTTAGATGTTTTGTTTATTTAATTTTTCTTCATTTTATTAGGTCCATTACAAGAATCAATGTGACATTATCTTCCTCTCAGGGCAATGCGTTTCGGTTAACGCCTTCTACTGGGCCTCCATTTTCACCTCCCTGGACGTCCTCCCTCCTATTTATTCTGTCCTTCCACTCTGTTCATGCCCAGTTGACTACTAGAGCGTGGATTACTTTTTCTGGCCGGATTGTTTTCAACGCCATTTTTCAAGGTTTCCACTGCATCATTTAATGTCCTTCTGCAATTACCCTTCGATTGCTGAAAGTGACTAGTGCATAAATTATTTGAATGTACCACTAAAGTTCCTATTTTTAAAGATTAATCTCTCTCATATGTCGTACTTTAAAAACATTTTTTAAAGTGACCTGTGCATTCTCATAAGGTTTTTTTTCTCTTTCAATGAAAAAACCACTGACATATTCCTAGGCAATTCAATAAATTAGGATGACTCATATCTAACTGATACATTTTCTCCATGTACCTAAATTGCAAGTACCTTTTAGGACGTTCTACTTTTACATACATATTCGTAAAATGACTGCTGTCATTCTTTATCTGACGTTTGCCTTTCTAACATGTACTTGATATAGTGTCTCATGCTGTTACCTTTTCTAAGAAACTAAAGTGGCATTTGCTTTTATATCATATAAATCAATAAAGTGACAAGTGCTACCTCCTTATTATCATAAGTCTATTGCACATCCCTTATAAAGTGTATTGTGCAATTGCAGTTATATGAAATGACTTTTATTTATTGCACCATATTTTCTAAAGATATTAAGTGCTGGTACAATATCTTGTTATTAAGGTGACTCATGCTCTCTTTTCCTGACCTTATTTCTTTGTTGTGTTCTCTTTATTCATTTTAACCATGGTATCTCTGCCTATTCTACTTAGTCATTGTGGCCTTTTTTTCAGAAATAGTATCCCATTTACCCATATTCTCTAACCCATTAAACTCTGTCAGAGATATTTCATTTGTATATAAGGTGTCATTGTTTACGGAGTACCAATACATTTTTCAGAAAAATTGTTAAAAATTGTCTCTGGGTTCGGTCACTTAATATGGGGGAGAGAGTTCTTTTCTCTCACCTCCATTTTATTCTTCGCAAAGTTTATTCCTGTTGGTCCTTGAGCGGATTCATAAAAAGAGGGGCCATCTACCATGGTTACAGATGTACAAATAGCTCCGCATATGTACTATGTCCTGTAGGAGTCTCTGTGCCCATCATGATTATTAATTTAGATTTTGCTCTCCTTCATTCTTGCTCCCTTTTTCCTCCTCTGCTGTTTTTCGGTATGCGTTTAATTCTGTAATAGCTGAAACCTTTTAGGGAACAGTTGTGCACCTTTTCAAGGTGATTCGCCATCGGATAATTCATGTCTCCATTTTTAATAGCCCTAATATGCTGTAATATTCATAGTTTGAGTTTATTGATAGTACTCCCCACATAATATTTATTACAATTGCATCTCAATGTGTAAACTACGAATTCAGTCTTGCAGGTAATTCTTTCTTGAATTGTTTTCTCTCCGTGTAATGTTCTGTAGATTTTCTGATTAGTCCCCTATTGACAAGCTTTGCATGAGCTGCATTTTGTGAAACCTTTTATACTGCTTGTTAACCAGTTCTTTTCTTTAGTTCCTTCCAAATGACTCCTTGTTAAGAGATCTCCCAATGATTTAGTTTTTTTGAAGGTTATTCTGGGGTTTTGGTCCACTACTTCGGTAATTAGTTTTTCTTTTCGTAATATGTTCCAGTTCTTTGTTAAAATTTTCTTTATTGTCGGATGTGCTGAATTGTCCTCTAAAAAAAGTCTACTTGTTCCAATGTTTTCTTTTTCTTTATTATCTGCTTTTGTCTGATACCGTACCTCTGTTCAAGTCTTTTTGCTAATTCTTTCTTGGGCATCTCGTAACACATTTCTTGGGTAGCCTCGTTGAATAAGTCTTTCCGTGATTTCCTTTAATTCATTTCTTAATTGTCCTTCTGTTTAGTAGATTCTTTTTGCTGGTAACATATGGCTGTACGGAATACTCCACTTCAATGCTGTAGGATGTCCACTATTCGCATGCAAAATAGAGTTGGTGGCTGTGGCTTTTCTATGGATGGTTGAAATATATATATATATATATATATATATATATATATATATATATATATATATATATACATACATATACACATACACACATATTCACTGAAAATCCCAAAAACAATATTTATGTATATATATATATATGTATATATATATTTTTAGTTCATGTTCTGAGAAAAACACAAATATCCATTCGAAGATCCATATAAATTATTTTATTTTCAAACAGATTCTTCACAGATATGTTTTCCAATTCTTCAAAATGTTCATAAATGATCAACAGTCAAGCAAGTACGTGTTTCGCGATATACTCTCTTCTTCAGGGCTGTTATTAAAACATGGAAAACATTTTCTTAGCAAACAGACACAAAATATATAATTGTACAGAAAGCAAACGGATCGTTTGCAACATAATCTTTCAAATTCTAGATAACAAAAAACATGTTATCAACAAACCAAAATAGTTAAAGGAAAAAGTATGATCACCACCAAAACCAAACAGATTGAACACAGTTACACAGTAAAGGGTTACGGAAAGAAAAAAGAGGGAAATTATCTGAGTGTATATACTTTTATAATTTAAGAGGGAACAGGTACTACCTTATTACAGTACACCTACTTCTGATATATATTTATTATCATCTTGTTAATCCACTGAGAGTTTTTCTAATGCGTCTCAAATGTCGGTCGGGCCAGACGGCAGTGTGCGATTGGGTGGCGCGTCGTGTGACTTACGAGCGGTGTCCCCAAACCACGGTGCGGTCACGGGTGTCGGAGTCAGCGTGCAGGGACATCTTCAGTGAGACCAGGGCGGCAAAGTGAAGCGAGGCAGTGCGGAGTGCGGTGCCCGCAGGTCACGGTGCAAGCAGCGGCTCAGTGGCAGCGGCGGCGGTCGTTGTCGCTGGTGAGGCCAGGGTTGCGGTCCCCTCTGCGGTGCCTTCAGGACATGGAGCCAGCAACAGAGTCGGTGACGGAGTCGGCTGCTTTTCCCCCTCTGTGGCAACTGAAACCCACGGTTCCAGAGGCGGTACTCAGAGGTAAGTGAAGTCCTTGCTGTCCCTGAGACTTGGTGAACAGGAGACAAGTTCGGTTTCAAGCACTTGGAGATACTCAGCACAAGTTAAGAAAGTTCAGTCCAGTCCTTTCACTGCCCAAGGCAGAAGCAGCAACTGCAGGCCAACTCAACAAAGCAACAACACAGCACAAGGGCAGTACTCCTTCTAGCAGTTCTTCCAACTCTTCTTCTTGGCAGGTTCCTTGATTCTAGCGAGTTCTAAAGTTCTGGGGTTGGGGCCCCAATATTTATACTGCATTTCTATTTGACCTCTTGGGCAGAGAGTTTCTGTGCCCTGCCCAAACCAGTTCTATCCTCTCTGGCCCGGCTTCATGGCAGGAGGTATAGACAGCATTGTCCAAGGCAGACTAGGCCCATTCAGGTGCAAGGAAATCTCCTCCCACTACTCTAAATGCAGCCTAGGTCTATTCAGGCCAGACCTGACTCGGTCAGGAAAGGCAGGACACACCTCGACCCCCCTCCAGTGGCTGTCTGAAGAGAATGCACATCCCCAGCCCCTGTCACACCAAAGCCAGATAGCCAATCCACAAACCCAGCAGCGGCAAACAGGATGGCTAAGTAAGAAAAAACCTACTTTCTAAAAGTGGTATTTTCAAACACAGAACACAAAAATCATCTTTACTAAAAGATGCATTTTTATATTCTGAGTTCAGGCATACTAAACCCAATTCCTCTGTCTTAGCCCAATGGGAAGATATGCTTATAAGATGTTATAAGTAAACTCCCATTCTAGCCTATGGGACAGATAGCCTTTCCATAGTGAAAAACAAATTATGCTGTAATTCACTATCAGGACATGTCACACACACCAGTACATGTCCTTCCTTTAATATACACTGCACCCTGCCCACAGGGGTACCTTCGGCCTACCTTAGGGGTGACTTATATGTAAGAAAAAGGGAAGAGTAGGGCCTGGCAGGTGGGTGCACTTGCCAGGTCGACATGGCAGTTACAAACTGCGCACAGACACTGCAATGGCAGGTCTGAGAACCCTTTACAGGGCTGCTTGCGTGGGTGACAGAACCAGTGCTGCAGGCCCACTAGCAGCATTTGATTTACAGGCCCTGGTACCCTCAGTGCACTTTACTGGGGACTTACTAATAAATAAAACATGCCCATCATGGAAAGACCAATCCATAACACAATTTAAAACAGGAGCACTTGCACTTTAACACTGAACAGCAGTGAGAAAGTGCACAGAGACACTAAACCAGCAAAAACATAGTCAAAACCGGGAGGTCAGAAAGCAAAAGACAGGGGGAAACACGCCAAAAGATGCTAGGTCTAACACTGCTCATTGAAATGTTTGGCAGTGCTGTAACTTGCATCATTATCCATAATCGGACGCCAGTGTTCCAAGATAAGCTTGTTCACGGGACAAATTGTTGAACCAATATACCACTTACAACAAGGGCAAGTGATACCATAGACCACATATTCAGTTTTACAGGTAATGTGTCTGGGTATCTGCCACTTTTTTGTATCTGTGCTAGTGTTGTTTCTTTAAAATGAGTACTAAATCTGAAGGGCTAGAAACAATCCAATATATATTTCTGAAAGGACACAGAACCTACTAAATGGGAGAAATTATACAAACACGCACTACAACTCCCAAAATGCACGAACAGTAAAACTCACCTGGAGGCCCACCGGAGGGTAATTATTCATTAGGAGGCAGAGGAGAGAAAATGCGTGTTTGCGACTCTGTGAACTGACAGTGAAGCCTATGATTAAGAAGCGGGAGCTCCAAAATGCGTCAGGCAATGAAACTTTTCAGAATGCAAGTGCTGTTTTTTATCAATAAATTCTGGATGGAACTTCCATTGTCGAGTGCATCTTCGCTGCAGGGCAAATTGTTTTTATGTATATATATATATATATATATATATATATATATATATATATATATATATATATATATATATATATATATATATATATATATATATATATATATATATATATATATATATATCCACTCCAAATTGGTTCACCTTTGCCCGTTTCCTCCGGCGCTTCAATTAGGTGCGAGACCCTTGCGGTCGAACCAAACTGCTAATCATGTATCACACCCTTCAATTCTGAAAGAAAGGGTCGCACTCTCGCAGGGTCCTTTCGGCAATTTTGTGTTTATTATCTCACATCCATTTAATTGGGACAGCAGGCAAAGCCAACGCGTTTCGGTATTCCGTAATACCTTGTTCACGGCTGATGCCATTTGCAAACACACTCCTTTTTCAAATGCCACAATAGTTACATCACTTCCTGTCTAAAACGGAGCTTTTCACCACACTGCATTTTTGGTGATGTAGTCTCCTTCATTCATTTTACGTGTAAAAAAAGGGGAAAAGGGGGTGAAAAATATGTACAGTGAATAGGAAGGTGTTACCTAATAATTACCCAGTCTTATATTATTGTCCTTTTAAAGTTTCTTGTCTTTCAGATTACTTAACGATAGATACATATACATTTACTTTTCACTGTTTCATTTACAGGTCATATCTCTGTGTACTGCCCTCTAGTGGGCATCTGATGATCCTTGCATTTTTAACCATTGCTTCACCCTCCAATGGGTTTTAATCTATCAACTTTGCATTTGGACTCAATTTATAATATACATGCTGGGTGTTTGTTGCTTCTTCCTTTTTTTATATCATGTTTTCTGTTATTTGGTGATATCAAAGTTTTTATTTACAAGTGTAAATACGGAGGCCATACGGAGTCATACTTCTCAGTTTCAGGATGTAGCGCGATTCTTTTTGTCGGAGAATTTTCTCCCTGTTTCCTCCTCGCTCATTTGATGGTACAGTTTCTATTCCGTAGAACTTTAATGCTTTCCAATCTCCATTGTGGTGTATCTCCATATGTTTGGCCACTGCATTATTTCTGTCCTTGTTCGTTGTGGCACGTACATGTTCCAGTATTCTTTTTTCAATTCACAGATAGTACTGCCTACATATTTCAACATGCACGGGCATTCTATCACATAGATGACATACTGGCTTTTGCAAGTTATTAGTTCCTGAATCTTCCATATTTTGTTAATTGCCATCACAACTTCAGTCATCTGTTTCGCAATTTGGCACACTTTGCAGCTATAACATTTTACTGAAACCTTTTGTTTTTAGCCAAGAGTCATTTTTCTTTTTCCTTTGAAATGACTGTGAACCAAACGATCCTTGAGATTTTTAGCTCTACGGTACGTGATTGTAGGATGTGTACCCATTATTTTGCTTACTGTTCCATCCAATTGCAAAATTTTCCAGTTTTTTCTAAGAATGTTCACTATATTTTTGGACTCATGAGAAAAATCCATAATTAGTCTGATCGGGTCCCGGTCAGATTGTTTTTCTTGTTTCTTTGGTATCAAACATTCCTCCCTTGATTTTTCATTTGCTCTGTTCCAAAAATTTTCACAACATTTTTGTTGTATTTTCTACACTTGAATCTTTCCATTGTGGTAGCACTGTGTTTTTTCCACTCCTCCTCTTCACTACAGACTCTTCGCAAACGGAGAAATTCCCCGTATGGGATGCTTGTAATAAGGGATGTTTGGTGGAAGCTTGTGGCCTCCAAAGTTGCATTTGTGGCTGTGCTTTTCCGATGGAGTGTTGTTTCAATTTGATTATTCTTGATATAGATTTCCGTGTCTAGGAATATTGCCCTCATGTTGCTGATGTTATACGTGAATTTCAAGTTGGTAATACTGGTATTCAATATTTGAAAGTATTCCAGGAAATCCTCTTTACTACCATCCCAGATGATCAGTAAGTCATCAATAAATCGTGTCCAGCGTACTATTTTTTCCACAAATTTGTCATGCTTCGGATTCCATGCCACCTCCTTCTCCCACCATCCCATCGCTAAACAGGCATAACTGGGACTAAAAGAAAATCCCATAGCCGTCCCGTTACATTGGCGATACACTTTATTGCCAAATAAAAAGATGTTTTTTGTTAGACACAATGTAATCATGTCTAATAACATCTCATTGTGTTCGCTGTAGTGAATATTTCTCTTTTGTAAGAAGTAGTTACATGCTTTCAAACCCATACCGTTATCTATGTTGGTATACAGTGCTATTACATCAATTGTGATTAAATGATAAGTTTCCTGCCATGGTGTATTCTGCAGGGTCCTCAGGAGGTCGCTTGTGTCTTTAATATAGGAACTGAGTTCGGTTACATATGGCTTAAGGAAATGATCAATATAATTTGCTATGGGTTCCAGTAAGGATCCTTTTGCAGAGAGGATCGGGCGCCCCGGTGGTTTTTTGGGGTCCTTGTGTAGTTTCGGAAGGAAATAGATTGTAGCCGTTACTGGGAAATCTACAGTTAGATATTTACTCTCCTCATCATCAATTAGATTTTTTTGTGTCCAAATTTTGATTTTTTCATCAATTTCTATCTTTATTTGTGTTGTTAAATTGCTTTTCAGTTTTTCATAATAGGTGTTATCTCTTAATTGGCGATGTGCCTCCGTAGTGTATGCTCCTCGATCCCAGATCACGATGTTTCCGCCCTTGTCTGCTATTTTTATTTCTATTTGACTGTCATTTGCAAGATTTTCCAAGGCTTCTCTTTCAATTTTGGTCAAGTTATCTTTATATTTGGCTCTCTTCAATTTATACAGGTCCTGTATGACCGCTTCCTGGAATAGATCAATTTTATTCCCAGGTACCAGTTGTGGGTAGAATTTCGATTTTGGTTTTTTCTCACTAAGTCCGGCTCCCATTTGAGGACAGGCTGTTTGCAGGGATATATCCTCCCCTTCTTCTGCATTTAGATTCAGTAGTGTGAGAAGATGTTCTGATTCTTTTGCTAATAACGATGATACTGGTTTTTCTTTTTCCAAATCACTGTTTTTGTTTTTCTGATTTTCCACAAAATATTTTGCAAGTTTTATTTTCCGAATATAGAGGAACAAATCGATCCTGATTTGGGCTAAGTCCATGCTTTGTGTCGGGCAGAAATTTATGCCTCGTTTTAGAAGTGATGTTTCTATTTCAGAAATTGTACGTTTCGAGAAGTTTATTACTTGCAACTCATCCTCTAACGTTCCTTCCTTTGCCTCATACTTCTTGTTGTTGTCCCTATCTTTTCTGTTAAATCGCTTGTTTCTTTTTCTTCTTCGTTGCGATTTCTTTGTCTCCATTGTCTTCCTCTTCCCCTGCCTCGTTGTTGTTGTTGCGCCATTCTGTTTTGTTCCCATTGCATTTGTTGCAGAACAAGGCGCATATCCCCTAAAAAAGTTAATTTTGCATTTTCAACTGGGGTTTCTGATTCACTACCACTCACATCCGTGGAGGCTAGGGAGGACAGACTACTTGAGGTACTTGTTGTGATGCCTTGGGTTAGCTGCTGTTTAAAGGGATCAAATTTCCATGCAAAGGTGAATATGCGTCCCTCGGCATAATCGATGGTATCAGGTACAAACTCATTATGTTTTCGTTGTCTTACAACTGCTTCATGTCTCTCGATTTGACCATCCAATTCGTCCCTAAATTTTGTCATTTCCACATTTAATTTTAATCCTGCCAATTCTGTTTCCACCTCTTGTAATTGCTCCTTTATTTTTTGTAATGCTATTTCAATGTGCTTTACCAAAATTTTGATTAGGCCCAATGATGAATTTAGTGTGTGCTCACCCCATTCCTGGAGTAATTCATTTGTAGCGTCTTGCTGACTGGGCATTAACATAATCCTTAGTCCTCTAGGGACCCGTTGTACCTCCAAGTATTTCCTCAATGTTATTAATTCCCAAGATTTATTAATCTCCTTTCTGCTTAGTTTTTCCCACATCCGTAATTTGCTTTTGGTGTCTGTTTTAACCATTATACTCTGAGGATTTGACTCTTTTTCCACACCTCCTTTTTCAAACATTGTTGTTAATAATTCTTGTCTTTTGGCCTCACGTTTTTCCATCTTATTGCCTGTGATTTAGTCCCACTTTTTTCGAGTTTTACACTTATATGGGTTTCACTTTATTGTCCATTTGTTTGCCTTTTCCTGCGATCGGGAATCATGAGAAGTATATCTGTAGCTGTTTTTAGTGTTGCACGTTTACATTGAAACTAAATTGCACAGTCTTTTAGCTACTTTCTCCCGTTTCCCACCAAATAGCCGACTTTCTGCAACCAAACTTTGACTCGGTTTACTTTTCCTTAATCTAAACAAACGAACACACACGGACTCGCTCTTACCTCGGGTTTGCACACCGAGTGGCGTGTTCCTTGCGGTGTTCTATTTCCAATAAAGCGTCCTTTTCCGTCGGCGAGCACCGATATCAGGCTGCAAAACATCCACTCCAAATTGGTTCACCTTTGCCCGTTTCCTCCGGCGCTTCAATTAGGTGCGAGACCCTTGCGGTCGAACCAAACCGCTAATCATGTATCACACCCTTCAATTCTGAAAGAAAGGGTCGCACTCTCGCAGGGTCCTTTCGGCAATTTTGTGTTTATTATCTCACATCCATTTAATTGGGACAGCAGGCAAAGCCAACGCGTTTCGGTATTCCGTAATACCTTGTTCACGGCTGATGCCATTTGCAAACACACTCCTTTTTCAAATGCCACAATAGTTACATCACTTCCTGTCTAAAACGGAGCTTTTCACCACACTGCATTTTGGGTAATGTAGTCTCCTTCATTCATTTTAGTCCGGTGAGCCAGTGGCGGGGTAGCGAACCCCTAAATACACCACACAACCTGTAGGTGACGATCGGCGTCAGATCCACCCAGTCACAAACCACAGTACCACAGCTCAAATTCACCAGCGTGCTTTACTTAAATAATGTCAGCAACAGCCCGACGCATGGACATTCAAACATCATTACTGATGCATTTTGGGATGTGTAGTATAATGACATCAATCTCGTGGGTGTACAAATAAAAGCTGTTTTCTGTGAGTGCACCCTTACTCACCTGTGATCAAGGCCTAACGGCTGAAACGCATAAGGATATGAGGACTAGAGGTTGCAGCCATTCTCACTTGGAAAATAAACACATGGCTTAATTCCGAAATCAGGCTCTGCATTTCTTCTTGTTGGATATATATATATATATCGATCGGCGTCAGATCCACCCAGTCACAAACCACAGTACCACGGCTCAAATTCACCAGCGTGCTTTACTTAAATAATGTCATGTGTCAGACTTGTGCCATAGCCATCCATTTATTTTAAACACCAAACTTCATTGGTTGATTGACAAACACCCATCGACCGATCAATTCAGGGGAGATATCTCCTCCTTGTGAACAGTGTTCGTGTAGGGACTACTTTATACGAATGTATTAGTCAAAATACTGCCCCAGTGGGCAAAGTCACTACTGCGTGTGCCTTAAATCTATAACGGGTGATTGGTTAAATGGGATTAATGTCATCTCATGTCCCGATGTCTCGTAAAACGGGACTACCTACACGGTTTCTCAAGCCCCAGTGGGCTGAAAATAATCTAAATATCAATTCGACTTGTCACCCAAGGTGAAGTAGATATTAGAGCTCCAATGCCTTCCACTCGTCATCAATACATATCTTCAAGTCTGTAAAAACATAAAAATATAAAATTGTGTCAAATTCATCGTCATGAATTCCTTCATACAGCAACATTGAACAAAAACTAAAGTGAAGTTAAAAACAGTTAAATATATCATCATTCAAGATTACTGACATTACTACTGATTTTAAAAGAGCAATATTTTAAATTCATTGGTACACCCTTGGACCAATCCCTATTAGTGTTAACCTAAATGGACTGACAATTCTTCGTCTTCATTGTGGCCTGTGGGGGCTAATGTCCTGTATTGAATTATTAGTTTCGATTCTAAGTGTCTCAGATCTTGTACTCGATTGCCCCCCCGTTCTTGTATTGGGATTGTGTCTAGTACACAGAATGTCAGCAAGCTGCTGTTCTGATTGTGGTAGCTTTTAAAATGCTTTGCAATTGGATATTGCTTATCTTCGTTTTTTATAGCACGAAGGTGCTCCAAGACACGCTTCTTCGCTTTATGAATTGTGCTCCCTGTATAGGATTTATTACAGGGACACTGTAAGGCATATACGACATGATCGGTATTACATGATACATGTTTATCAATCACATAGGGTTTGCAATCCTTTGATAGTTTTATTTCTTTGCAATTTTTGCTAAACTTACAAGCTTTGCAATTTCCACAAACAAAAAACTCTTTTATATTCATCTTTTTCTTTGGTTGTGTAACCAGCGTTTTGCAAATGGTATCTTTCAAAGATTTAGCTTTTCCTAAAAGTGTTTTGGGGAAACTCCTCTATACTTTCAGCAAGGTCTTTATCGGTTGTTAACACTGGCCAGAATTTACTTAGACCCTTTCTGACTTCTTTTGCCTGGTTGTGAAATGTAGTGATAAATCTTATCGTCTGCTTTGATTCCTCATTGGCTTTACTGAGTGTCAATAGTTCCGTTCTTGATCTCTTCTCGACTTCCTGGCTAGCTTTCTTGACCATGGCACGGGTGTAACCCCTTTCCAAGAATCTATTTGTCATCTTAATTTCCTCTAATCTAAAGCCTTCCTCCGAGCTGCAGTTCCATTTGGCACGGAGTAATTCACCCAAAGGGATGCTTCTGATAAGGCTTCCCGGGTGACAGCTCCGGGCATGTAACGGGCTGTTTCCAGCCGTGTCTTTGCGAAAAAGGAAGCTGTCCAGTTTGTTGCCCTTAACTGTTAACAGTAAATCCAAAAATTCAATTCTGTCCTTGGCAATTAGATTTGAGAACTTCAAATTCAAAGGGTTATCATTAAGTTGGTTAACCAGTTCAATGGCCTCAGTATCATCACCGTTCCAAATGCAAAAAATGTCATCTATGTACCTGGCCCACATGATGACCTTGTTGGTGAAGAGGTCTAACTTGTACACAGTATAAGTCAAAACAATTCCCTTTGTGGCATAGGGTGACGCATACATTTTTAGCCATTTTACAGCTCGGCAAGGACAGCACTGTGCTAATCCTATGCTTAAAGACTTTGCTGTAGACATGGTAAAAGACTTTGTCCCTTTCTATCTCGGCGTGGATGGCACTGTGCTAATCCTATGCTTAAAGACTTTGATAGAAAAGCAGACATTTGAGGTGAGCATATTTAGAGTGTCGTTGGTGTTGAGAGTGCTCTATACTGGAGCTGCTTTCCACCTAAACTTGAGAACTACCCAGAGCTCTCTGCTTCTTTTTTTGCATAATTTATGCGTCACTCTATGCCTGAAAGGGAATTGTTTTGACTTATACTGGGTGCTCCCTTGTGTCTGGACAAAGCTATGCCTCTCCGAAGAGCTCTAATGAGAGCGAAACACGTGTCAGGGGTTGCTTTTACTCATTTCAGGTTGGCTTGGTTGGTATTTTACCAATTCAAAGCTGTAATACTGTGCCTGGAGTGGTAAATGGCTTTTGTCATTTTACAGCCCAGCATGGACAGCACTGTGCTAGTCCTATGCTTAAAGACTTTGCTGTAGAAATGGCAAAAGACTTTGTCCCTTTCTATCTCGGCATGGATGGCACTGTGCTAATCCTATGCTTAAAGATTCTGATAGAAAAGCAGACATTTGAGGTAAGCAGTTCTAGAGTGTCGCTGGTGTTGAGAGTGCTCTATACGGGAGCTGCTTTCCACCTAAACTTGAGAGCTACCCAGAGTTCTCTGCTTCTCTTTTTGCATAATTTATGCGTTACTCTATGCCTGAAAGGGTATTCTTCTGACTTATACTGGGTGCTCCCTTGTGTCTGGACAAAGCTATACCTCACTGAAGAGCTCTAATTAGAGCCAAACAGCGTGTCAGGGGTTACTTTTACTCATTTCAGGTTGGCTTGGTTGGTATTTTACCAATTCAAAGCTGTAATACTGTGCCTGGAGTGGTAAATGGCTTTTATCCTTTTACAGCTCGGCATGGACAGCACTGTGCTAGTCCTATGCTTAAAGACTTTGCTGTAGAAATGGCAAAAGACTTTGGGGCATATTAGCAAGAAGAGGCGATAATCATCGCTAACCCTGCGTAGCGTGATTTTTTTTATCGCCGGCTATCGCTGGAATATATCGCCACGCTAACGCTTTATTAGCAACGATTAGCGCTATGGTGATGAATATTCCAGCGATAGCGGGGAAATAGGCCAACATCGCTGAAAAACCAGCGATGTTGCATGGAGAAGGGAGAACACCTTGCTGATACGACCCTGTGGTCGTATCAGCATAATCCACCCCCCATGTTAGGTATGGCTAACACCTGCTAATTGCAGGTGTTAAATAAATGGCGATGACCCCAGTTAGCGCGACTTTTCACGTCGCTAACTGGGGCCATGGCCACCTTGCTAATAGGCGATAGGCCTGTTAGCGAGTGTTTCCCAGGTTTGTTCGTCGGGAACGCCCACTTTGCATGTCATTAGCGATAAATATCGCTGACATGCAAAGCGGTAAAAACGGGCGCTAATGCCCGCAAACTGTCGCTAACTGCTGTTAGAGACAGTTTGCTGATAGGGCGATATAAATATCGCCGCTTTAGCGGCAAAAAGTGCCGCTAAAGCGGCGATAGTGCCCTTGCTAATATGCCCCTTTGTCCCTTTCTATCTCAGCATGGATGGCACTGTGCTAATCCTATGCTTAAAGATTTTGATAGAAAAGCAGACATTTGAGGTGAGCAGTTCTAGAGTGTCGCTGGTGTTGAGAGTGCTCTATACAGGAGCTGCTTTCCACCTCAACTTGAGAGCTACCCAGAGTTCTCTGCTTCTTTGCATATATATATATATATATATATATATATATATATATATATATATATATATATATATATATATATATATATATATATATATATATATATATATATATATATATATATATATATAACCAGGATCCCGAAGAAAAACCACGCCGGGTCAAACACGGGCACAGACTCCTTTGAAGTTGCAAACATGAAGATGTTTATTCACATGAACATGCCAAGATGACGCTTTTCGACCGCAAGCCTATATATATATATATATATATATATATATATATATATATATATACCCAAAAGATCGTCCAAGAGGCCAAAGACGCACTCGACAGCAACTAATTCATCTGAATTCTTTATTGGAAGGAAACCGGCAATGTGGTCCTGATTTGCTTTTAGCCTGACCGGTTTCGAGCCTCCCTGCTCCTTTCTCTTTTTTTTTTTTTTTCACCATCAGTTTTTCATTTTTCATTTACAAAAAAAAACATACAGTATTATACAGGTTTCGTTTTACACCAAAAGGATAATCAAAGGGAAAAAAAAAAGAACAGTGAGACAGGGAATAAATTAAAACTAGTCATCTGATTGGTGTATCTTCAGCAAAGCGGTCAGAAAAAACAAAGTTAATTGAATCTGCAACATTCCGGATGCCCACCCCCTCAAATAAGAAAAGAGTAAAAAGGCTGTTGAAATCATAACAGATGTTATTTAGGATTATGGCTGGGGTCGCTCCAATCTAGCCTTCCAATCCATTACTGGAGCCCAGATAAGTTTCCCTAATTTCCTAGCTTTCCACCCTTTCTTCTCGTAAAGACCCTTTTCTAGACTATAGATGGCTAAAAGCCATGATACCCATTGTTGAAAGGTGGGAGGGTTGAAGTCCTTCCATGCGGCTGCCACACAGATCCTAACAACCGCCATAGCAAGAAATAAAAATTCACGGTGAGCTACATGAACTCCATCCCTGCCCACACCTAAAACCACTAATTCATCGGATAATCTTATTTGGATCCTCAAAGTTTGACCCATAAAGTGTTCAATTGCCCTTTTCAAAGGGTCCAGCATAGGACAAGAGGCGAACATATGTACCGTATCGGCCTCCGCACTACGACAGCGCGGGCAATAAATGCCCATAGTCCCCCCCATTGGGCTATTTTTGCAGGAGTATAATAAAGTTCAAAGAGGGTTTTAAAATGTTGAGCTTGTAGATTAGCTACCTTCAATACCGTACATCCTAACTTAAGTGAGGTTAAAAACTCACTCCCTTCAATATCAAGCTTCCCCCGCCATTTCTCAGAATATTTTCCCAGATCATCATTTTGATGCTGATTTAACTCACTATAAATCTGGGTGATGGAGCACCCTTCAGGATTTTGCACCGTTTCCACAACTGTGTCTCTGTCGAATGTTCTTGTTCCCCAGTTTTCTTTACAAGGGCCGACCGAATCTGTAAAAATTTAAAAATTCCCTGCGCTCCAAATTAAACCGGATTTGGGCTCTTTCGAATGTAATTATACCATCAGAGTCTATAATATCACCAACCGTTTTGACACCCAACCCGTCCCACCGCCTCATTACAACATCATGAAAAACCTCAGGTAAGGATGGATTCCTAAATAGAGGAGTATAACGGTTCGTTCTGCCCAATCCCAGCTTTTTCCTAACAGAAGACCAAACAAATATTGCTGCTCCCAAAGTCTTAAATTTAGTTTTTTTATAATAGCTGGCCTCGCTGAAGCTCAAAAGCCAATTGCACGCTTCACCATCTATAAGTAGGTCATATACATCCGGTACGAGCGTCATCATCCCTCCACCTATCAGTAACCGTGCTCTCCTAATAGCCCACGCATATATTGTAATGCTGCGGCCCAATAATATAATCTTAAGTCAGGCACTGCCCAGCCCCTTTCTCCCTGGAGAGGGACATAAATTTAAGTGCCCTTCTCGTCTTCCCCTGTGCCCAAATAAAATTATTTATCATTCTTTCCATTTCTTTAAACCAAAAGGTCTCAAACTTCAGGGGTATTGTTCTAAACAAATATAAGACTTTTGGGAGGAATATCATCTTAATAATATTACATCTTCCCACAATCGAAAAGTGTAAATTATTCAACCTATTAAGATCCGTCCTTGATTTCCGGATCACTGGTGCAAGATTCTTTTCAACGACCTTGGCTAAGTCCGATGTGATAACAACCCCTAGATAAGTGGCCGAATCGGTCACTCTTGGATCTACCAAGTTGGTTTTCTTATTAACAACGATTTGCGTCTTCCCCGATTGAGTCTATAACCAGAAACTGCCCCAAAGCGCTCTGCCTCATGTTCAATTTCGTCTAGAGCTACAGAGGGGTTAGCAGCCGTAATTGCCAGGTCGTCTGCATAGCCCAAGATCTTTGTTTCAAATCCGTTAAGCCGTATTGGGAGAATGCCTTTGTTCACCTCTAGTCTCCTAATTAAAGGATCAATATAAAAAGCAAAAAGAAGGGGTGAACACGGGCACCCCTGCCTAGTTCCTCGCATGATATCTATTGGATCACTCTGCCCCCCATAACACGGAGTCGAATCTTAGGGTTCCTATACAACGCTTGTATAGCTCTTATGCACCCCTTGCCAATACCTACATTCTCCAACACAGACCAGAGGAAGCCCCACGAGACCCTATCGAACGCCTTCTCCGCGTCAAGCAGTATAAGCGCCATAGGGTCTCGTGTGACTGAGGTGCCATCGAACAGAATGCAAACTCTCCTAATATGTTCAGCAGTACCCCTGCCAGGGATAAAGCCATGCTGGCGGGTCGAAATAACCTTCCCTATATTTATGCTAAGGCGGTTGGCTAAAATTTTTGAATAAATCTTTGCGTCGCTGTTCATTAGGCTAATAGGCCTATAAGATCCAGGTTCGTTAGGGGTTTGCCTTTCTTTAAAAAATGATCATACTTGCTTCTCCCCATGACTGCGGAGGTATTTGTCCATTCTGTACCTGGCACATTACGCAACATAAAACTTCCCCCAAAACTGAAAAAAAGATTTTATAAAATTCTAGCGGAATAAGATCAGGGCCTACCGCCTTGCCTGATGGTAAATCTTTAATGGCTCCCTGAATTTCTTCATTTGAGAAGCAAACATCCAAGGCTGTGGAATCTTCTATAGAAAATGCCTCAGCGGGGGCTAGTTCTAGATAGTCCCTTACATCTTTAGCATCCCTAACAATGTCCTCACTATATAAATTTTGATAATACTCATAAAATACATTACAGATATCCTTAGGGGTAGTAGCAACCGTCCCATCCGATGTTTTAATCTCCGCGATATCCCCCTAGTGGCTATCTGTCTAGTCCTTACTGCTAAAATATGACCAACTTGTTCACTATATTCATGGTGGGTTTGTTTCCACGCCAAGAATTTACCAGCTGCTTTCGCAGCAATGATGTCCCCTGCGGTGGCTTTTGCTAATGCCAGTTTCTGTGCAATCTCGTCAATGTTAAGACTAGAGCCGATTACCCTAACCAATTCTTCTTCTAGATCCGCAATTAATCTTTGTGTGGCCTCCATCTCCAATTTTTCCCTGCTCCTTTCTCAAAGGCAACACAGGATTTCTGCAGACTTTCAAACACACCGACAAGGCTGCATGCTCATTAAGTATCCGCCCCTCAGTGGGCATCACAGGTGAGTCATTTTTCCTTTGGCATGCTGGTTATTGTAGTGTGTAAGAAAAACGTTTTTTTCGTTTTTTTCCTCCAGTGGATTCCACATAGTCTAGTGTTAATTTTAATTATTTATAGCCCTCCAGTGAGGATGCAGCCTTGTCGGTGTGTTTGAAAGTCTGCAGAAATCCTGTGTTGCCTTTGAGACGATCTTTTGGGTATATATATATATATATATATATATATATATTTTCACTGAATAAACCATAGGTTTCAGGGACGTTATAGTTAGAAATTAGCATTTAAAAAACCTTAGAAATTCACTGAAAAAACCACAGGTTTCAGGGACGTTATAGTTAGTTGGACATTTCACTCGTACAAAACCAGAGAAATTCAGCCGTTATAGTTAGTTCAGCTAACTATAACTCGTGCCCCCCGCAATGCACTGCTGATGATGTCACATATTACATCATTCATGACATGGTCAGTGACATCACTGATGACATCTCAAATGACATCACTGGTGACATCACTGATGACATCATCCAGTGGCTGTGTGTTTCTGTAAAGTTTAAATATGTTTTATATATATAAATGGAAAGGTGTATTGAAGAATGAGTGGGTGTATGAGTGTCTGAATGGATGATTTAGTAGGTGCGTGACTGACTGTATAAGTGAGGGATTAAACATGTCTTACTGAATGCACGGGTGAGTAACTAAACTGTGTGAATGTCTGTATCAGTCTGTTAGTTGGTGTGTAAGCAGCTGCATGGGTTGGTGAGTAGCTACATGAGTGTCTGTATGGGTTATTGATTGGTTGTCTGAGTATCTGTATGGGTGCCTGAGTGTCTGTGTGGGTGGGTGGGGACTGTGTGACTCTGTGCATAGATGTGTGAGTGGGTGATTCACTGGGTGTATGGGTTCAAGACTGCATGTGTGAAGGGCTGTATGGATGGGTGAGTGTGTGTATGAGTGTGTTGGTGAGTGAATAGATGTCTCAGTGGTACATGTGTGAGTAACTACATATGTGAAAAGCAGTATATGTGAGTGTTGGACTATATAAATGACTATATGTGAGACTGACAAATATATTGATTAAGATCATAAACTAAAAATTAAAATGAGGTATTTTATTTTTACAGTTGGTCTTCTAAATCAAGAATCAATCAATACCTCAAAGTGTTTATACAGTAGCGGTCAATATCTGACGAGTCTACTCCAAGACATAAGGTCATTCTTTATAAAGTTTTTAAACCACAGATATTTTTTCGGTAGATCACTGGGTGAATCGACTGATATAGATTTATTCAAATGAGGTGGTGGCTATTTTTCTTATCTGTTTCTAATCTATCTTGTTATACACATTCCATCTTCTGGACAACTCACGAGTTCTTATATATACACAAATTGGGGACCTTAAATTAGTCCTTTGCCTTGTTCTTTAAATTGTAAATATTATATAATGCACGCCTCTATGGTAGCACAATATGCATCAGTGAGTGAGAACCCTGTATCTGAAATGTAATATATATATTTTATTCACAGAGATCAAAAGTTAACATTGTGGCCCCTTTCCTGACGAAGGCACAGCTGTGCCGAAACGCGCGTCGAAAACACAGATTATTAAAATTCTGCCACATAGTTTCCTAAAGATTCTCAGAAATTAATTGCCATTTATCATCTAATCATAAACATTGATATGTGTATTTTTTAAATTGATTGTTAGTCAATTGTTGTATGAATGAAGAGGAATGAATGAGTACAAATGGGCTGTTACATTTTCTTTTAAAAATGAAATGATAAAAGTATTTTTATAATCTTTTTGCTATTGTGTATTAATAAAAATTATTTTTGTATAGCAAAACAGATACTGTTGGTTCTCCTTTTTGTTTTCTATAAAGTCAGTCTAAATTTTTGTGTTGTTTATATTATTGTTGCCTTAAGCATGAGTGTGTGCTTGTGTCAGTGATTGTATAAGAGAGTAAGTATGTGTTAGTATCTGTATGAATAAGTGAGGTGGTGTGTGTATAATTGTGTAGGTGAGTAAATGGGAGTGTGATTGATTCTTTGCATGACTGACTATGTGTGTGAGTAACTCTATGGGTGAGTGGCGGTGTGTGAGTGTCTGTATAGGTGTATGAGTGCATATGATAGTGCTGTATTGATGAGTGACTGCATGTCTGAATGACTGTATGGGCGAATGAGTAAATGTGTGTGTAGACCTAGGAACCAGTGAGTGGGTATGTAGTAACTGGTATTGGTGTGTCTTTGGTTTCGAAAATGGTAGTCTGAATTTTAGAGTGGGTGTATCAAAGGTTATATTAGGGTGTGAGTTGGTGCATCAGATTATCACGTGGATGATGTCATCAGTGATGTCATTTGAGATGTCATCAGTGATGTCATCAGTGATGTCACTGACCATGTCATGAGTGATGTAATATGTGAAGTCATCAGCAGTGCATTGCGGGGGCACGAGTTATAGTTACCTCAACTAACTATAACGGCTGACTTTCTCTGGTTTTGTACAAGTGAAATGTCCAACTAACTATAACGTCCCTGAAACCTGTGGTTTTTTCACTGAATTTCTAAGGTTTTTTAATTTCTAACTATAAAGTCCCTGAAACCTATGGTTTTTTCAGTGAATTTCAAAGGTTTTTTAAATGCTAATTTCTAACTATAACGTCCCTGAAACGTATGGTTTTTTCAGTGAATTTCTACTGTTTTTTAAATGCTAATTTCTAACTATGCCTACATAGGTAGGACATGTGCAGAAAGAGGAAGAAAGGCACAGAAAGAAGCAAGAGAAATGCAGAAAGAGGCAACAGAAGTCCAGAAAGAGGAAGAAAGGTGCAGAAAGAAGCAGGAGATGTGCAGAAGGAACCAACAGAGGTGCAGAAAGAGGCCTTGTTGCAAAGTCATCCTGTGCCCCCAACATTTTGCTATCTGGTACTGGGGATAACTGACTCTGACTAACCATGCCCAGAGCCAGTGCTATCCTGAAAGACACTTAGAATACAATGAAAACACCTACATACACTAGGGTACACTATGGGTTGGGGTACCCCTGTGATTGGCATGACCTCCCCTGTAAGGCCCTAGTACATAATAGGGCAGGGGGATTAAAACTATCTGTAAGTCAGAGCTGCAGAAAGAGGAAAGAGAAGTGCAGAAAGAAGCAACAGAGGTACAGAAAGAGGCAAGAGTGGTGCAGAAAGAGGGAAGAGAGGTGTAGAAAGAGGCAAGAGAGTTGCAAAAAGAGGGAAGAGGGTGCAGAAAGAAGGAAGAAGGGTACAGAAAGAAGCAACAGAGGTGCCAAAAGAGGCAAGAGAGTTGCAGAAAGAAGCAAGTGAAGTGCAGAAAGAGGCAACAGAGGTGCAGAAAGACGCAAGAGAGGTGCAGAAACAAGCAAGAGAAGTGCAGAAAGAGGCAAGAGAATTGCTGAAAGAAGCAACAGAGGTGTAGAAAGAAGCAAGAGAAGTGCAGAAAGAGGCAAGTGAGGTGCAGAAAGAAGCAAGAGCAGTACAGAAAGAACCAACAGAGGTGCAAAAAGAGGCAAGCAGGATGCAGAAATAAGTAGGAGGGGTGCACAAAGAGGCAAGAGAGGTACAGAAAGAGGCAGGAGGGGAGCAGAAAGAAGGAAGAGAAGTGCAGAAAGAAGTAACAGAGGTGCTGAAAGAGGCGCGAAGGGTGCAGAAAGAGGCAACAGAGGTACAGAAAGAGGCAAGAGAGGTGCTGAAACAGGCAGGAAAGGTGCAGAAAGAGGGAACAGGGGTACAGAAACAGTCAAGAGTGGTGCAGAAAGAGAAAAGAGGGGTGCAGAAAGAGGCAAGAGATCTGCAGAAAAAAGCAACAGAGGTGCTGAAAGAGGCAAGTGAGGTGCAGAAAGGGGCAAGAGATCTGCAGAAAAAAGCAACAGAGGTGCTGAAAGAGGCAAGTGAGGTGCAGAAAGAAGCAATAAAGGTGCAGAAAGAGGCAATAGAAGTGCAGAAAGAAGCAACAGAGGTGCAGAAAGAGGCAAGAGAGGTTCAGAAACAGGCAGGAAAGGTGCACAAAGAAGAAACAAGGGTGCAGAAAGAGATACAAAAGGGGATGATGGACGGAACGTTTGAGCCAATCAAACACTCACCCCCAGTCAACTGATCTGGGTTTAATCCATCATCATTCTTTAGCTCACTCCACCACCCCAGTTCAGACATGGCCATATGCAAATCAGTCTGACCCTGTGCCTCATGGGAACAGTCCAGCCCGAACTGCCAAGCCATGTCTTCCCTGGACCGGAAACAAGCATCCTAGGACCGGTTTCTGGCATTCCAGCCGTCATCAGCCAGGCTTGCTTGAATCCAGTGGCAAAGTGAGCAAGGGACCCACGTCTGGGCATACCCCCGCCAACTTAGGGCGAACAAAGCGATACAAAAGGGGATGATGGACGGAACGTTTGAGCCAATCAAACACTCACCCCCAGTCAACTGATCTGGGTTTAATCCATCATCATTCTTTAGCTCACTCCACCACCCCAGTTCAGACATGGCCATATGCAAATCAGTCTGACCCTGTGCCTCATGGGAACAGTCCAGCCCGAACTGCCAAGCCATGTCTTCCCTGGACCGGAAACAAGCATCCTAGGACCGGTTTCTGGCATTCCAGCCGTCATCAGCCAGGCTTGCTTGAATCCAGTGGCAAAGTGAGCAAGGGACCCACGTCTGGGCATACCCCCGCCAACTTAGGGCGAACAAAGCGATACAAAAGGGGATGATGGACGGAACGTTTGAGCCAATCAAACACTCACCCCCAGTCAACTGATCTGGGTTTAATCCATCATCATTCTTTAGCTCACTCCACCACCCCAGTTCAGACATGGCCATATGCAAATCAGTCTGACCCTGTGCCTCATGGGAACAGTCCAGCCCGAACTGCCAAGCCATGTCTTCCCTGGACCGGAAACAAGCATCCTAGGACCGGTTTCTGGCATTCCAGCCGTCATCAGCCAGGCTTGCTTGAATCCAGTGGCAAAGTGAGCAAGGGACCCACGTCTGGGCATACCCCCGCCAACTTAGGGCGAACAAAGCGATACAAAAGGGGATGATGGACGGAACGTTTGAGCCAATCAAACACTCACCCCCAGTCAACTGATCTGGGTTTAATCCATCATCATTCTTTAGCTCACTCCACCACCCCAGTTCAGACATGGCCATATGCAAATCAGTCTGACCCTGTGCCTCATGGGAACAGTCCAGCCCGAACTGCCAAGCCATGTCTTCCCTGGACCGGAAACAAGCATCCTAGGACCGGTTTCTGGCATTCCAGCCGTCATCAGCCAGGCTTGCTTGAATCCAGTGGCAAAGTGAGCAAGGGACCCACGTCTGGGCATACCCCCGCCAACTTAGGGCGAACAAAGCGATACAAAGGGGATGATGGACGGAACGTTTGAGCCAATCAAACACTCACCCCCAGTCAACTGATCCGGGTTTAATCCATCATCATTCTTTAGCTCACTCCACCACCCCAGTTCAGACATGGCCATATGCAAATCAGTCTGACCCTGTGCCTCATGGGAACAGTCCAGCCCGAACTGCCAAGCCATGTCTTCCCTGGACCGGAAACAAGCATCCTAGGACCGGTTTCTGGCATTCCAGCCGTCATCAGCCAGGCTTGCTTGAATCCAGTGGCAAAGTGAGCAAGGGACCCACGTCTGGGCATACCCCCGCCAACTTAGGGCGAACAAAGCGATACAAAAGGGGATGATGGACGGAACGTTTGAGCCAATCAAACACTCACCCCCAGTCAACTGATCTGGGTTTAATCCATCATCATTCTTTAGCTCACTCCACCACCCCAGTTCAGACATGGCCATATGCAAATCAGTCTGACCCTGTGCCTCATGGGAACAGTCCAGCCCGAACTGCCAAGCCATGTCTTCCCTGGACCGGAAACAAGCATCCTAGGACCGGTTTCTGGCATTCCAGCCGTCATCAGCCAGGCTTGCTTGAATCCAGTGGCAAAGTGAGCAAGGGACCCACGTCTGGGCATACCCCCGCCAACTTAGGGCGAACAAAGCGATACAAAAGGGGATGATGGACGGAACGTTTGAGCCAATCAAACACTCACCCCCAGTCAACTGATCTGGGTTTAATCCATCATCATTCTTTCGCTCACTCCACCACCCCAGTTCAGACATGGCCATATGCAAATCAGTCTGACCCTGTGCCTCATGGGAACAGTCCAGCCCGAACTGCCAAGCCATGTCTTCCCTGGACCGGAAACAAGCATCCTAGGACCGGTTTCTGGCATTCCAGCCGTCATCAGCCAGGCTTGCTTGAATCCAGTGGCAAAGTGAGCAAGGGACCCACGTCTGGGCATACCCCCGCCAACTTAGGGCGAACAAAGCGATACAAAAGGGGATGATGGACGGAACGTTTGAGCCAATCAAACACTCACCCCCAGTCAACTGATCTGGGTTTAATCCATCATCATTCTTTAGCTCACTCCACCACCCCAGTTCAGACATGGCCATATGCAAATCAGTCTGACCCTGTGCCTCATGGGAACAGTCCAGCCCGAACTGCCAAGCCATGTCTTCCCTGGACCGGAAACAAGCATCCTAGGACCGGTTTCTGGCATTCCAGCCGTCATCAGCCAGGCTTGCTTGAATCCAGTGGCAAAGTGAGCAAGGGACCCACGTCTGGGCATACCCCCGCCAACTTAGGGCGAACAAAGCGATACAAAAGGGGATGATGGACGGAACGTTTGAGCCAATCAAACACTCACCCCCAGTCAACTGATCTGGGTTTAATCCATCATCATTCTTTAGCTCACTCCACCACCCCAGTTCAGACATGGCCATATGCAAATCAGTCTGACCCTGTGCCTCATGGGAACAGTCCAGCCCGAACTGCCAAGCCATGTCTTCCCTGGACCGGAAACAAGCATCCTAGGACCGGTTTCTGGCATTCCAGCCGTCATCAGCCAGGCTTGCTTGAATCCAGTGGCAAAGTGAGCAAGGGACCCACATCTGGGCATACCCCCGCCAACTTAGGGCGAACAAAGCGATACAAAAGGGGATGATGGACGGAACGTTTGAGCCAATCAAACACTCACCCCCAGTCAACTGATCTGGGTTTAATCCATCATCATTCTTTAGCTCACTCCACCACCCCAGTTCAGACATGGCCATATGCAAATCAGTCTGACCCTGTGCCTCATGGGAACAGTCCAGCCGGAACTGCCAAGCCATGTCTTCCCTGGACCGGAAACAAGCATCCTAGGACCGGTTTCTGGCATTCCAGCCGTCATCAGCCAGGCTTGCTTGAATCCAGTGGCAAAGTGAGCAAGGGACCCACGTCTGGGCATACCCCCGCCAACTTAGGGCGAACAAAGCGATACAAAAGGGGATGATGGACGGAACGTTTGAGCCAATCAAACACTCACCCCCAGTCAACTGATCTGGGTTTAATCCATCATCATTCTTTAGCTCACTCCACCACCCCAGTTCAGACATGGCCATATGCAAATCAGTCTGACCCTGTGCCTCATGGGAACAGTCCAGCCCGAACTGCCAAGCCATGTCTTCCCTGGACCGGAATCAAGCATCCTAGGACCGGTTTCTGGCATTCCAGCCGTCATCAGCCAGGCTTGCTTGAATCCAGTGGCAAAGTGAGCAAGGGACCCACGTCTGGGCATACCCCCGCCAACTTAGGGCGAACAAAGCGATACAAAAGGGGATGATGGACGGAACGTTTGAGCCAATCAAACACTCACCCCCAGTCAACTGATCTGGGTTTAATCCATCATCATTCTTTAGCTCACTCCACCACCCCAGTTCAGACATGGCCATATGCAAATCAGTCTGACCCTGTGCCTCATGGGAACAGTCCAGCCCGAACTGCCAAGCCATGTCTTCCCTGGACCGGAAACAAGCATCCTAGGACCGGTTTCTGGCATTCCAGCCGTCATCAGCCAGGCTTGCTTGAATCCAGTGGCAAAGTGAGCAAGGGACCCACGTCTGGGCATACCCCCGCCAACTTAGGGCGAACAAAGCGATACAAAAGGGGATGATGGACGGAACGTTTGAGCCAATCAAACACTCACCCCCAGTCAACTGATCTGGGTTTAATCCATCATCATTCTTTAGCTCACTCCACCACCCCAGTTCAGACATGGCCATATGCAAATCAGTCTGACCCTGTGCCTCATGGGAACAGTCCAGCCCGAACTGCCAAGCCATGTCTTCCCTGGACCGGAAACAAGCATCCTAGGACCGGTTTCTGGCATTCCAGCCGTCATCAGCCAGGCTTGCTTGAATCCATGCCACTGGAGTTAAGCTATCCTGGCTGATGAGGGCTGAAAGCCTGAAACCGGTCCTAGGATGCTTGTTTCCAGTCCAGGGAGGACCTGGCCTGGCAGTTCGGGCTGGACTGTTCCCATTGGACGCAGGGTCAAGACTGATTTGCATATGGCTGGGTCCAAACTGGAATGGCATGGTGAGCAAAAAACGATGGATTTAGGCCCAGATCTCTGTACTGGGGTGAATGTATGACATTGTTCTGCATTCTGTCCATCAATTGTTCTTTTTGCATTTGTCACCCGGAGTGGGATGGGTATGCCCAGACGTGGGTCCCGTGCTCTCCATGCCACTGGAGTTAAGCTATCCTGGCTGATGAGGGCTGAAAGCCTGAAACCGGTCCTAGGATGCTTGTTTCCAGTCCAGGGAGGACCTGGCCTGGCAGTTCGGGCTGGACTGTTCCCATTGGACGCAGGGTCAAGACTGATTTGCATATGGCTGGGTCCAAACTGGAATGGCATGGTGAGCAAAAAAACGATGGATTTAGGCCCAGATCTCTGTACTGGGGTGAATGTATGACATTGTTCTGCATTCTGTCCATCAATTGTTCTTTTTGCATTTGTCACCCGGAGTGGGATGGGTATGCCCAGACGTGGGTCCCGTGCTCTCCATGCCACTGGAGTTAAGCTATCCTGGCTGATGAGGGCTGAAAGCCTGAAACCGGTCCTAGGATGCTTGTTTCCAGTCCAGGGAGGACCTGGCCTGGCAGTTCGGGCTGGACTGTTCCCATTGGGTGCAGGGTCAAGACTGATTTGCATATGGCTGGGTCCAAACTGGAATGGCATGGTGAGCAAAAAAACGATGGATTTAGGCCCAGATCTCTGTACTGGGGTGAATGTATGACATTGTTCTGCATTCTGTCCATCAATTGTTCTTTTTGCATTTGTCACCCGGAGTGGGATGGGTATGCCCAGACGTGGGTCCCGTGCTCTCCATGCCACTGGAGTTAAGCTATCCTGGCTGATGAGGGCTGAAAGCCTGAAACCGGTCCTAGGATGCTTGTTTCCAGTCCAGGGAGGACCTGGCCTGGCAGTTCGGGCTGGACTGTTCCCATTGGGCGCAGGGTCAAGACTGATTTGCATATGGCTGGGTCCAAACTGGAATGGCATGGTGAGCAAAAAACGATGGATTTAGGCCCAGATCTCTGTACTGGGGTGAATGTATGACATTGTTCTGCATTCTGTCCATCAATTGTTCTTTTTGCATTTGTCACCCGGAGTGGGATGGGTATGCCCAGACGTGGGTCCCGTGCTCTCCATGCCACTGGAGTTAAGCTATCCTGGCTGATGAGGGCTGAAAGCCTGAAACCGGTCCTAGGATGCTTGTTTCCAGTCCAGGGAGGACCTGGCCTGGCAGTTCGGGCTGGACTGTTCCCATTGGGCGCAGGGTCAAGACTGATTTGCATATGGCTGGGTCCAAACTGGAATGGCATGGTGAGCAAAAACGATGGATTTAGGCCCAGATCTCTGTACTGGGGTGAATGTATGACATTGTTCTGCATTCTGTCCATCAATTGTTCTTTTTGCATTTGTCACCGGGAGTGGGATGGGTATGCCCAGACGTGGGTCCCGTGCTCTCCATGCCACTGGAGTTAAGCTATCCTGGCTGATGAGGGCTGAAAGCCTGAAACCGGTCCTAGGATGCTTGTTTCCAGTCCAGGGAGGACCTGGCCTGGCAGTTCGGGCTGGACTGTTCCCATTGGGCGCAGGGTCAAGACTGATTTGCATATGGCTGGGTCCAAACTGGAATGGCATGGTGAGCAAAAAAACGATGGATTTAGGCCCAGATCTCTGTACTGGGGTGAATGTATGACATTGTTCTGCATTCTGTCCATCAATTGTTCTTTTTGCAAGGGTGCAGAAAGAGGCAAGAGAGGTGCAGAAAGTGAAAAGAGGGGTGCAGAAAGAGGCAAGAGATATGCAGAAAAAAGCAACAGAGGTGCTGAAAGAGGCAAGTGAAGTGCAGAAAGAGGCAAGAGATTTGCAGAAAAAAGCAACAGAGATGCTGAAAGAGGCAAGTGAGCTGCAGAAAGAAGCAAGAGAGGTGCAGAAAGAAGGAAGAGAAGTGCAGAAAGAAGTAACAGAGGTACTGAAAGAGGCAAGAGAGGTGCAGAAACAGGCAGGAAAGGTGCAGAAAGAGGGAATAGGGGTGCAGAAAGAGGCAAGAGAGGTGCAGAAAGAGAAAAGAAGGGTGGCAAGTGAGGTGCTGAAAGAAGCAAGAGAGGTACAGAAAGAGGCAATAGAAGTGCAGAAAGAAGCAACAGAGGTGCAGAAATAGGCAAGAGGGGTGCAGAAAGAGGAGAGAGAAGTGCAGAAAGAAGCAAAAGAGGTGCTCAGAGGCAAGAGGGATGCCGAAAGAGGCAAGAGCAGTGCAGAAAGAACCAAGAGAAGTGCAGAAAGAAGCAACAGAGGTACAGAAGGAGGCACGAGGGATGCAGAAAGAAGGTAGAGAAGTGCAGAAAGAAGCAACAGAGGTGCTGAAAGAGGAACGAAGGGAGCAGAAAGAGGCAAGAGAAGTGCAGAAAGAAGCAACAGAGGTACAGAAAGAGGCAAGAGTGGTGCAGAAAGAGGGAAGAGAGGTGTAGAAAGAGGCAAGAGAGTTGCACAAAGAGGGAAGAGGGGTGCAGAAAGAGGCAAGATGGGTGCAGAAAGAAGCAAGAGAAGTGCAGAAAGAAGCAAGAGAAGTGCAGAAAGAAGCAACAGAGGCGCAGAAAGAGGCAAGAGGGGTGCAGAAAGAGGAAGAGAAGTGCAAAAAAGAAGCAACAGAGGTGCAGAAGGAGGCAAGAGAAGTGCAGAAAGAGGCAAGAGAGTTGCAGAAACAGGCCAAAGAGGTCCAGAAAGAAGCAGGAGCAGTGCACAAAGAACCAACAGAGGTGCAGGAGGCAAGAGAGGTGCAGAAAGAAACAAGAGCAGTGCTGTAAGAAACGACAGAGGTACAGAAGGAGGCAAGAGGGGTACAGAAACAGGCAAAAAAAAGTGCATAAACAAGCAAAAGAGATGCGGAAAGAGGCAAGAGGAGTGCAGAAAGAGGCAAGAGAGGTGCAGAAAGAGGCAAGTGAGGTGCACAAAGAGGGAAGAAGGGTGCAGAAACAGGCAAGTGGGGTGCAGAAAGAAGCAAGAGAGGTATATAAAGAGGCAAGAGAAGTGCAGAAAGAAGCAACAGACATACAGAAAGGGGGAAGAGGGGTGGAGAAAGAGGCAAGAGGGGTGCAGAAAGAAGCAAGAGAGGTGCAGAAAGTAACAAAAGAAGTGCAGAAAGAAGGAACAGAGGTGCAGAAAGAGGCAAAAGGGGTGGAGAAAGAGGTAAGAGGGGTGCAGAAAGAGGCAAGAGGTGCAGAAAGAGGGAAGAAGGGTGCAGAAAGAGGCAAGAGGGGTACAGAAAGAAGCAAGTGAGGTGCAGAAAGAGGCAACAGAGGTGGAGAAAAAGGCAAGAGGTGCAGAAAGTAGAAGAAGAGATGTGCAGAAAGAGGCAAGAGAAGTGCAGAAAAAGAAAGAAATGTGCAGAAAGAAGCAACAGAAATGCAGAAAGAGGTAAGAGAGGCGCAGAAAGAAGCAAGAGTGGCTTGCACACCATTAGTGCCAATTTAACAACCACATTTAGCAATAAGTAACAGGTGACCATTCTAGGTTTGCAAAGGGTCTTCCACCACGCTGTAACACTTGTCACTGCATTTTTGGTAACGTTTCAGCCGTTTGAGCTAGAAACAAGGCTTTTTTTGTTCAAATCTGCAGATTAGGGAGCAGATGATGGATTATGTGGCTAATGTGGAAAATGTATAATTATGCAAAAGTCGGTGCAGCCAGTCGCATAATTCCATTGGCCCTGCTCATACCTCTGACTTGGTCCACAAGTGCTCCTCAGTGATTTCTTCTTTTTTTGTCTCACTGAGTTCATAGTTGAGCTTCTATGGAAACGAGGAAGACTAAACCTGAGGTTACCACTCCACAACACAGACTACCATACCACATAATTACTCTCCATAACACATAATCCCACTCTACATAATTCCTATACACTAAATACCACATACTTTCTATCCACATAATTTCACTGCACAACATACCACATAATTCCACTACACACAAAGTACATCCACTCCACTCCAAAAAACATTAGTAAAAAACTTTACAATTACAACGCCAATAGCTCTAACTCTCGCAAATGCGAAACCTATTACATTGCAAATGTTTCTTTAACTAGTAGTCGCATTTGCAGAGTGGTGGGGAAAGGGGGCTGGGCCTCTGACCAGTGCTCAGGAATTCCGCAGCGTAGGACTTACAGGAAGAACCAGGAGGGCTTCTTGGCCCCCAAAGTCCCTCAGGAGTAAAGTGGACTTCCTCCCCCATCCTGTAGTCTGCCAGGAGGCGCGTTTGCAGAGTGGTAGAGAAAGGGGGCGTGGCCTCCAAAGATGTCTTAGCAATCCCACTGTGTGGGACTTACTGGAGGTAACAAGAGGGGTAGTTGGCCCCCAAAGACATCCTTGGGGGCCAACTACCCCTCCTATTACCTCCAATAGGACCCACACAGCAGGATTTCTAAGTTCTCATAGCAGGCCACGCCCCCTTTGCCCATCACTCTGCAAACGCGCTCCCTGGTGCGTTCTTGGATGGGGATTGAAGTCCCCTTCGCTGCTGAGGGTCCTTAGGGGCCAACTAGCCTACCTCTTACCTCCAGTAAGCCCCACACAGTGGGATTGCTGAGAGGTGGACACAGGCCACGCCCCCTTTCTCCACCACACTGCAAACGCGCCTCCTGTCACATTCTGGGTTGGGGATTAAGTCCCCTTGCCTCCTGAGGGTCCCTGGGGGCCAACTAGCCCACCAGGTACCTCCAGTAAGCCCCACACAGCTGGATTGCTGAGAGTGGTCAGAGGCCACGCCCCCTTTTTAAATTAGAAGAAGAAGTCCTACAGAAGGGATTGGGCTTTGTGCCAACACCCAAGGTGGACCACTTCCAACAAATTTGCGAATTACAACAATTCTTCCGCAAGCTACGCTTGAAGGCATTCTTTTATGGGAAGCCCACCCAACAAGAAGATGACTCGGGACTACACAACCCCTCCACTTTCACCCCCAACAACGGGATGATACCTAATGAAGTAATAACCTATGAACAAGCGGTCTTGAAAGAGGTCAAAGCAGCCTCTGATCCCAGACACTTCTGTAATACTTCCAGAAGAGAGTTGATGGCCATAGATGCTCTGGCGAACGACCCCTCCATCACGATAAAACAAGCTGATAAGGGTGGTGCCACTGTCATCATGGCCACCGTTGACTATGACACTGAGTGCTTGAGACAGTTGAGCAACAGGAAGTACTACACCCCTATTTCCAGTAGCCCACTGGAACGCCTAACGAAGATCATTACAGCTCTGGTCTCCTCTGCAGAGAACCAAGGGTGGCTGAGTAAGAAGGAGGCTTCCTTCCTCATTAAAAAAGAACCTATGACCCCCTATTTCTATATACTACCGAAAATTCATAAGGGGACTACCCCAGTACCAGGCCGCCCGATTGTATCGGGAATTAATTCCATTCTGGAACCTCTGTCACAATTCAGTGATCATTTTTTGCAACCATTGGTGAAATTAATTCCATCATATATACAAGATACCACCGATGTACTTCGCCTATTAGGGGAGTTCCAACCGATCGCTGAAATCAACTTCCTTATTACACTAGACGTGGAAGCTCTCTATACTAATATCCCTCAGAGAGCCACCCTAGCAGTGATAGAGGAGGAACTTTATTCAGCCACATGGGAATCACTAACACCACCCAGTTTCATCATGGAATGTGCGACTCTGGCTCTCATGGAAAATTACTTTGAGTTTAGGGGTCAGCTGTATCACCAGACACAGGGTACTTCCATGGGAAGTACCTTTGCCCCTAGTGTAGCCTGCCTTTATATGGCTGCCTTCGAGGGGCAACACATTCTCCATGATTCTAACCCTTATCATACCAACATACGGATGTGGAAGAGGTTTATAGATGACATCCTGATTCTCTGGACAGGGGATTCTGAATCTTACTCCAATTTTTTCAGGTGGATCAATGATCAGAACCCGTACTTAAAATTTACCAGTACTGTCTCTCCTAATCAGATAGCGTTCCTTGATTTAACAATAAAACTTGAAGGAGGGCGCCTTATGACCACCATGTATAGGAAAAGCACCGATCGGAATAGCCTTTTGCTATTTAGCAGCCACCACCCTAGAGCCTTGAAGGAAAACCTCCCCTTTGGACAATTTCTGAGGGTGAGGAGGAATTGCAATACACTGGCTGAATATAGGTTAGAGTCAGAAATCCTTGCTAAAAATCTGGCCGCACGTGATTACCCCCACGGAGCATAGCATTCTCCAGGAAAAGAGCTAGAAACAATAACCGCGAAGGGTTGTTAGAACACAGAGAGAGTGCCCCCACTGAGACTCTTACCTGTGTAACCACCTTCACACCAGCTTCCAATCTACTAACGAAAGCAATAAAAAAACATTGGAACATTCTTAATACAGGCTCAATGAACTTGGAGCTTCCACGGTTCGCATTCAAACGTTCGAGAAACATCAAAGATATGCTGATCCATACTAGACCCAGAGGGACCGCAGGGAACCATCAGAGAACACTATGGCAATTGCCACCGGTGAAAGGCCATTACCCGTGTGGCACATGCACAGCATGCGCATTTACAACAGTACAGAAAACAATCTCTCTAAACAACTCGTTCACGTGGGAGAAGAGGTCACGCACTAATTGCAATACATCTAATTGCATATACCTGATTACGTGCCCCTGTGACTTACATTATATAGGGATGACCACCCGCCCAATCAAACTACGTATATCAGAAAATCGGAGCAATTTTCGCTGTCACAAGAATAACACGAAAATGTGCACCCATTACCTTGAAAAAAACCACACACCAGAATCACTGAAATGGGTAATTTTGGAAGCATTTCCCAAAATAACTAAGAGAGCACTCTTTATAAAAGAACAGAGGTGGGTACACAGGTTATCCACACATGACACTGGGTTGAACGAAGCCATACCATGGAGCTCACTTAGGGTCTGAACACAAGACAACTATTAGGCGTCACAGCCTAACAGGTATGCAGGGTTATTGAGATAGGGCTATGAGATACATCCCCTGCATTAACATACCCCTTGTACATGGCCCATTTATACTCCATATGAACCATGTACAGCCTTGCCATCAAGATGAATATTTTTATACATCATGGTGTTAATACTTAGAATGCAACCAGTCTCTTGGATGCCCTTGATTTATTTTACTTAGATCATGTCTTACATCTTTGTTTAAAATGGCCGACAGAAACGGCATATTTATGGCACCCTAGATGCATTTAAACCCTCAACTAAGTAATTATATTAGGCATTTAAATCCAGATCAGCATCTAAAGAATATCGATCATTTTTGCCACCATTTCATTAACGAAACTCACAATAAGGAGAAGATAATCCCAATACACTGGGATTATACACCATTCCAAAATGGCCGCCTCGCACTACGCACTCTAACCATTGATTGTAAATTGACTCATGAGGGTCCGCCCCCTGACACGAGACGAAGGTCTTTATTAACAGGGAAGCCGCTGACCGCCTTACCTCCCGGACCCGGTAGGAGTGGGTAGGTCAAGGAAAACGCAGAATTCGCAGAAAACGTGAGTTACTCAACCCTTGATGTGCGCCCCCGCCCCCCCCCCCTTTATTGTCCTTTTTTGACCTTTATAGTAGTTGGGGCGATTTTGTATACCATTGAAGGGGTGTGAATCAGTGCCCTTTCACATACGGGCCTCAGTTTCAGCTCCGCTTTCACCAGCCTCCTCTGACCGCCCCGTGCATTAGTAAGAGCACCAGATTAGACGATAATATGAGACGGATGACAGTCACCGATAGTTTAAGGGGTGCGCTCGTCCGTCAGCAGTAGTATTACATGAGATTACAGGACAGCATCGGTGACCCTTTGACCGTCCCGTGCTTTAGCAAGAGCACCATAACATATCATATTACTGTATGAGACAGATGATAGCCACCGCTAGGATAAGGGGTGCGTTAACACGCCCCAGCAGTAGCACCACATGAGATTACAGGACTATATGGGTGATAGCTACCGACTAACCTAAGGAGCGCCCCCACTTTAAGCTATATGTCATATTTGGGAGTAAATGAGTACTAAGCAGCGCCTTAGCAGGTACCATCCAATTTGTCAGTAAGAACTAATTTTGGGGTGGGAACAGAGTGATACCACGTTTGCATACGGCCAGCACTAAACCTATATCCTTGAATGATGGCCTCCACACAGACCATTATCCAATACATGAGTTACATTACTGAACTTTATATGAGTAACGGTTATTGGTGGTAATGATGAGACCATGACAATGGTTTTTTTTTCATCATGATACAAAGGGATTATTGCATATTGAATGAAATTGTTACCTTATTATTATTTTTTGTTCCCCTGTTGACTTAGCTTCACATATAAGCAATGCCTTACGCGTGACCTACCGGGTACTGTTGAAGCCTGGTTAGTCTACAGAAATGGGTGAGTCCAGATGGATACACCACTGTTGCTGCATTAATGTGCCACAAGGGCTATAGGTCACACTAGCTCACTGTGGGCACTCACTATCTACCACTGCTCTATTTTTTTAATTGATTTTATTGTTTGCAAGAGTCCTCAATGCAATCGCGTTTTTGGTTCACCACTATAGATAAGAAGTCAGAGTCACAAGGGAATATAGATTGCATATTTAAGTGTACCATACTGAATTGAATGACGTAATGTTTTGTTTTTCCACACAGGTAGTTCCAGGTCAAACAGGTACACTATAAGATAGATAGTTGGTTGATGTGAATTTGATTCCATGTCACTACTCTTTTAAGTGTAGATAGTTTTACTATTTTGGTCCTGAAGAATCGCACGTAGAGTTTACTTCAAGCGAGAAACATGTTGACCTTCAATTATCAATAGGTACGCTCAACCCCAAGACATTTCACTTAGGAGAGCACCTCATTGGCTGTTTTTACTTAGGGTAGGAGACCCCGAGAATAAAGTTTGGCTGTTCTGGTACTCCCAGCCCTATTTTAAATCACTTTCCAAAAACTCTCACATCTACACACTTCTGGCCCCACACCCCCACTTCACCATACGGCTTTTGGATAAAAGATCTCCGATAAAGTGCCCCTATTATAGGGAGCCCGTTGAGTATTGCACCGCCGACTCGACGAGGAGCAGCCCAGATGATGAAGCATGACACCCGCAAGGGTGTGTGAGGGCATTAAAATCCAATATATGGATTTCCAACTTTGAACCACTCCGGGTCAAGTTGGTTACTGTTCCCCTTGACTTTGACTCTTTATCACTAAGGAACAGCATAATCATCGTTTTCATTATTGCCTTTGGGGCACTTATGCTGGACCTCCCTCTCTTGTCAGAGAGGAAAAAGCCCCCCCTGTCCCTTCTTTGTATGCAGGTTCAAGCACGGCTAAACCCCGTGGGACTTCGTTGGGTGGGTAAGAGTTCTTCTCTTTTTTTCCCCCCTACTACGACTTGACACCACTATATTTGAGTGGGTGTCTTCTAGTTGTTTCTTTTTATTGTTTCCCTCTATTGATTTCCCTGTACTTTACCTTGAGACCTACACCATGGAAGGCAAGGGTTTAAGTTATGGAGAGGACTTAGCAGCAGAGATACTGAGGGCCCCGTCAATTCTGGGGTCAGAGAGCGGTGGCGCCACGGGAAGCCAGTCGGAAGATTGGCAATCCCTGTCGGCCATGAAGCGTGAATGGGTTAAGATCACCCTACACGGCGCTTTGATGACCGAATATCTGAGGGCCAATATATCACCTAATGGCCTCATTGTGAAGAATTTCCCTAGAATTTTCTGGGAGGATGGTCTATTTAAGACGGAATGGTCACAGATCTCGTGGAAATGCACGAGGGACCTCCTGATATTGATCATCAATACAGCTAAAAGACTAGCCGACGAACTATTGGCTCGTATTCAAATAGCTGAGAGCACATTGAAGAGCGCTGTATCAGGCCCGAGCTTTAAATCAAAACTAACAGAATTAAATAACGAGATTGCGGAACATAAGGAGTACCTTATGAAACAAAAAGTGGTTAAACTCCAAAAAGATATTAAACGCTTTGACAAAGAAAAGGTGTATCCATACCTTAAACAAGACTACATACCATCAGGAACGGGTAACCTCTCAGATACCAGCTCCAATTCCAGCAGAAGGGGGTCCTCCAGTAATAGTGACGGTAGTGAGGAGAATTATAACACCAATCAGACTAGGAGGGGTGGCAGGCAGGGATACAATGCTTATCAGCAACCATACTACCAGGGACCAGCATTCTGGCAATACCCCATGTTTCCTCAGGCCCCGCCCCAATTTGGTCCCCCTGGCATGAGCCAACCTTTTTAGGCAGAGGCTGGGGCAGAGGGCGCGGGCGAAGAAGAGGAAACCAACAAGAAAAGAGGGTACAATGGGAAGAACCACAACAACGGGTGATGGAAACCAGGAGCTACTCCAAAAAGAGACCCTAGTCGTCAACCTATCTCCCAGACCTCTAACCAAATTAGAAGAAGAAGTCCTACAGAAGGGATTGGGCTTTGTGCCAACACCCAAGGTGGACCACTTCCAACAAATTTGCGAATTACAACAATTCTTCCGCAAGCTACGCTTGAAGGCATTCTTTTATGGGAAGCCCACCCAACAAGAAGATGACTCGGGACTACACAACCCCTCCACTTTCACCCCCAACAACGGGATGATACCTAATGAAGTAATAACCTATGAACAAGCGGTCTTGAAAGAGGTCAAAGCAGCCTCTGATCCCAGACACTTCTGTAATACTTCCAGAAGAGAGTTGATGGCCATAGATGCTCTGGCGAACAACCCCTCCATCACGGTAAAACAAGCTGATAAGGGTGGTGCCACTGTCATCATGGCCACCGTTGACTATGACACTGAGTGCTTGAGACAGTTGAGCAACAGGAAGTACTACACCCCTATTTCCAGTAGCCCACTGGAACGCCTAACGAAGATCATTACAGCTCTGGTCTCCTCTGCAGAGAACCAAGGGTGGCTGAGTAAGAAGGAGGCTTCCTTCCTCATTAAAAAAGAACCTATGACCCCCTATTTCTATATACTACCGAAAATTCATAAGGGGACTACCCCAGTACCAGGCCGCCCGATTGTATCGGGAATTAATTCCATTCTGGAACCTCTGTCACAATTCAGTGATCATTTTTTGCAACCATTGGTGAAATTAATTCCATCATATATACAAGATACCACCGATGTACTTCGCCTATTAGGGAGTTCCAACCGATCGCTGAAATCGACTTCCTTATCACACTAGACGTGGAAGCTCTCTATACTAATATCCCTCAGAGAGCCACCCTAGCAGTGATAGAGGAGGAACTTTATTCAGCCACATGGGAATCACTAACACCACCCAGTTTCATCATGGAATGTGCTACTCTGGCTCTCATGGAAAATTACTTTGAGTTTAGGGGTCAGCTGTATCACCAGACACAGGGTACTTCCATGGGAAGTACCTTTGCCCCTAGTGTAGCCTGCCTTTATATGGCTGCCTTCGAGGGGCAACACATTCTCCATGATTCTAACCCTTATCATACCAACATACGGATGTGGAAGAGGTTTATAGATGACATCCTGATTCTCTGGACAGGGGATTCTGAATCTTACTCCAATTTTTTCAGGTGGATCAATGATCAGAACCCGTACTTAAAATTTACCAGTACTGTCTCTCCTAATCAGATAGCGTTCCTTGATTTAACAATAAAACTTGAAGGAGGGCGCCTTATGACCACCATGTATAGGAAAAGCACCGATCGGAATAGCCTTTTGCTATTTAGCAGCCACCACCCTAGAGCCTTGAAGGAAAACCTCCCCTTTGGACAATTTCTGAGGGTGAGGAGGAATTGCAATACACTGGCTGAATATAGGTTAGAGTCAGAAATCCTTGCTAAAAATCTGGCCGCACGTGATTACCCCCACGGAGCATAGCATTCTCCAGGAAAAGAGCTAGAAACAATAACCGCGAAGGGTTGTTAGAACACAGAGAGAGTGCCCCCACTGAGACTCTTACCTGTGTAACCACCTTCACACCAGCTTCCAATCTACTAACGAAAGCAATAAAAAAACATTGGAACATTCTTAATACAGGCTCAATGAACTTGGAGCTTCCACGGTTCGCATTCAAACGTTCGAGAAACATCAAAGATATGCTGATCCATACTAGACCCAGAGGGACCGCAGGGAACCATCAGAGAACACTATGGCAATTGCCACCGGTGAAAGGCCATTACCCGTGTGGCACATGCACAGCATGCGCATTTACAACAGTACAGAAAACAATCTCTCTAAACAACTCGTTCACGTGGGAGATGAGGTCACACACTAATTGCAACACATCCAATTGCATATACCTGATTACGTGCCCCTGTGACTTACATTATATAGGGATGACCACCCGCCCAATCAAACTACGTATATCAGAACATCGGAGCAATTTTCGCTGTCACAAGAATAACACGAAAATGTGCACCCATTACCTTGAAAAAAACCACACACCAGAATCACTGAAATGGGTAATTTTGGAAGCATTTCCCAAAATAACTAAGAGAGCACTCTTTATAAAAGAACAGAGGTGGGTACACAGGTTATCCACACATGACACTGGGTTGAACGAAGCCATACCATGGAGCTCACTTAGGGTCTGAACACAAGACAACTATTAGGCGTCACAGCCTAACAGGTATGCAGGGTTATTGAGATAGGGCTATGAGATACATCCCCTGCATTAACATACCCCATGTACATGGCCCATTTATACTCCATATGAACCATGTACAGCCTTGCCATCGAGATGAATATTTTTATACATCATGGTGTTAATACTTAGAATGCAACCAGTCTTTTGGATGCCCTTGATTTATTTTACTTAGATCATGTCTCACATCTTTGTTTAAAATGGCCGACAGAAACGGCATATTTATGGCACCCTAGATGCATTTAAACCCTCAACTAAGTAATTATATTAGGCATTTAAATCCAGATCAGCATCTAAAGAATATCGATCATTTTTGCCACCATTTCATTAACGAAACTCACAATAAGGAGAAGATAATCCCAATACACTGGGATTATACACCATTCCAAAATGGCCGCCTCGCATTACGCACTCTAACCATTGATTGTAAATTGACTCATGAGGGTCCGCCCCTGACACGAGACGAAGGTCTTTATTAGCAGGGAAGCCGCTGACCGCCTTACCTCCCGGACCCGGTAGGAGTGGGTAGGTCAAGGAAAACGCGGAATTCGCAGAAAACGTGAGTTACTCAACCCTTGATGTGCGCCTTGCCCCCTTTATTGTCCTTTTTGACCTTTATAGTAGTTGGGGCGATTTTGTATATCACTGAAGGGGTGTGAATCAGTGCCCTTTCACATACGGGCCACCTTGCGGGTCCGGGTGCCTCAGTTTCAGCTCCGCTTTCACCAGCCTCCTCTGACCGCCCCGTGCATTAGTAAGAGCACCAGATTAGACGATAATATGAGACGGATGACAGTCACCGATAGTTTAAGGGGTGCGCTCGTCCGTCAGCAGTAGTATTACATGAGATTACAGGACAGCATGGGTGACCCTTTGACCGTCCCGTGCTTTAGCAAGAGCACCATAACATATCATATTACTGTATGAGACAGATGATAGCCACCGCTAGGATAAGGGGTGCGTTAACACGCCCCAGCAGTAGCACCACATGAGATTACAGGACTACATGGGTGATAGCTACCGATTAACCTAAGGAGCGCCCCCACTGTAAGCTAAATGTCATATTTGGGAGTAAATGAGTACTAAGCAGCGCCTTAGCAGGTACCATCCAATTTGTCAGTAAGAACTAATTTTGGGGTGGGAACAGAGTGATACCACGTTTGCATACGGCCAGCACTAAACCTATATCCTTGAATGATGGCCTCCACACAGACCATTATCCAATACATGAGTTACATTACTGAACTTTATATGAGTAACGGTTATTGGTGGTAATGATGAGACCATGACAATGGTGTTTATTCATCATGATACAAAGGGATCATTGCATATTGAATGAAATTGTTACCTTATTATTATTTTTTGTTCCCCTGTTGACTTAGCTTCACATATAAGCAATGCCTTACGCGTGACCTACCGGGTACTGTTGAAGCCTGGTTAGTCTACAGAAATGGGTGAGTCCAGATGGATACACCACTGTTGCTGCATTAATGTGCCACAAGGGCTATAGGTCACACTAGCTCACTGTGGGCACTCACTATCTGCCACTGCTCTATTGTTTTAATTGATTTTATTGTTTGCAAGAGTCCTCAATGCAATTGCGTTTTTGGTTCACCACTATAGATAAGAAGTCAGAGTCACAAGGGAATATAGATTGCATATTTAAGTGTACCATACTGAATTGAATGACGTAATGTTTTGTTTTTCCACACAGGTAGTTCCAGGTCAAACAGGTACACTATAAGATAGATAGTTGGTTGATGTGAATTTGATTCCATGTCACTACTCTTTTAAGTGTAGATAGTTTTATTATTTTGGTCCTGAAGAATCGCAGGTAGAGTTTACTTCAAGCGAGAAACATGTTGACCTTCAATTATCAATAGGTACGCTCAACCCCAAGACATTTCACTTAGGAGAGCACCTCATTGGCTGTTTTTACTTAGGGTAGGAGACCCCGAGAATAAAGTTTGGCTGTTCTGGTACTCCCAGCCCTATTTTAAATCACTTTCCAAAAACTCTCACATCTACACACTTCTGGCCCCACACCCCCACTTCACCATACGGCTTTTGGATAAAAGATCTCCGATAAAGTGCCCCTATTATAGGGAGCCCGTTGAGTATTGCACCGCCGACTCGACGAGGAGCAGCCCAGATGATGAAGCATGACACCCGCAAGGGTGTGTGAGGGCATTAAAATCCAATATATGGATTTCCAACTTTGAACCACTCCGGGTCAAGTTGGTTACTGTTCCCCTTGACTTTGACTCTTTATCACTAAGGAACAGCATAATCATCGTTTTCATTATTGCCTTTGGGGCACTTATGCTGGACCTCCCTCTCTTGTCAGAGAGGAAAAAGCCCCCCCTGTCCCTTCTTTGTATGCGGCTTACTGGAGGTACCTGGTGGGCTAGTTGGCCCCCAGGGACCCTCAGGATTCAAAGGGACTTAATCCCCCAACTTAGAACGCACCAGGAGGCGCATTTGCAGAGTGGTACAGGGAGGGGGCGGGGCCTCTGGGAGATGCCGCTTTTCTTTTTTTTGTTGGAAGGGGGGCTATGTGGCCCCCCTTCTTTTAATGTTTTGTGGGACCTGGGGACCCCATCCCCCGGTGCATGGCCTCGTTTTAATTTTTTTTTAATTAATTAATTATTAACAGGGAAAGGGGGCCGCATGGCCCCCCTTCCCTGGGTCACTAATGGCCCCAGGGACCGGCCATCCTTTATTTTTTATTTTAGAGCTCCCCTTGTCCAAAAGCAATACTGCTTTGCTTCTTGGAAGCGAGAGCAGGTTTCCTGCTCTCGCTTCCAAGAAGCAAAGCAGTGTTTGCAATGACAGGGCGGGAGCCACACGGCTCCCGCCCTGTCATTGCAAATGGCAATGTCCCGGGGGTGGGCACCCCGGGACATTGCAGGAGCCGGCCTGGGGGGTGGCGGTCCCCAGGGCCATCGAGGGCTCCAGGAGGGGGGCTGCATGGCCCCCTCCCTTCGAGTGCAAAGCCCCGGGGAGGTGGTGGTCCCCGGGGCTTGGGGGGGCCCGTGTGGCCCCCCCATTAATAACAAAAGCCCTGGGGAGGTGGTGGTCCCCGGGGCTTGGGGGGGCCTGTGAGGCCCCCCTCATTAATGAAAGAAGCCCCGGGGAGATGGTAGTCCCTGGGGCTTGGGGGGGCCCGCGCGGCCCCCCTCATTAATCAAGGAAGCCCCGGGAAGGTGGTGGTCCCCGGGGCTTGGGGGGGCCCGTGAGCCCCCGCCTCAATTATAATAAAGCCCCAGAGAGGTGGCGGTCCCCGGGGCAGCATCGGGGGGTTGGGACCCCCCCACGCATTTATTGTTCAAGCCCCGGGGAGGTGGCGGTCCCCGGGGCTGCGGGGTGACTGCGTGCCCCCGCATACAATTAACTAAGCCCCAGGGAGGTGGTGGTCCCCGGGGCTGCGGGGGCCCCCACGGGCCCCCACTAATTAATTAGGCATTGCCCCCGGGACCTGGCCCACCCGGGGGCTTATAGAAAACAAAGCGCGGAAGCCCGCGCTTCATTTAAAAAAAAAAATTCGGCCGGATTCGTGCACCCAGCTCGAATACGGCTGTTTTTAAAAAAAAAAATGCTTTTTTTGGGCTTGGGGGTCCTTGTGGGACCCCCTGAGCAGGCCTAGGGGGTCAGTGTGTTTCTACCCTGCCCCCTTTTCTTGTTTTTTATCTTTGTTTTACCTTTTTCTTGTGACTCGGTTGCCGAGTCACAAGATGGCTGCCAACACATTCTGGTTTAGAGTGAAGCTCGTGCCCGGGAGAGTTCGCGAATCCTCCTTGGTGCTCAGATATCGATATTTTTATTTTTTGAATTTCTCAGCAACTACTGAATGGATTTACACCATTTAAAAAAAGCACGCTTTCTAGACCAAGACCTACCTTTTTGCCAAATTTGGTGTAATTCCGTTTAGCAGTTCGGGCTGTATCTTTGTCTAAAGTTTCCTATGTAAATTAACATGGAGAAAACCCGTTTTTGACCCCCCTTATTTCTCGGCTCCCGCTTGACGAATCACCCCGAAACTTACAAGACAGGAGCTGACCGGAGCGCCCTATTAATTTTGAAAATTATCAACCGGCGCCAAAGATATTGGCAAATCAAAAACGCTTTTCCTATGGAAACTAGGTCCTAACTATACCTACTGGCAACCGCCAGTAGGTAATATGTATATATATATATATATATATATATATATATATATATATATATATATATGTATGTATATATGACAGCCACAGTCCTGAAATGATCACACTCCTGATCAAGAAAGCAGGTACGGACCACAAATGCGGAGAAAGTTTCTTCTTTATTTAGTGCAGATTATCAAAGTGCCAGTGCATAGTTCGTCAGAAAGCAAGTGCCCAGCATGACGCGTTTTGACTGCCCAACGGCAGTCTTGATCACATGACGCGCTGGACCTATCGGTGCGTATATATGGTGAAATATTTAAACGCTCATGATGCATTTCATCCAATTAGTTGTAGACAGAGTGTAAACATAGAAAGAGGCCAATGTACGTACATGACAACACTCACTTTGTTGCAATACATTTCAGTTACATAACCCATGAAGACTTATTAATTAAGACATAATGCCTACATTTAAGCTTAGTGCTTTTAAATTCATGTCGTAAAACTGAAAAAAGGCTATACATCAGTAGATTTAAAACTTGTTCTTTTGACCAAACTTATAGCATAGTGCTATTTTTAATAAGTTTTTTTTAAAAACCTTTCAATTCTACGATGCAAGTACCTTTATTCTGGCCTCATACATTATTATATTTCGTACTCATAAAATTAGTCTACTCAATCACTAAATTGATTAATGACAATGTGCAAAATATGCAAAAAAGGGCTAACGTGATAGTGCAAAATGCAAAAATAAATATATACAATTAAATACATTGCAGCATTCTTATGCAGACGTCCCCTGTGTCATTTCTTTACTAGAATCTCTTATTCTGTTTCATAATTATATTTGGTCTATTTCCAATCTCCAGATTTTCCCATTCATTGTATCTAATAGGAAAGAAATACACTTGTTGTATTTTGTGTCAACTCATTATTGCTATACAAATGTTAACATATCAGCAACCCTCTAGTTGGAAATTACATAAAACTTGATTTGAACTAAAATAAAATCCCAGGTATGGACCAATGTCCTAATTATTTGATGTTAACCTGGTATTTCGATGTATAAAACCGGCAAGAGTCCTGTAAAACCACGTAAAACCGAGAAAATCTCAGATAAAACCTAGTAAAAACGAGATACCACCGAATAAAATCATCAACCTACCAGTTCACATAACAAATAAATAAATACATCCACAATACGGAACATATATAAAGCAGTAGAAGTGAAGGGTTTTAAAGGTGCATATAGTTACATTTATTACTATAGAATATAGATTAAGCAGCCATACATTTTCAATTCTAATTTTTAAAGTGCATACAGAGTAATAAATATTCAAAGTTTAGATAAAATCTCAGGACTCAAAAACAGGCAATATCCTTCACTAAAACCAGATTAAAAATCTAGGAGAACCCAGACTAAAAACCCAGTAAAAGGAAAGAGATAAAACCAATTTAAGAAACACATCTGGGACCTATCATATATAACCCTAGACCTCAATAAGATTCATAGAAAGTTGTGTAAATCATCAATATTGTTGAGGCCATTCGGCATTTTGGTGTCAAGTAACATGTATGTATATATATATATATATATATATATATATATTCACTAAAAAAACATAGGTTTCAGGGACGTTATAGTTAGAAATTAGCATTTAAAAAACCTTAGAAATTCACTGAAAAAACCACAGGTTTCAGGGACGTTATAGTTAGTTGGACATTTCACTCATACGAAACCAGAGAAATTCGGCCGTTATAGTTAGTTGAGCTAACTATAACTCGCGCCCCTGCAATGCACTGCTGATGACGTCACATATTACATTACTCATGACATGGTCAGTGACATCACTGATGACATCTCAAATGACTTCACTGATGATATCATCCACGTGATCATCAGATGTACCTCCTCACACCCTAAGATAACCTTTGATACACCCCCTCTAAAGACTACCATTCTCGAAACCATAGACACATCAATACCAGTTAGTACATACCCACTCACTGATTCATAGGTCTACACACACAGTCACTCATACACGCAGTCACTCATCAATATAGCCACTGTTATATGCACTCATACACCTATTCACATACTCACACACCGCCACCCACCCATACAGTTACTCACACATCTAGTCAGTCATGCAAAGAATCAATCACACTCCCATTTACTCACCTATACAGTTATACACACACCACCTCACTTATTCATACAGATACTAACACATACTTACTCTCTTATACAATCACTGACACAATAAACACACTTATCCATACAGCCACTCTCACACTCACTCTCACATATAGTCACTTATATAGTCCAACACTCACATATACTGCCTTTCACATATGTAGTTACTCACACATGTACCATTGAGACATCCATTCATTCACCAACACACCTATACACACACTCACCCACCTATAGAGCCCTTCACAGATGCACTCTTGAACCCATACTCCCAGTGAATCACCCACTCACACATCTATGCACAGAGCCACACACCCCCCACCCACCCACACAGACACTCAGGCACCCATACAAATACTCAGACAACCAATCAATATCCCATAAAGACACTCATGAAGCTACTCACCAACCCATACAGCCACTTGCACACCAACTGACAGACTGATACAGGCATTCACACAGTTTAGTCACTAACCCATGCATTCAGTAAGACACGTTTAATCACTCACTTATACAGTCAGTCACATACCTACTAAATCATCCATTCAGACACTCATACACCCACTCATTCTTCAATACACCATGGCCTATATATATATATATATATATATATATATATATATATATATATATATATATATAAAACATATTTAAACTTTACAGAAACACACAGTCACTGGATGATGTCATCAGTGATGTCATCAGTGATATCATTTGAGATGTCATCAGTGATGTCATCAGTGATGTCACTGACCATGTCATGAGTGATGTAATATGTGACATCATCAGCAGTGCATTGCGGGGGCGCGAGTCATGTGATCAAGGTCCAGGAGGGACCGAAACGCGTCATGGCCGACTGAAAATAAACATCTTTTGCACAGAAACGTGGTCGTGCCTGCTTTCCGTTTCCAGGACTGGTGAAAGCATTGAAGCAGTGCGAGAGGATATATATATATATATATATATATATATATATATATATATATATATATATATATATATATATATATAACATATTTAAACTTTACAGAAACACACAGTCACTGGATGATGTCATCAGTGATGTCATCGGTGATATCATTTGAGATGTCATCAGTGATGTCATCAGTGATGTCACTGACCATGTCATGAGTGATGTAATATGTGACGTCATCAGCAGTGCATTGCGGGGCGCGAGTTATAGTTAGCTGAACTAACTATAACAGGGGAATTTCACGGGTTTTGTACGAGTGCAATGTCCAACTAACTATAACTTTCCCTAAAACCTATGGTTTTTTCAGTGAATTTTAAGGTTTTTTAAATGCTAATTTCTAACTATAACGTGCCTGAAACCTATGGTTTTTTCAGTGAATTTCAAAGGTTTTTTAAATGCTAATTTCTAACTATAACGTGCCTGAAACCTATGGTTTTTTCAGTGAATTTCAAAGATTTTTCAAATGCTAGTTTGTAACTATGCCTACAGAAGTAGGACATGTGAAAAAGAAGAAAAAATGCACAGAAAGAAGCAAAAGAAATGTAGAAAGAAACAGAAGTCCACAAAGACGTAGAAAAATGCAGGAAGAAGCAAGACATGTGCAGAAAGAACCAACAGAGGAGCAGAAAGAGGCCTTGTTGCAAAATCATCCTGTGCCCACACCTTTTCCAGACGGGTACTGGTGGTAACTGACTCTGACTACCCAGGCCTAGAGCCAGTGCTATGGTAAAAGACACTTAGAATACAGTTAAAACACCTACATACACTAGGGAACACTATGCGTTGGGGTACCCCTGTGATTAGCATGACCTCCTCTGTAACTCCCTAGTACATAATAGGGCAGGGGGATTAAAACTACCTCTTAAAACACGCCATGGGGCGCGTTTGCACACTGGTGTAGGGAGGGGGGGTGCCTGAGGTGACATGTGTGCAAACACGCCCTGTGGCACGTTTTAAGTTGGGGAATTAATTCCTCTTCAATCCTGAGGGTCCCTGGGGGCTAACTAGCCCACCAGGTACCTCCAGTATGCGCCAGGAGCTGCCTTGCAGAGAGGTGTTCAGAGGCCACGCCCCTTTTACACCACTCTGCAACGCAGCTCTGTGGCGCTTACTGGAGGTACCTGGTGGACTAGTTGGCCCCCAGGGACCCTCCGGATGAGAGGAATTAATTCCCAACGTAAAACGCTCCACAGGGCGTGTTTGCACACATGTCACCTCAGGCCCCGCCCCCTCCCTTCACCACTGTGCAAATGCGCCCTGTGGCGCGTTTTAAGTTGGGTGATTAAGTCTCCTTGAATCCTGAGGGTCCCTGGGGTCCAACTAGCCCACCATGTAACTCCAGTAAGCGCCACAGAGCTGCATTGCAGAGAGGTGTAAAAAGGGGCGTGGCCTCTGAACACCTCTCTGCAACGCAGCTCCCTGGCGCATACTGGAGATTCCTGGTGGGCTGGTTGACCCCAGGGACCCCAGTATTCAAGGGGAATTAGTTCCCCATCTTACAACACGCCAGGAGGCACGTTTGCAGAGTGCTGCAGGGAGGGGCGGGGCCTCTCCGGCGCGATGCCGGTCTTTTTTTTTTAAATTTATTTTTTTAGAAGGGGGGCTGTGTGGCCCCCCTTCTTTTCCTATTTTTGGGCCCTGGGGACCCCATCCCCCAGGGCCTGACCCCTATTTTGTGAATATTTTAAAAAAACGGAAGGGGGGCCGCGTGGCCCCCCTCCTGAGGCCATTTTCGGCCCCGGGGACCCCATCCCCCGGGGCATGGCCATTGTTTTCTTTGTAAATAATTGGAGGGGGGCTGCGTGGCCCCCCTCCTCAGGCCATTTATGGCCCCGGGGACCCCATCCCCCGGGGCCGGCCTTTGCGTGTTTTTTTTTTTTAATTTTGTGTTTATTATGGAGGAGGGGGACCGCTTGGCCCACCTCCCGGGCCACTCATGGCCCCGGGGACCCCATCCCCCAGGGCCTGGCCTCTCGTTGGGGACCATGGGGGGGTCCCCAATCCCCCCACGGTCCCGCCGGCTCCCCGCGTCCTGCGGGAGCCGGCATTGCTTTTCCACAAGGGGAGCTGCCGACATGCAGCTCCCCTTATGGAAAAGCAATTCTGCTTTGCTTCATTGAAGCAAGAGCAGGTTTCCCTGCTCTCGCTTCAATGAAGCAAAGCAGAGTCATTGCAAACAGAGTCATTGCAAACAGCAGTGTCCCGGGGGTGGGCACCCCGGGACACTGCAGGAGCCGGCCAAGGGGGGTGGCGGTCCCCAGGGCCATCACGGGCTCCAGGAGGGGGGCCGCGTGGCCCCCCTCCCACCTGTTGCACAGCCCCGGGGAGGTGGTGGTCCCCGGGGCTCGTAACGGACCCCAAATTTACATTTTAAGTGCCCCGGGAGGTGGCGGTCCCCGGGGCATGTGGGGGCTCGAGCCCCCACACATGTATTTTTTTTTTTAAATGAATCCCGGGGGGTGGCGGTCCCCGGGGCTGCAGGGGGGGGCAGTGTGCCCCCGCTAATATAAATAATGAAAGCCCCGGGGGGTGGCAGTCCCCGGGGCTGCGTGCCCCCCGCAACTCATTATTCAAGCCCCGGGGAGGTGGCGGTCCCCGGGGCAGTGTGGGGGGGATTGGGGCCCCCCCCCACACTTCTTTTTTCACTGCCCCCGGGACTTGGCCCACCCGGGGGCTAATTAGTAACGAAGCGCGGGAGTCCACTCTTCGTTTTTTTGTTGTTTTGCGGCCGGATCCGCGGATCCGGCGCGCATTTTGCCAATTTAAAAAAAAAAAAAATGCTTTTTTGGGCCCTGGGGGTCCTTGTGGGACCCCTAAGCAGGCCTAGGGGTCAGGGTGTTTCTACTCTGCCCCCTTTCCTTTTCGCGTTTGTTTGACTCTTTTCTTGTGACTCTGTTCTACCGAGTCACAAGATGGATGCCAACACTTCCTGGTTTGGAGTGTTGACAGCCAATTAGCATGCAGCTCGAGGACGGGAGGGTGCGCGGATTCACCGCTGCCATAAATATAGAAACTTTTATTTTTGATTTTCTCAGCAACTACTGAACGGATCTACACCATGTTTAAAAAGGGTGCTTTCTGAACCAAGCACTACCTTTTTGCCAAATTTGGTGTAATTCCGTTCAGCAGTTTTGACTGTAGCCTTGCATAAAGTTTCCTATGGGAAATCGATTTTTGACTCTTATTTTTGAATTTCTCAGCAACTACTGAACGGATTTACACCATTTAAAAAAAGGTCGCTTTCTGAACCAAGCGCTACCTTTTTGCCAAATTTGGTGTAATTCCGTTCAACAGTTCAGGCTGTAGCCGTGTCTAAAATTTCCTATGGGAATTACCATGGAGAAAACACGTTTTGGGACCCCCTTTTTCTCGGCCCCCGCTTGATGAATCACCCCGAAACTTTCAAGACAGGAGCTGACCGGAGCGCCCCACTAGTTTTGAAAATTTCGCGATGATTCGTCAAACGACGCTAAAGTTATGGGGAATAGAATGTTACGAATTTCCTATGGATAATAGGTCCTAACTATAACTATCTACTGGCGACCGCCAGTAGATAATAATACACTCACCTGCAAAATACTTACATTTTCATGGTAAAGGGATGCTTTGTAAAGGCAAGTCGTGGTAAAAATATGCCTGGTAAAAGCATGAGTGGTAAAGGTGCATGCATTGTAACGCCTGCGTTGTAATGTCATGCATGGTAAAGACTGCATTGTAAATGCTGTTTCCCCAATTGGATATGCCCACGGGACAGCGCAGTGTTCGGAAGGCAGGTAGTGTGAATGAGAGCACTTAATTCCTCCATGGGAGGGATAGCGCCTGCACTTTATGTAGCTGCTAAGTGAAAACTACATAGGCGGTGAGGTGATAGACATACCATAGCACTCACATATATGGAAGGCTTTATGATAGCTTAGGCATCATCATGGCTATTGCGATTGTGAAGTTCAAAAGTTATTACAAATGCAGCAACGCCTGTTGCCGCGTGGTGAAAGGCCCTTTGCAAAGCTGTACTGGTCACCTTTTTGTTGCTTATTGTTATATTTGGGTGTTAAACTGGTACTAATGAGGGTCAACCAATGCCTAGACAGTCTTGCCAAGTTTAAAAAAGATTAAATAATGGAGTAATACTATTGCAAAATGTGCCGCATTATGCTGCATAATTGGCTTTTCTTGCCGCAAAATTGGCTCAACCCTGCCACATAATTTGGCCCTCCCCTTCCTCATAATTCAAGTTGCCCTAAGAATCATGCACCACATTCCCTGCATGCTGAAAGCGATGGGAGCAGGCTCTGTGAGCTAGGGAGTGCCAACAGGGTCGGAGGGACCCATAAGGCAATCAGGCAGTGCCAGTGGCGGCTGGCACGGATCTGGGGTGGCGGGGCAGGGGGCGAAGGGGTAAGGGAGTAAAAAAAGAAAAATACACTTTCCTCCTCGCCACTCTGTCCCACGTCGTTTCTCCTCCATCGGTCGAAGCAGCCAGACTCCCCCGAGCCAATCACAATGCTGCAATGCAGCGTTGTGATTGGCTGCCCCCTGTTTCCCTGATATTAAAACAACCATTGCATGTAGCAAGCTCAAGTCCAGACAGACTTCCATATCTAGTAAAACACTTATACAGCGTATCTTTACTGCTTCAATCTGCAAACATGAGCTACATTTTTAGCTATTTAGTTCACTAATCAGGGCCTTTTTTATTTTGTTGCCACTTGCCTAATTTCAGTTCTAGTTCGACCCTGAGTTCCGAGAGTGACCTGGCCTTTACTCCAGACCCATTTCAAGATGGCGGCATTCATGGGGGATGTTTAGTGCTTGTACATGTGAGATTGTATTTTTCCCATACAGTCCCTCATTCATTTGCTTTGCCAGTCGTCAGAGGGCTGTGCTCATAACAGCTCTCAAAGCACCAGGGCGTCTCGAGCATCTGATATGACAGCAATTGGGGGTGCAGAGGAGCTGAACGTGGCAGAGGTGCAGAGGATCAATACTGCACTCTTACAATAGCATGGCACCATGGATCGACATGGAGAACTTAATCAGAGACAGGTCAGGTAGAACACAATCAGAAACAATGTAAGCTCCCCTTACTTACACTGCAGTAAGATAAAGCATTTTCAGTTGCAGTGCAACCTTCCCCCACATACAAATCAGGTACAATCTGGGCAATGGCATGCAAATTTAAGAGGTTCCAATCAGACCCAGTATACTTGGCTGCCATAAATTTCCTGATTTTCAGCTCTAAACCTCCTCTGGAAGAAACCCTTGAGGGTAGTAGGAAGGTACAATATATACTTCATTTTGGGCCTAGAATTAATGTGCAGTGCGCAATATAAATGTGTTCATGGTAAGGTGTCCAGACGTCCCGTATTTGCTGCCACATTCCTATTTTTTGGACTTCTGTCCTGGCTTTCCAACAGTTTTCTTCTGTTAAAATATTCGTCTCTGTTTTCAGAGAGACCAGCAACAACGAGCTGTGTTCTTACTTCCATCAGCACCTTTCTTGACAATGCTTACTCCATGGATAAAAGGCTAGCGTGCGTGATCTCAACCAGCTTTTTAGGTCTCGCCTAGCGTTGCTGCGCACATGCGCAGCAACGCTCGGCGAGATTTATTGCTTACAAGGACTTTCAGAAGAGGGCTTTAAGCCCCGCCCCTCATTTCCATTGGCTGGCGTCACCGTTTATGCTAAACGGTGGCCTGCCATTGGAAATGAGGGTTTTTGGTTGACACCCTTTCGCCTGCGAGCCGGACTGGCTCGCCTGCTTTGCTGCTGTCGCAAAGCACTTTCTTATCTTTATGGGGCCATGTGTTTCAAATTAGAAACACATGGCCCCATAAAGACAAGAGATCCCCATGCTCCGGCTGCAGCGCGGTCCTCTTTCACTTTCGGGACCGCGCTTGTTGTAGTAACTGTGTGTGCAAGCTGTTCAGACACAGGGGTTTCTCTTGGGGCAGGACACATTGTAATCCTCTCACCCAGCAGGAAATCACATTGTAAAGGGACAGTTTCAGGGGGCTGAAAGAAGACAAAAAACACTCCCACCCATGTTACACATCTGTTGTAAAGCATAGGGACTCTTCCCCGAAGATGACATGGATATCTACAGGCTGACTCATCATTGTAGCCCTGAGTGCAGAGCTGGCTGTTGCGATGCAATGTGGCTTCGGACCCTCGGTGTCCTCCTGCCTCATCCAAGGCCTTTGCATGTCTGTGAGGAGGTCTGTTTCTGAAATTTTAAGTGTCTGTCGCGTTATTTTGCTGAGAGGTGTCCATCATATTTTTGTGTTATGCTGCTTGCCCGGGCCTTGGGGCAGAAGCTGTGCTGGAGGCAGGGACCGGACTTATGGCATTTTTGCACGTGATAATCTTGTGGCAATAAAATTGCTGCGTGACTAATAAATGAAAAACGGCGCGTCCCGGATACTTTTCTCTCATTCACCCATTCCCTTTGCCAGAGTTCGTAGCGCTGAAGTGCAGGGCCCCTGGGTGCTGCAGCAGCACCCCAGCTTTGCTGTGGACAGGTGGGTGAGAGCTGCAGTGGTGCCATCCCTGAACCCCTGTCCTATCGCCCCCGCTGCCCTCGCGCTAACAGCGGCCCCCAGCTTCCACTAGGAGAGCTTTCCGGGCCATTAGGAGTGCCCCGCTGTAGTAACCTTCTGAATGTCACATGTGCCCTGAGATTCGCGTGAGTGGGCCCGGCCTCGGGTTTCTGGCGTGTTCACACTTGAGTGGGAGAAGCGCTGTCCTGTCATACTTCATCGGAGCTGCACTCACACCAGGGTCTGGAGCCGGTAGGAGGCCGAGAAGGGGACCTGCGATGTGAGCGCCATGTGGAGCGAGGAGTACCACTGGCAGCACATCCACGGGTCAGTGCAGTGTCTTGGGGTGCAACGGGCTGGGGGGAGGGAGGGAGCGGAGACAAACCTTGCAAAAGTTGGCATTTACTTTCTATTAATAGGGTATGTCAAGCGCCTTTCGTGTATCGCAGCGCTAAGGTACCATAGACTCATTCCCTTTGACTGTCATTTTTATCTCCACAATATATACAACGAACCCGTGTTATCTTCTCCCTTCGCCCCAGTGATAATAAATCACTCCTGAGACCAGTTCATCCTCTGTCATTGTACTGGACTGGTTTAGTCCGAGGCAATTGATACTTATTGATCCGCCTCTAAGTACAAGCCTGTCGCCAAGGGTGTATAGGCTGTTTGCCAAGTCTGGTTATGTGGCAGTGGCTAAGATTCGCGGTATACATGTGGACTTACACGTAGGCATGCAAAAACAAGAGGATTGCCAATTACAGGTCGTTTACAAATGGATTTTCTGAATAGTTTTTCTTTATTGAAAGTAGAGCATGTGCGCACTTATATTATATTACCCGATCCAAGGGTTTGTCAGAAAGTGCACATTCTCAATCTTCTTTGAAAGCCAATGAGGTCTTACAAAGCTTTTCTTTTGCTGCTCGTTTTTTTGGCCGCCCCGCATTTTTCAGTTTTTGACAGGGGTACATAGATGGCTTTTGGGATTTCAATGGTGCTTGGACCAAGCACACGAGGGTTTCAGTTGTAAACAACCATTTGCAATGCAATAGGTCTAGCAGTTGTGGGAGTTTGAGCTATTGGCATTGTAAACGGCAATGCCTTTTATTTACGTGTTGGTTTTTAAAACATAAATAAAAGGCATTGTCATTTACGATGCCAATAGCTTAAACTCTCGCAAATGCGAGACCTATTGCATTGCAAATGCTTCTTTGCTTTGCTCGCTAGACACCCAGTGTGACCCTGCTGAAAGCACAGTAAATGGAGTCTCCATGCAGCAGCTCAGATGGCATCACCGGCTCATCCTCCTCTTAGCAAGGTTTATTACCCTAATCTTTTCTTCACCCAGCAAGTCAAAGTAATGTATCTGCACCAAAATATGCAGTTGTTACAGAATGTCCACTTCATTTTCCTAGGGTGATTACTATAAAAATGCTGGTCATATATTTATTACTTGTGAAGTGAGTACCCCCTGTAGGTTAAAAAGTGAGATATATATAAAACTGTCTTATGAGCTGCGTGTTATAAGATCCCATGTCAGTGAGTGCTTTCATTGTAGACCTATGCTCATAGTGGCTGCCAAAATGCAGTCCTACTATGTTTGTGGTCTATATCAGTTTTTGATTTTGGACATCTGGTCGCCTACCTTGTGTCTCAGCAATTAAAGACAGGAAGATGTTAGAACTGGCCACTGAATAGAAGCAATGATTGTTAAGGCCTTCACCCTCCCCACCCCCCCACCCTCCTATAGATGTCCAAAATTATCCTTCCAGATGGAGGGTTGTCAGTAATGATTGTGGACACCTAGATATGGACCAGAAGAAGTCAAAGGGCCCGATTCACAAAAGTAAACTGAGTCAAAAGTCTAACTTTTTGACTTTTGGTATTTACATAGGGCCTTTACGAGCAGTAAAGTTAGACCTATGCCTCAGTTTAATTTAAGATTTGGTCTTAAGTTTACCTGAGACTAGACGTTTTGTGTCTGATTATCAAGTTTTGTGGTCCAAGGACCCATCTGTGCCCCCCTCTGCTGTCTGGGTCGACATAGCATCTGCCAACCCATGTAACGCCGCCAGTCTTTCTTGTGCCGTCTGAGATGCGTTGGGTTTCTGCAATGTAGCTCTCCTGGCAGATCGCTGTGATCACCTCCGATTCGGTCTATTTGCCGCCGCAGGGCAACCCCTCAGCCGCAGAGGCGGCGCCCCTGTCTTGCATGTCTCCAACCAACACCATACAGCTTCCGAGGAGTCATAGAAGTGTGTCTTACCGTCCAGGTTTATTTGGAGCTTGGCTGGGAACATTAAGGAGTACTGGATGCCTGCCTCTCGCGGGGCCTTTTTTGCCTCCAGGAATAAAGCCTTCTGGGCCTGCAGCTTTGCTGTGAAATCAGGGAATATCGATACCCTACTATTGTCAATCACATATGGACCGTTGGTGTGAGCATTGTAGATTATAATATCCCTGTCCCTGTAGTGCAGGAGCCTCTCCACCACAGGGCGGGGGGGTCGCCCCAGTGCTAGTGGGCATGCTGGTACTCAGTGCACCCTCTTTAGGGCAAAGAACTGCGTGAGTAGTCCCGGAGCCACCGTGGTCCGAAGCCAGCCCACAAGAAAATCCACCATATCCGTGTTCTCTGCGACACCCACCACTCTAATATTATTGCTACGGTTCTGGCCTTCTGTGTCTTCAGCTCTCCGTTTGAGTATCATCACCCTGGCGGTCAAGTCGTCAAGCTTGCAGGACCCGGCTGCTTGTTCTGGCTGCAGTACCTCTACTGCCAGTTCTACTTCCTTCATTCTATCCACTAGCTTGTGGTTTTCCACCTGCAGAAGGCCCAGCCCAACAGACACTGCCCCTATGTCCTGTTGCAGAGTGGCTTTTGTGTCCGCAATGGCAGCCAGCACTTTATCCAAATGCAAATGTATTGATTGATGATCAGTGCCCTGCTCTTCCACCCCAGGTCCTGCAGCGGCCAAAGAAGGCTCTCCCCCCTCCGGTGGCATTCCCCTCTGTTTCGGTCTGAACATGCCCATTATGGTCTCCTTCTCCAGCCTCATCCACGATGTGGGAGAGGCCCAACCAATTCCATCTTCTCTGGGTGCCAGCCAGCCAACCTTGTGGGGCCGCTCCCGTCCAACAGTAGCATGCACAGTGTGCAGTGTCCGACTCGACTCAGCACTAGCACAGTGTAAATCCCAGCTAACATGACAGTCTTCACTACTGTGGTGCACACGTGAGTGTTCCAAAACTGTCATGCTCAGTTCTCCCTGTGGCAGCTGTAGCCCAGCAACTCTCAAACATAGGGCCCAGGATCTCACCTCTGCAGCACTCTCGCACATAGTCACCCAACCTGGGACCCCTGTCCTGTCTGTGGGCGCACATGCACACAATCTTCCCAGCACTCAAGGTGGTGTTTCACTGGGTCTCGGTGGTGGCCCCGAGCCCAGGCCTGGCCTCAGCCCTCTCTGCCCACCAACTGATCGGGGCTCTCCCCAACTCCAACCGGGATCCAGGTGGGCCTTCGCCTCCCTTAGTGTGTCATTGCTGTTCCTCTGTCCTGATCCTGGGCTCCCACCATATGACCAGGGGGGCCCCGGTCTCCCCGGCCTCCACTCATTCCCTTCGTCAGGCTCCCAATGCTCCTGCCTACTTTCACCACCACGGTCCTCCTCAGGGCGTAAGGGACCCTCTTTGCACCACGTCCGTCAGGGGCTGATGTCGGCCCCAGAGTTTTCTCCCTCTGCGGCCATCTCCTCACAGCCTTCACAGCAGAGTCACATCGAGGCCTCCAACGCTGTGCAGACGTCGCTCCTGGTCCACAGCTCCGCACCGGGTCCCACTTTACCCTGGCCAGGGGGCCAGTTCCACCTGTCCTCTCCATCTGGTCTCGAAGGAGGCTCCAGTCGGGATCACCCCCGCGGCGGTCACTGCCCAGGGACTCTTCCAGGCAGCCACCTTTCTCTCAGGTGGCCCCACCATCCGCATCAGTGACCCAGCGGCCACGTTCACCTGCAAGGCCCCTGCAGCAGCAGCCTCTGTGTTCCAGAGCGGGGGCCATCAGATCACCTCTGGGCTTCTGAATTTCCCCCCGTGGAGGTGGCAGCATGTCTACTCCCCCGGGCAGAGAGTCAGGGAGGCAGTGGAAGCACCCACAAGGCTCCTCCTCCTGATCTGGTCTTGCCGCAGGGCTGCCTACCACGAGGAGGCCTGGGCTCGTCCACGACCTGCCATTCTGCTTTCCCAGACCTTATTCTGGCCCTCCACGCCGTCTTCCCAGGGAGCTCTTACTAGCTCCCACTTGCCGCACCAAGGCTCCCAGCTGACTAGGGTATGGTCCAGGGCCACTGCCACCCCTCCGGCGGTTCAGTGCATCAGGATTAATGATGGGCCGGAGCGGAGCCGATCGTTCTCGCGTCCGCCATATTCCATGCCTTAGCCACGCCCCCCAGTTCCACTCTTCAGTTTAGGTAATACAGCCTTTCCTCTGCCCATTAGGGCCCAGTGACCTCTTACCTGCCTGCCATAATCTCAGAAAGCCAGTGGCAGATTTACACTCTTACTTTGTTTCGCTACTCATTTAGTAGCCTGCTTATGCTAGAAATTGAGTACCTGATACAGAGCACCTCTGAGGCCCTGATGATAACAGGCCCTGTGCACACACATTTAAGTTTTACAACACACAGTAAACGTTGTATGCGAAAGATGACAGGAGAAACGTTCTTCGGTATTCATTTAATGAAGTGTGGATTCATTTGCCAGCAAACACGTGTTTTGTCACTGGGTGTGTAACCCTTGACTTCTTCAGGGCTCAAACGCAATATGGTAGGACTTTAGACCTTATGCCTGGTGATAATTTCAACGAAATTAGCCCCCACCGCAGTGACATCAGCCCCCAGCTCGGCAGCATGCCAAAACGCCCGGTAGCCAGTCCGGCCCTGACTCTGGTGCCAGACATACTCTTATTGGGGATGAATGGTTGAAAGAATTTCCTAATGTATGCTTATCTCCTCCAGATATCAAGTTAGTGGGGTATGGAAGAAAACCCATAGATGTATTGGGATTTTTCACATCTACTACAAGTTTTAAAGGAAAGTCTATTTCTTCAAAAGTATATGTTGCAAGGGAGGGTTCATGCCTTTTGGGTTGGCCTCAGCAGAGAGATCTTATGATCACGCTTGATCCTAATCATCCTGATCAAGTTCTTGGATACTCAGATTTGATATTTCACGTTGATATTGATCCTGCATCTGAGTGGGAAAAACGTTTTCCTAGTGTATTCTCATCTTCTAAATTAGGTCTTCTTAAAAATTTTGTTCACAAAATAATTCTTAAACATAACGCTATACCCAAGGTTCATAAGGTTAGAAATGTTCTGTTGCATTTAAGAGATGCTGTCAAGAATGAACTAGAAAGATAGTGTTGTCTCGATATTATTGAAGAAATAGAATCTTCAGAATGGTTGTCACCCGTTGTTGTCGCACACAAGCCTAATGGTCAAGTGAGATTGTGTGTGGACTTAAGAGATCTCAACAACAATGTGTGGGTGGACAGACATCCTCTGCCCAATATAAGGGAGATGTTTGCTAAACTTAAAGGTGCCTCAGTGTTTTCAACCCTTGACTTAGCTAACGCTTATCATCAGATAGCTCTTCATGAGGATAGCAAACATCTTACCTCATTTATTACATCTGAGGGTGCTTTCAGATACAAACGAATGCCTTTTGGGCTAATATCTGCATCTTCTGTTTTTCAAAGATTAATGCATAAGTTGTTTAAAGACATCGACAACGTATTATACTTTCAAGACGATATTCTTGTTTTTGCTTCTAATTCACAGGAACATACTAATATTCTTCACCAAGTTTTATGCATTTTACAAGACAATGGTTTGACCTTGACAAAAGACAAATGTAAGCTTGGAGTGACTTCTGTTGATTATTTAGGTCATTCTATAAACAAACATGGTATTTCTCCTAAGCAAAATCTTGTCAGAGCTATCGAGCAAGCTCCAGAACCTCAAAATAAGGACCAACTTAGATCTTTTCTAGGTCTTGCAGAGTATTATGCTAAGTTCATACCGGCGTTTTCTGACAAAACTGTACATATGAGAACCCTGATGGAAAAGAATCAATCATTTTTGTGGGATGACAATTGTGCCAATGAATTTAAACAATTGAAAATGTGTATTTCTTCTGCACCTGCTTTAGCCACATTTAACACTGCTTATGATTCTGTAATTGTTTCTGATGCCAGCAATGTTGGTATAGGTGCTGTCCTCATGCAGAATCAAAATGGTCATTTAGTGACAGTTGCTTTTGCATCCAGACCGTTAAGAGGTGCTGAGTGCAAATACTCCACTTTAGAAAAAGAAACTCTAGCATGTTGGTGGGGTATTGAATATTTTCGTAAGTATGTTTATGGCACTGTTTTCAAGGTGAGAACAGATCACCGTCCTCTTGTTGATTTATTTACAACAAAAGGTTATGGTAGGGCCACTTCTAGAGTGGCCTGGTGGCAGTACAAATTACAAGATTTTCATTTCAAGGATGAATATATTCCTGGGGTAAAAAACATTCTTGCTGATTGTTTGTCGAGATTGCCTGTAGCTGATGACAATGTTGTTGAGGAAGATGATGATTTAGAGAAAGTTATTTCAATTTGCGAGGTGTGAAGGGATGTATACAAGAAGATCAGTGGAAAGTGGCATGTGACAAAGATGTTGTTCTGAAAGAGGTCATTGGTTACATCCATTCTTCATGGCCTAGGAAGGTTGATATTTCAGAAAGTCTTCTTCCTTTCTTTCATGTTGCCCATGAATTATCTCTACATAATGATGTTCTAATGAGAGGTTTGCAACTTGTTGTACCTGTAGAATTGCAAGAAACTGTTCTTGATATGGCGCATGAAGGGCACCCCGGTATGACCAGCATGAAAAGGAGAATTAGAAGCGAGTTTTGGTGGTCAGCAATGGATAAGGGTGTAGAACGAAAAGTCAGAGATTGTATAGAATGTTCCATTAGTGACAAATCCCAGAAAACCGTTTCTTATGAACACCTTCCTGTTTCTAGACCGTCACATGTATGGCAATGTGTATCTCTTGACATAGCTGGTCCAATTAGTTTGGGCCATAATCCTATGTATGCCATAGTTCTTATTGATCAGTTATCCCAGTGGCCTGAGGTTAGATTAGTTCCCCATGTTACATCGAAAATTGTGATTCAGTTTCTAAATGATGTTTTTGAAAGAGAAGGGTTTCCTGAATCGCTTCATACCGACAATGGGGTACAATTAACATCCACTGAAATGAAAGTTTTTCTTGACAGTCATGGTATTGTTCATAAACGCTCATCTGTTTATTATCCCCAGAGCAATGGAATTGTGGAGAGGTGGATCAAGGTGTTCAAGGAAGGGTTACAACTAGCCGTTTCCAATGGAAAAAATTGCAATCAAGCCATCAAAGAGGTTCTTTGAGTTATAGAAATACTTCTAGGTGTAACGGGGATTTATCTCCTTTTGAAAAAATGAGGGGAAGGAAGAGTGTGTGTAACATGAGTCAAGCATGGATGAGAGATCTATTGTGTAGTAAAGAAAAGGATATGTGTCGGGCTAATCAAGATCGGCATAGTAGAGATGTGATTTCTCCTGTGAAGATAAATGATTGGGTTCGTGTGAAGAAAGGTAGAATTGTGAAGTCTGGTGAGTCCCGGTTTTCTCTTCCTTTGAAAGTGGTCAGAGTTGGTCGTCAAGTTGTAGTACTTTCAGATGGGAACGTTTTGAGTTTGTCCAAGGTGGTGAAAGTTCTTCAGTGGTTGTGGCCTACTGATAAGACTGCTGATTCATCTATTACAATATCTCCTAAGATCTCTTGCAATGGAACAAATTGGCTCAAATTTGTGCCTCAACAGTCTGACAGTCCAGTTAAGTATTCAGTACAAAGACAACGCCAACGTCCTGTCTGGTGTAAAGATTATCATTTGGATTAATGTAATTTCTTTGCTTTTAGTTATACATGTTATATTATTCTTGTACTTATTTTACTGTTTCATTATGTTAGTTCTTTATTGTAATTTTCATATTCCTTTATTTTGCCTTCGTGTTCTTCACTGTTTATGAAGTGGGATGTGTGGTGTCTTGCTGTTCTCTTGGAATCTGGAATACAGCCTGTGTTCCAGATTCCAGGACGGACGGTTTGGCCCAGGCTATTTTGAAGAAGCTGACTTCACGATGCTCTGAAGAATAAAACTACTAACCTTATATCCTGAGTGCTGTTGTCATTGGGATTACGTAACTTCACATAGTGCCATGAGTCATTCCTTTTTAAAGGTGGGGTTTAAGTAGCAGTGCTTCGGCATTTCACAATGGTCTGATGCCCCCGGAGATCTTGAGTTTTTCTGCCAGGAAGCGTGGAGTGGACATGTGTATGGCCTTGTGTCTTATACAAGCAGTCTTGTTTATGACCCTGACTTCAATGGGCAGCCAGCAGAGAGTAATATCGGTGAGATGTGATTATTTCTTTTGGCTCTGGAAACAAAGCACCCTGACAAATGTAGGATAGACCTAAGGAGAGAGTGATGGGTCTATGGGAGAACAGTCAAGAGAGAGTTAGAGTAGTCCAGTCTTCAGAGCACCGAGGAATAAACCAGAGTTTTCAAATCTTGCTCTAGAATGAAGCAGTGGATTCCCCAGGTAAGGCATAGTTGATATTGAGCATTTTTGGCCATGGTGTTGGTTTGCAATTTAAGATTTATTTGTTTATCTAGGATGACTCCTAGGCATCTTGCTCCATCAACAATGGTGGGTTTACTATTTAGGATGTTGAGTGTGTCCATCACTCAGCACTGGAGTTGGTGGTTGTGAAGAGAAAATGAGGAGGAATTCGGTTTAGAAGGGTTTATTTTTAGGTGGTATGAAACCGTCCAGTCTTAAACAGTAGTTCAGGTGTTACCAACATGTGAGATGTCATTCTGAAAGAAGACCTTTAAGTACAGTTGGGTATTGTCTGCATATTGATGATGGAGGATTCCATTTTTTAAGTACGATTCCAAAGGGCTCAATATAAAGGTTGAAAAGAGTTGGAGCAAGAATGGATCCCTGAGGCACTCCTTGTTCTACAGCCATCCGTGTTGAGAAACAATTGCCAATTTGTAGCATCTGTGAACTGCCTCTGAGGAATTATTCAAATCATTTGATGACAGTGCCATCAATTCCCGTTCGATTTTTGAGTTTATCATGGAGCATAGAATGGTTGACTGAATCAAAAGCTGTTGAAAGGTTGGGAAGAATGAAGAGACAGGTGTTGCCTGAATGTAGGACTCTGAGTGCAGCCTTGATTTAAGTCAGATTGATATTCATTCAGGAGGTTGTTGTCTCTGTTGTGATGAGTAGGTTGATCAGCGATGAATCTTTTGATGATTTTTGGCAAGAATGGGAGGTTGGAGATAGGGAGAAAATTGTTGAGGTTGTTCGTAGCTGGAAAGGGATTTTTAAGATGTGTGGTGACTTCGTCCGTCTTCAGGCAATCACAAAATATTCCTTGACTGAATGATAGACTCACCAGTATTGTCCACTAGGGGAATGTGTGTGTAAAGGTCTTTGGCTATGTTACCCGGGATAGGGTCCATACAGTGGTTTGATGGTTTTGTTCTCATGATAGTCTTCAGTAAGTTTTCTGCTCTAATTATGTCAAATAGCTGCCAAGTGTTCTTGGATTTGCATAGTATTGGAGTATTGAGATAAGGGTGTTTGTCTTGGCACAGAGGTGGTTTTGTTTTGGTGTTAAAGAATTGTAACATTTCTTCTGCTTTTGAGGTTGGGTTGACAAATGTCATATATATGGACCTAGAGGGTTAATTGACTGCTTTGACCAGTTCAGAGAGTTGTCAAGGTCAGTTCTTGGCTGAGTCGAGGCGTGACCTGAATTAATTTGTGTTTTCACGGAAACTATGCTTTTGGTAGAGTGATTGTGCGTTACAGGGACATGTGAGGTTAAAGGTGGAGGGGTATTGTCTCCATTTCTTCTCCAGAGTTCTCAGGGCTCTTCTTTCGTCATATAATGCTTTGATAAACTAGGGATCTGATGGCTTGGGTCTTTTCTTTTTGCTCTGGAGTGGAGCAGCTTCAGCAAGCAGATATGCAAGGCAGGTAAATCAATGTGCAGATGCCTCATTGATATTTGAATCTAGGCTAATGGGTGGTAGAATGTTATGTGCATTGTCGAATAGAATGTAGACATTAATGTTATTAGTGTGGCAAAACCAGGCAATTACTTTTTTTGATTAGCCCCTGGTCACGGAGTGTGAGAGTCACATAGAGAAAGGGATGAGGAATGATCAGACCGGTCTAATGGTACAGGCTCATCCACGAAGAGTAGGTTGTCTATTGAGATTATCAAGTCTAGTATGGCCCCTTTAATGTGTATTGGTTTTAAGATGTGTTGGGTCAGATAATTCCCAGTAATAAAGGAGGCAAGATGGTGGACCTCTGAGTCTTCTTTGATTCACCAGTGAAGATCGAAGTCTCCCAAAAACATCGCTTTGGCACTCCGCATTGATTGATTATTTGCAAGATCCATTAATTCCTCATTAAAAGCCATATTGTCACCTGGTGGGTGATAGATGTCATGTAATTTGAAAGGAGGGCTGAGTTGTACGTGTAAAACTATAGATACCCATTTAAATGTGGCGAAAGAGCAGTTGGGTGACTCGCTGCATTGTAAGAATTCTTGGAATATGGCAGCAGTGGCCCCCCCTACTCTCCCAACACGATCGTTGCAGATGATGGAGTAGTTTGGAGGAAGTAGAAGGTCCATTAAGTTGTGTGATGTGTCAGAGATTGCCAGCTTGTGGTTCATTGCTTATCCACAGCTATGTAGCATGCAGTGTAAGGTTGAGGTGACGGATTTAGTAAGAGGAGTGTCTAGAGATGTAGTCGCTATAGGCATAATGTTCCTGTGAGCCTATGTGGGCTCGCTGTGGAGATCAGCTAGGGCTTTTGACATTCGGAGATCACTGTCATTAGAATTATCTAAGGGTTGGGGGCCTAGGAAGGTCAGTGTGTAGTTGGTAGGTGCTGGTATGTAGTTGTCCGCTGAGCCTCGCTTCTTCCCAAGAGTGTGTTAGGGCTGATTCGGGGTTTGCATGGAGAGGTGTGGTGAGTGTTGTAGAGGCAGTGCAAGGGCGACTGTTGTAGAGACAGATAATGTAAAGAATTCACAGATTTTCCGGAAGGCACCATATAGTAGAAAGGTGGGCAATGATTTACTTTAGCTGAGATGTAGTGGGACAGTTTCACAGGGATGGTTATCGGGGAGTGTAAAGATGCCAGCTGGTATGAGTAGTCTGGTTGGTATGGGTAGGTTAATCAATCATGTGTTTAGGTGTCAGTGGGAAGAGGGGGAGTAGAATAGTCCAGGTGGGTGCTCAGTAAATGTGGATAATTATCTTTGTGCGGTCAGATGAGGAGGGGAAGGGTGAGTGTTGATATGGGAGGGTGTTGTATAGTGAGGTGAAGAGAATAGTGGGAAATCTGAAGGATTGCAGCAAGAGTTATTGTGGATGACGAGGGTGTTGTCGGGAGTAGGAATCATAAGGCAAGATTGTTCGATTCTGTGTGTAGGTGCTGATAAGGCATGAGGGGAATAATGTAGTCCATGTGGGTAATCAGTGAATGGAGAGAGTGTCTCTTGAGTGTTCAATAGTGGTGGGTGTAAGGTGATACGGGAAGGTATGGTATCATGGGATTAATTATTCTGTGTGTAATCAGATTGTGTGGAGGTAATCCAATGAGTTTTAAAAGGGGATGTCTAGTTTTGAGACGTTACATGGTGGGGCAAATGGGGCATAAGTGCTAGCTGGATGAGATGAGGAGTTGAGTGGAAACATCATGATAGGGATAGGACTCATAGTCCTTGAGTGTGAGTTGGTGGATGATCAAAAGTATGGTTGGGATAGCGAGTTGGGTAAAAGTTCTGTGGGGCTTATTAGGATGTCGGGCGGACTTGCATCTGCACTACACTGTTGCGGGAAAAGGAACCGCCTGACCATGGGTCGTCAGTTCCGACATCCCAATTTGGATGCGACCACCCATAGGGCGGTCGGAAACATCCATTCTACAATAGAAGCTTGTGCGGCGCGCGGAATAGGCCCACAGCACAAGTTTCCATTGCAGAATGGAGGTTTGAAAACATCCCTGCACCGTGTGGCAGGCACCATGTGGTGCCTGCCACACGGTGCAGGGATGTTGAAGGGGGCACCATAGGTGCTCCCAAGGCCCCATTGCGGAGGGCCAGGGGGGAAGGGGGCCCTGAAAGGAGCCCTCAATGTCGCTTTCCGACAGCCTTTGCATGTCAGAAGGGTCGACATGGAATGGCTGTTGGAAACAGACATCATAATTTCAACAGCAGAACTATCGTAATGGTGCGGGCAGACGGCAGGGGCAGATGTCGGTGGGCGTCAGACCCACCAACATCATAATTAGGTCCTTTGTTAGGGATCAGACTCATGTTGCCTTCGTGTGGGTTGGTGGGGAAGCAGGGATTCATGAGATCTAGTAGCGTAGGTGGAGCAGTGTAAGTGGAGTCAGTTAGAATGTCAGGAGGGGTGACGGAAGGGACTGGTGATGAGGTACAGAGCAGAGCTGGGGATAGTTGGTCAAGTAGAGCGAGACAGAGATCAGTGGACTGAATAATTCTCTTTCCATTGTGGTAGATGGAGATGGTGATTGAACTATTGAATAGAGAGGAGGGAGAAAGTCTAAGCTTGCTGCCATTAGGAATGTTGGATGATGATGTGACATTAAGCTTACTGTGGAAGGTATTGATCCAAGATATAATGTTGTGGGTGAAGAAGATGAGGTTTGTTCTGAACTCCCATAATGCACACTATGATATTGATCGGCAAAGAGGGTGCCTGGAAATTCCTCTAGGGTACTGTGTTTATATTTTTTCGCTGGAGCTTTGGTGAGATTAGGAGGATTTTTAAATTTAAATGAGTTGGCACCCGCCTTCTCCAGCTGATTGACATTGTTGAGTAATTGTTCAGAGGGTGGGTTTGGAAAGAGGACATGAGACCTGAAGTCATGAGGGTTGTGAAATGAACGACTAAAACAGTGGTATGAGACTAATTGTGCTTACTGAAATAATGTGGGCTACCAGACTTTAGGGTAGAGGGCATGAGGGGAGAGAGGAGAAGCGGAATTAGTCGACTTTAGAGTGCTCAGCTGTCTCTGTTTCATCACATTCAGTTAACGAACAGAATGTTCCCGGTCACATTTTTATTTACTCTGCAGCCTCTTACCACCAAGCTGCCAAGAGAGCCCCAGGGATTTCTACGGGGAACTTTGTGATCCCATGTTCAACTCCTCGTTGTGGTATGACTCTGGAGGGTCTTCTATTGGGAGGGAGAGGGTGTTGATATGTAGTAGATGAAGCATGTAGTTGGTCATCTGTGGTGATTAGAATGGGTCAAGAGTTACAGAGGAAGGCATGGCTACTCCTGGTAACTGAAGGGGTCAGAGAAGGAAATAGTTAGCCCTGATAAGAATCACAGGAACTGGGTCACTCAGAGGATCGACCACCTGCTGTGATTTGGGCATGTGAGATGGGGAGGGTCGCAAGAGAAGCTACCCAGATCCAGAAATAAGCTACCCAGTTCCAGAAGTAAGCTGTCACCCCCGTAGAGTGAAGTAGTTAGCTCTCCTGAGTGTGGACAGCGACAACCCACAGTTTGTTTACAGCAGCATTATTGATCTACAGTCAAAACTTGGCCTCTGGTCCTCGTTCCTCTTTGTAATGGTAGTCCTTCTGTAATGTCATGCTTTTATTGGGACAGGGCAACAAAATAGGGAATCAGTGTCTACGATGTGATAAAGGCTGAGGTGATAGAGTTTGGTGAAATCTTACTTCTCCCTTCAGTGGAAGTTTTGTTTCTATGCCCATGGGCTGCTGAGGGAAAATATCATGAGGTGGTGGGCCACCTTTTCCATTAGTGGTGGTCCCTCTTCCGTTTCCATGTATTTCCTGTAGCGGTGGTCCTTCTTCAGTTTCCATTTAGTTAATAGGTACCAAGATGGCTACCCCACCATAGGAAAGGGAGGAAGGAGTGAAAAGACAGTTATCTCTGTAGGGACACACTTGCCAAAACACATGCGTGCAAATGCCGCCCACAAGTCCCGCAGTTGGGCAGTGCCACCAGTCTGTAGCACAGGAGCTGCATGACAAGCCGCCCATGGCCCCACAATCACCAGCCAGAGCAATCACCAGGGAGTGGCAGCACCACCAAGCTGCAGCACAAGAGCCACCCAACAATCCATCCCCACCTGCTGTACCCTGCGAGACCATAATTCCAGTGGCCCTGCATATATCTCTTATCTCAGGGGTAAACTTATCAATTTTAAAATGCCTGGCCATGTTGGACACAGGTTGAAATGTGACCCCAGTAGGACTGACAAGAGAGTTGGGTTTGTGGATTCTTTCTACTGAGGGATGAAGATAATAAGAAGGACGGGGACTTGGTAAAAAGAGCTGCATACTCTGAGGAAGAGGTCATCGTCTTGCAATGCAGAGAGAAAGAAGTCTAAGGGTTCTAGGGTGCTGGGACATCCTAGAATCAGGCAAATTTTATCTCCCTGGGGGAGTTCCACAAGGGTCAGCACTCTCTCCAACGTTGTTTAACACATGTGACCACATAGGCCAAACTAATCAGGGACCATGGCTTCTCGCTAGTATCGTATGCTGACGATACTCAAATTATTATCTCCATCTCATCAATGGCAGATTCGGTGGCGGACAGGTTCCACAGCTGTCTTGGCCACATTATGAAATGGATGCATAAGAACTACTTAAAATTAAACACGGACAATACCAAGGTCATGGAATTTGGAAATGGTTCTCCTATTTGGACCCATTTGTAGTGGCCAGCAGTGGCATGAGTTTGTCCTGTCCCTGCTACCAAAGTGAGAAACCAGGTTTTTTTATGTGATGCTCAGCTCAACTTCTCAGGGCAGATCAACCAGTTGACATCAGCCTGTTACTTCCTTCTAAAAATGCTATGTAAAATCCTACCTTTTCTACCTATGGAGTTGAGGAAAACGGTGGTGGTGGCTCTTATCCTTTCCCGCCTAGACTATTGTAACGCCTTGTACCTAGGCGTTGACAAACACCAGCTGTCTAAACTTCAGTCCCTATAGAATGCGGCAGCACATACCCTGCTAAACATTCCAAAATATAGTCACATCTCTGGTGTAATTAGAAATCTGCACTGCCTTCCAGTTAAACAGCGAACTGAGTTTAAAGCACTGTGCTTGGTTCATAAAGCCCTATATGGGGGGGGGGCCTAACGACTACCATAAATTATTCCAAAGGCATGCCCCCGCCGGATGTTAAGATCAGGGCCGGACTGGCTACCGGGCGTTTTGGCATGCTGCCGAGCTGGGGGCTGATTTCGTTGATGGGGACCTGCGTGTGCTGAACGAAATTCGTTTTGCTTTGTTTATTTCGTAGCACACGCAGGTCTCCATCAACGAAATTAGCCCCCACCGCAGTGACATCAGCCCACAGCTCGGCAGCATGCCAAAACGCCCGGTAGCCAGTCCGGCCCTGGTTAAGATCTGCCAATAAAGCTCTGGTCCACGTCCCTACGGTCAAGAAGATCAGATGGGGAGGCAGATGTCTCTCATTTTTGCCATCTAAGCTCTGGAATGAACTCCCACCCAACATTAGGCTTTTATCACCCAGATCCCAGTTTAGGAGCCAGGTTAAAACCTGGCTTTTCCCTCCCCAATAGCGACCAAGCACCTCCTGACTTCTGCAGGTTCTTGCTTTCTCCAGCGCAAAGACGCCTCGGCATTCGCGCACTTTGTAAGACCTTTACTTACTTACTTACTTACTATCAATGAAGATGCCTGCAAAGGCCTTACTGTGCTGGATGGAACTTTAGTGGAAGGGCAGCAAGATGAGAGAATCAAACTTTTGACAGAATCAAGGAGATCTGACGCTTTGGTCATCCAGTCTTCATAGTTGGTTGCAGTTCAGAACTGGAGACAAAGGTATAAAGCAAACTGACATCATTTTCATCCAGCAATGCTTATTAACTGGGTCAGAACCACGCTGATGTGCAGGTCGGGAACCACTGGTCAGAATGGAAATAAATATGGCAGAATGGTGGGACCATGCAAGGGGGACATAAGAAGATTCGTGATGTTCTCAAAGGAAGCAAAAATGAAGTCTAATGCATGACCCACTATGTGAGAGTTTAATGGCAGAAGGAACTTCCAGGGAAATATCAGAGAAGAATTCTAATCCATGTCACGGTGTTAAAAAAGACGTTGAACCTATTGTCCATGATAAGTGCTAAATAGTCAGTGTTGTGTTTAGATGGGGATCTTTCATTAATAAGCGCACCACAAATGGCAAAGGGTACATGAGGTTGCAGCAAAGATCAAGAGGAATAGTTAGCACCGCTAAGAATCACAGTGTCGCTATCCTGAGTGCTAAGCACAAGGAGTAGAGCGACGGTGTAGGTAATGCGTGAGTCAGAAGACCAGTCGGAATTAAAACCACAAGGGGTAGGTATTGGCGCTGTCTACAGTCAGAACATGTACGTGGCCAGACGAGATTGCCTATGGTGTTGCTGCTGCGCAAGTGTGTAGCCAAGCCAGCATCACCATTTTAGGCCACATGATGGAAAGAAGATTTCGGGAAGTGGGCCCACTTCAGAAGGCGACTTAGCAAAGCAAATGCAAACAGAAAGAGTGCAGGAGGGAAAGAAAGGCTCTTCAACTGATTTAATAAAAAAAAAAAACAATAGTCATTTCCAGAATGTACCACCTATAAAATAACCAATTAGAAATGGCTTGCATCCGACAGAACTTTTGGGGGGAATTTCCATCAACTTAATATTTATCTAAAGACTGTACCTTGCTGCTAAAAAGCTATTAAAATAATGTCCATGTTTGTCCTCCATTCTCTTTAGTTTTTTAAAGTCACAGAATTCCCTGGGGGTTCATAAACTCGGAATCATACTATATTCCTAACGTTTACATCTCAAACCCCGGCTGGGTTTAGTAACGCATTACCTCCTCGTCCTGTCTTCCCGTCCCATTCCTTAACAGTGAGCAGCTAGTCTGCTCCACAGAAACCTATTACCTAGCCGAGCTTTTCGCACTTCCCCCAACATGGCGCCACCATCAGGTGACAATAAAGGGGGAAGTGCGTCATAGAAACATCCTGAGAATACCAAAGAAAAAACCCAGAAAGGAAAACAATCACCCAAAAAACCCAATACCAGGGAGGGAGGGAAGGGCTCAGGAATGGGACGGGAAGACCAGGACTCGGAGTAATGAATATTACCGGTGAGTAACCGGGCATTAACAGTGAGGCTTACTTTTGTTTAACACGCGTTTTCCCACTCAATTTTCTTTATTCAACAAAGGGCTGTTCCATTACTTTCTCATCCTAAAATCACACTTGCTTCTTCCTTTTTCATGACTACGTTTCCAGGGTGATAAGCATCATTGAAAGCTTTTGTGAACATCTGCATAGTTCCCATTTATGTGCCTGTGCAAGAGTTTGCCTGGGCACCACCCATGCTACCTCTTTCCAATTGTTTTCTCTGACCTCGCACCTGCTTCTTCTACACGAGTAACTGGGTTTAAATTCGTAAAATGTCCACCGATCCCGTTTATCACGATTTAAATGTATTATTCTAATTGGAACTTTATGCACACGTTAAATGACGATTTGGTCACAAAAGGTTTAGAGAATCGCGCCTAATGAGAGAAGCTACACGTTATGCAACTCATTGAACACATGAAACCCCTTGTCGGGTTTTAAAGCATCAGGTGAAAGATTAGCTTGGGAGTCGAATGTTTGATCCTGCTGCTATACAGTACCCAGGGGTGGAGGCACTCTGCCCGCTGTTTGTGAGAACATGGAAGGGTCAGATGAGCGGTGGCCACATGACAGTCACCGGTTAGGAAGATCACAAGACCGTTACCGTGTCTGCAAATAATATTGTTCACAGTCAAGTGGCTTTTCGCGACCCTAGTTGGCTTAACCAGTTGTCAAACCATCTGCTTGTGTGATTTATTGTAGCAATGCATTTTTTGCAAAAAGCAGTGACAACGATGTTCGTACGCCCTTAGGAACATTTCATGGGAAAATGGAAGAGAGTGAGATTTACCAGGCACACCTGACCCTCCTGTTTTTGGTGCTTTCTCGCTTTAATCACATTTTTTAAAATGTTTCAGTAATAATGAGTGAAAGTCACGAGCCTCCAAAATAAGTGCCTTTCCTGTGGAAGTGCTTTCTCATTCTCAACAATGGAGAACCAAATGGGGCCTCTATTAAAACAAATATTTCGGTGTTTGTTCAATTTATCAGCCTACTCACTCTACACAGAATAAATCAGAAGTGTTATCGATTTGCAGGAGGAAGTTACATGATATAAATGTTGCTTCTTGACTTAGAACTGGTGCTTGTATTGCTACAAGAGCACAAACATATTTCCGTTTTAAGGAAATGCTAAGTGTCTAGGAGCCATTTTTATGATATTGTGCAGGATTCTATTTAACAGGCAACAAGTTAAATGCATGATAATCATTTAGCGTAATAGGCCAGCCATCATCGACACAAGTCATAAAAACCGAAAACAATCTAAATACATGCACAAAAATAGAGAATTTTTACATGTGGAAGCCAAGCATGGGGGAAATTGGAAAGGGACGAGCAGAATGCAGCACAGACAGAATTCAGTGAGAAGTGAGAAGGCAGCATAGAAACCTAACAATAATGGGGTGGTCATCCCATTAAACTGGTACAAAACTCCGCATCACCAATAGACACTGACCCATCTGCCTAACACTAGATGGTCACCATGCAAAAAGACAAAGGGGGGACTTCCCCAAAAGACCCAATATTCGAACAGCACCCTAAACCTTATAAGAAATTTCAATCAAACTGAAGAATTTGATATTGCAGATTTTTTTTAGCACCGAGGTGCAAACACTTTGTTGGTATTCAACACATTTGAACTGCTCACCTCACTCTGATTTGAAATCCTTTACCTCACTGTTTGGTCACACTGACGACCATGGGTATATGTGCACATGCTGCAGGTTTTCAGCAGTTGTGCACATCCTGAACTTGTGAATTAAGACAAACTGAAATTACATTTTTTGTGCATTTGAGTTACGATTATGCGTATGAAGAGTTACATAAATCGATTCCTCGTAGAATAGCTTACATACTGCATGCTTTTCATTCAATTGAATAACCCCCTTATTGGTTTAGCTATTAAGACGTTGGATGCTGAGAGGTACTTAGTAATTGATGTTTCGGCCTCCTGTACAAGTACTCTATGGCTATGGACAGGTTGAACTGTCTGCTGCTTATTTTGACTAAATGGCAGGGAATGAATGTGAGTTGACCACATGACCATACCAGACTGAGAAGATCAGGTAATTACTAATTAGTGCAAAGTCGGCAAGTCCTATTCACGGTGAAGTGGCTCTTTAGGCCCCTATTTCTCTGACTCCCTACTCACATGACCACCCATCAGTGGTATGATTCATTCTGGTGCCGCATTTTTGTGGGAAATACGTTGGTTTTCAAAAAGCTAGTTTTTGTAAATGAAGCCTGAAGACAATGAAGTAGTTTGACATTCAACAGATGGGCTTTTTTTGAGACTTTTAGAAGTTGGATTGTCTATCACAGTCTGTGTTGAAGCAGAGAGTCACTTAACTACAGTAACCATTGGCACCACGCTTGGCACTATGCAGCTCCCCCTCAATAATTACTGAAGATGTGGAATCTCTTCTTATAAATAAGATAGAGATGTGTGGCTGATGAGTTATTGGGAGTGGTGTCGGTTCATAAGTGCTGGAAGTTGGGGTGGGGAGGTGCAGCAGCACCCTCAACATAACCGTGCTGGAGCGCAGAAGGTGAATGAGCAATAGTTCCACAACATCCGGAATACCGGAATTAGCAACCTAACCATAGGAAGAACAGGGATTCCACTGAACATGTGTGAAAAAACCCTCTTTCCAGAAAGAAAAATTATTTTCTAAAGTCCCCTCACCCACCAGGGTTACCCCTAGGTGGCATGCTTCATGATTGGGGTCCTCTCAATCCGCTGCGGATTGAGGCGTGCTGCGACTTGCGAACTACGTAGGAGCCCATAGTTTTTGGAAAATATGTGTGGTGCAGTGATGTGGAGTGGGAAAACTAGATTAAAAATACCTAGCTAGTGAGCTAATATTTTATTCCTGCTCCTAGTCGGTATGTTTTAAAATAAGGGGTTAATACTAGGCAAAGACCTAACTGTAATGAGTATGGGGTCCCTAGTACTGGGTCAACATGTTTCGAACTTTCCCCTAAAGCTCTTCTTCAGGACCACACGAGGGCCAGCCCTGTGCGTACCACTCCTAAAGAATCCTGTGAGTAGGAAACAATGGGGTGCACACCTAATGTGTGTTCACCTGATACTTACATACGGTTGTACACTGACACGCTGTAGCTGTAGGAAATAAAGCAGAAGGAAAATTAAAAAGGCCTGCCTACCAGCCAAGCTGGCTGGCCCTATATGCGGCGTCGTATCTCGATCAATGTACTCCTCTATAGTGGGTGTACTTAACAGCTATTTTGTGCGATCATCTGTGGTGGAAGAAATCAATCACACACAATGTCTTTGTAAAGAAAAGTGGTTATGTACAAATTGCAGTTTAAAAGCACTCGTGAAAAAAGACACCACGTGACATACAACATATAACAGAAAAATAGTATTACATATCAATGACACATACTTTTGTTTAGGCAGAAATATGCCTCATGATCTGCAGGGGTAGAGGGGCTTGTAGTCACACCCTAAAATGGTAATGGGGACATAGAGATGGTCTTTAGAGTTTCCTAAAGGTAAATGAGATAGGGACCGGGGAGAACAATTCCCGGTGCCTTAGCTTATCCTGGAAGGAAAATAGAAACCTTATGATTAGTTTAGAAAATTGCGAAATAAGGTCAAAAACGGGTCTGGCTGGACTTACTTCGTCAAAGCACTCCTCTCGGAAAATGACCTGATGGCACCCCTGGAGACCGCATCTTACCGTGTCTGTCTCCCGGTGGCCATTAAATAGACCTGCAACAGCTTAGTCATGCTTACTTCAAAAAACTAGACCGTGTCTCTCACATAATGGCCGCTGTGACTGGCAGTGGAGCGTGGCCATATTGGGCGAATGAAATAGACCCGGATCAGCCTAGTCATGCTAAATTCAAACACTAGACCGTGTCTTTCACAAAATGGCCGCTGTGACTGGCAATGGAACGAGGCCATCTTAGGCGAATGATCAAATTGTCGGGTATTGTGGACAAAAAAGGAATAAAACTAACAAGGGGGATAAATTTACAAAGAGGATACATTTAGACACTCAAGTGCGATGTAAAGTAATGATTATGTTGCGAGCGCTATGATACATCTGATTGAAGCGCAAGACCCTTAGACATAACAGTTCATCTGTTTCCAGAATAGCTTGTATGTACATCATGAAATGACTAAACCTCACGTCGTGTTAGGGGAAGTCATAAAAAATGCCAGATTCCTGGTTAATGCGGTACATCAGACTGATGCGCAAGACCCTAAGGCTTAACAGCTGGACTCCGCTCTTCTCAGACTAGCTTGTATGTACATCATGTAATGACTAAACCTCGTGTCTTGTTAGGTGGAAGTTATAAATAATGCCCGATTATTGGCTAATGTAAGATATCATGTATGGAATAGTAGACTCGTAGTTGTCAGTTGGAGACTGAATGCCACTGTTAGGTTGTCTGCTGTTCACAAAAGAGCCGCTGCTAGTGGAATGGTGACGGGGCCTTCCTGGGTAAAAGGGCATACTCAAACAATCTACTAAGTCTGGCAGAAGATGTATTCCTGATTCATTTAGCGAACTGCCCCCATGGGATATCATCATTCAATCCTTCAGTGTCCGTGTGCAATTTATACACCCACCGCTGCTCTTTCTCTAGCAATATTTTTTCTAGATTTTCAATGTGTTTGAGATGTTCTAACACTACCCAGTGTAGATCGTTAGGGGTGTGTTTCACTTCATTGAAATGTGACGCCATTTTTGTGGTGACCCGGTGGCACCTGATGTTGTTGCGGTGTTCTCCTATCCTGGTGCTGACCTTTCTAGTGGTCATGCCCACATAATGTAGGTTACATTTGCATGTGATCAAGTACACAACCCCTGTGGTATTGCAGTTAGTGAATTTGCGTAACTCCCAACTCATCTTATTGTTAAAAGTTACTTTCTTTGTAGTGGAGGTCAAGTGACACACACTGCAGTTCCTGCAAGGGTGGTGGCCCATCAGTAGGATACTCAGTACTCGTTGGGTCTTATCGTTTCTGGTTTGGGGTTTGGGGTGGGTGTGTAACAAGATGTCTCTTAGGTTTTTTCCTTTTCTGTGTGAGAACATGGGTGTGGGGATGTTCAGATTCCCACTGTTAACGGTGCACCAGTGTTTTTTGACTATTTTTGTAACACGGTTCGACGCTATGTTGCAGGTTGTGATGCATATAGGTCTTTTTTCTTTGTTTTTGATATGTCTCCAGGAGCGCTTCTCTGTTGTTGTTTTCAGCTCTCTTTTTGGCTTTGGATATCAGGTTTTTTGGGTATTTCCTTGTGAGAAGTTTCTCAGATAGCCCTTTGGCTTGTGCTTTGAAGTTCTTAGTCTCAGAGCAGTTTCTCCTAAGTCTGAGAAACTGTCCAAAATGGAGGTTCTCCTTCAGATGTCTCGGATGGAAGCTGTCGTATAGGAGTAGACAGTTTTTTGCAGTGGGTTTTACGTGTGTGGTTGTCTTTAGTAAGCCATCAACAGCATATATGTTAAGGTCCAGAAATACCAGTTGGGATCTACTCATAGTATGTGTGAACTTTAGGAAAGGGTCCTGTTGGTTCAGCCACTCGATTAACTCATTGGCGTTGGACTCGCCACCCTCCCAAATCAGTAGAACATCGTCGATGTATCTCTTCCAAAGTTGAATATGTTGGCGGTGTGGGTTCGTACCTGACAGGATTTTGTGCTTTTCGAGGTGGTGCACGTATAATCCCGCCACACTCAGGGCAAAAGTACTGCCCATACTGGTCCCGTGCTGTTGTCGGAACAGGATATCTTCAAAACGGAAGAAGTTTTGCGTCAGGGCCCACTTGCAGCACTCTAATACCAGATGTCTACGTGTATGATAGGTCCATTCTTCTTCATAGAGGACCTCTTCAATGATGTCCAGTGTCTCCTTGTGGGGTAGGCTGGTATAAAGGCTCTCCACATCCAACCCAATGAGGATGCTGGTTGTTGAGTCAAATTGTAGGTCTTGAAGGAGACAGAGTACTGCCTTAGTGTCTTGTAGGTACGTGCTTGTTCCTTGTATCAAGGTGCGTAAAAAGGCGTCCGGGAATTTTGAGAGTGGTTCTAGTATGGACCCTATGCCGGAAACGATCGGACGTTCAGGCGGGTCTTCTAATGACTTGTGTATCTTGGATATGGTATAAAAATGGGGGTAACCGGGTGGGTATTAGCCAAGAAATCCCCTTCTTTTTTGGTAATCCAGTCGTGTGCTGTGGCCTCTTCCACCATGCTGGCGATCTCTACCCGTAGGCGTTCCGTTGGGTCATCTCTGATGCGGAGGTAGTTCCTCTCATCTGCCAGGAGTCTCATGCATTCTCTGCGGTAGGCCTCTGTGGTTTGAAGTACGATGGCTACTGCTTTGTCCGCTGGTTTTACTGTGATTCTAGTGTCGTTGGCCAATTGTAGGATGGCTTCTTGTTCGATTTTGCTGGTGCTGTGGAACACTCTTATTGTCCTTGGGTCGATTTCACCTACTTCTTTTAGGATGACCTTCTCAAAGGCAAGGAGTTCCACCGGTAGGTTGGCAGATAGAGGGGTGAAGGTTGATTTCCGATGTAGGCCTGTAACACCACTGTGAGTGTCCATCATTGGTTTGTTCTAAAAAAGATACTTGCAGTTTTATTTTCCGAATTAATTCATTCAACTCACAACTGAGTTTACATTTGTCCAAACTGTTTGCTTTATTTCCTACAGATACAGTGTGTCAGTGTACAACCGTATGTATTAAGTATCAGGTGAACACACATTAGGTGTGCACCCCATTGTTTCCTACTCACAGGATTCTTTAGGAGTGGTACACACGGGGCTGGCTCTCATGTGGTCCTGAAGAAGAGCTTTAGGGGAAACCTCGAAACATCTCGACCCAGTACTAGGGACCCCATACTCAATACAGTTAGGTCTTTCCCTATTATTAACCCCTGATTTTAAAACATACCGACTAGGAGCAGGAATAAAATATTAGCTCACTAGCTAGGTATTTTTAATCTAGTTTTCCCACTCCACATCACTGCACCATACATATTTTCCAAAAACTAAGTGCTCCTACGTAGTTCGCAAGTCGCAGCACGCCTCAATCCGCAGCGGATTGAGAGGACCCCAATGATGAAGCATGCCACCTTGGGGTAACCCTGGTGGGTGAGGGGACTCTAGAAAAGACTTTTTCTTTCTGGAAAGAGGGTTTTTTCACACATGTTCAGTGGAATCCCTGTTCTTCCTATGGTTAGGTTTCTAATTCCGGTATTCCGGATGTTGTGGAACTGCATTCAGTAAGGAGGGTGAACCTAACCTCTACCTCCCTCCGTTTTTTGATTGTGGTGAATGAGCAATATACATGCCTTTAAATTTTGTTTTTATCTTGTTACATTTGTTGTGCTTTCGAAGATAGAGGTCAAATGTCAGGCTATGTCTGCTGACAAATTTCTTCTTATTCTTTTAACATGAAGATTTGTTTGCCTGCAAATTTAGAGGATTTTGTAAAGTGAGCTAGATGACAATCTTGATGAAGTACAGAGAGTGATAAAGGAAAGGATGTAGGATGCCATTTTTGTTTAACACGTGACACAATTTAAATACCTGTAAATGAACTGTAAAAATATTTCAAAATACATCAGCAGATCAGAAAGCATAAATGAAGCACTTGTTAAACTCTGAAGCAGTGGAGCTGGAACAATTTCCAGAGTGGGGGTGCTGCATCAATGTTACATCACTGAAGTCATCGGGATAGTGAAAAATCCGAATGTCACATAAAGAACAAGTTTTCAAATGAGGCACATCCATTTAACAGAAGAATGGTAAGAGTTTAGAATGTAGCCAGCTGTGCATTTTGGAGCACACACACAGATATATCACTAAAGCATGGTGTGGTAGTACACTGATATTTACAGACAACACGTTTTCTATTGAAATTGCCATTACATTTGCACTGACATACAGTTTTAATAATAAATCTATATCATGCACAAACTATAATTGTGTGGAAATTGTGTTTCAGCAAATAGTTATAATTTCTGCATCACCAAGTAAAGTGTCTTGATTTGTTTTGATCCTGTTAAAATCTTTGTTTCCATCACACTCCAGAACATAGGCACTGAAAATAGGTGTGCAGGGGGGTGCTGCAGCACCTCCATAATAATCATGCTGAAGTTCAGAAGGTGAGTGAGAAATAATGATACCTTTAAATTGTGTGTGTACCTTGTCACTTTTGCTATGTTTTCAAAGACAAAGGTCATTTGTGTTTACTTTTCTTTCTCTGACAGCAAAGTGAGAGAATGTTGTAAAAGTGACCTAGTTGACAATCTTGCTGGGGCACAGGGAGTGAAAGAAAATGCTCTGGGATGTCAATTTTTTTCTAACACAACAATATTTGAATACCCGTACATGAACATGTTTTAAAAATAAATCAGGAATTAGGAAAGCACAAATAAAGCATAAATTTTGTAGTACTGAAGTGTGATGGAATTATTGTTTTAATAGGATCAAAACAAATCAAGACACTGCTTGGTGATGCGCAAATTATAAACATTCACTGAACCCCGATTTCTACACGTCATAGTTTATGTGCTATACAGCTTTATCAGTAAAACTGCATGTCTATGCAAATTTAATGGGCATTTCAATGAAAAATTAGCTGTCTGTAAATCACAGTGTACTACCACAACAGTCCTTGAAAATGCATTACTGGCTACATACCACACCCTTATCACTCTCCAGCTGAATGGGCACGGCACATTGGCAACACTTGTTCTTTGTGCGATGTTTGGATTGTTCACAAGCCCGGTGATTTCAGTGATGTAACATTAATGGCAGCACCCCCACTCTGAAAATTGTTCTAGCACCACTGCAAAGGAGACCTAGAAGAACATACCTATGGCATCGAGTTTTAAAATGTTAATTTCTGTGCCCATTTGTATGTTGACCTTCCTAGGTAAGTTAAGCGGAATGGAGATATCTACTTTTACACTTTAAATTCCAAAATCAAATAGCGCCATTTTTTATAAGACACATTCTTGCTACCCCATCACGATCCTTAACATCCACTATGTATAAGAAAAAGAAAATATATATTTCGTATACTCTTGAGAACAGTCCTGGGCTTATTTGCTGACTTAGAGTTCCCTATTGGCCGTCTCTTGAAATCACAACCATTTGACATACTACAGATGTATTAAACCTCCATTCAGGAGATCCACAGGGTATGCATTTCTGGATTCACATGCTACCTGATGTATTTATATGTGTGAAAGAAAAATACAAATACCAAACTATTCAAAAGAAAAATGCGCAGCCAGATTATTAACTATGCCTCCCATTCAATGAATCAGAATCAGACATGCCAAGTATTTTAGATACATATGAATTCTTTAATATGTGAAGATTCAGGTACCTTCAGGTGTAGCAGCATTTGGTTGCAGAACTTGTTTATTTCCTTTACCTAGGAAGGGCTGTAATATCTTCAATGTTACTTTCTTGTTTATGAAATTCTGAACCAGAACACATGGAAATTGAAAGAATAAATACATTAGGGGCAATAGAGCTCTAGTTTAAGTTTTAATATTATTTATGCCCCAGTGAGAAATAGAAAATAATTTTCTTGTTTCCGTAAGCATTTTGTTCATCAGATGAGTTGTGTCTGTGGGAACGCCAGCAGTGGAAAGTGTGTTTTTTATACTGCAAAGCCAGGACATAGAAGCAGGACTGTGAGCAGCATGGGACCAGAGGTGTTTTACCTGCAGCACACAGACACTATGATCCTTCACGCCCTCTTTTGACTTGTTGACTGTTGGGATTCGGTTGAGGAATAAGTGTCTCAACCAAAGGCTGTGCTTGTAATGTGCATGCACATCTTCCTGAATACAGTTTGTTGGGAGTTTGGTAAAGCTTTGAGTGTCTCTCAAGCAACCTAAGAGGCTCTCTTCTTGTATTCACGTTTATGCACCAGAAGGTGAAGGTGACAAAGTTTGTAATCACATATTTAAATATTTCTCTTATTGTTTTCATTCTTTCCATTGTCAAAGTTTAGGGAGGTACGAAATAATATTCAGGTCCTTCTGAAGCTGGCCTTGATTTAGTTCTAGATTGTCTAAATAATAATTAAAATCATAGATAGTCCAATATTCTCCTTCCTTGCTTGACAGTTCTGCAGAGCACTGCTGGCGTCCATATGTTGAAGCTACTTGTCTGTCGGGGACCTACCACCTCTACTGAGCATGCAGGTGCATGTCAAGCATGTGCGCTAACATGCCTGTATTCTTACTCTCCCTGGTGTCTGAGACTGCGGGAGGAACACACAAAGATATTCTTTTCCCAACTAGAGAAGACTATAGTTACAATTGTAAATGACCCTGTTCTTAGATACTTAGGTTTACTTTTATGCTTCTCCTCAAAATAAAACAGCTTCTTAGGGGAGGCATACAAATACAGGGAAACGTCAGTGATTGGCAGACTAGCCATAGAGCAGGGCAATACTTGGAAGCCTCTATGGGCCAGACGAATGAATCGTTTTTCCTGTTCGCAAACGGGCCGATTCTCAGAATCGGCCCATTTGCGAACCGGAAAAAGCCTTTTGGGATGTATCATCCCAAAAGGCCATCGCAAAATAAGGAATCGCAAAATTTGCGATTCCCTATTTTGCAAATGCATTTAAGGACTCGCAAATTCCTTAAATTCCTTAATTGAGATTCCTTAAATGCAATTCAGGAAGCACCCAAGTTGTGCGATTTTGCCTTAAGAAATCGCAAATTACCACCAACTTCAAGTTGGTGGTAATTTGCGATTTTCTAGAAAAATTCACTTTTTTGCATTTTTCAAAGTGCCATGTGGCGCACATACATGCCCTTAGCGCATGTATGTGCGCCACATGTTCACACATGCATATTTCAGGGGTGCAACAGGGTGTCCTTTTGGCACCCTTGCACCCTTGAAATTGCAGTCGCAATTTGCGAGTACCTATTGGGTACTCGCAAATTGCGAATGTCTTCCCATTCATTCCTATGGGCCTCTAGGCCCATAGGAATGAATGGAAAGGTATTTCTTAATTGCGAATCGCAATTTGCGATTCGCAATTAAGGAATATGTAGGAATCGCAATTATTATTGCGAAACCTACATACATTGCATTTTGCGAGTCCTTAATAGCGAATCGCTAAAATTCGCTATTAAGGACTCGCAAACTGCAATGATGATACATCTGCCCCTATAGGCCCAAACTTCAATGGGGAAGCAGATTGTTCCAAATAGCCTCAAATGTAGACCCAGGGCCAAAGCAGTGTGGGCAGCTAAAGATCTTGTGCTCAATGACGTTACCAACATTGCTTTGATGGCCCTAGATGGATTCATTCAGGCCAACCTCCTGTTTATTTACATTTCAGCTGTACCTCTGCTTTTGCTGCAGATTGACATGAACAATTTGCAAGTGATACATTCACTACAGTTTTTAGCCTAAAGGCTGGACAGAGTCGCATTTTTTACCAATTGGTTCCAGGTCATCTCCCCCTCCACCGCACGACCCCCCATTTTGCACATCACTAAATTTCTCACTTTGGCCCAGATGTATGACCCGTTTTTGCATGCGCAAACGGGTTTGTGAACCTGTTTGCGCATGCAAAAACCTATTGGGCCATGTACATAGCCTATTTAGCGAGTCACAATTTTTTGGCGACTCGCTAAATAGGTTTTGCCACTCGCTATTTGGAAGGGGCGTTCCCTTCCAAATAGCAGTCTCAAAACCATGTACAAATGTTTTGCGACCGCAATTGCGGTCGCAAAACACTCGCAATTACCACCTACTTTAAGTAGGTGGTAATGCATTTACAAATGGGAAGGGGTCCCCAGGGGACCCTTCCCCTTTGCAAATGCATGAGAAATAATTTTTAAGGGCTGCCTGTCCTTAAACAATGAAACAAAAACGTGTATTTTTTTTTTTTTTAAATGCATCCCGTTTTCCTTTAAGGAAAACGTGCTGCATTTAAAAAAAAAACGGCTTTACTTAAAAGCAGTCCCAGACATGGTGGTCTGCTGAGCCCAGCAGGCCACCATCCCTGGGAGGGCTGGCATTCCCAATGGGCTCACAAATTGCGAGAGGCTCATTAATATTAATGAGCCTCGCAATTAGCGACCCCATTGGGAATCGCAAACAGTGTTAAACACACTGTTGTACATTTCATTTAGCACCTCGCAATTTGCGACTCGCAATGTGTCGCAAATTGCGAGGCGCTAAATGAAATGGTCGTACATCTGGCCCTTTATATTCAGGGTTGAAATTGCTGCTCTTTAATTGCGACCTGCCTTGCTGTGCTGGAGATTTTCAGATACTAAAAGGAAACGAGTTCTGCTGTAACAAGACATGAAAACATTTGTGGGGGGCAGATTTAGTAACATTTTGAGCTGGGTTTGCGTCACAAAAGTGACGAAAAGGAGCGCAAAATCTTAATTTTGAATTTAATTTCCAGCACAAAACTTGCGTTGGAAAGTTGAGTGAAAGAAACGCAAAGCTGGAAAGTTGCCTGAAAGAAATGCAAAAAAGCGCTGCTTTGCAACACTTTACTTCACAGGGGCGTTCTACAAGTGATACATGGGTGTTCTCATGCAACCACCAATGAGTTTTGATGCAAAGCCTTATATACTAAAAATAGACAGGGTTTTGAGCCAAAAAGTAACTCTTTTTTGAGAGCGACCTTACCTTGGAGAAATGCTTTTAATACTCCAAACGCTTCCAGCTTTGCATATGGGCTGCACTGTACAGCACACATCCAAAGTGTGGAAAACCTTAAAGTTTGCTTAAGCAAAGTATTTGTGCAAAACCTATGCTAGACATCACACACATGCACTTGCACTATGGTGCAAAGAGGTGTGTTTGGCGCTATGCAGCCTGATTGTGCACCAGCGCTAATGGGCTTTTACCCAAGTTCTAGATCTGAGACGCAGGCGCGGGGAGCTGGACTACAGCACTGTTTATAGACTGCTACCACTCCACTGTCTTCACTGGAGATGCAAACATTGCAGCGTTCGAATGCTACTAACACTGGCAGACCAATACCCAGAGGCAGCTGGATTCCGCTGTATGAGACCCAGTTCCTGTGTAGCATTCTCAGAAGAAGTGGCCAAAACATTAATCCCTCACACAATTGGCTGCCAAGAGGAACTGCTAATTGTACTGCACAGGTTGCTTCACAAGAGAAAAAGCCGCATTATGTCAGCATCCACTGTCTGAAGCGCACCAGCTGATCAGGCAGTTAATAGAGGCTGCTAAGAAACAGGCTTCTCATAAAGAATCCTAAACACGATCAATGAGGGTGGAGGGGGGCCTCGGCAGTGACTCATCTCATAAAGAATTTCCTGAAGGAAGCTTTGGCCCCCGACTTGCTTTTCACTTGCATAAAAGACGTTAATGCATTGTGTCGCATTTTTTTTATATCCTTCCTGCAGTTTGTACTTCAGAAAGTAAAAATGTCCATGGGAAGCAAAGAGAAAGAGCTCGCTTGCTTTATCCCAAACGCCAGCCCAGCTCTCTGAGTCACGAGCTGTAAACACTGACGCGTTGCTGCTCGGTTGTGATTGAAGGTCGTCTTCGACCGGCTGCTGTGGTGGGATTGAGTGGGTTTTTAAAGACCTGCCAACTGACACGCACCATCGCCTGTCACACAATATCGGGTATAAAGATGTGAAAGTCACGAGCTACCTAAACCTTCAAATCAATTCAATACTTTATTTTGACTTTCACAACCATAAAAGTTCATAAAACAAGTAAGCATTTTACAACCTCATTAAAATAAGAAAGCCAGTATTACTATAAATAAGCCTAAAAAATAATTAAATCTCATCGTATACATTATATTAAAACAGTGAAAGTTTGAGCCAATACAGTATTTAAATCCAGTAACCCTACTACCCCCTCCTCTGACAAACCCACCTTCCCTTTTGTTTTCAGGTCATGACCCCGGAGGAACAGTGCTTTGCATGTGCCACTGCAAGGATGGGGGCTTTTAGTGCACCTTGCCATGCTGCTCTTGGTCTGTGGGAGTAAAGTACAACGCTTAATTTCTCAGTTCTTCTAAACAAAAAATAATCAAGATGCCACATGTTTTCCTTGCCCCATAATTGCAATATTAAATGTTGAGGCCTTCATTTTTAGGCCTGGGTTTTGACAGTGCAGGTGTCAAACTTATCTACTGATAACTATTTACAAGGTGTGGGCTTTCAACCGTTGGCTTTTTTCAACCAGTCTCTTTCAATGATTGGTATGAGATTTTGTCAATCACGTCATGGCTCAGCCCTGTGGAGTATTACTTTCTCAGCTAATGTTATTGGCTATTTCAGTGTATCCCTCTGTCTTCACACCAAGGCTTTAAAACTATACCAGTGCTTAATTTGTAAAAACATAAGTGCTGGGGGTCTCGCCAGAAGGCCACTGCAGCTTGCATCACCCACTGCCCCTGCCAGCGCTGCTAATGATAGTAACAAAACAACTACTAACCATTACACTCCTACAAGCATGACAATTCGGACTATTTCAAGTCTCCAAAGCTATAAGAATGGCGTTGGCAGAAGGTAATAGTCATTTCTAATGTAAATTGAATTAATAATTGCCTGTTGTTGTGGTCACCTGTAAATTAGCCAGACAGCGCCACCTTGTGGCAGACTGTCACAAGCACTGGTGTTGACAATTAGGTGCCGGTGCTGAGCACTGGAAACCACCAGCTCAAATTAAGCATTGCTATAGACATCTCTGTACACTCCTGCTGGATGTTTTCTGTGTGTCTCGCTCTAATATGCTAATACTGCATGCAGTAACATTTTAAACCTAGACCTATTGGCTGTATCAACCCTTGTTTCAACTTCTGTCTGGTAGTAGGTGGCCTACAATGGGGCAGGAGCATCAGTCCCACTACTGGAGTCTGTGCAGTACCATTTGGAAGCCCTTGCAAGTGGGCAATGGGGTGGGCATGACTGTATGTGCAAAATGGCTTCTATGACTGTGACCACTTCACCGTCAATTACTAATGGCAGTTCGGTAATACAGACCCAACAGAGACATTGAAAACCATACTCACATTTGGACCTACCTTTTCCTTCACAATGGTCCCATGCATTTGGTGGATACGCAAATCTTACCCACCCAAAGGTGATGTTTCCACAGGGCGTTCCTTGGAATGCCTCAAAATGGCTGTGTAAGGGGAGAATCACCCAGTTGGAAAGGGATCTGTTTTCCCCGCTCACCTTGATAGAGATTATTTTGTCCATTTCCTTTCTACTAGGGCATTTTTGGTCCTGAAAAATACCGTCCGCCCTGGAGGACAGTATTTTCAGTAACAGAGGCTTGGATATTGTCACCTGTAATAGAGGAAGTTAGATGTCATATTAATCAGCAATTCAGCTTCATCATTTTTGATGTGGCCAATATTATGTATTTTTGATATGGTACCAACCATTTTTACCAAATTATTATGACAACTGTGTTCTGGGTAGGCAATATGCAAAAATGGTTTATTTAACTGAAACACCCAACAATATGTACCATTGCTGCTGGTGGGGTGTTCAACATGAATATAGCATGTTTCAACGCATGCTATTACATTGCGTTCCTTTACAACGCGGTCGTTACAACGACCGCATTGTTAGAACGCGATACCTTTACAACGCAAGTCATTAGATTGACTTGCTGTAGGGGGCGTGCTGGACTTAGGAATAGTATAATTTACTATTCCAACTCCAGCCTGTGCAACAGTAGGGACCCAGGTGTTGGAATAGTAAATTATACTATTTCTTAGGTTAGAGCGCCCCCTACAGCAAGTCGATCTAATGACTTGCGATGTAAAGGCATCACATTCTAACAACGTGGTCGCTGTAATGACCGCGTTGTAAAGGAACGCGATGTAATGACAGCGTAGTAAACGCTGTTTCCCGCTCAACATTGACCGAATAAATTGTCTTCTGACATTTATAAATAACTTTGACCAGGGCTTCAATAAAGATGTATGCTACGTAAACTACAAGAATTCTAATGTGTCCATGTGTGAGGAATATAGACAGGGAATTGATTCCCACAGGTGAATGCACTGAAGCGTTTGGGACCATTTAGGAATCTCAACCCTAGAAAAAATAAATTCCTCTGTCACAATTAAATCCTTTGATGGACTAATGGAAGAATTTTGCTTAGAGAACTCTATGCAACATGCAATCATGCCATACCTAACACCTGACATTGATATCACGGAAAACAATCTGCTAGAAGCCTAACTCACCATGTCCCAATTGCCCCCGTGCAGCCGAATATTTATAGTGTACAGATCCCTTGTTGTTAATGCCGCAATACATTTCACAAATTAAGGGAAGAATGGGAAAAATACTTGGATCGGATCGAAGATGAGGATTCGACTTTTGCACTGATGATCCTGAACTTTATCAATGGATTTAGTCAAAACATCAAAGCTATGTAGGAAGCTGGCTCTGTATATACTATACCAAAGTGAGGTATAGTGTGTACAGAGTCCAGTGGAACCCCAAAGGTAGGCAGAGGTAAAAGTAGATAGCACCTTACTCTCTATTTGTGGTAGTGTGGGCAAGCAGTAAGGCTTTATCAGAGGGTAGTGTTAAGCATTTGTTGTACACACTCAATCAGCAAATGATTGTCACACACTCAAAGACTGAACTCAGACCAATTTTGTTTGTATAAAAATATTCTTTTAGTTATTTTATTTTCTAGAACCAAGCAAGCCTGGCACAGGTAAGTGAGTTTTACTTTGCAGTAATAATACAGTTTGAATTGCAGTTGTATATATACTTTGGTTTGATTGCAGTGGAATCACAGGTAATGCAATGCTTTGAAATATTGTACATATACTTTGTATTGACTTTTCAATAGGATGTCAAGTAGATTACTTTACAGAGTACTTTTCTTACACAGTGTAGAATACCTGGATACTGCACTGGGACATTTCCTGTAATCAGGTAATTAAAAGCTTTTAGGTTATTTGGTTACAGTTTGAGAGACTTTTATAGATTTACCAACTCCAAAATTAGAAACTTTTTTATAGAAAAACAGTCAATGTTATCCTATGGGAGGAAATAGTGTTATCGGTCAAAAGGTAAGTACTTTGTTGTGGGAGTTGGGTTTCTAGGGTTAGACTCAGGGGTCCCCCAGGGTCAAGGATGCACTCTTGTTACACCCTCAGCAGCACTAGGGCGGCCGGGTGCAGAGTGCTGAGGCCCAATGTTATCCAATGGGGGATAGGGGGCCTCCAGTTGGTGGCTGCTTACCAGCAGGCCACAAGGTTGTGGGAGCAAAGCTCCTGGACTTAAGCTCAGGGCAAATGGGGGTTCAAGTTAGCACCAAAAGTGCACCCTCAGCTGCACTAGGGCGGCCAGGTGCAGGGTGCTGGTTTGTCGTCGGGTGCCCTGTTACTATTTCAATGGGGATTCTCCGGTTTGCAAACACACTGCAGGCTCGGGGACGAAGGTCTTCTGGGTGCGACCACCACTTGGAGAGGTAAGTTGTGATGCTGGGGGTTGGCTAGACACCGTCGGTTGGGCCACTGAAGGCCATGGGGTGTCGGGTGCAGGGGTGTCTTTTAGGGTCGGATCTTCTTACCAGCTCCTGGTTGTGGTTGGGGGATCTTCTGGTTTGCGGCTGCAGGCGTCGGCTGGAGGCTGGAGGCAGGTCAGGGATCACTGGATCTCAGGTCTGCATCGCCGGGTAGACCTCCTCGTGGTGTTGGGCCACTCGAACTCGGGGCATGGGCGTCGGGTGCAGAGTGTTGCAGACTAGCGGATTTCGCCGGAGCTGGAGTCTGTTGGTGAACAAATCCAGTGTTCACGGGAGACAAAGTATTTTCTTTGGAAGGCAGGGCAGGTCCTTGGGGTTCTTGAGGTTGCTGGCTGAGGACACACTGGAGTTTCACTTCTGCAGGTTCGAGGTGGGGACAGGCCTGTAGGGCTGGGGCCAAGTCAGTGGGCGTCATCCTCTTCTTAGCTTCGGCATGGCTGTTTGGTCCTTCTTCTTCTTTTCTTCTTGTAGTTTCTTGTCTAACTTCTTGGTTCAGGGCTGCCCCTAAATACTGTATTTAGGCGGCGTTTTAGGGGTCTCGAGGCCAGTAGCCAATGGGCTACTGACCTTAGGGTGACTACACCCTTGGTATGCTCACCCCACGTGGGGGAGAGAGCACAATCCCTAATCCTGATTGGGGAGTGCCTGCCATCTGCAAGATGGCGGGCACTGAAGAGTGGGCTTCACCTTGCCTCCCCCACATGAGGGGTGGGGTTGGCAGAGGTGGGCAACCTTCTGGGCTGGCTATTTTTTCACGCCTGTCTTCCCGCCGAAAAGGAGGGGAGACAGGAAGGGGGCCTGCTCCTGATAGTAGGAGAGGCTGGGGGTCGCATTACAAAGGCTGCAAGGCCTTTGAAGCTCCTCTGCCACAGATGGCTGTTCCTGGCCTGGGGGAGGTGTGAACACTTCGCCCTGGAAAGGCTTTGTTTCTGGGCTCAGGGAGCGAAGGCTCCCACCCCAGGGGTCCAGAAACATGTCTTGTGGTGGCAGGCTGGTGTGTACCAGTCAGGGAACCCACCAGAGGCTGGTCGTTTTTCAGTGGGCATCTCTAAGATGCCCTCTGAGTGCATTTTTCATTAAATCCCACACAGGTATCAGTGTGGGATTAATGTGCTGAGAAGTTTGATACCAAACTTCCGAGTTTGTCATTCGTAATGACAAACTCCCAGCACCATATACTCTTAATGGCATTACTGCACTTACAATGTCTAAGAATTGGCTTAGACACTGTAGGGGTACAGGGCTCATGCATCTGTACCCTCACCACTGGTATAGTGCACCCAGCTACAGGGGTGGCTGACCTATGCCAGGGCAGTGGGTTGTAGGCATGGCACACAGGGATGTGTGCCATGTCGACTCTTCACTTTGTTCTGCACCAAAACACGCAGCCTGCAATGGCAGTGTGTATGTGTGTAAAGGTACAGGGCCTCTAAGGGTGGCACAATAAGTGCTGCAGCCCTTAGAGTCCTTCCCTGGCCACAGTGCCCTTGGTACCTATGGTACCTTTTACAAGGGACTGACAAGTGGCCAGAGAGGTGCCAATTGGGGTACAAGGTACAGTTTTGGGAAAGAACACAGGCCCTGGGAACCTGATTGGCAGGGACCCAGGGCATATCAGTCAAAGTGCATCAGTAGTCTGGCAAAAAGTGGGGGGGGGGGTTACTGCAACAGAAACCCAGATTTCTACAAGCTACCAGTGAATCTTTGCACATTTACAAATACATATAAAAATGTGGGAGCTGTGAGCATTTTTGCTAGTGTTATTCTGCCCACTATCTACGTGGGCAAAGTACAGCCACATGAATGTGCAGGCGGCATTCAGCCGTTCGTCTGTGTTCATTGATGTCTAGGTATGTGATTGATCAGGATGCTCACTTGAATGGAAGACCCAGATTAGGCGTGGAATCCCCAAGAGGAAATACCTCAGATTTAGCTCTGTTTATGTTATTGGCCATTTGAACATTTGGAGAAATATGTAAATATCACTGTCTAACACCTCTCAGGGGACTCCTCACAAGAGTCTTCCAAAACAGAAATCATACTAAGACTGACAGAAAAATGGTGGCACATGGACTTTCATCTCCACCACCAGTAGTAAAACCCCTGCTTATCTTTGCTTTTTTAAATGAATAGGGGCACATTCAAAGCAGTTTTAATACATCTACTATCTTGTGGACATTTATGAAGCATGAGTATACTTTAAAGGCCTTAAGTTAAGATTAAAGGGATAGAAATCCAAAGTTTCAGTGATTAGTGATAAAAGTGTACTGGACATTTTCCCTTGGACATATCTGCAGGAAATTCTACTTTGGGTACAAATTAGCAATTTTCCATTCAATCTTCTTCCTTTCTCACAGAAATATTTTGGCAGATTTTTAATATATAATGGAAGTGTATTTAAAGAGCATCCAGGATATTGCACAAAAAGAGTAAATTTCAATTCATAAAAAGCAAATCTTTTGACACACAAAATTGCTTCTGTGGTGTGTGTTAAACATTTTAGTGTATTCATGTTCATTAAGTGTACAGAATTTTCAGCATATACGTTAGAGGTAGGCCCAATGTTACCCCTGGACTGGAAATACTATTGTGGTATGCTCTCAAGACATCCCTGGCATCTTGTCACCTTTCACCCCCAAAACTAAGACCCCCCAATATGTTAGTTACCCCATTGAAGTCAATGGCAGAGAACGTTTCTTGGAGGTGTTGGAAAGTTTGTGGAGTTGGTGGCTCCATGTAAGTCCCCCCAACTAAACTGGTGATAATCATTTAAAGTGTTGGGTCTGTGAAAAAGATGAGAAGGCGGGAGGCATATCCAAAACAACAGGGAGTTGAGGATGAGTAGAGAGAGAGGCTTAGCTTTACTCTGAAAAACATTCCATTTTGCAGAACAAACCTCTGCACTTGAGATCCTGCTTCCCCTGAAACAAACCACATACAGCACACCCTGTTGTATGCCACCCAGCATCCTTCCACACCCCTCCCTAATCCAAAACAAATGCCAATACTTGGCGTCCTTCTATCACCCCAGTCCAAAGAACAGTCCTACACCATCCCTCCAATTTGCTGCACAACAGGCAATGCCTTCTGCATGTCTGACCTATGTTGAGACAGATATGCCAAGGTAGCTGTGTCACATTGCAGCAGCCAGTGCGTGCCCTTGCAATGCATCCTTTGAATTTAAAAAAATTCGTAAAAATTGTGCTTTTTTAACTAAGGATACGATTTGCAGTAATTCTCTACTATTAAGAAATCGCAAAATCACATAAGGTAAAAGAACTATATAAGGTTATTCCCTCATAAAATTTCTTTTCTTTTAGCAGTTTAATAACAATTAAAATATCTATAGCCCTCATGTTTTACTACTGTTTAAAATCAAAGTATATTAATCCGAAATGTGATTATTTTTAATTAAAAATAAATTCATTCACCAAAATATGTTTCTTTCCGTTCTTAATTTAAATAAAAATCACTTTTTAAGTAACACTAAGGAACTTTAAACACTAGTATTATTTGGGTTAGAGTTCTGTTTTTTTAACATCAGAAATATTTGTATCATTTTTAAATTAAGAATTACAAACTTTTTGTGAATCATTTTAGACCAAAAATGTAACCAACACTAAGCAAAAGGGGCTCCTCTTTACTGTGCTAAGCTACCAAGTACCTATTAGTTAGATTAGCTATTCATACTTACAAGGAGAACATAAATTGACTCCTTACCCCAATCACAATTACTAATTGAAAAGCCAGGTCGTCAGCTTCTTGTAGAATTCAAGAACCGAGGAGGAGGCTCTGATGTGTAATGGCAGGTCGGTTAATGCTTTTGGAGTGATGTGGGAGATGGTCCGACCGCCGGATCTGGTTCTGTGAATATGAGGGATATGTGCAAGAAGGAGTGTAGCTGAGCGGAGGTGTCTGGATTGTTTGTGAAAAGAGATACGGCTATAGAGGTAGGCTGAGAAGTGTTTGTAGTGCCTTGTAGGTGAACTTGCTCTGGATGTTAGGAGTCTTTTTTTAAATTTTAAATATTTTATAGGTATGCAGAGTAAATCAACGCAGTCAACATGGCCTAATTGCCCCAATCTGTATACATAAAAATAAACAGTGGGCAAATAATATAAGTAATATAATTAAATCGTATAGATGGAAAAAAAATAAATAAATCATTAAGCCCCGCCCCCGGGTGTTTGGAGTGTTGACAATAAGGAGAGTATGAGCTGAGTGTCATCAGTGTTGGAGAGGACATTAATATTGTGGGTGCTGATGTGCTTGCATGTGGGATCATATATACCTTGAAGCGGGCCAGGCTAAGGGATGATCCTTGCAGTACTCCGCAGATGAAAGTGCGGGCTTCCGAGGAATAGGGATCCAGGAAGATTGCCTGTGCCCTGCCAGTCAGGAAAGAGCAGATCCAGCAGACATCAAGTCCTTGGATTCCAGTCTCGTGCAGGCATCAGATGAGGATGGTGTGGGATACAGTGTGAAATGGAGTGGAGTGGTACAGGAGGATAAGGGCAGCCATGTCTCCTCTGTCCAGGATCATGCAGATGTTTTCTGTAGCAGTGATGAGGGCTCTTTCTATGCACTGATTGGTCTGAAACCGGACTGTGTGATGCTGAGAAGTTGGTGGTGGCCGAAGTGGTTGGTGAGGTGTTGTTGATGAGGTTCTCTAGGACTTTGACCAGGTACTGGAGCAGGGAGATCGGTCTGCAGTTGCTGAGCATCAATGAATCCATGGTGGGTTCCTTCAGCAGGTGGGGGACTGTGGAATGCTTCTAAATGTCTGGGAAGGTGGCAGAAGGGATGGAGGCATTCATGACATGGGTCACTGCTTCACTGATGGATCAGAGGCCTCTGGTGAAGATGTGCTGTACGTGGTGGGGGTAAGAGTCCGATGGGGCACCGGTGTGGATGGAATGCATGGTGGGGGCAGTTTCGTCTGAGGTGATGGTAGGCCACATGGTCAAGGCTTGCAAGAGATGGGGAGTGAAGTTATGAGGTCTGTCGGATCACCTCAAGGGTCGAAGTTGCTGTATATGAAGTTTTTTTTTCTGCCAAAAACAGTGGCAGGTTATTGCACAGGTTCTGTTAGGGGATGATACTCTTAGAGGCAGTTGCTGGTGTGATGAAATGTTTCACGATGCTGCTGTTGTGTTGATGCGGTCTGCACGTGTGGTGTATTTGAAGGAGTTCCTGTCCACAAGGTCTTGACTCAATCTTCGTCTGAGTTCCAGTTGTTTGCAGTGGTGTTTTGTCATCCTGAGTTCTTCTGTGTACCAACTGGCTTGTGGTCTGGATCTCGTGGTTTTGCTTTGCTTGAGGGGGCCATGGTGTTGGCTCAGGTGGTGAATCAGTTGTTGACGTTGTTGATGGATTCGGGTAGGTTGCTGCTGAGTATGGGCTGGTGTGTTGTGAGTACTGTGATCCAGTCTTCCTCTGGGCTGTTGTTCGAGTTTCAGTGGGCTGGTCTGGCGATAGTCGATCTAAAATTGGGTGAGACAGGAATGCAGTACTTGACATAGGCATGGTCTGTCCAGGTAATTGGTGTTGGCTTGTCGACCAAGATGTTGTTGATGGAGGTGTCGATCGGGTCCAGGAGGTGTCCGGCTGAATGTGTGGGTCTTTTCACGCATTGGTTGAGTCCTAGGTTCTCAAGGTTTTCGAGTAGTGCTATTTAGTTTGAGTCAGAGTTCTCTTTCAATTGAAAGTTCAGGTCTCCAAGGAGGGTGAAAGTGCAAGAGTCTAAGATGAGGGGTGCGGCGAAATCCAAGATAGTGCTGGCAATATCAGATGTAATCCTGGTGATCTGTAGATGACAGTGCTGCTCAGGGTGAAGTTGGCTGTGATGTGAAGTTTGAAGGACAGGTGTTCCATTTTGCTGGAGGATGTGTCCACGGAAGTGGCACTGACGGGCTTACCTTTGGCACGCCTTCTGCGCGCTTCCTCTCTGCATCCTCACTTTGGCTGCCATTAAGTAGTTCCTTGGAGGGAGTTGGAGCACAAGGCATGGTGGGCAGGGCTGGGAGGAGCATGATAGGTGGGAAGCAGGAGAACGCAGTCGCCAGTAAGGAGTGTGCAGGGAGGCCGCGGGAGGAAAGGGCAGAAAAAGGCCAAAGGGGATGGAGTGAAAAGAAGGAGGAACAAGAGCAAAAAGTGGCAAAAGGAGAGAAATCAGAGAAAAAACTAAGAGGCAAAATGTAAAGAAACCAAAAATGAGCAAAAGTAAAAGTGGTAAGGGAAGGAACAAGCAGAAAACATTAGAGTGGCATAGAGAAAGTCGAAATTTAGAGAGAGCGAGAGTGGGAGATGAACGAGAGAGAGAAAAAGAAAAGACACGGCGTTGAGCAAAAGTAGAAAAGGGAAGCAGAGGCAGAAACAAGTCAGTAACAACAGTGGCAAAAGGCAAAATATAGCCGAGGTGAGCAGCGATTGAACAATAGCACAGTGGTAAAAACTAATTCAGAACAACAGTTGCAAGAGCGAAAACAAACCTTGAAAGAGAGAGAGCGAGAGAGTGACAAGTCCCAAGTGCTTTGACTGAAATGCCAATTATGCCGACTTCTAATCATCGTCCTTGAATCAGAAGGCTATTGCCTACTGATACAAGAGACTTAAAGCTTTCCCTTTGCTTTGTTTAAGAATCTCTGTTTCTGAAATTGGATACAATCTTTGCCATGTAAGAATGTTGAGGGTATTTTTGCATGATTTCCCTTCACTACATCCTGTATTTGGTTTTTCCTCGTGGCATTATAGATGGCTCTCAGGTCAGCTCCATGTAATTCTACTTTCCGTACCACATAGTTTATATGTGTCTCCACGACAAGTTCTCAGAGAGAGACGTTTTTTTTTTTACCCCTTTTAATGCAGGGTGGCTCTATGGACCATTTGAATATCCCATATGTGATAAGATCCAAACAAAAAAGACTATATTCTGAGCTAGGGTGATATTCAGGTGCCTTCCTCTGACTGTTGCATAATGCTGCTCAAGTGCACGTGAAAAAGAAATTCTAGGAACTCCATTGGATTTTTGAGATTTTGAGTGGAGATGCAGTAAGAGTGTTATATGCTTTTTGTGGCCAGTAGGGGAATTGTTTTACATATTGGAGTGATGGGGAAGAAGTTTAGTGTTATTTACTTGTAAATATGGACGAATTACAGCGTCATAAATCTGGGGGAATAGGAAAGAAGGCGTAGTGTTACTGAGGTAGGAGACATGCTTGTAAATACTTGGGAGATGGCAGGAAGCACAGTGTCATTTGCTTTGCTTGGACGACAGAGCAGGAGGTACAGCTCTATATCTCTGAGCGGTGAGGGGGAGGCTTAATGCTATTGTCAGGGGGTAGGTGGGACACAAGCAATTGTACAGTTGAGAAGATAGAGAGGTTGAAACAGTGCTGTGCACTGAGGATACATGGTAGTAGGCACTGTGGCTTACACCTGGAAGATGGGGAGGATGCACAGTGTGACATACTTGGGAGATGCAGGATGCATAGAGGTTTATACTGTGAAGAATTTGAAGATGTCACCCAGATCAGTGACTCACTTTCAATTTTGGTATTTAAATAGTATGTAAAAGAAAACACTCATATTAGATAATATGCTCTAATTATGTTTTACACCATTGATATGTGCCGTGGTGTTTCATCTATTCTTCAAATTAATTAGTATGTTCGCGTGGCAATTTTGACATCAACATTTTAGATTTAATGTTGGTGGGCAAAGGTTTGAATATTTATGCCACTCAAAAAGCTCCAATATTCTGCTGCTTTGGCACATTTTAACTTTTCAGGGTGGGTGAATTTTCAGTACTTACTTTCATGAAACTTCTGGCTGAGGGGTTTCAACAAATCACTCTTTTTTGTTTGGGTGAGATCAGACCCAGTCATTGGAAGTTAAAGTTTTCCATATAAAGTATCAAAAATTACTCTATAGCTTTACTTCATTGAATAAAACTAAAAGGAGCAATGCATGAGGCAACTTGCACAATGTACCTCTGCGAACTGCACCTTCTCATCGCACTTCTTGGCTAAAGAAGAAGACACACACATTGATCAGAAGAGATTTTGTGCTAGTGTAAATGCCCGTAGGGACTGTGTGCCATAGATGGGGTAGACTGCAGCAACGACTCCTCCACTATGGCGAAGGAGCATCACCCCCTGCCTCAAAACGGCAGGAAAGGAAAAATAAAACTGCAGAGTCTTGGGGGCGGGGCCGGGGGAGTGGCAGTGCACTGTTGTCAGTGCGCATGACAGTTTGGCCAGCCGTCTCATGCGCACTAAAGCTCTCTCCACCCCAGCTGCATTGCTGGGTTGGAGAGAGCAGGCACAGACTCCCAGTCTCCCTGGGAGCACAAATTCAAAGTGCTCAGGCCAATCCTGAAGCTGCTCTCATGGCATGAGAGCAGCACCAAGATTGGCCGCAGGGAAGGCTGGGAGCCTGTGCCTGCAAGGAGAGGAGCAGAAGAGGGCAACATGGCTGGTTGCAGGTACATTTTTTTTAATGTATTTATTTTTTTAATTTGTCCCATGAGCCCATCCCCCCAGCCCCTTACCCCTGCCTGCCCGCCTGACCACTCCTACACAACACTGCCCGCTACTGGTAGACTGATTGAATTGTCAAATTGCTTTCGAGTTGAAATAATTCTGTGATGGGGAGTCAGTTGTAGTAGATGAGGAGATTTAGCAGCAAAGTAGCAGAATATGTTTTGTTGCAAATGTATTTGGATTTTACTATTAGTGCATGTGTCTGAGGCAAAGCATTTCAAAGGACACATTGGCATCGATGAGGAGCCCATGGGCTGACCTCGTGTGCAGAGAGCTGCTGCTCCATTGTTTCCGCGCTAATAATGTGGCTGATGAATTTTCCGCTCTTACAGGTATGAAAGTTGATGTTTTTTCCAAGGTCGGAAAAATATGCCAGTATGCATATTTTACGCTGAAGTTGATGGTTGCTCGTACTATTACTGTTCAGCTCCTGTAAATCTAGATGCACTTACCACAGATGTGTGTCTCTAGATTCTTTTCAAAGTCGGAGATAAGTTGCAAGATTTTGGCTTTGTGACGCGGCTGTTGGCTGTCCTACAAAGGGAGAACGTGATAAGTCATGGGGAAGGTGCAGGAGGGAGGACTTACCCAGTGCTTAACTTGTAGAAGAATGAGTGCTGGTGCCCAGAGCTCTGCTCATAACCCCGTGGGCAGTGCAATTGAATGTCGATGAGCCAAACACCGCAGCTGTGCAGTCCTCATTCCACATCATGCCTCGTTAATCCACTACCAGACACTTCATGCCAGTTTACCTCACTGTTGCAGGTTCCTGCTTTTTCCTTCTGTGATGGTTTTTTCTGTCTTTCTCTCCCTCACTCTTTCTGTTTTGTGTGTTTTTCCTCTCGTTGGTCTCGTAAATGTCTGATGCAGAAAAATAAGTGCTGGTGCCCAAAAACAAGTACCGGTGGTACCCACCGGCAACCACTGGCTCAAATTAAGCACTGGACTTAACTGGAATAGCTGATTCCCATTACACCTGATCAGAAGAGGGCCCCACTCAGGCTTGCACAAAGATCGGCAGAAAAAGCAAACAGACAGAGTTAGTGGAATGGGAAAATAAAAGAAGGAGGACGAGTAGAGGACAGCCTAAAGGATAAAGGGGGAGGCAACGAATCTAAAAAAAGAAAGCGGAATAATCAGTGCTGTACAGTCGGATGAGGAGCATCCGGATGCTCCAAAGAGGACTTCGCTGACCCATTGCTCATGAAGATGCCATTCAGGAACTCTCCAGAAGACGACTTTGATACCTCACACTTCACATACAAACCCCACTGGCTGCCCATGAACTCCAAGGACAATTTAGAATATGCAGAAGATACCTCAACTATAAAGTGTGGTCCCCGATCTTCCCGGCAGAGCGCGCTGCCACAAACCCTGGAAGGATTGGATCTTACCAGGTGCATAGCACTTGCGAGGCTTTAGAAAGATGGGTGAGCTAAAGGGAAAACGTGAGTAGTCTTCTTTCACAGACTTTCTTTGTTGAGGGGGCTGAAGGAGAGACTGTAAAGCTTAATTTTGTTTATTTTTTGTGGTTTGACTTTTTGGTTGTGAGACAGAGCGCCTAAACTCACAACATGCGTCATTCCGAAGTGGCAGGAACAGCTTTCTATTAATACCAAATAGTCGGCCGCTAATTTTCCCGTAAAACATAGGCAAACCATGCTTTACTAGATTACCAGACTATGTATATGAAAAGGGTTGAGAGTTTTTCACAAAATTGTTGAAAATAATTGGTTGTGGGCTTTAAAAAGGTATGATTGGTGGATAGAAGATGATTTGTAAAAGTCTTTATGATGTTTCTTTGAATTGGTGATTTTAGAATTCATTTGCTTAAAGAAGGGTATGTGATATTTTTGGTGCGGTATTTTAGCAGTGCTTGGTGTGTGTTTTACTCCAGGGTTGCAATTTTATTACTTTATAGTTGTAGGAAAGGAAATTATTATTTGGGGTGGACAAATGTCATCCTCAAAGGATAAGGCCACCACCTGCTAGATGGCACTCAAATTGGAAACATGGCACAAAGCCTTCAGGCTTAAATCAAAAACAATGTGTAAAGTATTTAACTGGTGCTTACACAATAGAAAAAGTCAACCAAAACACCATAAAACTCCTTAATAAAGTGAAACATTTTATGAGTAAAATAAGACCAAAAGGACAAAAATCTAGGAGGGGGAACTGATTTAATGACATTTTTAAAGTTTAATAGAAATAGCGCGAAAAAGTGCAAAGCAGCATTGATAGATTATGCAAGTGGTAGACCGAGACCTAAGCATGATTTGAGGTCGACCGTGATGGAGCCCTGGCGGGATACACTAAGGGCCCGATTCCGATCTCGTAAGGAAAGCCCTCCATACGACTCGGATCTGGAGGGCTTTCCGAGCGAGACGTGCTCCGGAAGTCCGAACGAGCGAGTACGATGCTGCCGTATGCTTACGGACTCGGTTCGCTCAGACTCCCATTGAACTCTATGGGAGCCCGTGTACAGACCCGTACACAGGCTCTCATAGCAGAAAAGGGGTGGGCGGGGAAAAGCGTACACCCTGTGGTGGGCACCCCATGTTGCCCGCCACACTGTGCATGCTTGGATCGTGGAGACCCATGTGCACCCCCCGTGACAGATTCGGAGGGCCCCGGGTGAAGGGGTCCTGTTACGGCCCCCCGAAGTACGATTCCGACAGCCATTTCGTCTCGCTGGGACCGAGGCGAAGCGGCTGTCCGAATCGTGCATCGTACTTGCTCGGTTGGAATACGGCTCCATTTCGTGGCACGATTCGGCTACGAACGTGTCGAACGGACAGGTTCGGGTTCGTAAAAGATTCGCGCGGCACGTACGGGATATTCGCATCGTACTTGGTCGTTCGGAACGGGGGACGATTCGGACGGAAAGATAGGCTCCGAATCAGATTTGCTCTTTACAAATCCCGTTTGGAGGCCTTCCTTACGAGATCGGAATCGGGCCCTAAGTGGGTTGGTCCCTGTGAAAGTCTGCATGTCAAAAATGTTGACAACGTTTTTAAGTCTCACCAATGCAGAAATGGACTTTGTCACTTTTTGAAGCGAAAAATCCTCCCCGAGTGGGCTGCCCCATAATTGTAACTGCTGCAGTGAAATCAAAGGCCGGATACTGAAGCCGGTTGGGTGTGCTGAAGCTCTGGTACTTTGGGGATTTCTTGCTGAAAATGTTGTAAGTCCCAATGCAGAATGAAATGCAGTCATTTTCTGGAGGTGCTGCACGCTTTGATCAAGATAAAGCTGAAATTCAATCCAATGGCATGGTGTGGATACTTTTCACAGCAGGCCCACCCTGAAGCTCTGGAGCAAAGAATTTCAAAAGATTCCACATTGTCTTCTGGTGCCCAACAGCCACAGGAGTACACCTCTAAGGCCCCCGGGACCATAGAAGAAGGCATATATAGGCTTTCAACGTGTGAGGCAAAGGCAAACACTGAAGCCAAGTCCAGCTGCCATAGGCCAGCTAGACACTTTAGTGAAAAGGCACCTTGCTGCTTTTTGTCTCTGTACCCACAAAAAAGGCTAGACAACTGACCCTTGGAGTCCTTGTGTCTGTTGTGGGTACAAGGGAAAGCAGGTGCACTTCTTCAGGGACCCTCAGAGGTCCCAAACTGCAGGTCTTTACTTCTTCTCAAGGTCCAAAAAGTGTTCTTAGGAGGGTTCCTGGGGATGTCATATTTATGCTAACACCAGCTCGTGGTTGGGGGTGTCTCTTGAGTACTTTCGAACCAATGGGATAAAAGTTCCCAGGGGCGACCTAACCAACTTTTTCAGTAGTTCTTGTTTGCCTTTCTACAAATAATCCCACAATGCCCCTCACTCTCAAAATCCAAGATGGGGAAACACTGTTCCCCTTGTGCAGAGCCTGTGTGCCCACCCAGAGGTGTGGAGGTGTGGCCAGGGCAATGAACAGTCCCCTCCTCAGTGGTCACTAACACCAGTTCTGGGGGTAGCTTTCCTCCCACTGGGTTTGGTGCCAGCAGGACTAGGGGGACCAAGGTTGGGGCCTTTCCAGGTGTCACCTGGCATTTACGTGTGGCAGGGTAGGTCCCTTTGAAGTTAGTTTAGATTTTGGGCCCCACACCAACTGATATTCCTGCTAGGGATAGTAAAACACAACCTGACTCCCTAGCCATTGTCCCTGTTCTGAGAGCCATTTTCACACTTCTTTCACCCCTCGTTCAGGCCAAGTACAGGTTGGGCAGTAGCTGGAGAGCTAATTCAAATTAGCCTCCAGCAGCTCCAGGCAAGATAAAGGTAACTTTTTACAAGCTACATTTCCAATATATTTCATAAACTTCTGATGTCACCATGGATTTAATTTTTATTCAATATAAAAATAAGTCTGACTTTACCATTAGATTCAATAAATCAGCTTTTATCTTGCATTAAAATAAATGCATAAAAAGTACGTAAAATCATAAATAATATACATCCGATTAAAGTCAACATTTCATTCAAACAGGTTAAAAAGATATAAAAATAGCCAATAGCATGTTGATAGGGACAACTACGAGGGTACAGTCATATGGGTCAATAAAACCCGGAGAGTTACAGCCACAAACAATAAACAATACAGGCCCTTAAAGCGTGCCCCTTATGGTGTAAAGTTCACCTTTCTAATCTTTAGGACAGCTAATAAGAAAGTCGCGATCATATAGCATATGTTTGGTGTTTCCAGTAGTTGAAGAGTTTCAAGAGCCTGGTTGTGCGAGCGTAGGCTGAGTTTTTTCAGCAGTGGAATAATACATTTTTTCCTCTCAGCGTTATAAAATGAGCAAAAAAATAGGAGATGCGAGATGGATTGGCTGGAAAAACCGTCGCAAGGACATGAAGACAACTGGTTTACCGAGTAAACTTGTGCTGGGTACCCGGCCATTAACAGAATATAATTCAGTCTAAATCTCACCAGTACAAAACGGTGTCTGATGTTGGTAACGAATGAGCGATAAGACAGATGCCTAGTTGCCACAGTTGGTACTGCTTGATAAGTGATAACTGAGGTTTTAGTTTGTTTTTTTGGCCAGCTATCTTGAGTACGTTTGGCAATAAAAAGTTCTTTTAATCTGGATTTAGAAAAGGATATGTATGCTGATGGTGAGTTAAACAAAAACTCTAAGTCTAGCTCTCTAAGGGACTGTTTCACATATGCAAGCCAGGTAATCATGGAAGCTCGGTCCAAAGATAAAATGTCCTTTAACACAAGTTGATTTAAGAGGACCGTTTCCTTTTTCCAGATTGAGAGCGAAGCTAAGAGCGGGGCCATTTTTAGAATATCAGATATAAACTGGAAGCCTAGTTCCTTATGGACTAAAATGTTTGAGCATGAACTAGGAATGGCCAGTAGTCTCTTTAGAAATTGTATCCTCTATGACTCAACATGTGCTATTCCCTAGATTGCTGCACCGTAGGTCGCTATGCCTAGTGTTTTTGCAGAGTAAATTTCTAACATTTCTTTGATTGGTTTGTTCCCTAATTTTATTGCAAACCTCCAAAGGCAAGCTATACTTTTGGTCATCTGGTTCACTCTATTTCTGCTCATTATAGCCCAATTTAGTTTTTTTGTCAAAGAGAATGCCCAAATACATAAAGTTATCCACTCTGTCCAAATTTCTACCATTTATATGGAGACGCATTAATTATTTCTTCTTGTCCCTGCCCACAGCCATTACATAGGACTTAGTTTTATTGACATATAAGCCTAACTCTGCCATATAGGCGGAGTATGACTCAATAGAAAACTGTAGGGCCTTTGGGGTTCTGGCCAATAAAACCGCAACATCTGCATAAACATGACGGGCAGTGGAAGTGTGCCTACTACTGGGACTTCCTTGCATTTTTCGTTCAAAACCTCGGATAATTTGTTTGTATATAGAGAGCAAAGAAAGGGGGCAAGAACACAGCCCTGTCTCACCCCCTTTTCAATCCTAAAGGCTTTCAAACATTCTCTGTGTTTCCCATATCGGACTACCGCCTCTGCATGGCTATAGAGATCTCTAATAAAAGAAATTACGGAAGGGTCCACGGTCATTGATTCTATGATGGCCCACAGTTTACTGTTGTTCACACAGTCAAAGGCCGCGGCCAGATCCATAAAAGCCATGAATAGCTGGCCTTTCTTCGCAGTGACGTATTTGGCTGTGATTAGGGCAAGGTTGAGGCAATGGTCTAATGTCCCCCTCCCCTTCCTAAAGGCATATTGGGCTTCCGCAAGGACGTTGTTCTCACTTGCCCACTCCTCCAATCTGTTTAGTAACAATCTGCCCATTTCTTTTGCCGTGCTGTCCAAAAGGGAGATTGGACGGTAGTTAGCGGGGTCTGTGCCATTCCCCTTCTTGTAAATTGGGATTATCACAGACTGTCTCCAGGACGGCAAGGGACCAACTTTAGCTAAAGCATTAAAGTCTGCGGTCAGGTCCGGGGCCCACAAGGGTTTGTTAGTTAGAAAAACATCCAATGGGACCCCATCGGGTCCAGGTGCCTTCAGTGCAGGGGATTGGGACAGCGCAAGATCTACTACGTCTATAGAGAACTCCAATACTGGGGAAGCACTTAAATATGAGGCCGGTATCTCCACGGCTATATCTGACTGAACCTGAAATATATTTTGGAAATGGTTTAACCATGTATCCTCGTCTATGTGGAGGTCAAGGATGGCCCACTTTCCCCCTGAAAAAGAGGGCTATTAACCACTTTCCCAAATGCTTTGCTGTCTTTGGATAGTGAAGCTAATCTGAAATTCTCCCAGGCTTCCATAGAGAGCGCCCTTTTTCTCTCCTGTCTAGTGGATTTATAAGCAGACCTAAGGTTTCTAATAAGGTTTTGATCTCTGGGTCTCAATTTAAGTGCTTTGCGTAGGTCCGCTGAGGCTTGTGAGCAATTTTTTTCAAACCACTTAGGGGGGAGAGGCGTAGTTTGAAAAGTTTGGCGAGTTAATAGATCTCTTATGTAGGTTAAAATTCTGCTGAGGGCTTCGACAATTTGGTTACCATTAGACAATAAATCTAGGCATAAGCAAATCTCCTGATAAGAGGAGGACACAATTTTAGACAAAATTAAAATAGGCTCGGTGTGCTCCCATTCTAAGATATAGCCGTTTTCCTAGTTAAGGTTGGTTTTGGGTACTCGTTTAACTCCCACTTTTTTAGGGAAGTACCAGTTAAACGTGAAATATAGTAAGGTATGATCGCTAAATTGAGTCATCACGACCTCAAAGTTCTTAGGACTTCTACTCGAAGGCACAGGGAACAATATAAAATCAATACATGAGGTAGAACCTGTCCGGTAAAAAGTTGCGGCCGTTTGGCCCATACTAGTACATAATGGATTAGCAATTTCCAAATCCCATGCCATCAGCAAGTTGTTTAGGACATTACCATAGTTGTGGTGGTTAAAGTGTCCAGTCAAGTACCCTTTTCATCAATTACCCCACATATACTTAGGTCAGTGTGCTTACACATATGAATGCTAAAGTCGCCAGCCCATACAATAAATAATGGTCTAGAATGATGAGAAAGTAGTGCCTCCATAGTGCGCCCCAATTCTTCGACCACTTCTGCTGGGTTTAAAAAATTATTATTGTAAAAGTTTTTAGCAATAAGTCTGGCCTCTTCCATCCTCTGGCTACTACAATGTGAAAATAAACGGAAGAATTGACAAAGTCTACCTTGTCAAACGGAATAGTGTTAGCGATGAATGTTATTAAGCCCCCTTTTGCTCTACCTGAATTTCATGGAGCTGCTGGAGTAAACAAGCATTTGCAATGCAAATTGGTCTCGCATTTGCTAGAGTTTGAGCTATTGGCATTGTAAATTACAATGTCTTTTACTGAACTTGGAAAGAACTTGTATAGGGAGCAGAAGAAATAAATAATCTGTGAAAGAAATACTGCATTATATGCCGGTGGCCAGAGGTGTTCTTGGGTAGAGAGAGGTTGAAATGAAAGACAAGGAGGAGTTGCATAATGGGCCTGGGTATATTAGCGAAGGAGTTCTGGAATGTGGAAGCAGGTTCCGCCTTGCAAGTTTGGTTACACCAGATGTTCGTAGCCTTTCCATTGCCGCTTGCTACATCCTCAGCCCTTCAAGTGCTGCACTCACACACCATACAGATTTTCATTCTAAAATAAACCTCACTTGTTAGATGCACCGAGAACATGCTATGCTAAATATGGCTCGATTCTCGCTGTGCTTGGTTACAATGTTTTTCTGCGGCCCTTGAGGACTCCGGGCTTTTGGTCAGGCACCGTAGTGGAGCAGCATGACTTACATTTTTGTTTAAAAAACAAAAAAAACATTATGCAGCCAACTGCGTTATTTTGTAGGAGCACGCCAATACGCATGCTGACGCCTACAAAATGCAGCAAGTACTTTACTTATTTAACAATATAAAATATATTGGTAAAAGCAGCACGAAAAGTGGTGTTTTTACTTTTAGCACAAAGGCGCTTAAAAAAAAAAAGAATAGGGAAGCAGGTTGGGGGCAGGCAGTGTCTTTGGTGCTACAACATCTACTGTTCTTTAACATGGAAGCTTTGAAACTACTAGGCACATCATAGCACTGCCTTGAGAAGTACTTATTTAAAGTGTTATTTTTGTACAACTGTTAGTTTGGACTCACATATCTGAAGGGCTTTCATACACAAAATCTTACATAATAAGCAAGCCAGGTGTATTTAAATAAATAAAAAATAAACTGGTAGTATGGGAAGCAAATAGTTTGGAGGAGTACAATCTCTACAAAGCAATCCTAAAAAATGTAACAATTTCCAAATACAAACAGTGAAGAAATAAAGGCGTTCCTGTATTTGTACGCTAGAATATCTGTAACGGTCTATAAATGCAGAGACTGAGACACGCGGACCAGGCAGAGAGATCTGCACTTGGCATCGTTCTGCGTTTGAAGTGCAAGGCTGCGGAAGTCCAGACGTGGAAGCTGCACAAATGCACAGCTCCAGTATTTCTGTTAATCGACGAGGAACACGCCAGATGAAAAAACAGCCCTGCAGTTCTGGTCCCCTGGCCTGGAATTAAAATGTAATTTATGAATTTCGAGAGCAGGAAAGAGCCGACAGATCGATGCGGACTAGAATTTAAAAGTGAACGGTGGGTGGCGAGACTGCGTGCCAGCATCTGGCGAGGAGGCAAAGGCAGGGCAAATGAAAGCTTTTCCAGGGCATGGTTTTTATGGTGCCTGCCGTGAAGCTATGCCAGCCCTCCGTTCAATACATGGTAGCTGTGGCCCCCCTCAGGAACAGGCAGAGGGCAAAGAATCGGCTCAGCATTTATGGTTGCATATCCAAGCAGTGCTGACATGATACCATACACCTTCAAGCCATCACTGTCAATATTTGGCACTTTCTATATATAAAAGAGCTAAATGAAAAAATCAAAATAGAAGAGCGTAATAATGTGGATGTTGCCAGCAGTACTCAGACCTTTGACCAGGGCTTCGTTTAATGGACCACCCCGGCGTTTTTCAGCAGATCTGTAGTAATGGGAAAGTATTGCGCTTTGTAGCTATGCCTATCGGGATAGTATTGGCACTTCTCAGAACTGCTATGCGTTTATTAATGTACTGTTATTTATGTAGCGCAAACCTCTAAAGGGAACAATGGAGCTCTGTACATTATAATGGAACAAGAAGGATTCTTTAACTGTATTATTTTGTGCATGTATATTAGAATGTTATCTCAAGACATTTATTTAAATGCATAGTGCCCGCGCTTCCCAGAGCCGTGTAATGGGACAGCATTTGCACTACTCATCAAGGCTGCTTTATGTCTAATGAGAAAGTGCTGCCCTTGGCACCAGGGCTTCATTTAGTAGGACTAATGTACTTCTTAGCAGGCCTGCTGCATTTAAAGGAACAGTGCCTGCACTTCTCAAGAAGGTTACATGTTTAATAATACAGTACAGTCTCAGCAAGGTTGGTGTACGTTTAATGTCGTAACTCCTCTCAGCAGTGCTGGTATGTGAACAGCGCTCTCGGCGGGCCTGCTGCTCGTTGGATAGGATAGTACAAGTATTTCTCAGCAGGACTGCTGTGCCTTGAATGGGACACCCATGCATACAGACCGGGCATGTAGGCATCTAATAAGTAATAAAGTCCCTTACAAGCTAGCCTGGAGCCCTTTAAGCAGGACAGGACGTGTGGGTGAGGCGTACATGGGACAGACTTTGGCTTCCCAGAAGTGGCGCTTTCTTCCCGGGGCCTCGATGTGGCAGCCACTACCAGAACACCGGCACTTCTCAGCGGCCTGTCCTACTCTCATTAAAAGTTCACTGACACTGCCCCAGACTGAATTCAAGAGCGGGGTGCAGCGTGGCGAGCCCTCAGGATTTATTTTCCATTTCGAGCACCACCAAACTGAACGCCCACACTCAGGCCCGAGACGCCTGACTTCCGGTTTTCGCGCTTCCTTTTCGGGCTCGCCTACAATCAGGCACGGGCGCCTGACTTCCAGGTCGCGCTGCTTTCTCCGGCTCCGAAGTGCGGGGTAGGCTCCCGCCTTTAACTGAGCACAACTGCGGGGTGGGCTCCCGCCTCAAGGAACATAGACTGCGGGGTGGGCTCCTGCTCAAACACAATGCGCACTACTATAAAACAAGCATTTGCAATGTAATACAACTCGCATTTACGCGAGACGTATTGCATCATAAATGGGAGTGCGGGCATTTAAGAAGGCACGAACGGGAGTGGAGTGGGTGACGGGGGGCGAGAAGTGACGAACTGCGGGAAGGGGCAGAGGGGGGGACACAGGGCAGAAAATAGTGTTGGAGTAAAGGGGCCAATAGCCAGGGAAGGATACAAATGACAAGATGGCCATCAGGAGGAGGGACTAAGAAGCCTAAAACCAATCAGAAGGCAGCATTTAGGATGTAAGCCAATCAAAAAGATGGGCGGAGAGTGGCCCGAGCTTCCAGAAAGCTTCCACGCTATAGTATATACTGCATGTCTCAACGAGACAGCGCAAGCGCTGCCTAGGCAAGACCTAAAAAGGAACAGTAGCTGTTTAGGAAAAAAGGGTTCTCTTCCCAAGTTTCCTGAAAGCAGATAATACTGGCATTCCGCAACTTAGATTCCCATACCATGCTACCTTTTCTTATTACTGAAGCCGGCTATATTCCTTGAAAGAAGTGAAATCCCTCCTTGATCAGACTGGGGCAAAGACTCCCTCCTTTGGACGGTAACTGACATGCTAGATCGGTCCTGAATGTCAGGACTCCTGTTGACCGGGCCACCGATCCCGTCAGAGCCCCTAACCCCGGTTTGTGCTCTATGGTCTCCAGTCTCTAATATACTAAATAGAGGTGATGGTTTGGGGGAGAGGCTGAGTCAGTGGCAGTTAGCCATGTCCTCTAGTACTGCAAATCTATTTGCTAAAAGTATATTATTATTAGCCAGTTGAGGGGTGCGATAAAAGTTATTATTTGCAGGGGGTCTTAAACTTTGAATGTTATTTTTAAGCATAGAAGGTGGTTTATAGAAGAAGTTCAGTGGGACTGTAAAAATCTGGGACTGTAGAGAGGGTGCTATCGGTAATTGACATAACAGGTACCTCACCAGCCAGCGGTTGTCAAAATTAAGGAGATGCAGTGAATTTCAATTGATTTTGGATCTGGGCCTACCCAGGGGATTCTTCTGGCCATAATTAGGTGATCTTGTATTAAGGGGCCTATATTAATGGCATGTGACAGCCAGTGCCGAGCCTTGGCCATCAATTGAGCAGTTGATTCATTTTGGGATGCTCTAAGCAGTGGAACATTAACCATAATTATCACAAAAGGGCATGCCGCAGGTGGTAAATTCAAAGTCAAAGAGTCGCTACTCTTCTTGAGGTTAGGGAACTGTTCGCTGACTGTACTGATATTTGGGGCTGTAAGCGCACTAGGAATGGTGTCTGCGGGATCTACCTGCTGCATGCTGCTAATAGAGCCAGAGGGAACTACATTCAGCTGGGCCGCATTTTGTGGGATCACTATGTTCTTAGGGTAAATCCTGTCTGCACTTTGACTAACTGCAGCCAAGTTTTTATTTTCTTACTCCTGGGACTGATCATGATTAATAATTCCATGACTCGGATTTACATATGTAGGCACTACCAAATCGCCCGCCCCCCCGACTGTAACACAGGTTGCATCATTAAGTTATTTGCCACCAGATCGGCAAGAGTGCGTTCAATAATGTTTAGTCGGGAAACAATTGGATCTAATAGCTTTTTAAAGTTTGCTTCGACGTCCTGCCAGTTCAAAGTCAGTGTGGCGTTATTCTGTAGAGGAGCCGGGGTGGTTGCTACATCCTGAGAGGGATTGCCCTTTCTTGGTTTTTTGGCAATGGTAGCTAGGGCAGGTTTGAGCTGGCCTCTTTTTCTTTTGGCAGTGAGGACGGCTACCTTGGGTGATGGCTGGTTTGCAGCAAGACAGACTGGTGTAGGCAAGGCTATTTGGGGGGGCTCGCAGACAATGGGCTGGTCAGCTAATGAGGGTGTAACGGCCCGACTAGGTAGAGGTAGAAGGTCAATAGAACACCCCCCTGCTCCTAGAGCCAGCCCGCCTCCTCTCTATAATCGCAATTTCTTTGTCCAAAGCAGTTGTGGCTTTTGCCAAAAAGTTATCCAATTAAGTGATTGTTACCTCCTAAGTAGCTGGCTGATTCCCTTTTTTCCTCCCCATTCTGCTGAAGGTTGGTGGGGATGAGTTGTTAGAGGGGGGGCCCAGACCAGACTCCTCCGGGCTCTGAGGGGTGTGAACGGGCCCGCCCTTGGCCCGGGGATTGCTTATGAGCGCAAGTCCTCTGAAGCATGGGATTTTGGGAGATGGAGTCTCCTCAGAGGTGGTAGTAGTGGCATGGCTTTTCCCCAAACAGACTGTTGGCGGCTTACACTGCAGCGGGAGCGTGGCGCGCTTATTAGCGTGAGTCCTCTGATGCAGGGGATATTGGGAGATGGAGTCTCCCCAGCGGTGGTAGTAGTGGCACGGCTTTTCCCCAAACAGGCTGCTGGTGGCTTACACTGCCGCGGGAGCATGGCAAGCTTATGAGCGCGAGTCCTCAGAAGCATGCGATGTTGGGAGATGGAGTCTCCCCAGCGGTTGTAGTAGTGGCACGGCTTTTCCCCAAACAGGCCGTTGGCGGCTTACACTGCCGGGGGAGCATGGCGCGCTTATGAGCGCGAGTCCTCTGAAGCAGGGGATGTTGGAAGATGGAGTCTCCCCAGCGGTGGTAGTAGTGGCACGGCTTTTCCCCAAACAGGCAGTTTACCATTAGATTCAATTTTTATCAAATATAACAATAAGTCTTCAAATAAAGTCTACAGCTGGTATAAGTCAAAAGCTATAGATCAAAGTGTATAATCTATGCTTTGACATTTCCTATGTGCCATCTAAAGCCTGACCATCGATAATGTTTTTTTGGGCTCAGTCACTGGGGGAATATGCTGTTTCTAATGTCACAAATGCACCCCACCTTGTGGGCAGGAGGGTGCACTTAGGGGTGATTTACTTAATAGGTAAAATCAGGTTTTCCTACCTGTCAAAAGGGTGAGTTTGGCAGGTCTCTACAGCAGAGTTCAAGCTGGTGCTGCCAGGCTGCTCAAGGTAGGCCTGAAGCCCTATAGTGGATGGCATAATAGGTGCTGCAGTCCACAAGTGGATTTACATTTTCATGCAATGAGGTTCATTTCTGCATCATATACTATAGCTTTATAGGAGAGTTAAATGTGCCAATCAGGTTTTAAGCAAATTTCAACTTGTTTTAGAGGACAAAGCACATACGCTGGCACTGGATAGCAGGCAATACTTTGCTATCAGAAGAGTGCTTTTGAAGGGAGCCACCATGCCTTTAGTATCTATGATTCAGTGTTTTGGGTGTGCAGTTTTTCTTCAAGTGTGGTGCTGCATAGCAGTGCTGCGATTTTGATTAAGAAGGTGTTGTTACAATAAATAAGCTGTGTTCATTTGGTAATCTGGTCCAGTAGTTACAGATGCTTCTAGTTGTTAAGTATTTGTGAACAACTTTTTGAAAATCTCGAAAAGTTATAGTGGGTCCAAATGAAAACATCTTCAGAATTATTATCATATGATTATCTGTCAGTGTTTTATTGTTGTCTTGAGAATGAAACAGCCTTATTTACAATTAGGAAGGGTAAACTGTAGGTGGCTAATGGAAAAGAGATGAACATGATTCATTTCCAGATTTTGACATAATCAACAGCATGGTCCTGGAGATGATGATCTGGTGTAGTTTGTCTCAGTTTTTGGAGGTGGTTGACAGTCAGGCAGTATGAATTTAAAGTTCTCTTATTAGAAGTTAGCTTCCCTTCCTTCCATGGCTAGATTCTAAGTCATATGCTGATGACACAGATTTATGTGAGAAGGACTGCCGCAGCAGGACAGTAGTAAACCATTGTTCAAGCTCTTAAACATCTGGAGATTCTATTTCTGACTAAAGACTCAACTGGAAATGCTCATAGTCAACTGTCCTTGCATTAAACCAAAGTATTCACCTTGAATTACAAAATTAAGCACCGTAAGAAGAAATAGAAATAGGTTAGAAGTATGAAATAGAGATGCAACAACTGTAGTCACCTTGTGTCATGCTCCAGGTATTCAGCATTACTTGATATTATAATTTTGCTTAACACAACTATTTTCCTATCAAGCTTTGCAGCACTTGTCCTGTATGGATCTGTTTCCTGTTTTCTCTAGAAGAGCAACGGATGTGTATAACAAGAATTGTATTCACAGGGTACATGGTCTGAGCTCGTTCTCAAAGAAGTCTATGACAGACGCTCGGTGGTGCCACCGGAGAAAAAGCAGCAAGGTAGATCTGGCATGCTTTGTTTTGCAGAAGTCATAACACTTGCCTGCTGAAATATAGAAAGTGTACATATTAATTAAGTAATTTAAATGCAGAAGCGATACTAGGAAACTCAGAAAGGAGGCCTGCTTTTCACAAAATGCGTCAATGTCTCATAACACATTTGCAATCTAATTATGACGAATGATTTAAATAAATTGGGTCCCCCACTGAAAACAATCAATCTTGTCGTCTGTATTACCCAAATTGAAAATGTTAATTCTTGGAACTGCTATTGACTCAATTATAAAACTACAATTTCCTTTCCGGGAATCGATCAGCATGAAGCGATAATTGTACTCTGCCTCACCAGATAGACTACTTTCTTAGTCTGATAATGATGGCTCATTCCCTGTCATTTATTGTGTAAAGTGTTGCGAGACTTCCTATGAGGACCTTTTTGAAATATGAATATTTAGGAGAACGTTGTAGACACTGCACTGAACCATGCATATCAGTACAAAATGCTCAGGAGTTTCACATTACGGAAAGGTAATGCTATGCGAGGGGTTTGGACTACAGTCCACCACAGGTGATTCACTTCTTGACTAACAGTGTGCAAAGTTCTATTTCATAACCTTCACAACGTTTGTGCTTTGTCGCATTTTTAAGAAAACTATTATTGTTACGACAATTTCTGATGGTGCCCACAGACTGGACCTCATAACCCCTGCCCCCGTTGGAGTTCTGAGTTCCTTTCATGGTCAGTACAGGGAAGCAGGCATAAAGTCATTGAGACGCGGTCATTTTGGCAGACGTTTCATGCCAACTTGGCCCAGTTTGTAGGTGGGATGACAATGGCATCGTGATGGAAAGGCTATTGGCCACATAATCTAACTTACCCGGGATCCTGCATATCTTATGAACTTATTTCTAAAAAAGAGTTCTGCCACCTCACATGGTTAGTGGCATGCTCAGACAGCAGGGCACATCAGCTGTGGAGTTATACCAGTTATGGGATAGAAAAGGAGCTGTACCCACCTCTCGATGGGAAATGAAGTCCTCAATGGCAACATGCATGGCAAGCAACCCCTCCTACATGTACAGGCTTTACTCCTGCCATGTAAGGTGTGAGGAATCGAAGGACTGGGGCACTATTTACATACAAAGGCGTTTGGATGCCCGACTCATTATTACCTGATGGTTGATAGAGTAGAAGGTTTTAGAGTAATAATTGATTCCAGCAGAATCAAATCAAGGTAAAGGCCAGAGACGTCCAGACACACATAACCAAGACCAGGCGTATAAAAAAAGCCATGCCTTATCTGTAGAATGGAAGGAACGGATTCAGGGGGGCAGTGACTGACAGCCCCTCCTTGTCTGCCAAGGTAAGTGGGGTTTAGGCCAAGCTGGGTGAAAAGATTTGCTGGATAAATAGAACAGAGAAGCAGCATCCAGGAGGAGGAGACTTACAGCCACACTTTCACTTCCCAGAGCTCACCGCCCCCTTCCCCCCCACATTCCGACCCACTTGAAGCCCAGGCCCCTAGTCCAGACTCAGCAACTGAAGAATATTCTATAATCTGAGGAAAAACTGTGAACTGAAAGAACAACTGGATCAAGGTGAATATTTAAAGTAGAATCTGGATATGGAAAGTGATGGATGTGAAGCAATAAGGCTGTCACTGCAGGCTATCACGAGACGTACCAGGAAGATGTATTTTGATGTCTATGTAGATACATGGTCACACCTGGTGTCAGAAATGGGATTAAGGGCACCACACTGTGGAGAACATGTTACAGAAATTATTGAAAGCAGTAGCTAAACTAGGTGTTATAGATCCATCAAAATAAAGTACAGCCTGACAGACTAATGTTCCAGCAACCCATCCAAATGCGAGGGGCCAGTACTGGCACTTGAAAAATATCAGGAGGATATGATACATATGACTAGTTACTGCATCCAGAGTCTACTCCAAAATCCCCTTCATGGCACTACAGAACTATACCCCAAGAGAAGCCCTCAACTATTTCGTTATCATGTGAAAACATGTAGCAGGCAATGCCTCATTGCTACAAGAAAGATGGGAAATTATTTAGCCCCTCTCCACTTCATGCACATGCAAGCAGCATACGAGGTGGCCAATCCTGACAAAAATAACTCCTGTGTAGAAATTAGGATCACCACACTGGAGAGACTGGGTTGAGCAAGGAGATCTATAGTGTGCAGTTTTGGACCATCAAGCTGTAAACATTGGAGGCTCAATATCATTAGTCTATAGAACCTGAGATCTTGCTGCCAAATGGCTATGTGCCAGCACTACCACCTCCACCACCACCAACAAGGAATTGAGATATAAAGTGATTTTGAAGGAACATATTGAAACCTACCCAGCCATTGTAGTGGTGGGTGAGACAACACCCAAACCTTTCCCTTCAAGCGGTGATGGGCTTCTTCATGCCAATGAGCCATGACTGTGAAAATGCCAGTGCCTACCACTCCAGTGGGAGACTCTCTGATCCATGTTACACCATTGGGATTTGCTAAACTACTAGGGCCCTATTCATAAAGGTACTTACGTGTACTGCTCCAACTGTGGCGAGTCTACCCCGAGAGCGGAGATTCTGCCTCAAGTGCGGAGACTCTGCAATCGAAATTTTATTATACGTAAGTACCTTAGTGAATTGGGCCCCTAGACAGCCTGCATCACTGAACAAAGATAAGTTTGACAAGTAGTCGGTGCTGCAGTCCACAAGTGCCATTTTTGGTCCATCAAGCTGTAGACATTGGAGACCCAATCCATTGTCCCACCACACACTCTCTATGCCATTGTCATCCATTCAAACACTCCTCCATTTACCTAGCCATCTACCAACCTACTCACTCTTCTAACTATGCACTCAGTTGCTCACTCATGCATTATTTAGTCAATAGTTGAATCATTCTCACATTCATCCACTCCACTCACCCATTGACCTAACCACAAACTCAAACAATGAACGATGATGCACTTTCACTTACAGGATATACCTACTTCTTTATCAATACATGTCCATCTAGTGTTCTGAAAAATACATAAGTGAAGTGAACGTCAACGAAAACATAATAACTAAGTTTGCACCCAAACTACATGCAGATCGTTAATGACCACTTTGATCTGTATTGATTTCAAACTCATTGCTAGTTCACACCATAAACTCCTCACGTGTGGCACTATAAAACATTTGTCTTATCAAATGATAGTGCAGATGGGCTTCTAGTATGGGCATCAGCATCATATGGTTTTATATATATGGTCAAAAATGATCATTAAGAGTTGAAATGGATATGAATTGCTGAAAATACATAATATATTTCCTACATGTACCTATGCCACAGGCTAAACCATCAATTGGCTATTCATTAACCAAAAGATGTACCATTTCGGAGGCACTGTTTATCTCTAGAAATTCTTAACTACAGTAAGCATTACAATTTTCTTAATTCGTTATACCTGTGTGGTGTGTTTTATGAAGGGGTTATATTTCTTGCAGTGCTTTTAATTCAGGTATGAGTACAAGAAGACTTGATTATGTTTAACATATCCAGGTGCTATGTATCGCTTTTTGGAGGGACATGTAAACATAGAGATAACAGATACTATTGCTAACTCATCATAGCTTGCATGTGTACACTGAAAAGAAGACTGACAACTCTTCCTTAGATCGTTTTTAAGGATATTCATTCCACGATAAAACATAAGCAAACGATTATTGCAGCCTAAATCCACATCAAAGTACCAGCAATAAGTGGTATATTGCATTTATCACATATATCAGCCACCTTAAACTAAGGCTTCTTGATAGGAAATGAAAAGCCCATGTATATCAAATTTGTTATTAACATTTGTTTAGAGGAAATGCATAAATGACATATTAAATTTGTCACTGACATTTGCATTTGGACAATATATAAAGTTTGTCAAATGTATGCATCCCCTTTTAATTCTACACATATTTCGATGAGGAGGGGGGTATTTTCAAATGTGCCATTAATAAGTTGTGTCCTTAACATAGAATAGTAAGAAGCCATTGTTTTCCTAAACAGCTGTGCTCACATCACCTCCTATGAAATGCACCTAAGGTGCATGCAGGGGTCCTTTTCAATGCCAGGCCTATGCTGGTCTGGGATCTGCTTTCCTGGTGCTCCACTCACTACCTGAGTCTGCTCTCTCCCCTTCCCAAACCGTAGTCTTTGTCATGTTTGTTTTTATAATTTTCACTGTTACCACTGCCTACCTAATATGCTCAATGTATAGCAAAAATGTTTCCTTCCGTGCTATTCTGTGAACATATGACCTCCCCCTGCTTTGTTTTTTCAATACCTTCCTGTTTGCAACTTCATTTCATAGTCCTTTTTGGACCTCCTGTGGCAGTAAAAACGCATTTACTATCATCTCATGTATTAATAGATAAATGCTCCCCACATAAGAAACCTGATCTTATACCCTATATAGTTTTTCCCATGTTAACCCTCCCTGGCAGCCCATCAATGTCTCTACTTAACTCACATACCCCTTTGCACACTGCCAGGATCATCATGCACAAGCAGATTCGGGCAATTTGCTTTCTGTTAGACTTGCCATGGGTTAGTGATGAGTCCATTTACTTACAAAGGATGAATGGGAGTATTTGGTAGGTTAGCTAGGACGATCATAAACATGCCTCTATGGGCTAAGTTTAGTTAAAAAAGATTGCTCTATGAGTTCTCTGAAAAAACAGATTAGGCTCTAGGGAACTATGGGCCCAATTTATTAGTTGGCGGTCGGGCTATCCTCTGCCAGGGCAACGGAGTATTTTACTCCGTTGTTCTGGCGGAGGTCCCGACTCTCAAATTTATAAATGTCTGTGGTCTAGCGGCCATTTAATGCATTGACAGGAACTGCAGTCAAGGCAGTTCCTATCAATGCATTGCAACTTTGACGTACGGCTCCGTGAAACACGATGAAGCCGTACAGCAAAGTAAAAATATATTTTCGAAAATAAAACCCAAAAGCAGTATTTTGTTTTTGAAAATAAAAAAACAATGCCCCAATTGGTATGGGAGTTACCTTCCATTGCAAGAGTGGCATTTCACAGTTTTTATTGCCCTTACCGCCAGGGTTTTCCTGGTTTTTACAAGCAGTGAAAACTGACTTTTATGTTTGCCAATCTAAGGAGGTCATTACGATGACGGGCGGACAAAGTCCGCCCGCCACCGTAACGGAATGTGGGACCGTCCACAAGGGGTGCGGCGGTCCCGCACCTGACATTAGGATGCCACAGCCACCGTGGCGGTGGGACACCCTATTCCCAGCATTGTAGCAGGCGGTGCTCACCGCACAGCCCGCCACAATGCTGTGAATGCACGTCGTGCATTTGCATGCACAACGTGACAGGCACCGCCACCCCCCAACATCCTGGGGGCCCGCTACGGGCCACCAACAGCGAACACCGCATGCCTTTCCATGGCGGCGTTGAGGCTGATCTCTGCAGGCATTGTAATATGGATGGCGGTGTCTGGCAGACACGCCACCATATTAACCTTGTTTTCTGCCGGTCGATGAGTCGCGGACCCCCCAGCCATCATAATATGGCGGGGGGTCTTTGCTGTGTGGGTGGCGGGCGGATCGCCCCGCCGGGCCGGCGGTGACTACCCGGCATCGTAATGACCCCCTATATTAGGTGGGCGGACATACAGGTCAACATCTGACAGCCTTTACTCCATCAGGCCGTCAGAGGAGTCTAACCAAGACAGAGACAGAATAGTCTCCACCATCGTTACACCAAAGATCTGCCCACTTTTAAAACTGGCGGGCGGACCATTAAGACCATGAAGTACCCTTCCCTTTGCTGGGAAGGGTACTTCATCACAGTTGTGACGGAGTACCCTTTCCACTAGCATATAAATCAGGCCCTAAATCACAAAATGTTTAATCCAAGCCAATGCAATCAATATAGCAGTTCATATATGCCAAGTGACAGGCATCCATTGTTGAAATCTTAAAATTGAGAAGCAGAAACAAATTGTGTCCCACTGAGTGCAGAGTTCTAGATGGCACATTAGTCTTCATATATTCACATAGACTGAAGGGAGCCACTTCATGTAAAATTTCCAAAGCCAGCCAACAGAATTTCAAGTACTTACAAGAATCGACAGGAAGCCAGTAAAGACTTAAAGAGTACCTGCAATCTGGGTTATGTGCAACTATAAAATTTTGTTCATGGGGACAGTGGCGGTCTTGGATCTTTGAAACTTGTGGGGTATAACACTTGACCAAAATTTGAGTGCCTGAGCCCGGCATCTTTAAGATAGTCAGTGCCCTGATCAAAATTAAAAACAATTGGGTCAAATCATGTATTTTAAAGTACAAATTCCATATAAATTTATAGCACTCATGAAAGAGCATTTATGAAGAATTCACGTAGTTGCATGGTGTGCCAATAAAGTATGACACTCCCCAGTAGTCGGCCTCATTTTTTTCAAAAATTGCCCTTTATGTTTCCCATATCTCAAAAACTATCACCAGTGTGGCAGGACCAGTTTTTTGTCATGTTACCACCTTACACCAGGAATTACATGCAATACCAGTACCACAATGTTACATTTGGTGCGGCTTATATGCCATGGGTACACCAGATGTCAACAAGCTTTGGCCGATAAAACAGGTTTGCATTTGAAGTGTGTTTCAAAAAAGTGTGCTGCAGTAAAAAACAAATAAAAAAGATTGATTTTAGTCTATAATGCATTTAAAAGATAATGAATTTGTGTCATGATTAAGTGTAATTTTAGGATGTAGAACAGACCCTCATGCACAATAATGCAAGCTCACGATAGGAGATTGAATGACACATCAAACAGTCAATCACATGAGGTGAGAGAAATTCTCCTCTGGGTAGAGGTAAAGCCCACTCTAAGTATATTTAAAAAAATTGTAACAATATGTCTTCAAGACATCTGTGTTATCAAGCCAGACATTTAGATTACCTACCCTATTTCCGGGTCAGCGTTTTGTCATGGTTGTCAAATGCCCTTTCTTATGGCACTAATTACTGTCAATATGCCAGTGCTGGCATTTTGCTGTGGTTATGCCCATATGCCAAGAATAACCTCAAGTATGCTGTGGCCTGCATTTTGGCACATAATGTAGGTGTATGAAGCAAAGTGTCTACGGGAGGGCATCGCCCCTACCTCAGGCAAGCCAGGTCAAAGAAAGAAATACCTCCTTTGCATCGAGCTGTTGACACACGTACAAACACTCACTCTTCCTCAACTCATTCAATCAAAATAAATCTCATGCTCACTCACTCAATCTTACTCTCACTTATTTGCACTCGCTCTCATTCTTAGACTCTCTCTCACACTTACACATGCTCTTATTCTCCACCAAATAATTTTGGAATTTATTTTTTGCTTACCTTGCTTCCACTGCTGATCCCTCTTTTGTGGCAACAGCTAAGCAGGAATCATGTGCTGCAAACCTGGAGCCAGACAGAGTAGCAGGGGCAGGATGACTAGGAGAAAGACCTGCCTCAAGCCTTTTCCGTGCTTGTGGTAGGGCTTGAAGCACAACCCTTTCAGAAGCTGGGACACCGAGCCCTTCTGTTCTGGGAATATCCTAATTGGGTAATTTGAAGCTCTGACTATCACAGTGACAGTGCCATTTTAGCTGATATGCCATTGTGCCTGAGGCAGCATGTCTGCTGAATAATAAGGATTGTGCCTATGTAGGAGCCGTAGCTTAAGTACACCATCACACTATGCAATTGAGAGATCAACCTACACAGTGGTGTGTCTCTAACAACACTCTGTGGAGGAAATGTGGTTCAGCCTCCTCATACACTCTCCTTCTCCTGTTATTAACTGTGGACCAAGGAAAGTCAGAGACAGATGCCCTGCACACTGGTAGTGTTCTGGAAAACATGAACATCGTGTTTTCAAGAACACTGCTAAATTAATGCACATCTGATGTGGACAGAGGACAGGAACATTATGTAGCTCATCACAGGTGGAAGGGCAACACCCTAACACCCCTATTGATAAGCTGCAACTGCTTCTGGAGAACCAAAAACTGTCAGTTGCAATGACTGATCCAGACATATGTTAAGGGCTTCCATCAGAGTCACATGAAGTTCTGACGAAACAAGGTCAATAACCTTCTTCAGGCACAACAACCAGAACATACTGTTTTGTGATTTGATTCGCTTTATAATGCATTGAAAAAGTGTTGCCAGTGCGAGTGTGGAAATCTCATAAAAAGTTTATAAACAGGTTCACCTTGAAACTTACTAAGAGAATCTCCAATTTCCGTGCCTCTTGAGGCCAATGAATCTTTGCCACCATTTACCAATACATTTCTAAATTAATCATCAAATTACAGAACTTAACGTTCAGTCAATGATGAGAGGTTTGGTGACGTTTTAAGAGTTTTATTTTCTTATTAAGAGATTAGTCCGTATTTTTGTGTTTTTATTTAGGCTAGTCAAAAATGTGGGTAGAACTAGCATACAAAATAACAGCGTGTTCCATAAAGGAATTAATCCCTTTCTTAATCTAAAGGACCTAAACTATCCTAGCCAGTACCCAGAAAGAGTTCCTTTGGAAAAGAGAAAATATGAAGCATCAGGCTAATAGCTACAAGAGGTCGAACTCCTCATAAAGAGTAGTTCTAGAAACTCAGCTGAGTTTCCTGACAGCTGCAGTAGGAACCGTTAACACAGATGTAAGGAAATAATCACAGTAGTAGTTCTGATCAGCATGGAGAAAGGCTCCAAAAAAACATCAGAAATAATAGAAAATCACTGTTAATAGTAGCTCACAGCAATTTCGGGCAAGAGTAGAACAGTCAAGTGCTAGAGGGCATGGCAGGGGAAGATGTGCATAGAATGCATTGCCTCTCTAACTAGGAACACTTACTATATAGAAATGCACAAAACATGTTGCAAACTCTTAATATTGGATCATCTCTAGCCAATAGGAAAAGGTCTTCTCTCTCAATTCCCACAGTAAATGTCCATGTTGACATGTTGTTATTTGAACATTGCTACAGGGTATTACAAAAAGATACATGTAGGAAGGTTCTCGTGAGAACCTTTGCAAGCCTACTCTGTTAGCTGTTCAGTGTCCCATTGTGTAACAAAGTGCTGCTCCAGTAAATGAAACATTAATGTCTAGCAAGTCCTGGTTAGATCATGAGACTCGAATCTATAGCACTGTTCTTGTTCATTATAAGCATGTGGCAGAGGTAACTATCTAAAATATGATGAAGTCATATTGTGTGAGGAAGAAAAGAAATAGATTGTGCAGCAAACAGCACATTTCACAAAGATGTTCAATTACAACCCTAAATCAGCATTTACAAAAAGGTATTTCTTTTGTTAAAGGGAAAGTAAGAAGTAATTGAAAATATTTAGTCCTAGAAGTGAAAGAATAACAGAGCTTTCTGCAGAAATAAGCAGCATTTTCTCTTTTTGCGCATTTAATAAAAGCACATTTTCTCTAACCTCTATATTGACACGCATTTCTTACATTAATGTCAAAACACATTTCTACATTGTCATGTGGTAAATTGTCATCAACAATTTAAACTTCCTCACCAGGAATACCATCAAGATTTTAGCTTTTGATTTTACAGCCTGCATGTTTGCTAAAACAGGAGCTAGAGCAAACAATTTTGCACTTGTTCAAAACAAACGATCTTTCTCTAATTCCAGGCAGCTCTTTGCTATTCAAACCCTGAAATATGCAAGGTAACATATGAGTTCAAAATAATTAAGGTGATCTCCGTTAACTTTGATATGCAGTCATCAGTATATTTTTGATATTGAAGAGTTTTACCGGTTGTCAGCTCCATGAGAACATGTATATAAATATCAAAAGCATTTACAAAGCCAATATGTCATGCAGATGAGGGCACACACAAGCACAATAAAGACAGATCATATTGGCTCGCCAATACACACCGACTTTCAAATTATGAGTAATTTAGCTTGCTCTATATACATACACAAAGCAGGTGTTTTTTCTAGGCTTCAGAGTGAATTTGCAAAGGACTCTGGTTATACAGATATACAGATATCATGCACAGTTTATTGTATCTACACTTTGTGTGTGTGTGTGCATGTATATATATATATATATATATAGATATATATATATATATATATATATATATAGATAGATATATATAGATATATATATATATATATATCCAACACCAAGATTTTTGCTATTCTGCCGGCGTGCACCAGAACAGTGGTGGTGCATGTGAAAGCGCTACCGCAAGCGCTTGAATATCCAGACTCCTCCCTACTCCCTTAAAGAAAAGAGCACACATTCAAAGACTGGAGGAATTAACCTGTTTAATGAGCTGGGCCTCTCCCAACGCGGTGAACCAAAGAGACACGTTTCGGCTGTGCAACAGCCTTTTTCAATCTAAGGAGCACCATTTTGTTGTCAACTTTATATTTCTAAAATTCTATGAACATAGCAAACATACTCGTAAGCAGTGTGCATATACATATTCTCAATGTCATTGGTAAAAACACAATTGTATCACAGCATAATCATTAGCAATATTAATAAGATTTTAAGCTAAATAAAAGAATGTATTAATAGACATTGTAACTATATGCAGCTGATGTTTTTTTTAAAAACCATGACATAAAAAACAATTCTACAGAGTGTGCCGTCTGCTTTCTCGGGCAGCAATATTACTGTAAGCTCACTGGCAGAAAATCGATCTTTAACACATCAACTCTGAATCAATGTATTACCATAAATGCAGTACATGTAAATATTAGAAGCTGCCAGGAGCCATGAAGTTAGAAGTTATCACCTTTTCTGCCAGATAATTTAAATATAGAGCATTACAGTAGTCAAGGCGAGATGTAAAAGGGTTAATGACCACTGAAAATCTTAATTCCCCTTGTAATAAGGGAAAGATCTTCTTCAGGATCTTAATAATGAAGAAGCAAGAGCTCACCGTCCTGTTGACCTGAGAGTGGAAGGTAAGGGTGTTATCAAACATCACTCCAAGATTTTTAGCGGAGGCTACAGGCATGGGTAAAGGGCTGCACCTCTCAGACCACCAGAACTAAGGCCACACAGAATTTTCCGCCCCAAAGGCCACAATCTCAGTCTTCTTAGCGTTAAGTTTTAGCCAGTTCTCCTTCATCCAGGTGCGGATTTCCAACATACAAGACCTGAACTTGTCTGGCACCAGCGCCAAGTTGTCAGATATAGAAACAATGATTTTAGGTGTCGTCCACATAGGATAACACCTGGAACCCAAAGGATTGCACCAAATTCACCAATGGCGCCTCATAAAGATTAAACAAAGTGGGACTTAAGGAGGACCACTGTGAGACTAAAAAAGGAAGCTGGAAGGAGTTAGCCCTGTAGGCCCCACAGGCGAAAGGTTGGGTCTTTTTCTCTAGGAAGGATCCCAAGAGATTCAAAGCAGTGCCTTTCAGCCCTGCCTGCCACAATCTTTGCACCAAATGGTAAGGAGATATTGTATCAAGGACTGCGGACAGGTCTAGCATAACCAGGATAGCCGTGCCTCCCTGATCCACCTGGCAGTGAATGGAATCTGCAGCAGCGACCAGTGCCAACTCGGTGCTATGGTCACTCTGGAACCCATTCTGAAATGAGTCCAGAAGATTGTGAGAGGTCAAGACCTGAGGTAATTCTTGATTGATGCACTTCTCAAGCATTTTTTCCCCGAGTCAGCAGGAGAGAAATTGGGCGAAGGTTTTTTAAGTCTCCAGGATCTCCATTCGGTTTCTTTTTAAGGGGGATAACATTTGCCCCCTTCCAGCACTGAGGGAACACTCCCGACTCGAGAATCTGAGTATAAACCATAAAGGCTGTAATTAGGTCTGGCACAAGTTGCAACACTCTAGGAGGACAAGGGTCATCTGAAGAACCCGATGTTATGTGTGAAAAGAGAGTTTTTATTTTCAGGGAGGATAATGGGGAAAATTTAGACAAAATACAATTAGGGGCCTGATTAATGGAGACACATTCTGTTAGCATGGGAGTCTGTCTGTCCTCGAAACTGTTAAATTTCAAAAACATCTTCAGAATTGTGTCCCTGAAATAGGTAGCAACACTATTACAAAAACTTTGGGAGTTCTCCGATGCCTGCTGAGTTGGTGGAGATGCCAGATCTTTTACTACCTTAAAAGTTCATTTGGGATATTAACGGCTGATCTTATTTTGTTACTAAAATATGCCAACTTTTGTTAGCCAAGCATTTTTATACCTTCAGATAATTTCTTTATGCTTGTTTTTCCTCTTCTGTATTAGGTAAAATCCTCCACCTCTGTTCTTGCCTCCGAAATTGCTGTTGGAGGTCTTTGAGTTCCTCAGAGAACCAATGTGCTGCGGGTTTCAATCTGGTGTTTATCTTGTTTTTAAAGGGGGCCACCTGATCGATGGCTGTCTTCACCCAATTGTTAAAGTCCTCTGCTGTCAGTGCCTGACAGCTAAAGCCTGCTACTTGGGTAATACTAAGAGCTGCTTCCATATCATTAATGGAGATTTTACTCCACTTTCCATATGTGGTTTTACCCTGATTAGGCTCCTCTGACTTCTGCCTAAGCATTTTAAATGCCACTGCAACGGTTGTCTGTCCAACTCAAAGGAAGACAATCTTCTACCACCAGAGCTGAATGATTTGTAAAAATCCCATCCAGCGTGTGACCTGCTATATTGGTAGAGGAATCTACCAGTTGAAAGAATCCAAAGCTGTTCATGAGTTCTAAAAATGTAGTAGTGTCCTTACAGCCTTTGTCTTCCAAATGAAAATTAAAATCCTCCAAAATAGTAAAATTGGGGCATGCAATATAAGGTTCCAAAACTGGATCTCAATTATTGATAAACTGCGTTCTCAAGCACGGAGGTCGGTAAACAAGCAGCCCAGACAGTAAGGATGTGTGGTTAATTTTGATTCTAAACATGGCCACCGAACACCCGTCAGGTGACATTGTGCTTATGGACTCTAGTGAACAGTTGATTGGCGCACCAGTCAGGGGCAAAAGCACTGCTTTGCCACATATATGAACTCACATAATTAATAAGGCTACCAACAACATATAATTAATAGGGTTGTCAATAACAAAATAGAATAGATTATCTCATGCAGACAGAAATTAAAACAGGAAGTGCTCATGGGCAGTTAGAGATTAATGGGTAAGGAGGAGGGGTCAGTAAAGATAATTATAAAGAAAGGACAAAAAATAGTGTTTCCTTTTGTTTAAAAAAAAAAAACTTGAAAAGTAAAAGCTTGGGGGATATGCCTGTCTCTGGAGCAGAAACACTTACAAAGTAAGGACTATGATGAGGAAGACAAGTATGTGGGAGTAACGAGGCTGACTGGCAGGCTGGTGTAGCAAGGGAGGAAGGGGAAGCAGTGGATATCCAGTGAGGGGTGAGTAGGAGGGTGCAGAGCTCTATCATTTGGAAAGGCGGAGACCCTGGTACTCACCAACATGGCAGGGGGGAGACCTTCAGGGCCGTGGGAGGAGGGAGCAGGGCAGAGCTCTGGTTGCTGGCCAGCAAGGAGAGAAGAGGGAGAGACTTGCCAAGGTGATAATAGGAAGGAGGGAGCTAGGTGGAGCATGTGCTGCTGGCCTGCATTGCGAAAGTAGCTGGGACCCAGGTCCATGGTGGAGCTTCTGCTGTTATCCATGGGCATCATGCTACTGAATAAGAATCATAGAAGATAGCAGAGTTTAATATGAAACTTGCTTCAGGACATGAAGGAAGCTATGCTTGCTGATCTGGACAGTCTGATCCCAAGATGACTAGCCAATTTAAGTCTTGCAAGATGGCGACCTTCTTCGGGTAAGGCTGTTCCGTGCTGCAAGGAGACAACCAAATAGGGTGGGAATTTTAAGGTCATAGTCGCACTCGAATCTTGACAAAGATGTGAAACCTGCGACCCAGCCTGAAGTGGGTTGTATATAAAAATATTGACTACAATAATATTGTGCTACAAAAGATTGTTAAAGAAAATATTGACTACCAAAACATCATCAAGCAGTGGTGGCTGACAAAGATCGGGGTGGCAAGGAGGGGGGGAAGGGGGTAAATAAAAAATAAAATGTCCCTTACCTCCTCTCTGCGTCCTTGTCGCGCCTCTCCTTCTTGTCCCTCCGCTAGACCAGGAAGCACCCGGGCTCCCTTAAGCCAATCACAAAACTGCAATGCAGCATTGTGATTGGTCTGAGCACCCTGGTTTGGCGCTCAGACGGGGACTGGGGGCCTGGGCATGTTCTCTACCCAGGCTGTAATACAGCATGGTTGGAGAACATGCTAAGTGCGCATGATTGTTTGGCTGGCCCGAGATGGCCAGCCAAACATTTATGCGCACTTAGGAAGTCAAAACCACACATCCCCTGCTATGTCAGCAGAGCAGACCCACCCCACCGCAAAGATGCTGCAACAGGAAAAAATAAAATGATAATAACATTGAGTTATTATCATATTACTTTTCCTTACACTGCTGAAAAGCAGTGGGGTGATGCTCCTCGCTTTAGTGGACGAGCAGCCACTGTCATCAAGGTAATTATATATAGGTGACTTTATATTTACTATACTTTATAACACATCTATATACCTTGATCATTTATAAATCATCAAGATACATATATGTGGAGTTAAGTATATTAAATATTTACTTTCTTATATGTACTTACCATCACAATATTTTTTAAGTTAATAGTTTAGGTGCAATATTTTTGCAGCATGATATTTAAAACACAATATTCCAGTACCAGGGTTTTGTTAGATGCACATTCCCAATCTAATCTGATGTGTCCATTGGTTTAAAAATGACGCTATCAACTTGTCTGAGACCCTCTAATACAGCTATGGTGAAAATGTATCAGCCAGCTTTTGCTAATCAGATCAAAAGTCGCCAATAGATTCATTGGGACCAAACACCTCATTTCGTCATGGTCAATGGTCAACAGGCATATTTACTACATACTTCAGTACACTTTCTATTGCATAATCAGTGTGGAACCCAGATTGCCATATGGTAAGAAACATAAAGAGGTCCAGGTGAGTCTGTTGCTCTGTGATAGTTTACTAATAACTGTAACATCCACTATAGGTCTGTTAGCGCTGTGGACCACACTGTCCAAGGTCATTTTCTCAAGCAGACAAAAATTGTGGATTGTTTCAGAGACAGCAAAAAGTCCCTTCTGTCAGATATAGACTAATGATGATGAAAGGACATTAGGAGAGAGTTTAGGAGATCTGCTGAGTTCTCTACAAGATACTGTGTCATAAGTCAGTTTAGAGCCTCTCACCTCTCCATATTTCATCCTTTGAAATCAGAGTGAATTAGAAATTATGTGGCAATGCCCCTATGTGTGAATTATTAGCAATTCATTGTTAAGTGGGTTAATATGAGTAAGGGGAGACGACAAGGCAGTTGTGCACTTTCCAGGTTAATCATAGTCCTGGACCTTGACACATATATTTGAAATATTATTTAGAAAACAATTAGCCCGTGCGTTGCCAATATCTTAGGATGGAAACAGGATAGATGAATGATCTGGTGGGTCAGTAACTTTTCATACTGACCTGAAACTCTTTGTTTGACTTTGTCGCAGAAAAAATGTCAGGTTAGATCAATACCGTTTTTGTGTTGACCTAGCCTGAATGTAGGTTCTAATGTGTTTTTAGATTGGTTCCCTTTGATATGAGAAAATGTTTCTGACATTTTTTCAAAGCAAATTTCACTAGCTTTAACTCATTTGTAAGGTACCTCCGAGGATGTGGCTGAACACAGGCTTTTTTGAGACCAAGAAAATTGATCAGAGCAGCACAGGTTGTTGAAAAATAATTTAACAAAGAGGCACCAGTCTTCGCTGCAGCTGATCTAACAGCCAGTTATTCCACATCTCAGATCAGAACATTCCGAGATGCAAGACAATAGTTTGGCTTTTCACCAGTACCACAGTGGCAGTCACTGATGGACATGATCTTTAGGGATTGCTAGATAGAATCAGAGGGCTTGTTAATGCGACCAAACTTGAGACCAGACCTCGATGTTCCTAACATCAACACTTTTTGACCAAATACATTTGGGGATCTATCCCATAGAGTGACTTGGGTTGTATACTAACTGTGTGTACCTTCATGAGGCCTTGCTCTCCAGAAAACTGGAGACTGCCACCAAGGTGAAATTAAAGTCACCAGGTGATGGCTTTTCAATGTGGACACATGGGTTTATCAATGAACATGTTAGCAACATATTTCATGTCCTGAAGACCACCGGGCATTTGTTAGATTGTTCTGTGATAAGCAGCCATGTGGAGCTCAACAGTTCTAGACTTTATTCCATTTACAGAGGGCCAGATACCCTAAATATGAGGTGTTTTAAAGGACCATCCACCCCCTGATCCCCACTAGCTGTGCTGTATCCAGTCAGATAATTGCATTATTTACAGTTTGGCAGACTGGGTTACTTTGTCTCAAATGTGACAGATATCCCATCCACCGTCTTACAAGCCCATTATATCCTATGGCACTTGTAATACGGCAAACAGGATATCCGTCATGTTTGTAATAGAGTAACCCATCCACCAATCTCTAAATCAAGCACTAGATTTAGATTTATAATCAAAAATATGTTTTATTGTGTTGTGAATGGCATACTGTCTTGCATAGGATCATTGAGAAGCTACTGACCTTTGTCATGAATCTGCCAAGATTGCTCAGGATATATAGGGCCGAATTCACAAAGATAAACTGACTTTCGGTATTCAGGAGTAGTAAAGTTAGACTTTTGTCTCAGTTTTGGTCTCAGTTAAACTTAAGACCAAAACTTAAGTTTAACTGAGACAAAAGTCTAACTTAACTATTCGTAAATGCCCTTTTTGAATACCGAAAGTTATAAAGTTAGACTTTCGTCTCAGTTTTCCTGTGTGAATCGGGCCCATAATGTCTCTAGTGATCTCACTCACACATATATTTCTGTCTGTCTGCTTGCTTCTTTCTTTGATAGACATACATTCCATCTACCTCTAGCCCCGGAGTAGCAACCAGCACCCTGGCCACAGTCCCGGACCACCCAGGCCCCAGCAGGCCAAATCAGCTCTTTTGTGAACCCTGACACACACTGCACATTTCTTTTGGAGTGCGCAGAGAATCCAGAATTTGTACAGGGAAAACAGTGCAGAAAGGGGAATTGTGTGCTGTTTCAACCCACATTACTCTCCATTATCATTATACATTTTGGAATATGTAGGTAAAACCATCAGGGTTAATATTGTAGCCATACCATCAGTGTTTCTCCAGGGTGAATTTTCAGCCAGATGTTTTAAGAATGAGGGACATAAGCGCCGCCTGGTGGTTGGCTGCCTGGGAATGGTGAGTCTAGATAGTACCTGTAGTTCCTCTATTTCCCGATTCAATTGTATCCTAGGGCAATCTGGCTTACAGCTCAATCAAAGCAGTCAAAGCAGAGAATACCATCAAAGGTGAGAAAGAATGGGTAAAAATGAGCAATGTGTATATATTTTTACACTAGAATTAAGACTGCAATTGACAAAATGTACCACCAGTGATGTTGCTTGACTGAGTCCAACATGGTATTATCGCATGGTGGGGTTACAAGCAACGATTCTCAGTGTGCCTAGGCACCTCTTCTATTGGCCTGGTGCACGCAGTGAGCCTTACCAATTGGTCACCTGCCCATTACTGCCTTGGGTATATCGGAATTGTAGTTCCTCTGAGACTGGACTGAAATGCTGCTGGACGCAGTCAAGTTGCAAATAAAGTAACCAAAGTCAAGAGTACCAACAGAATGGTGAGCAGGATGGAGGGACATCATGCAACTTTTAAGGGCCCGATTCCGATGTCATTCGGAAGTCCTCCGAATCGGATTTGGCTTTCCCAGATCTGATTCGTAGCCCTTGTTTATGACAGAATCGTACACAGGTCCGAACAACCAAGTACGATGCGAAGATTGCGTACGCGCCGACCGAATCGTTTCCGGGACCCGAACCTGTCCGTACGACTCGTTCGTAGCCAAATCAGCTGAGCTATGGAGCCGTATTCTGACCGAGCGAGTACGATGCACTATTCGGACAGCCGCTTTGCCTCGGTCTCAGCGAGACGAAACGGCTGTCGGAAGCGTACTTCAGGGAGCCGTAGCAGGCCCCCCTTCACCCTGGGCCCTCCGAATCTGTCACGGGGGTGTGCCCATGGGTCCCTCCGATCCAGGCATGCACAGTGTGGCGGGCATCATGGGGTGCCCACCACAGGTTGTACGCTTTTCTCCACCCACCCCTTTTCTTCTATGGGAGCCTGTGTATGCGTCTGTACACGGGCTCCCATAGAGTTCAATGGGAGTCCGAGCGAACCAAGTCCGTAAGCATACGGCAGCATCGTACTCGCTCGTTCGGACTCCCGGAGCACGTCTCGCTTGGAAAGCCCTCCAGATCCGAGTCGTACGGAGGGCTTTCCTAGCGAGATCGGAATCTGGCCCTAAGTGTCTCTGTACAGGAATTCTGAAATCAGTTGACATAGAATGACTGGTCAACAGCTATATTGTTGTAGCACATTTATGTCTAATATGGGGTCCACACAGGGATCACTGACATCATATCGATTACCAAAATATCCCCATACACAAATATCGATACATAAATATCGATGTCAAAAATATCGACATCCTATCTTTATAATGTAGAGTATAAAAATATCGAAAAAATATCGATGTAAAAAATATCGATATGCAAAATATAGTTTTTTTATATATCAATCAATCACAGAATTTGTAAAGCGCACTACTTACCTGCGAGGGTCTCAAGGCGCTGGGGGAAAAAAGGGGGTGCTGCTACTGGTCGAACAACCAGGTCTTGAGTAGCCTCCTGAAGGTCAGCAGGTCTTGGGTCTGTCGTAGGCTTAGTGGAAGGGTGTTCCAGGTCTTGGCGGCGAGGTGGGAGAAGGATCTGCCGCCGGTGGTGGTTCTTCGAATGCGAGGGACGGTGGCGAGGGAGAGGTCGGCGGAGCGGAGTTGGCGGTTGGGGACGTAGAAGAGGAGTCGTCTGTTGAGGTAGGCTGGGCCATTCTTGTGGAGTGCCTTGTGTGCGTGGATGAGGAGTTTGAAGGAGATTCTCCTGTCGACGGGGAGCCAGTGCAGGTTCCTCAGGTGGGGGGTGATGTGGCTGTGGCGTGGTACATCGAGGATCAGGCGTGCAGAGGCGTTTTGTATGCGTTGCAGTCGCTTGATGAGCTTGGCCGGGGCTCCCGCGTAGAGGGCGTTCCCATAGTCAAGTCTAATGCTGACGAGGGCCTGGGTGACTGTTCTTCTCGTGTCTGTCGGATCCACCTGTAGATCTTGCGAAGCATGCGGAGGGTGTTGAAGCAGGAGGATGAGACTGCGTTGACTTGCTTGGCCATGGAGAGCGTTGAGTCGAGGATGACTCCCAGGTTGCGTGCGTGGTCGGTGGGTGTCGGGGCTGCTCCCAGCGTCGTTGGCCACCAGGAGTCGTCCCAGGCTGAGGGGTTGGAGCCGAGGATGAGGACCTCTGTATTCTCCGTGTTCAGTTTTAGTCGGCTGATCTTCATCCAATCGGCGACGGCCTTCATCCCTTCGTGGAGGTTGGATTTGGCGGCGAGGGGGTCCTTGGTGAGGGAGAGGATCAGTTGAGTGTCGTCGGCGTAGGAGATTATGTTGAGGTCGTGCTGTCTGGCGATGCGTGCGAGCGGGGCCATGTAGATGTTGATATGTGCATATATAAAAAATAATGTTAAATAAATTCAATAATAAAATTAACTTTAAAAAAATTATTTAGATGTAATGTACATTTTAACAAATATATTAAATAAATGTAATTAAAAAATTTAAACATACATATATAAAATGTAATATATAAATGTATATTTACTTTAAAACAATTAATAAACTAATTATTTTAATTTATTTTAAAATGGTATAAATATATAACAATTTACAAATAAATATATATATATATATATATACATACACCTATAACATAAAATCTAATAAAAAACATTATATTATAAATTAAAACATTAAAATATTTAATAATTTTTAAACTTACATTTTGCTCTCCAGTGAGTGCAACAGTAGGGAAAGTGTTGGATAGCATAGGGGTAAAAATTACTATTCCCACTCCAGTGAGTGCAACAGTAAGGAAAGTGTTGGATAGCGGAGGGGAAAAAATTACTATTCCCACTCCAGTGAATGCAACAGTAGGGAAAGTGTTGGATAGCGGTTCGGTAAAAATTACTATTCCCACTCCAATGAGTGCAACAGTAGAGAAAATGTTCGAAAGCCGAGGGGTAAAAATGACTATTCCCACTCCAGTTAGTGCAACAGTAGGGAAAGTGTTGGATAGCGGAGGGGTAAACATTACTATTCACTCTCAAATTACTGCAACAGTAGGGAAAGTGTTGGATAGCGGAGCGGCAAAAATTACTATTCCCACTCCAGTGAGTGCAACAGTAGGGAAAGTGTTGGGTAGCGGAGAGGTAAAAATTACTATTCCCACTCCAGTGTGTGCAACAGTAGGGAAAGTGTTGGATAGCGGAGGCGTAAAAATTACTATTCCCACTCCAGTGAGTGCAACAGTAGGGAAAGTTTTGGATAGCGGAGGGGTAAAAATTACTATTTCCACTCCAATTACTGCAACAGTAGGGAAAGTGTTAGATAGCGGAGGGGTACAAATTACTATTGCCACTCCAGTAAGTGCAACAGTAGGGGAAGTGTTGGATAGCGGAGAGGTAAAAATTACTATTCCCACTCCAGTGAGTGCAACAGTAGGGAAAGTGTTGGATAGCGGAGGGGTAAAAATTACTATTCCCACTCCAGTGAGTGCAACAGTAGGGAAAGTGTTGGATAGCGGAGGGTAAAAAAAAATTCTATTCCCACTCCAGTGAGTGCAACAGTAGGGAAAGTGTTGGATAGCGGAGGGTAAAAAATTTCTATTCCCACTCCAGTGAGTGCAACAGTAGGGAAAGTGTTGGAAAGCGGAGGGGTAAAATTACTATTCCCACTCCAGTGAGTGCAACAGTAGGGAAAGTGTTGGATGGCAGAGGGGTAAAAACTATTATTCCCACTAAAGTTAATTCAAAATTAAAAACAAACAAAATATCAACTACAATACAAAAAGTGTTAAAATAAAAAAGAAAACATATATAAAAATAATAAAAATTTCAAAAGATAGAAACATACTATAATGTTAAACAAATCTACAAATTACCGACAAACATTATTTTATAAAAATTTAAAAAATAATTTACAAACAAATAACTACATTTAATAGGAATTAATTATAATCAAAAACATTAATTGTTACATAAAATTCATATTTTTTATTTCCTACCCTATAACACCACACAATTCACAACACACATCTACATTTCTAAAAAAAAAGTGTACCTCCATAATTAACATAATTATCAAATAAACAAATATTATTGATTAAAAAACAAATTAAAACAGATAAAAATGGATTTACTCACCAAACATTACCGCTGTAAAACCAAAATCCACACACAAAATAAAAGTAAACAATTACAATAAATATTTATCAATTAATGAATGAATAATAATTTTGCAACTAATTATTGATTAATAAAACCTAAAATACTTTCCACCCTCTACCCCAATAAACACCACAACACACACCTAAAAATCATTACACAATTTCCATAACTAATTTTACATTATTCAATTATTATCAATTAACAACTTATTAATTAATTTGAAAGAATTTACTTCCCATCCTTTACCACTATAAACCCCACAACTCACATCTCAAATTAATTACACAATTGCCGTATTTAATTTTTAATTAATTAATTACCATTAATTAACAATAAATTATTAATTAATTTTAAATAAATTACTTCCCACCCTACTCCCCTATAAACCCCACCACCCATTCCTAAAAAATGACACAATTAACATAATTAATTACCAATTAATTCATTATTTAAAATAAATTAACAAACAATTGATAAATAATTATTAATACATTAATTCCCACAATTAACACTACAAATTAGAAATTAAATAAATATTAATATATAAAAATTATTATAAATTTATTAAAATTAAATTACTTCCCACCCTATTCCCCTATAAACCCACAACACGCTCCTACAAAAATGACACAATTAACATAATTACCAATTAATTAATAATAATTAACAACCAATTAATAATTAATTAATAATAAAATAATTCCCACAATTAACACTATAAAATCTAAATTAAATAAATAAAAAAATATTAATTAATTTATTATAATTAAATTACTTCCCACGCTATTCCTGTATAAACCCACAACCCGCTCCTAAAAAAATAACACAATTAACATAATTACCAATTAATTAATAAAAAATAACAACCATTTAATAATTAATTAATAATAAATTAATTCCCACAGTTAACACTATACAATCTAAATTAAATGAATACTAATAAATAAAAAATATCATTTAATTTATTATAACTAAATTACTTCCCACCCTATTCCCCTATAAACCCACAACCCGCTACAGAACTAAAAAACGCAAAATTTAATTAACATAAAATTAATCACTACTAAAAATTAAACACATATATTAAAAAACAAAAGCAATACTTATACAAAAAATAGATCACATACTTTTAAAATACATACTAAAATACATAACACTAATTTAAAATTCGATATTTTTAACAACTATGGGGCTCATTACGATGGCGGGCGGAGGCACAACCGCGGTGCTGGCGGTGGCGGAAAATGTATTTTTCCGCACACCAGCAGCGGTCCTCGCGCCCGCCATATTACAATGGGCAAACATAGCCCATTTTCCGTCCGCTGCGGAGTGACGCGAACTGCCAGAAATTTGCGCCCGCCACCGCGGCGGAGGCAGCCAATAGAGACACACCACCGTGCGGAATGACGTCCCGTCTGCCGTACAAATTACGATGCCGCAAACAGCCCATCACACCGCAGCGAAGAATCCACCCACCCAGAGATGGCGGAAGCACGACAGCGGAGCACGAAACCATACTCCTGTTCCCCTCCACCCGGTCCTGACCGCAATGAATCCAGCTCTACAAGCCTTTCCGGCGCTGTACCTCATCCACTACCAGCAAATAATGCACCGTCGCGGACAACGCCGCAGGTACGCAAATACACAACTCCGCACACAACCACAACACACAACTCCTGTGCTGACATACGGTTCCTGTCCACATCAGACACTCTGGTTGGGACAGGAACATATCCCCCAGTGCACATACACATATCCCACCTGATAAAACTCACCCCTCCGCATCCGGGTCACCCATCAACCGCGAAATCACTGCAATGTCCCGGTCACGTCACCGCAGCGGTGAAGACGCTGGAAAACCTGCGCACAATGTAGTAGGCAGGGCCGGCGCCAGGCATGGGCAGTCTGGGCAGGTTTCCAGGGCTCCACCATCACCCTACCCACACTAGGCCTCCCACACCCATCTGTGAACATGCTGTGTTCTCCACCTGTGCCCCCCTGCACAATTAATCTGCCAGGTGTAGCTAGACCTTGCAGCCCACACACCAAAGGACAAGGGAGCCTGACTTGGAAGGTGGGGGTGAAGAGGAACACCCTGCACAGAAGCTCAGGGGCTGGATAACTCTCCTCCTCACACCCACCTCCCACTCATGTGTAGCAAACTGAGCATGATCACAAAATGAAGACTCACACTGCCTATGAACATCCACTGAACTGTCCACACTGCCTGTCAAGTCACACACAAACACCCATCACTGACACTCAGCCACATACTCATACCATAGCTCAGCAGCAATGGAGGACCAGAAATGGCCCAGCCAAAAGGGAAGTGTTTAGTGCTGGAAAACCATGGAGCAAGCCACATAGCATCTGTACATCACATGCAAGAGAAGGAACATATCACACCACCCTTAGGCCAACAAATCAGACATGGGTGGCACAGTGAGTGAAATTAAACCAAAGTGACCTCTGTGCAACAACTCAGGGATACATCAAGGCAAGCCATGCATAGGCACAGGAATGATAGGAAGTGTCTGAAGTCATACGGTGACCAGCCCCACATCTGTGTCAACTTACTTGACATGTGTATGTCATCAGCACAACACACATGGCTCATTGTCACACTCTCTGACTGTCGGACAAAAGTAGGACCTTCACACATGCCCCTCACCCAAGCACCTCACACCTGCAACACTCCACACCTGTGAGAAACACACATAATGGTGCAAATAAGGTCCTGTGAGTTCACTGACAACAAATCACACACCCTGTGCTGCATCCACAAACATCACACTCACACTCAGGGATGCCTGAACCAATGCTGGCACAAAAACAACTGTCAAACACAAAGCTCACAAACAACATCCACAGCAGTCCAACAAGCCCAGACATGTGCAGCCAAACAGTGGAAAGGCAATGTGACCCTAGACAGAACAGGAGTACACAACATTGCCACTCAGGACCAATGCACAGACACCATACCCCAACACAAACAAGAATTGCATCATCAAAAAACACACATGAACACCAACTGGGATCAATGGGACAATCAGCTAACACAGACAGAGACACCACACCACTCATCCAGTGAACATGGTGTCACAGTGTACCACAAGCATTCACATGCACAATCCTGACAAGTGACAGGCCCAAAATAGGAGGACAAACCACTAGTGTGCACTCAAAACAAGCTCAGGAACAAGAATCCACCTTGCTTCATGTGACAGACACACAAGTAATGCACACTACACCTGCAACACACATCTGAATGTATCACACAGCAACAACTACTTACACACAATGTCATGCAAATAGAACCTCACACACACATAGCATCTGCCAATAGAAAGAGCCAACACAGGCCAAACACTGCATACATCCACAACAAACACACAACAGATGCACAGACCAATCCATCACATTGCAAACTCAGCTGGACATCAGGGGGATGCACACCAGGCAAGTACAAGGCAACATACTCTGACAGCACTGCATGCACACCAAGCAGTGTGTGCACAACAAACCAGTAGCACACATATCTGAGTGCCACACCATGAACTCCCACAACAAAAATCATCACAGCACAAACATAACATCACACTCAGGAAGGGTAGCAGAACCTCAGCAAACACACATACAGCTTACCCATCACACACAGATGCACAACTCAGGGAAACCCAGATGCAAACAACATGACTAGAGGACTGTGCTGCTCAAACATATGCACTGCACATGAGCAACCATGACAGCAAACCAGTAGAAGAAAATGGCACATAACTAATTTGGAAACTGTCCTGAGTGTCACATTGGTCCTGTACACAGTTCAGCCTCACCCAGCATAGTGTCACACTATGAAGTGGTGGGGAGGCTCACACACTGGCAAGCCATGGGGTGGAAGACATGAGATTGAAGTGGTGTGTACGTCAGTAGTGGACAGGTGAGGAGTGCACAGAACACAAACACATAGAGGAGTTACCCACAATGTGTAGGCATCAGAAGCACATATAGAGGATGGCATGACTCCACATACCACATATCATCATGGAGCCAAAAATGGGTCAAATGACAGCAATGCATGAGAAAACTCACAAATAATGTCAGTGTGGCTGAGCAGGTCTGCACAGTGAGCACAAACAGTAACAAGACACATGGCTGATCAACAAAACACAACACAGACTTGGCAGTCACACACTCTGCATACTCACAACTGGCAGCAAAAACAAGTAGGTGTCCCCCAGGAGTGCAAGGACACACCAACACACTGCACAGTGCCCAAACTACAACTCCTACATGTGCACACAATCTGAAGCACATGGCAGACAATTGAAACAAACAGACACTCATTACCTGGATCATACATGTGTGCAGTTGGCATTGCAGGGGCACACACATATCAACACTACAGACAATGACAGCCCATCCACACTGTATGATCACTCAAGTTCACATATCCAAATGTAGCCATGTGACTAGGAAGACAGGCCTACACAAGATGACCACACATCAACACTGCTGTGCACACATCAAGAAAGATCACACTGATATGATGGACCTTGGCCACCCCGCAAGTAATCCTGTGGATAGGATTCACCTCTGTTGTGGTATTGCAGCATAACATGACATGTGTACGATTTAGCAAACATGACCCTAGAATGATTAGGATAACAGTAGATCACCACAAACACCCATCATTGCACCCTCAATCCTCAGAGTCAACAAGAACAAAAGTGCCTGTCACCTCTGGCAAACTCTGAAAAAGTAAAACAAGCAATTGGCAATGTTAAAGTGGCATACAGAGCATGTGTCACATGCAACCATACCCATCCAGAACACATTTCATTTAGCAAGGACACTGACAAAGCAGACAACAGGAGTAACTGTCTTTATTACATATTACCCAGATAGGCATCAAAATTATAAAACAGCAAGGCCAGTGGCCAGTCCATAGTTCAAAGTATGTACATGTGTGCATGAGAACCTGCACAGGGAATGGGCATCCAAAGTGACAAACAGCAAGGCCAGTGGCCAGTCCATAGTTCAAAGTATGTACATGTGTGCATGAGAACCTGCACACGGAATGGGCATCCAAAGTGACAAACAGCAAGGCCAGTGGCCAGTCCATAGTTCAAAGTATGTACATATGTGCATGAGAACCTGCACAGGGAATGGGCATCCACTCTACCCTTCTGACTGCTGCGGGCACGGGCAGCACTAGTGGTAGTAGCCGGGAGGGTGGGCACTGGACGATGTGTGGTGGAAGAAGAGGCAGATTTCCCACTCCCTGTGTCCGCCAACATCGAGGAGTCACCGCTGGAGTCAGATGATGTTGAGGTTGGTGTTTCTGGGCGTGATTCTTCAAGGGCACTCCTGTCCCCCTCCGAGGCGCTGGTCACATCAGTGTCAGTGTGCTCATGTGTAGCAGTTGTGCCAGATGCCTCACCACTGGTGTCTGTCCCCTGTCCTTCTGTGCCCTCGGTAGATGCTGCAAAAGACAGAGACGTAGGTTCAGTATGGTGCCATACTCACAAACATCACATGCAAGCAAAGCACAAAACTAGAACATGATACCCCCATGTTGCACACCACCCTGTGCAGTCTGCAGGTGCAACCTTAATGCAAAACTCAGAAGATGCATGGAAACATGCACAGTTGGCATTAATGACCCAGGTGACGTTCACACAGCCAAATAGCTGGCCCGTGCCTCCTGGTAACCTGACATACTGATAACTGTAAGCATACCTACGTGTCTGTAGGTGAGATAGATGTACATCTCAACATGTTGTCACAGTCACATACGGAGTCACTTTAAGGGGCCAACACAGATACTGACTCAAGAATGTCCTCATACTATGGCCATGAGCTACAGATGTCCACCATGTTGTGCCTTGAAGCACAACAACCGTTGCACATTGGTGTCAGATGTGTAGTCCTCACAATTTCGAAGTCAGGCACTGCACACATCGAAGAAAGCACACTAAGATGAGGCACACTGCTGTACACTTCCCGGTGATGTCTATGACACCCATAATGCAGCAGATGTCAGAAGGCCACATCTCATCTTGCAATGACAAGGGCCATTATCTAAAACACATGAGAAAGTACACGTAGCAAAAATGCATGACAGCTGCACTCAACACAGAGGCCACTTACAAGCCATTGCATCACACTAGAAACATCACAGAGCTCCGCACTGGCTCAGGGTTGGGATACATGCAGTCACTCACACCCAAAGTCACCCTTAGCAGAATACTCACCCCCAACTTGCTGCTGATGGGCCCTCAAACATCCATCCAGCTCTGGCTGTGTCACTGCCAAGATGCGGGCCATTAGTGGTGTCATGCTCTTGCGCGCCAACCTGCCAGTCCGAGGGAGCAGCCCCAGTGTCATCTCTGCCATGTTTTTGCTCAGCCGGCGGATGTCATCCCACCTCTTGTGACAGCGTGTGTGCCGTCGGTTGGAGACACCCAGAGCCCGCACCTTGCGTGCAATGGCCCTCCATAAGACCTTACGCTCTCGGACTTTAAGCTGCAGGCATGGGAGACAAGAAGAGGAAGTTTCAGTGTCACTGGGTTATGTACCACTGTGTCTCAGTACAGGAGCATGCACAAACTCAGCAGAGCTATACAGATATGTTCAGATCACTGTGTCATGGAGGTCACATTTAGGGACATGATCTTACATTCTCACACCCTTCTCATAAGGTCTGTCTTGTGCAATCCACAGGCCTGAGATAGAACATTGATGAATAGGGTGGCAGACAACACATATGTCTCACTCTGTCCATTTACTGATGTGTCCCAGGCAAATTGGGCAGTATCTGTGCAGGCCAGGGGGACTCACACTGAAGTTAAACGTGGGCCATCAGAACATTCACATGCATGTACAATATGAGAGGGCAAACAGTGCCTACACATGCGGATCAGTACACATAATGAAAACAAGGGAAGGAGGATGTTTCAGGAGTAAATTAATATGATGTTACATAGGTGCATTTCCACCAAGAGTGTCACCCTCAGGCATTTCAATCTTGTGCATGATGCAGACATATCCATGGTGTCAATATTAAAAATGGACACACATCCTTCAGTACCCTCTGGACGAAACACATTTGTAATGTCACAAATGAACATGTGAAAAGCTCATGGAGTCTGACATCCATTAGCACAGGCAATGTCTGTTCTGACTTCCACTTTCCAAACCAGCAGTGTGACTGTATGGCTGCAAAAACACTGCATGTCCCTCCCATCCTGAAATGCAGCCATGGATCTGTGGAAAATAGGCTACAAAATACATTGACATGAAGTCAGCATGCTATGCAGTGTATCACACAAACTTGCACTCACAGGCACATACTACATCAGATCAACTTCATGTGTGCCCTCTTTGCACTCGCCAACTTTCACTCTGAAACACTTACCATTACATCAGGAGCACCATATAGCCTCCCATACTGTGAAAGCACCTCGTCCACCAGGACATCCAGATCCTCTGTGGTGAAGGGACGGGCCCTGATGCTCTCAGTTCCCGCCATCACTGGGTCCAGGAGACAGGAACAGCAGCAGTTGGGGATGAAGAATGGCAGGCAGCAGTGTCTGGATGCAGTGGAAATGTGTGGCTCTCTCACAGACATATATAGCCCCCTGGGGTTGTTTCAGTGATAGTCAGATGCTGCAATTGGTGTTCCAGATCAGCTTTTTCCAAATGTAACCAATGACCGGCCCCGCGGTAGCGCAGCACGCCTACCGCGATTTTCGAAATTGTATTTCACTACCGCGAATGCGGTTCCCATTGGCTTTAGGGGAATGGGCATTGGCGGTGCCACACCGCAGGGGCCAGGCGGTTGCTACTGCAAATTGTCATCTTTACATTGGTGCCAATGGCCGTGATTGCGGTGGCGGTGCACGCCTACCGTGGGATTTAAAAGTGCATTTCACTACCGCGATTGCAGTTCCCATTGGCTGTAGGGGCATGGGCATTGGCGGTGCCACACCGCAGGGGCCAGGCGGTCGCTATCACGATTTGGCATCTTTCCCTTGGTGCCTATGGGCGTGATTGCAGTGGCGGTGCACGCTTACAGCACCTATGGACACATCATGCTGTAGCAATGGCAATGGCCAGTTCTCAGCATTGAACAGTAGACACTTACTATGAATCATGCCACCAGATAGTGTAATTCAATGTTAGTGTGACATTTAACTCACTGATGACTACACATGCCATGACAGTGCACAGGATTACATGCATTGGCATGTACTCCCTCACATGTCACTTATGATGTTGTTGTGCATGTACACTGATCTGTTGTGTGATGGACTCTCAAATATGTACACATGTCCATGTGTGAGATGGCTAAGCAACCCACAGTAATGAAGGACTGACTAGATAATGTGCATATTTCACTGTGTAGATTGCTGAACTCATGTTGATACTTGATCTTCATGCACACACTGTGCCCATTGTGTTGGTAATGTGTGCCCTGTCCGAATTACGGAGGAAGGTGTGGCAGGTACAGCAGCTACGTAGAAGCCAGCAGTGTTGCTGTTTCCGACATATGCTGTGTCAACTACTCTCAGGGCTGGTGACACAAGATGTAGGAATGTACCTTTTGGCATTCACATAGTCTGAATCTGTTTTGGGGGTACTCACTGTGTAAATACTGGACACGTGTACAACTACTTTAGATCAAGGTGTCTCTACATGTGACTTGTGCTGTAAGCTGTAGTTTCAGGCCATTCATTGTTGGCGCTGTGTCAGTCAAAACGTAAGATGTTGGACACATCTCAGAGGGGAATTGAATTGACATGTGTCCCCTTTCATCCTACCTAGGAGGCGACCAAATGTGCATCATCCATTCACATTGCTTGCGGACATGGAGGATGAGGACATCATACGGAAATTCCGTTTGGATCGACCTACCCTTCAGGACCTATGTGCTCAGTTGGAGCCCCATCTGAGGCCTTGCCGAACCTATCCAACTGCTTTGACACCAACATGTAAGGTGATGGCGGCCCTGCATTTTTTTGCAACTGGTTTATTCCAGTACATGGTGGCCAGCGCAGGTGGGATGTCTCAACCAATGTTCAGCATGGTGCTACGTGATGTCCTGTCCGCTATGATGACCTACAAGGACAGCTACATCCATTTCCCCAGGAGACATGAATTGGCAGCTGTGAAGGGTGATTTTTATGACCTTGCCCACATCCCTAATGTTGTTGGTGCCATTGACTGCACACATGTTGGCCTGGTTCCACCACAGGCACGTGAGCACATCTACAGGAACAGGAAGCATTCCCATTCCATAAATGTGCAAGTGGTATGCCAGGCGGATATGATAATCTCCCATGTCTGTGCCAAATTCCCGGGATCAGCCCATGACTCCTACATCCTGCGTAACAGCATCGTACCACAGCTGATGGGTAATCTGCATCCGGAGCGTGCGTGGATTGTGGGTGAGTACGCAGAGTCAAGTAGCGTGCTGTATGTGTGACATGCTGTCCTCTGCCACAGTTATATTACTAAGTTGGTCTGTGTATCTCACACCTAGGTGACTCTGCATATCCCAACCGGCCTTGGTTGCTGAGCCCACTGAGGAATCCCAGGACCCCGGGTGAAGTCCGCTACAATGAGGCCCATGGGAGGACACGTCGTGTGGTGGAGCCTACATTTGGGCTTCTGAAGTCTCGATTTCGGTGCCTGGACAGGACCGGAGGGGCACTGATGTACTCGCCCCAAAAGGTGTGTCAGATCGTAGTTGCATGCTGCATGCGCCACAACCTGGCATTGCGCAAGGAGATCCCCCTGATCCTGGACGATGATGAGCAGCAGATAGTGGAGAGGAGGAAGGTGTCGATCTGCGTCAACAGCTCATCAACCGCTACTTCCCTTGAGTGTGAGTGACATTGTACAACGATGCCATTGTCTGCTGTCTTTGATGGTAGTGAAAATGCCTAGGGGACCTTTTTAACTGCTGCCTGTTGTTGGCTCTGTGCTGATGGCTGATGTTTGTGGCACAGTGTAGTCATGACCAGCCACATGACGTCTATGTTGGTGTTGCTTCTCATTGTAATGTGTGCTGGGTTGTGTAGCTTGATGACTAGTGTTCTGTACTGGCTGTGATGGTATCACCTGACAAGTAAATGTCGTTCTCTTATGTCTTTCTAGGTCCCTTCACCCCCTCAATGCCTCGTCACAATCAGAGCTTCTGGTACATTGGAATCAGAGTCAACATTGTACATCCTGTGATAAACATGGAGCTGACACAAAGACATAGGTGTGTAAGGAGTGTTTATTTACAAAGGGTGTTTGTGACAGACAAGTGATGTATGAGAAAATGGGCTAGGTGAATTAATGAGTTGTCAGTGATGGTAAACGCGACATAAGAGTAGTCACCACATTGATGAGGGGACACAGTCCAACAGACACCTGCCATCAACATGGCAGTGTGGGTAAGGATAGTCCACAAAGTCAATGTCAAGGTGAAGAGAGGTGCCATCATGGCTATCTCTTTGCCCTGCGTTTGGCTGGTGGTTTGCCACTGGATCCTCCCGTGGTGTTTCTCGGACGGCCCCTTTTGCCTTTTCCAGGAGGGGCCTCTGCTGCGGGTCAGCGGGGTCTGAGGAGTCATCCAGTTCCAGCTAACCCCTCTCTGTGGCCGCAGATGAGGTGGTGGGAGTATCAACCTGCGGGCCACTGGAGGGAGGTTGAGCTGTCCTTTGGGCCACAAGACTGTCCCTCAGAACCCCCACAAGCTGGCCCATGAGGTCCACGATTTGGCCCATAAGTGTGTCCAAGGACCTCACCAGCAGGCGGAGCTCATGCAGATCTTCCAGACCCTGGGCCATGTGTCCCTGGGTTTGTTCATATGCCCCAAGGACTCTGGCGATGTTGGCCATTGCTTCAGTCCCAGTGTCCTGTCGGTTTTGTCCCCCAGTTGACCTACCACCTGCCTTGCTGTCCTGGACCTGTGGCGTTACCACTCGACACACCCTCGGACTCTCCCTACCCTCCTCTGAGTGTGGGGTGGTGTTGGTATCCTCTGAGGTAGGGAGAGTGTTGCAGGCAGCACTGGTGGTGGTGGTGGTGCTGGTTGAGGCGGCACAGGTTGTTGCAGCAGGGGTCAGCGTGGTTGTTGTTGCTGAGGTGGTGGTGGTGGTGGGGACAGTGGGGGCCTGGGACGTGGTGCGCCCTGGCAGTCCTGATGGGCCAGGTTCGGCCTCCGTATCCGATGAACTTGGTGAGTCTGCATCCGAGGGTCCATGTTCCGGGGGGGGAGACTGGCTCTGCAGGTCGGTGTTGTCATCTGCAGCTGTCAATTGTTGATCTCCTGTTGAACAGAGGTGAAATGGTCATTGAAGGGCACCCCACAAACTGGGTGTTAGACGTTTGGATGTTACATGTGATACACCACACAGTTTACATTGCAATCACGTGGTATGGCTGCAAGATACTGAGCATCATGACATGATGTTGATGTACATACATTACTTGTCCATGGTGTGACATGTCAATAGATCCCATGTTCCAAGTACAGATTGTGTCATTACATTGACATGTCCTCATCTGACAACTAGCAGCACAACAACTTTATGTGAAGCGTCTTTTCGGTTTGCTCTGCATGGAAGACGTTACATCTGAGCATGAACTAGCCATTGTAATGTAAAGCATACCTTTGTCATTACATGTACTTTACTTTCTTTTTACAACTGACCATGCATGTTTTGTGTTCATATTAAGGCTGGGCGTAGTTCGCGAAGTAGTGCTTCGCGAAGCTACGCAAAGTGCAGTTCGCACTACGCGAGCTTCGCGTAGCACTACGCGAACTGCGTAGTGCACTGTTCGCAATGATTGCACAGTGCCGGATGCTTGTCCGCACTGTGCAATCATTGAAAACGGCAACATGCACAGTGCGAGCTGGCGCTACTGCCGCTCGAGTAGATTTTTACTCGAGCGGCAGCTTTCAACGCGGACTGGTAGTTTCTCATCGCGAGCGGTCGCGAGCATACGCGACCACTCGCAATGAGAAACCTGACCTCCCCGCGTTGAGAATCTCGCCGGGAGGTTTATTTTCACGCTCGCGATCGGCAACTTGATGTTGCTGATCGCGAACGAGGAAAAAGTCTCGCCGGGATGTCATTTTGCTTGCTCGCGGTCGCCAACTTGACGTTGAGGACCGCGAGCAAGCAAAAAATGACCGCGGCGCTACGCTACGCGTGTTTGCACTGTGCTATGTGCAATTCGCGTTGTGCAAAGTAGCGCAAACTTCGCAAACTACGCGAGCGTAGCGTAGCACTTCGCCCAGGGTTAGTTCATATGTGCCTTGATGCTCTGCCCCATGGCACTTGCACATAGCATTCAGTGCTGTGCATGATTGTGCCCTGAATTTCTTCAACATGTGATTTGGTGAGTCAAACTGAAATTTCTGTGACAGTTACATACACATTTCTGTCTGCACACTGGAAGTGGCTATTGGATTTATGCCAAGTTGGCTGACATGTGATGGCTAGTGTGGTAATTTGCTCCATGCTTTTTGAGGGTAATGGCAGGGTGCATGCACTGTCTACTTACCTGTTCTGTGACACAGTTGAGGGGAATTGCTGCCACATGTTTGGGGGGGGGTGTTCCATACTGCTCTGCTGTGGGACAAGAGGGCCTGGTGGGAGTTGTCGTGCTGGCTTCCAAAGCACAAACCACCCTCCCTGTTAAGATGGCTGCCTCCCTGTGAAGTTGAGCAGAGGAAGGGAATGGGCTACACATGGCTCTTGGATGGGGGAGTGTTCCATCCTGCTCAGGGGTGGGACAGGGGGGCATGGTGGGAGTTGTAGTGCAGTCTTCCCACCCACAAACCTACCTGTGAAGTGGAGCAGAGGAAGGGAATGGGCTACACATGGCTCTTGGATGGGGGAGTGTTCCATCCTGCTCAGGGGTGTGACAAGAGAGCATAAGATGGCTACCTACCTGTAAGTTTGATGAGTGAAATGCAATGGCTGCCACATGGATGGGGGGGGAGTGTTCCATCCTGCTGGGCTGTGGGACAAGGGTGCCTGGTGGGAGTTGTAGTGCTGGCTGCCTATCCACAAACTCCCCTCCCTGTTGAGATGGCTACCTACCTGTGAAGTGGAGCAGAGGAAGGGAATGGGATACACATGGCTCTTGGATGGGGGAGTGCTCCATCCTGCTCAGCTGTGGGACAGGGGGGCCTGGTGGGAGTTGTAGTGCTGGCTTCCTACCCACATTCCCCCTCCCTGTTAAGATGGCTGCCTCCCTGTGAGTTTGTTGTGACCAACCCCCCCTCCCTGTTAAGATGTCTACCTACCTGTAAGTTTGTTGTGAGCAAACCCCCCTCCCTGTTGAGATGGCTGCTTCCCTGTGAAGTGGAGCAGAGGAAGGGAATGGGCTACACATGGCTCTTGGATGGGGGAGTGCTCCAGCCTGCTCAGCTGTGGGACAAGAGAGCCTAAGATGGCTACCTACCTGTAAGTTTGATGAGTGAAATACAATGGCTGCCACATGGTTGTGGGTGTGGGGTGGAGTGTGCCATCCGGCTCAGCTTTGGGACAGGGGGGCCTGGTGGGAGTTGTAGTGCTGGCTGCCTATCCACAAACACCCCTCCCTGTGAACATGGCTACCTACCTGTTAGTTTGATAGGTGAAATGCAATGGCTGCCACATGGTTGGGGGGGAGTGTTCCATCCTGCTGGGCTGTGGGACAGGGGGGCATGGTGGGGGTTGTGGTGCAGTCTTCCCACACACAAAGACCCCTCCCTGTTGAGATGGCTACCTACCTGTAAAGTGGAGCAGAGGAAGGGAATGGGCTACACATGGCTCTTGGATGGGGGAGTGTTCCATCCTGCTCAGGGGTGTGACAAGAGAGCATAAGATGGCTACCTACCTGTAAGTTTGATGAGTGAAATGCAATGGCTGCCACATGGTTGGGGTGGAGTGTTCCATCCTGCAGGGCTGTGGGACAAGGGTGCCTATTGGGAGTTCTAGTGCTGGCTGCCTATCCACAAACACCCCTCCCTGTTAAGATGGCTACCTACCTGTGAAGTGGAGCAGAGGAAGGGAATGGGCTACACATGGCTCTTGGATGGGGGAGTGCTCCATCCTGCTCAGCTGTGGGACACGGGGGCCTGGTGGGAGTTGTAGTGCTGGCTTCCTACCCACATTCCCCCTCCCTGTTAAGATGGCTGCCTCCCTGTGAGTTTGTTGTGAGCAACCCCCCCTCCCTGTTAAGATGTCTACCTACCTGTAAGTTTGTTGTGAGCAAACCCCCCTCCCTGTTGAGATGGCTGCCTCCCTGTGAAGTGGAGCAGAGGAAGGGAATGGGCTACACATTGCTCTTGGATGGGGGAGTGCTCCAGCCTGCTCAGCTGTGGGACAAGAGAGCCTAAGATGGCTACCTACCTGTACGTTTGATGAGTGAAATACAATGGCTGCCACATGGTTGTGGGTGTGGGGTGGAGTGTGCCATCCGGCTCAGCTTTGGGACAGGGGGGCCTGGTGGGAGTTGTAGTGCTGGCTGCCTATCCACAAACACCCCTCCCTGTGAAGATGGCTACCTACCTGTTAGTTTGATGAGTGAAATGCAATGGCTGCCACATGGTTGGGGGGGAGTGTTCCATCCTGCTGGGCTGTGGGACAAGGGTGCCTGGCGGGAGATGTAGTGCTGGCTGCCTATCCACAAACCCCCCTCCCTGTTGAGATGGCTGCCTCCATGTGAAGTGGAACAGAGGAAGGGAATGGCTACACATGGCTCTTGGATGGGGGAGTGTTCCATCCTGCTCAGGGGTGTGACAAGAGAGCATAAGATGGCTACCTACCTGTAAGTTTGATGAGTGAAAACCAATGACTGCCACATGGTTGTGGGTGTCGGGTGGAGTGTACCATCCGTCTCAGCTTTGAGACAGGGGGGCCTGGTGGGAGTTGTAGTGCTGGCTGCCTGTACACATGCCCCCATGGTAATGTTGCTAGCTACTTTTGGGGTGAATCAGAGGGAGTGAATGTTGGATCTGTGAGACAACTGTTGGGGAGAGTGTGGTGCACATGAATGCATTTGGGCCAAGGAGGTGCCGCTTTGTAGTTGTGCAAGACAGTACATGGCATTGTAATGGTAGACACTTGTTGGTACTTACCAGCCTCCACTCCCCCGGGTATTCCTGTGAGACTCTCACGAATGTTCGTGGTGGAATGGGAGGGCCACCGCCAGTCCTCTGAGCCAGCTCACGGTTCTTGTTGTTCTTCTCTTTCACCTTGCTCTTGAGGTCATGCCACCGCTTCATGATCTCCTTCTTGGAGCGCGGGATGGTCCCTACTGCATTGACCTTGCTGACTATCCTTGCCCACATTTGAGTTCTGGTGGCTAATGGTGTCTGTTGGACCAGGTTTCCAAACAAATGTGGTTCTACTCTGATTACCTCATCTACCATCACTGACAACTCATTGTCAGTGAATTTGGGCATTTTCTTCTGTGACATGGTGTGCAAATGTGTGAAAGGTGCAGTTGTGAAGGTGGTGGTGGTGATGTGTGTGGTGTGTGTGTGTGTAGTTGTGCTGGTGAGATGTGTGGTGATTTGCCTCTCCTTTGTGCTGTGGGGTTGGTTCCTTCAGTAGTGGAGTTGAGCAAAGGATTCTGGTCAGGAAAGGGGCTGGTTTTATACTCAGCTATGTGGGTGTGTCTAAATGGGGTATTGATGTCAGGTGTGTAGTGTGGGTTGACCTGGGATTTGTATTTTTTTACTTGCCATGGGGATGTGTCATTGGGGTGTGTTAGGTGTTTTTTTGGGGCTGAGCCAGGTTAATGAGTACACTTGGTAGCCTTGTTGTGTTTTTTTTGTCGACCGCCAATACTGTTCCCGAGCGACCGCGGCGGTCGTAATACAACAGCCCTTCCGCCGGCTCTCCCATTCATAAATAGTTGCAATTGCGGCGGTCGGATACAGCGGATCATTCCGCTGTCACCGCAATGGTGTCCTAATTTAACGTGTGTTCAATCCGCTGGCCATGCGGCGGTTTTGGGTCTTTCCGCAGCAAATCCGACCGCCGCGGATGGATTTTCACCTGCTCCGCACGCTCTCGGCGGTCTTTCGTGGAACCCGTCCGCCGCGGTCGGAGTTTTCTGGCGGTTCATCCTAATCTGGCCGCCGGTTTTCCCGCGGTACATGCGGACGGTTAATTGCCGCTAACACGGCGGTTGGAATGGTTTTCCGCCCGCCATCGTAATCAGCCCCTATATTTTTGCAAACGATATTACTAACTTCAATATTTTCAAAAACGATATTTCTTACCTTAAAGTCGATATTCTTGACCACAATATTCTTGCTGTCGATATTTCTGTATCACGATATTTCCAACTCGATATTTGTGTATGTCGATGTTTAAAACTCAATATTCTGTTTGTGCACCTCCACACAGGCCAGGGTTGTTCTATGCAAATATCATTGCTGGTTACCACACAGTTCTATCTAATGTGGCAGAGTGCCTCAAGGAGCCGCTTGACCTAGTGCTTGCAGCCATCCCTTGTGCTCTAAGTTAAAATAGTGACAGCTATTGGAGGACTATCAATTTTGAACTCTCCTAGGAAGGAGTAAGTGCACATTTACATCTGAATCGCTATTCATGGAGGCACAATGGAAAAGTAGATGTTGGATATGGTGTCAAATGTGAAGGTGTGGCCATAGCATACACTGTGCTATTGTTGGACCTGGCCCTTTATGCAGGTTCATCCCTAATCTCTTTGCTTTTACCCTCCACTTTTTTCTGAATTCGATTTTGTTGGCTTTATGACTCTGTGCACTTTATCACTGCCAACCAGTGCTAAAGTGCATATGCTCTCTCCTTAAAACATGGTAACATTGGTTTATACCCAATAGGCATATTTATTTACTTTACATATAATGCCCTATTAAAGTGCACTAGTGCCTCTATATTAGATGCTACTAGTGGGCCTGCAACCCTGATTGTGCCACCCTCTTAAGTAGCCCTTGTAAACATGTCTCAGGCCTGCCTGTGTGTGCAGTTTTAAACTGCTATTTCGACTTGGCAAAATACACTTTTTGCCAGGCCTAAACCTTCCTTTTTAATACACATAAGTCACCCCTAAGGTAGGCCCTGGACAGCCCAAGGGCAGGGTGCAGTGTGTTGAAAAATTTGGACATGTAGTTGTAATTTTTACACGTCCCGGTAGCGAAGAACTCATAAATTCATTTTTTACTGCTGCAAGGCCTATCTCTATCATTGGAGAACATTGGAGTTACCTGTTTTTTAATAACTTTTATTTATAAGATGTTGCAGACAAAAAGAATATGCATAATACAATTCATTGTATGGGAATATATATTAGATTCATATCAACCATTTCATTTATAACTCAAAAATGTGTTGAAAAGCAGTCTATTGACTTATTTTGAGATCAATATATCATCTCCATCATCCCAATTGTGCCATATCTTTTAAAATCGTTTTCAAGCCCCACTCTCTTATCGCACAGATTTTCACGTAAACTAACCATGTTCATTTTCGTAATCCATTGATCTAATGTGGGGATTGTGTCTGATTTCCAATTTGCTTGTATCAATGACCTTGCCACAAGAGTGGAAATAAAACAATTTGACTCTGTCCTATTGATATATTACCATGCAAAATTATGATACAATATAGGGCCTCAGAAGATACATTAAATATCACTTTTGTACTAATTTTGCCAAAAATCTCCTGCCAGAATTGACTTATTCTAGTACAGGTCAGTAGTGGCTGGTGTCAGTAAAGTGTGGTGGGGCATGGGGGCCACGCTGGGGGCTGTAACAAACAAAACAATTTAAAAAACGCACCTGCCAGTCTTCTGCTCGTTGCTCTGCTCGTCAGTCTTCTGCTCCTCTGGGCACAGGCTGAAGCTCCCAGCCTCCCCTACGGCCAATCCAGACACTGCTATCATACCCATGAGAGCAGTGTCACGATTAGGCGGAACAGGCTTGTTTTGCACTCCATTGGAAGCTGGGAGCCTATGCCTGTTGTTCTCTCCAACCAGCAACACAGCTGGGTTGGAGAGATGTCAGCGCGATGATGGTCTGGCCATCTTAAGACGGCCGTCCAAACCATCATGCGCACTGACAGCAGTGCCCACCACTCCCCCTTCCCCTGCTGTAGTGCTGTGGCCCCGCCCCCCAAGACTCGGCTACAGGATGAAAAATAAAATGATCTGCATTTTATTTTTCATTTGCCTCTGCGGGCAGTGGGGCAATGCTCCTCAGCCATAGTAGAAGAGCCGGCGCGGATACAGGTAAATATCATATGGAGCCAATCTCCATTCCCATGTGTACTCCTAAAACATGCCGACGATGCTTCAGAATGCATTTTTTTAATCATGGCCGGGGTTTAATAGAGAAGCCATTTACTCAAAAATGCCATTATCCTGTAATTAGTGGCACTTATGGCCTTAGAGCTCAAGCAATTTCGAAATTTCCATTGGACGGCATCAGCTTTACAACCTGTTGAAGGGGTTATTTTCTTTAAAAAATCTGGAATCAGCTTTTCAGCGATTCTTTACATAAAATTCTGTACAAATTTCCTACACCCTATAGTTTTGAGTAGAAATAAGCCTTACTAGTATTTTCGGCTAATATCTTTATGTCTGTATTAAAGCCTGCACATAAATATTTAAATTTGTATAAAACTAAACAGGAAAAAGAAACTAATAGTGGGGTTGTTATTAATTAAATTATTCCATTGAATATATTCAACATTTTGATAAAAACCTCTCACCCTCCGAAATCCTAAATTAGCCCAACGGCTAAAGCCTTTAGCACCTAAACATAGTCCTAATGGTATACATTCAGTCAGTTTCAAATGGGACTGGAGCTGGGGACCTCATATTCTTCCCATATACTATTGAATCAATCCATAATGACTTGAGTTTTCTTACAACTAGACCTCTTTGGTAATCTGGGAATTTAAAAAAAAGCAAAAAGATCAATTTTAGACGTGCTTAACACGTCATTTAAATAAAAGTTACTATTTCGCTATATGGTCTTTGCAGCTTCTGTTAGCCAGTCTATGAATGCCGCCTGGTAGTATGATTTTATTCTGAGAAGTGCCAGCCCTCTCTCCTCCAAATCCAGTTGAATGGCCTGAATTTTAAGCATGGGTTTCTTGTCTTGCCAAATAAAATCTCGTATTTTTTAATCGACTGCGTTGAAAAGGATTGTGCAGCTTTAATCATAATATTGGTGAATAAAAATAAAAATAACTGTAGAATGTCCATTTTAATCAGGGCAACTCGGCCTACAATTATCAAAGACAAATTTTGCCATTGATTTAACAAATTAAACATCTTCATAAATGTGAAAGTATAGTTAGTTGTGAAAAAATCCTCAATTTTAGGGGTGGCATGGATTCCTAAATATCTTATAAAGCGAGCTGGACAACAATGGGCTTTCATTATTGTTGGCATAATTTCTGGTGAACAAATAAACAGGAGAGCCTCTGACTTGGAATGGTTAATCTTCTAACCGCCTATACTCTTAAATTAATTTATCTTTGCAAATGCATTCAAGGTGTTTGTTTCCTCAGCTGGTAGATATAAAACCATGTCATTGGCATAAAGTTTAAGTTTAGCTGCTCCGATAACAGGGCAACTAATATCGTGGTCTTGCCATATAGAACATGCTAATGGTTCAATGAATGAGGAGAACAGAATAGGTGACATAGGGCATCCTTGACGTGTTCCTCACCTAATAGTGATCTCTCCTGCTGGTCTGCTATTGATAATTATATGGGCCTTTGCGTTTGAATAAAGATTTTGGAGTAACTGAATGAATTTAGGGGGGAAACCAAATTTAAACAGAATAGCAAATAAAACTTCCTATTGGACCAGGTCAAATGCCTTCTCCAAGTCTAACATTATGGCCATTGCCTTAGTTTTCTGAATTATTTAGTAGTCTACTGAATCAGATAGTTCATATTAATAGAAATACTTCTACCAGGTAGGAAACCATTTTGATCATAATGGACGATTGATTGATTTACGAGTGCTAACCGATTTACAAGGTTTTTTGTTAATCTGGACACAGCTTCTGATTTTGCGGTCTGGGAAGCACTGAAAGCATTCTTCAGGGTGGAGGTTATAGTCTTTCAGGCAAATCAAAAACAGCTAGAAAAGACAAAACACCTACAGCTGCAGTCCGCATGAAACCAGGCCACCATGTCATTTAATCTCACTCCAACTGCTGTAACAAAAAGAGAGGTTGCTCAGGTGGGACGGAGGTTTTAAGATTATTTTACATCAGAAGAAATATTAAACTACAACACATATCTCCAAAAAAGATATGAAGAGAGCTTATGGGCACATATTTGGCTTGGTTAGCTAAGCATTAAAACAATATTAACTCAATAAAAAAGACCTTAGATCCTGAGGCAGGCAGAATAGTTTCTCAGTCTCAAGTGATAGCCGAGGTTTTTAAGTGTCACTGTTCAAAACTGTATTCAGATCCCGATAGCCCCTCTTTGGAGACTATGAAAAACTGTCTAGATGACATTAGTTTGCCAGCAATATCAATAGAACAGAGGGGAACCATTATTACCCGATAACTGACCGAAGTGACTTAGGTGGTTAACTTCTCTCCTAATGCTAAAGCATGTGGCTAAGATGGGATACCTGTGGAAGTTTATAAAACCCTTTCTCCTCAATTGAATACATTCTTAGTCAGGCTCTTTAACCAAATCCTTTCAGGCTGTGAAATCACTAATGCGTTTATATTGGAGTCACCATACTACAGCTTATAAGTCCGTAGGTGTGATTTCTAAATGGGAAGATATAACTGGTTCATGTTTGGTGTCTCTGAACGCCTAATTTAAAATCTAAACTTATGGTGAAGTCAGAGTTTAAATTACAATTCTGAAAATGCCACTTTTAGAAAGTTAGCATTTTCTTGCCATAGCCATTTGGTGCCTGTGAGAAGTTGGCCTGGCATATGCTGTCCACTAGTTATAGTGGGCACCTTGCACCAGTCCAAACGACCTTTATTGATGATAGGTTTAAAGACAACCTTTATTGAAAGCTATCCTAGTGGTAGCTATGGAGAGCAGCCTTCAGGCTCAGTCTTGAAGGAGTGTTAAGCTGTTTGTTTTACCAGTTATAAGCCCATGAATGACCAAATGAAAGGAGAACCACACCAGGTATATATATAAAATATATGTATTTATTACTAAACACTACCCAATAGTCTCTTTATGAGGCTAGAGGTCAAAGTACACAAGTTACAAGTCAAATAGCACAGTAAATTAGCACAATATACGATTAGCCCTAGGGGCGTACCAAACCATATATTAAGAAAGTGGTATAAGAACCACGACTTGAGTAGACACAAGGCCTAGGGCCTGTAGAATCGCTGGGACCCCAAGGAACCACCCAAGGTAGTGACACAGGGGACCCACGGGGGCTGTGTGCAGTGTGTGAACACAGCCGCGAGCTCCGTTAAAGTCTATGGGAAAGTCGCGGTAAGAGTTTTACAGTTTAGGGACACTTAGAAATGGACTAGGACCAAACCCTCTTGGACTTAGACAGTTCTAGGGTCAACACCCACGGGAGCACTGGAGTACTCAAGTTACCTCACCCAGGGAAGCCGGGTGCATAGGTGTCAAATGGTGTCGGGTCGTGTCGTCATTTTCAATGGCAGCCTGCCACGAAGTGCTGCTGCCGGGAAGATGCGAAGTATCCGAAGAGATCCAAGCCTGGATCAGAGATGAGAAGAACCTGAAAGCAGAGGGGACAGAGTCTGGGTCACTTGCCAGTGACCCGGGGCACGATAGTCGAATGCCCACCGGTGTTGGGTGCTTCAGGTGAAAGAGGTGAAGCTTGACTCTTCAGCCACGAGGACTAGGAGGCGTCGACGACAACCAGGAGCTGGATTAGAGCTGTCCCACAAAGGATGTCGAGTGCTGCAGAGCTGGTGCCCGGATTGAACACAACAAGCCTTGGCAACAGCAACCCACGCAGATAGAAGAAAGATGCTTCGGAGCAGACCAGCAAGGTCTGAAGGACTCACCACTTGGTGGGGTGTTAGGGCACGTCTGGAGCAACCAGAAACACCTAAAGAAAATCAGAGTTTCCTTCACAGGGACCCACCAGTTGACGGACCAGGGATCGCAAAGGAGCCCCAAGCGGAAATGCAGGAAGCGGGCCCACGGAACACTCGTGGAGAGTAGGCTCACAATCTTCGGTGCAAATAGTGCTCGGGGCCCGGGCTATGAGTAACCCAAAGCAGGACTTCAAGAGTTGTCGAGAAGTCAATGCACTAGCAAATGTGCACGGTGTCCAGGAGTTCTGGTTCCACGCTACTCACGAGGGCTGTGGGTCTCAGCTTTGCTGGGGACTCGGCTCGGCCTCTGAGATGTCTGGAAATCCTCTTCCTGGGCTGCAAGTACTTCGGAGTCCGGCGGGAGCTTCGGAGATGCAGACCAACAAATGCTTTGTTGGTGCCTGCCAAGCAGGGGAGTCACTCCTTGACCCCAAGGGAGATTTCTTCAGTCCTCTAGTCTTGAGTAGAGCGTCGAAGTTCCAGGATTCAGTTGCAGAGTTTCGTCCAGGGATATCTAAAGTCCTGTTGCCAGGGTTCCCTTACTTATATTAAAGAAAGGGGTTGGACTAACTCTGGGGACCCACCTATGGGAGGGTTTGGAAGGAGGGGTGGCTACACCCATTTCCTTTGTCCGATTTCGCGCCAGAGCAGGGGCTGGCAGCCCCTGCAACCGGTTTGAACTGGGGTATGCACGAGGACACCAAATGTGCCCCCAGTGCAGGACTTCAAAGCACTCTTGGAGTGCCCCCACCCAGCCCCAATCCACTAAGGCCTGTCTGGGAGGTGGTAACACCTCCCTGTGACAGGAAACCTATTGTCCAGGCCTCCCCTGCCGGAGTTTCGGTCAGCAGCAGGAGGCCAGACTCGTGTCTGTGGCTGCAGCATCCATTTTGTGATGCCAGGCTCTGTAAAGTTGGTACCGGGTATACCGGTGCTGTCATGTCTTTCCCTCTAGAAGGGTGGGATCATACTCCCACACCAGTTACTGGTGTGGGGGTATGATTCCAAGGTGTTTGACACCAAACACGACATGTTTCCGTGCAGCCATCCCAAAGTTAGCATTTACCGTTTAGATATAATGCACTTAAGAGTATATGGTCAGGCTGCACCACAGACAACCCCGGAAAGGAGATTCCGAAGGCTGCAGAGGGGCTCTGCTAATGCATGGGCACCCTCTCACATAAAACTAAGCACCCTGCCTTCAGGATTGATAAGGCCTGCCATAGGGGTGACTGATAGGTTTCTATGTGCAGTGATAGGTGAGATATAGTGAACCTATATCTCTGTAAGGGGTGCATGCACCACCTTACTCAGGCTGCAGTAGCAGTCCTGTGGTGTCATTTTGGAGGGCCTTCCAGGGGTGGCACAATACATGCTTCAACCCCTGGTAGGCCTCTGGGGTACCTATGCCCTGGGTACATAGTATACCATATACTAGGGACTTATAAGGGCACCCCAGCATCCCATCTGAAGTGTACTTAGGTACAGGGAATCAATTTAGAGAGGAAGCAGCTAGGCTGGGATCCTGGATAGCAGGGCCCCAGCCAGACTAAAGTCGAAAAACAGTGATACACCAGCAAAAAGTGGGGGTAACCATAAGAGGCAGATCCTACTCTCCTACACAACCCCCCAAACGCAGGGACATTAAACTAACCTTGACCAGTTAAGTCTTCATGTTCTAAGTGGAAATATCTGGAGAGTCCATCTGCATTGGCATGGTTACTCCCAGGTCTATGTTCCACTGTATAGTCCATCCCCTGTAGGGAAATGGACCACCTCAAAAGTTTGGGGTTTTCACCCTTCATCTGTTTTAGCCATAAGAGGGGCTTATGGTCTGTCTGAACAAGGAAGTGAGTGCCAAACAAGTATGGCCTCAGCTTCTTCAGAGCACAAACCACAGCAAAGGCCTCCCTCTCAATGGCTGACCAACGTTTCTCTCTGGGGGTCAGCCTTCTGCTAATAAAAGCTACTGGCTGATCCTGACCTTTATCATTCAACTGTGACAGTACAGCCCCTACCCCCAACTCAGATGCATCTGTTTGCACAATGAACTTTTTGGAGTAATCAGGACTTTGCAGAATGGGAGCAGTGCACATGGCCTGCTTCAGGTCATCAAATGCCTTTTGACAGCTAACTGTCCACTGAACCTTTTTGGGCATTTTCTTAGAGGTTAAGTTATTCAGGGGTGTCACTATTGATCCATACCCCTTGACAAATCTTCTGTAGTACCCAGTCAGGCCTAAAAAGGCTCTCACCTGAGTCTGGGAGCAACCCAGTCCATGATGGTCTGGATTTTGCTCTGCAATGGTTGAACCTGGCCTCCACCCACAAGGTGGCCCAGGTACACAACCTGACTCTGCCCTATCTGGCACTTGGTGGCCTTGATAGTTAGGCCTGCCTTCTGCAGAGCCTCCAAAACATTTCTGAGGTGGACCAGGTGATCCTCCCAGGTGGAGCTAAAGACAGCAATATCATCTAGATATGCTGCACTATAGGCTTCCAGACCTGTAAGGACTGCGTTCACCAACCTCTGAAAAGTGGCAGGTGCATTTTTCAAACCAAAGGGCATCACCACAAATTGGTAAAGCCCACCAGGGGTAGAAAATGCAGTTTTTGGCTTTGCATCATCAGCTAGTCTGATATGCCAGTAGCCAGCTGTTAGGTCAAATGTGCTTAGATACTTGGCTGAGGCCAAAGTGTCTATTAGCTCATCTGCCCTGGGGATTGGATGGGCATCAGTCCTAGTGACTGCATTGAGGCCTCTGTAGTCCACACACAACCTCATCTCTCTCTTACCATCTTTGGTGTGAGGTTTTGGCACCAGGACCACTGGACTAGGCCAAGGGCTATCTGAAGGCTCAATGACACCCAATTCCAACATTTTCTGGACTTCTGTCCTGATACAGTCCCTGACCTGGTCAGGTTGCCTGTAAATCTTACTTTTAACAGGCAGACTGTCCCCAGTGTCCACTTCATGAGTGCACCAGGTGGTCTGACTTGGAGTCAGAGAAAACATGTGTCTGAACTGATTGAGCACCTGTCTACAATCAGTTTGCTGCTGGGCAGTGAGGCTGCCTGCCAATGCTACACCATCCACTGACCCATCATCAGGGTTCTGTGAGAGCAGGTCAGGGAGAGGGTCACTCTCCTCCTCCTGTCCCTCATCAGTTGCCATGAGCAAGCCCATGTCAGCCCTGTCCACATATGGCTTCAGCCTGTTGACATGGAGCACCCTGTGGGGGCTCCTGGGAGTTCCCAGGTCTACCAGATAGGTAACCTCTCCCTTCTGTTCAACAATGGTATGGGGGCCACTCCATTTGTCTTGAAGGGCTGCTGGGGCCACTGGCTCCAACACCCACACCTTCTGTCCTGGCTGGTAAACAGTCAGTACAGCCTTTTGTCAGTCAGTACAGGCTTTCTGCAATTCCTGGCTAGCCTCAAGGTTTTTGGTTGCCTTTTTCATATACTCAGCCATCCTGGAGCGGAGACCAAGTACATAGTCCACTATGTCCTGTTTAGGGGGTTTGAGAGGTAACTCCCAACCTTCCTTCACCAGACACAATGGACCCCTGACAGGATGGCCAAACAAAAGTTCAAAAGGGCTGTAGCCAACCCCCTTTTGAGGCACCTCCCTGTATGCAAATAAAAGGCAGGGCAAGAGTATGTCCCATCTTTGCCTAAGCTTTTCTGGGAGCCCTTTAATCATGCCCTTCAAGGTTTTGTTGAATCTCTCAACGAAACCATTGCATTGTGGGTGATAGGGTGTGGTGAACTTATAAGTCACTCCACACTCCTTCCACATTGCAGTCAAGTAACTGGACATAAAGTTTGCATCTCTGTCAGATACTACCTCCTTAGGAAAGCCCACTCTTGAGAAAATTCCCAGGAGGGCCCTTGCCACTACAGGGGCTGTAGTGGTCCTAAGGGGAATGGCTTCTGGGTACCTGGTGGCATGGTCCACCACCACCAGGGTAAACCTGTGCCCAGATGCTGTTTGGGGATCCATGGGACCAACTATGTCAATCCCCACCCTCTCAAAGGGAACCCCCACCACAGGTAGTGGTATCAGGGGGGCCTTTGTGGTGCCACCTGCCTTCCCACTGGCTTGACAGGTTACACAGGAGCGACAAAACTCCTTGGTGTCTTCAGACATATGGGGCCAGTGAAAGTGAGGGACAATTCTGTCCCAAGTCTTGTTCTGGCCCAGGTGACCTGCTAAGGGAATATCATGGGCTAGTGTCAATAGGAAGCCCCTGAACTTCAGAGGTATAACCAACCTCCTGGCTGCTCCAGGCTTGGGGTCTCTACTCTCTGAGTACAGGAGTCCATCATCCCAATATATCTTATGGGTGCCACTAGCATTCCCAGCAGCCTCAGCAGCAGCTTGCTGTCTAAGGGGTTCAAGAGAGGGGCAGTTCAGCTGCTCCTGGCTCAGATCTGCCCTGGAAGGGCCCCCTGCCCCCAAGAACTCAACCTGATCAGGTTCAAGCTCCTCTGGGACAGTTCCTTCTTCAGGTCTGAGATCATCTTCCTCAAAAGACTGATCTGCTTCCTGAGCCAAGGGGAAGGCACTGCCTTAACCCTACTGCTCCTTCTCTTGGGAGGCACCTCGTCCATTGTTCCAGGATCCAGGGCCTGTTCAGCTTTTGACATTTTTGCCTGTGACCTAGTCACAGCAAAGACATGTGCAGGGATCCCTAGCATTTCTGCATGTTTCCTGAGCTCCACCTCTGCCCAAGCTGAGGTTTCAAGATCATTGCCAAGCAAGCATTCTACTGGTAGGTCTGCACTCACCACAACCTTCTTAAGGCCAGTTACCCCTCCCCAGGAGAAGTTAACAACTGCCAGAGAATGGTCTGTTCTGACATTGCTAGCATTGGTCACTTGGTACATTTCACCAAGTATAATCTGCCCAGGATCCACAAGGTCTTGTGTCACCATGGTGACACTTGCTCCTGTGTCCCTGAATGCCCAAGCCTCTTTTCCATTAATTAAAGGCTGCTGTCTGTATTTGCCCAAATTATTGGGACTCACAAAGGGGGACATAACCAGGCCCCCATCACAGACTAGGACAGCCTGAGTTGGCACTCTGACTAGGCCAGAGCCCATCTCAGTACCCAGGGTCAACCCTACTAAACCCTTATTCTGAGTGTTTCCACCACCATTTGTAGCTGGACTAGGGGGAACAGTTGCCTTAGGGGCAATGGTGGCTGGATTAGAGTCTTTGGACTTGGTGCAATCACTTGTCCAGTGAGTCTTTAGCTTACAGATTTTGCACCATGGTTTCTTTTGGCATTTTCCTTTAGTAGATTGGGATTCCCCACCAGATGCAGATTTTTGGGGACCTTGAGAAGACTTCTGGTCTTTACCCTTTTCCCCACCCTTGTCAGAGTTTTTGGAATCTTGCTTCTTCAGGTCACCACCTTGGTTCTGTACCTTCTGCTGGACCCTGGTTCTGACCCATTTGTCTGCCTTCTTTCCCAATTCTTGGGGAGAGGTCAGATCAGAGTCAACCAGGTACTGATGTAGCAACTGATTCTGACAGTTATTAAGAATCTGCTCCCTCATGATTAAATTATACAATCCTTTGAAGTCACACACCTTACTGCCAAGTAACCAGCCTTCCAGAGCCTTGGTAGTACAATCTACAAAGTCCACCCAGTCCTGTGTCTGTGCCTTTTAGGTATCTCTGAACTTTAACCTGTAATGCTCAGTGGTTAGGCCAAACCCATCTATCAGGGCACTCTTCAGGACTTGGTAATCATCAGCATCCTCTTCTCTTACAGTGAGGAGCTTGTCTCTACCTTTCTCTGCAAAGGAGAGCCACAAGATTGCTGCCCACTGCTCCTGGGGGACCCTCTGAACTTTACAGGCCCTTTCCAGTGCAGTAATCCATTTGTGGATTTCATCCCCACTCTGGTAGGGAGGGACAATCTTGCTCAGGTTTCTATTGTCATACGACCTTTCCCTACCACTAGGGAAGTTGCTGCCACCATGGGACTCTAGACCCAACTTTCTTCTTTGTCTATGAAGCTCTAGGGACTCCCTGTTTATAGCCAGCTGCTCTCTTCTGATCCTAAGCTGAGCTTCTTCATACTGGAGCAGCCTCTTTTTTCTTTCATTAGAGGATTCCCTCCTATGAGAGGAAACAGAGGTCCCTACTGAGGTGTCAGAATGGTTAGACTCCTGAGAAGGAGATCTGGACCTTCTAGGCACACTCACAACACTGCCTGGTGGGACAAAGGGGAGGTCATTCTGATCCTCCTCCTCATCTGCAGGAGGAGCTGGATTGTCCAGGGCAAGATCATTTTCATCTTCCTGGCCAGTTTCAGAGGTCATGTCCTGGGTATTTTCACCCCTGGTCCCTTCCTCATCTTCTGCCCCACCCTCTCTGCCTACCCCTGCAGACCCTATGGGTCTTCTGAGATCATCCAGCAGAAGCATCTCCATGAGACGTTGGGTGTTGGCACTTTTGCCTGTCTTCAGCTTCCTAATCTTGCACAATTCTCTCAATTCCAAGAATGGAGGTTGTCATATTTGGAGGGTAGGAGCCCACTGGTTCCTGGCAGGGACCTACTGGTTCCTGGCCCTGAAGACATCACTAGTGAGGTGTGGTTTATGCACTACCTAATCTAGTGTGGCCTACTAAACTCTCTTGAGTTGTAGAAAGGGTGTGCTAAGCCCTTGACACACAACTCTAAGTTCAGTAGAACTTACTGTATTTCTAAGCTTGAATTTATATGTACCTGAGGTACCTTTAGTGGTTTTCAGTTGATCACACACTTGAGATTATCTGGTAAAACAAAGGCAAGCTTGAATCCCACCGCTGCCACCAATGTGAGAAGTTGGCCTGGCATATGCTGTCCACTAGTTATAGTGGGCACCTTGCACCAGTCCAAACGACCTTTATTGATGATAGGTTTAAAGACAACCTTTATTGAAAGCTATCCTAGTGGTAGCTATGGAGAGCAGCCTTCAGGCTCAGTCTTGAAGGAGTGTTAAGCTGTTTGTTTTACCAGTTATAAGCTCATGAATGACCAAATGAAAGGAGAACCACACCAGGTATATATATAAAATATATGTATTTATTACTAAACACTACCCAATAGTCTCTTTATGAGGCTAGAGGTCAAAGTACACAAGTTACAAGTCAAATAGCACAGTAAATTAGCACAATATACGATTAGCCCTAGGGGCGTACCAAACCATATATTAAGAAAGTGGTATAAGAACCACGACTTGAGTAGACACAAGGCCTAGAGCCTGTAGAATCGCTGGGACCCCAAGGAACCACCCAAGGTAGTGACACAGGGGACCCACGGGGGCTGTGTGCAGTGTGTGAACACAGCCGCGAGCTCCGTTAAAGTCTATGGGAAAGTCACGGTAAGAGTTTTAGAGTTTAGGGACACTTAGAAATGGACTAGGACCAAACCCTCTTGGACTTAGACAGTTCTAGGGTCAACACCCACGGGAGCACTGCAGTACTCGAGTTACCTCACCCAGGGAAGCCGGGTGCATAGGTGTCAAATGGTGTCGGGTCGCGTCATCATTTTCAATGGCAGCCTGCCACGAAGTGCTGCTGCCGGGAAGATGCGAAGTATCCGAAGAGATCCAAGCCTGGATCAGAGATGAGAAGAACCTGAAAGCAGAGGGGACAGAGTCTGGGTCACTTGCCAGTGACCCGGGGCACGATAGTCGAATGCCCACCGGTGTCGGGTGCTTCAGGTGAAAGAGGTGAAGCTTGACTCTTCAGCCATGAGGACCAGGAGGCGTCGACGACAACCAGGAGCTGGATTCGAGCTGTCCCACAAAGGATGTCGAGTGATGCAGCGTTGGTGCCCGGATTGAACACAACAAGCCTTGGCAACAGCAACCCACGCAGAAAGAAGAAAGATGCTTCGGAGCAGACCAGCAAGGTCTGAAGGACTCACCACTTGGTGGGGTGTTAGGGCACGTCTGGAGCAACCAGAAACACCTAAAGAAAATCACAGGGACCCACCAGTGGACAGACCAGGGATCGCAAAGGAGCCCCAAGCGGAAATGCAGGAAGCGGGCCCACGGAACACTCGTGGAGTGTAGGCTCACAATCTTCGGTGCAAATGGTGCTCGGGGCCTGGGCTATGAGTAACCCAAAGCAGGACTTCAAGAGTTGTCGAGAAGTCAATGCACTAGCAAATGTGCACGGTGTCCAGGAGTTCTGGTTCCACGCTACTCACGAGGGCTGTGGGTCTCAGCTTTGCTGGGGACTCGGGTCGGCCTCTGAGATGTCTGGAAATCCTCTTCCTGGGCTGCAAGTACTTCGGAGTCCGGCGGGAGCTTCGGAGATGCAGACCAACAAATGCTTTGTTGGTGCCTGCCAAGCAGGGGAGTCACTCCTTGACCCCAAGGGAGATTTCTTCAGTCCTCTAGTCTTGAGTAGAGCGTCGAAGTTCCAAGATTCAGTTGCAGAGTTTCGTCCAGGGATATCTAAAGTCCTGTTGCCAGGGTTCCCTTACTTATATTAAAGAAAGGGGTTGGACTAACTCTGGGGACCCACCTATGGGAGGGTTTGGAAGGAGGGGTGGCTACACCCATTTCCTTTGTCCGAGTTTCGCGCCAGAGCAGGGGCTGGCAGCCCCTGCAACCGGTTTGAACTGGGGTATGCACGAGGACACCAAATGTGCCCCCAGTGCAGGACTTCAAAGCACTCTTGGAGTGCCCCCACCCAGCCCCAATCCACTAAGGCCTGTCTGGGAGGTGGTAACACCTCCCTGTGACAGGAAACCTATTGTCCAGGCCTCCCCTGCCGGAGTTTCGGTCAGCAGCAGGAGGCCAGACTCGTGTCTGTGGCTGCAGCATCCATTTTGTGATGCCAGGCTCTGTAAAGTTGGTACCGGGTATACCGGTGCTGTCATGTCTTTCCCTCTAGAAGGGTGGGATCATACTCCCACACCAGTTACTGGTGTGGGGGTATGATTCCAAGGTGTTTGACACCAAACACGACATGTTTCCGTGCAGCCATCCCAAAGTTAGCATTTACCGTTTAGATATAATGCACTTAAGAGTATATGGTCAGGCTGCACCACAGACAACCCCGGAGAGGAGATTCCGAAGGCTGCAGAGGGGCTCTGCTCATGCATGGGCACCCTCTCACATAAAACCAAGCACCCTGCCTTCAGGATTGATAAGGCCTGCCATAGGGGTGACTGATAGGTTTCTATGTGCAGTGATAGGTGAGATATAGTGAACCTATATCTCTGTAAGGGGTGCATGCACCACCTTACTCAGGCTGCAGTAGCAGTCCTGTGGTGTCATTTTGGAGGGCCTTCCAGGGGTGGCACAATACATGCTTCAACCCCTGGTAGGCCTCTGGGGTACCTATGCCCTGGGTACATAGTATACCATATACTAGGGACTTATAAGGGCACCCCAGCATCCCATCTGAAGTGTACTTAAGGTACAGGGAATCAATTTAGAGAGGAAGCAGCTAGGCTGGGGTCCTGGATAGCAGGGCCCCAGCCAGACTAAAGTCGAAAAACAGTGATACACCAGCAAAAAGTGGGGGTAACCATAAGAGGCAGATCCTACTCTCCTACACAACCCCCCCAAACGCAGGGACATTAAACTAACCTTGACCAGTTAAGTCTTCATGTTCTAAGTGGAAATATCTGGAGAGTCCATCTGCATTGGCATGGTTACTCCCAGGTCTATGTTCCACTGTATAGTCCATCCCCTGTAGGGAAATGGACCACCTCAAAAGTTTGGGGTTTTCACCCTTCATCTGTTTTAGCCATAAGAGGGGCTTATGGTCTGTCTGAACAAGGAAGTGAGTGCCAAACAAGTATGGCCTCAGCTTCTTCAGAGCCCAAACCACAGCAAAGGCCTCCCTCTCAATGGCTGACCAACGTTTCTCTCTGGGGGTCAGCCTTCTGCTAATAAAAGCTACTGGCTGATCCTGACCTTTATCATTCAACTGTGACAGTACAGCCCCTACCCCCAACTCAGATGCATCTGTTTGCACAATGAACTTTTTGGAGTAATCAGGACTTTGCAGAATGGGAGCAGTGCACATGGCCTGCTTCAGGTCATCAAATGCCTTTTGACAGCTAACTGTCCACTGAACCTTTTTGGGCATTTTCTTAGAGGTTAAGTTATTCAGGGGTGTCACTATTGATCCATACCCCTTGACAAATCTTCTGTAGTACCCAGTCAGGCCTAAAAAGGCTCTCACCTGAGTCTGGGAGCAACCCAGTCCATGATGGTCTGGATTTTGCTCTGCAATGGTTGAACCTGGCCTCCACCCACAAGGTGGCCCAGGTACACAACCTGACTCTGCCCTATCTGGCACTTGGTGGCCTTGATAGTTAGGCCTGCCTTCTGCAGGGCCTCCAAAACATTTCTGAGGTGGACCAGGTGATCCTCCCAGGTGGAGCTAAAGACAGCAATATCATCTAGATATGCTGCACTATAGGCTTCAGACCTGTAAGGACTGCGTTCACCAACCTCTGAAAAGTGGCAGGTGCATTTTTCAAACCAAAGGGCATCACCACAAATTGGTAAAGCCCACCAGGGGTAGAAAATGCAGTTTTTGGCTTTGCATCATCAGCTAGTCTGATATGCCAGTAGCCAGCTGTTAGGTCAAATGTGCTTAGATACTTGGCTGAGGCCAAAGTGTCTATTAGCTCATCTGCCCTGGGGATTGGATGGGCATCAGTCCTAGTGACTGCATTGAGGCCTCTGTAGTCCACACACAACCTCATCTCTCTCTTACCATCTTTGGTGTGAGGTTTTGGCACCAGGACCACTGGACTAGCCCAAGGGCTATCTGAAGGCTCAATGACACCCAATTCCAACATTTTCTGGACTTCTGTCCTGATACAGTCCCTGACCTGGTCAGGTTGCCTGTAAATCTTACTTTTAACAGGCAGACTGTCCCCAGTGTCCACTTCATGAGTGCACCAGGTGGTCTGACTTGGAGTCAGAGAAAACATGTGTCTGAACTGATTGAGCACCTGTCTACAATCAGTTTGCTGCTGGGCAGTGAGGCTGCCTGCCAAGGCTACACCATCCACTGACCCATCATCAGGGTTCTGTGAGAGCAGGTCAGGGAGAGGGTCACTCTCCTCCTCCTGTCCCTCATCAGTTGCCATGAGCAAGCCCATGTCAGCCCTGTCCACATATGGCTTCAGCCTGTTGACATGGAGCACCCTGTGGGGGCTCCTGGGAGTTCCCAGGTCTACCAGATAGGTAACCTCTCCCTTCTGTTCAACAATGGTATGGGGGCCACTCCATTTGTCTTGGAGGGCTGCTGGGGCCACTGGCTCCAACACCCACACCTTCTGTCCTGGCTGGTAAACAGTCAGTACAGCCTTTTGGTCATGCCAGGCTTTCTGCATTTCCTGGCTAGCCTCAAGGTTTTTGGTTGCCTTTTTCATATACTCAGCCATCCTGGAGCGGAGACCAAGTACATAGTCCACTATGTCCTGTTTAGGGGGTTTGAGAGGTAACTCCCAACCTTCCTTCACCAGACACAATGGACCCCTGACAGGATGGCCAAACAAAAGTTCAAAAGGGCTGTAGCCAACCCCCTTTTGAGGCACCTCCCTGTATGCAAATAAAAGGCAGGGCAAGAGTATGTCCCATCTTTGCCTAAGCTTTTCTGGGAGCCCTTTAATCATGCCCTTCAAGGTTTTGTTGAATCTCTCAATGAAACCATTGCATTGTGGGTGATAGGGTGTGGTGAACTTATAAGTCACTCCACACTCCTTCCACATTGCAGTCAAGTAACTGGACATAAAGTTTGCATCTCTGTCAGATACTACCTCCTTAGGAAAGCCCACTCTTGAGAAAATTCCCAGGAGGGCCCTTGCCACTACAGGGGCTGTAGTGGTCCTAAGGGGAATGGCTTCTGGGTACCTGGTGGCATGGTCCACCACCACCAGGATAAACCTGTGCCCAGATGCTGTTTGGGGATCCATGGGACCAACTATGTCAATCCCCACCCTCTCAAAGGGAACCCCCACCACAGGTAGTGGTATCAGGGGGCCTTTGTGGTGCCACCTGCCTTCCCACTGGCTTGACAGGTTACACAGGAGCGACAAAACTCCTTGGTGTCTTCAGACATGTGGGGCCAGTGAAAGTGAGGGACAATTCTGTCCCAAGTCTTGTTCTGGCCCAGGTGACCTGCTAAGGGAATATCATGGGCTAGTGTCAATAGGAAGCCCCTGAACTTCAGAGGTATAACCAACCTCCTGGCTGCTCCAGGCTTGGGGTCTCTACTCTCTGAGTACAGGAGTCCATCATCCCAATATATCTTATGGGTGCCACTAGCATTCCCAGCAGCCTCAGCAGCAGCTTGCTGTCTAAGGGGTTCAAGAGAGGGGCAGTTCAGCTGCTCCTGGCTCAGATCTGCCCTGGAAGGGCCCCCTGCCCCCAAGAACTCAACCTGATCAGGTTCAAGCTCCTCTGGGACAGTTCCTTCTTCAGGTCTGAGATCATCTTCCTCAAAAGACTGATCTGCTTCCTGAGCCAAGGGGGAAGGCACTGCCTTAACCCTACTGCTCCTTCTCTTGGGAGGCACCTCGTCCATTGTTCCAGGTTCCAGGGCCTGTTCAGCTTTTGACATTTTTGCCTGTGACCTAGTCACAGCAAAGACATGTGCAGGGATCCCTAGCATTTCTGCATGTTTCCTGAGCTCCACCTCTGCCCAAGCTGAGGTTTCAAGATCATTGCCAAGCAAGCATTCTACTGGTAGGTCTGCACTCACCACAACCTTCTTAAGGCCAGTTACCCCTCCCCAGGAGAAGTTAACAACTGCCAGAGAATGGTCTGTTCTGACATTGCTAGCATTGGTCACTTGGTACATTTCACCAAGTATAATCTGCCCAGGATCCACAAGGTCTTGTGTCACCATGGTGACACTTGCTCCTGTGTCCCTGAATGCCCAAGCCTCTTTTCCATTAATTAAAGGCTGCTGTCTGTATTTGCCCAAATTATTGGGACTCACAAAGGGGGACATAACCAGGCCCCCATCACAGACTAGGACAGCCTGAGTTGGCACTCTGACTAGGCCAGAGCCCATCTCAGTACCCAGGGTCAACCCTACTAAACCCTTATTCTGAGTGTTTCCACCACCATTTGTAGCTGGACTAGGGGGAACAGTTGCCTTAGGGGCAATGGTGGCTGGATTAGAGTCTTTGGACTTGGTGCAATCACTTGTCCAGTGAGTCTTTAGCTTACAGATTTTGCACCATGGTTTCTTTTGGCCTTTTCCTTTAGTAGATTGGGATTCCCCACCAGATGCAGATTTTTGGGGACCTTGAGAAGACTTCTGGTCTTTACCCTTTTCCCCACCCTTGTCAGAGTTTTTGGAATCTTGCTTCTTCTGGTCACCACCTTGGTTCTGTACCTTCTGCTGCACCCTGGTTCTGACCCATTTGTCTGCCTTCTTTCCCAATTCTTGGGGAGAGGTCAGATCAGAGTCAACCAGGTACTGATGTAGCAACTGATTCTGACAGTTATTAAGAATCTGCTCCCTCATGATTAAATTATACAATCCTTTGAAGTCACACACCTTACTGCCAAGTAACCAGCCTTCCAGAGCCTTGGTAGCACAATCTACAAAGTCCACCCAGTCCTGTGTCTGTGCCTTTTGGGTATCTCTGAACTTTAACCTGTATTGCTCAGTGGTTAGGCCAAACCCATCTATCAGGGCACTCTTCAGGACTTGGTAATCATCAGCATCCTCTTCTCTTACAGTGAGGAGCTTGTCTCTACCTTTGTCTGCAAAGGAGAGCCACAAGATTGCTGCCCACTGCTCCTGGGGGACCCTCTGAACTTTACAGGCCCTTTCCAGTGCAGTAATCCATTTGTGGATGTCATCCCCACTCTGGTAGGGAGGGACAATCTTGCTCAGGTTTCTATGGTCATAAGACCTTTCCCTACCACTAGGGAAGTTGCTGCCACCATGGGACTCTAGCCCCAACTTTCTTCTTTGTCTATGAAGCTCTAGGGACTCCGTGTCTATAGCCAGCTGCTCTCTTCTGATCCTAAGCTGAGCTTCTTCATACTGGAGCAGCCTCTTTTTTCTTTCATTAGAGGATTCCCTCCTATGAGAGGAAACAGAGGTCCCTACTGAGGTGTCAGAATGGTTAGACTCCTGAGAAGGAGATCTGGACCTTCTAGGCACACTCACAACTCTTCCTGGTGGGACAAAGGGGAGGTCATTCTGATCCTCCTCCTCATCTGCAGGAGGAGCTGGATTGTCCAGGGCAAGATCATTTTCATCTTCCTGGCCAGTTTCAGAGGTCAGGTGCTGGGTATTTTCACCCCTGGTCCCTTCCTCATCTTCTGCCTCACCCTCTCTGCCTACCCCTGCAGACCCTATGGGTCTTCTGAGATCATCCAGCAGAAGCATCTCCATGAGACGTTGGGTGTTGGCACTTTTGCCTGTCTTCAGCTTCCTAATCTTGCACAATTCTCTCAATTCCAAGAATGGAGGTTGTCATATTTGGAGGGTAGGAGCCCACTGGTTCATGGCAGGGACCTACTGGTTCCTGGCCCTGAAGACATCACTAGTGAGGTGTGGTGTATGCACTACCTACTCTAGTGTGGCCTACTAAACTCTCTTGAGTTGTAGAAAGGGTGTGCTAAGCCCTTGACACACAACTCTAAGTTCAGTAGAACTTACTGTATTTCTAAGCTTGAATTTATATGTACCTGAGGTACCTTTAGTGGTTTTCAGTTGATCACACACTTGAGATTATCTGGTAAAACAAAGGCAAGCTTGAATCCCACCGCTGCACACCACTGTGAGAAGTTGGCCTGGCATATGCTGTCCACTAGTTATAGTGGGCACCTTGCACCAGTCCAAACGACCTTTATTGATGATAGGTTTAAAGACAACCTTTATTGAAAGCTATCCTAGTGGTAGCTATGGACGAGCAGCCTTCAGGCTCAGTCTTGAAGGAGTGTTAAGCTGTTTGTTTTACCAGTTATAAGCTCATGAATGACCAAATGAAAGGAGAACCACACCAGGTATATATATAAAATATATGTATTTATTACTAAACACTACCCAATAGTCTCTTTATGAGGCTAGAGGTCAAAGTACACAAGTTACAAGTCAAATAGCACAGTAAATTAGCACAATATACGATTAGCCCTAGGGGCGTACCAAACCATATATTAAGAAAGTGGTATAAGAACCACGACTTGAGTAGACACAAGGCCTAGAGCCTGTAGAATCGCTGGGACCCCAAGGAACCACCCAAGGTAGTGACACAGGAGACCCACGGGGGCTGTGTGCAGTGTGTGAACACAGCCGCGAGCTCCGTTAAAGTCTATGGGAAAGTCGCGGTAAGAGTTTTAGAGTTTAGGGACACTTAGAAATGGACTAGGACCAAACCCTCTTGGACTTAGACAGTTCTAGGGTCAACACCCACGGGAGCACTGGAGTACTCGAGTTACCTCACCCAGGGAAGCCGGGTGCACAGGTGTCAAATGGTGTTGGGTCGCGTCGTCATTTTCAATGGCAGCCTGCCACGAAGTGCTGCTGCCGGGAAGATGCGAAGTATCCGAAGAGATCCAAGCCTGGATCAGAGATGAGAAGAACCTGAAAGCAGAGGGGACAGAGTCTGGGTCACTTGCCAGTGACCCGGGGCACGATAGTCGAATGCCCACCGGTGTCGGGTGCTTCAGGTGAAAGAGGTGAAGCTTGACTCTTCAGCCACGAGGACCAGGAGGCGTCGACAACAACCAGGAGCTGGATTCGAGCTGTCCCACAAAGGATGTCGAGTGCTGCAGCGTTGGTGCCCGGATTGAACACAACAAGCCTTGGCAACAGCAACCCACGCAGAAAGAAGAAAGATGCTCGGAGCAGACCAGCAAGGTCTGAAGGACTCACCACTTGGTGGGGTGTTAGGGCACATCTGGAGCAACCAGAAACACCTAAAGAAAATCAGAGTTGCCTTCACACGGACCCACCAGTGGACGGACCAGGGATCGCAAAGGAGCCCCAAGCGGAAATGCAGGAAGCGGGCCCACGGAACACTCGTGGAGTGTAGGCTCACAATCTTCGGTGCAAATGGTGCTCGGGGCCCGGGCTATGAGTAACCCAAAGCAGGACTTCAAGAGTTGTCGAGAAGTCAATGCACTAGCAAATGTGCACGGTGTCCAGGAGTTCTGGTTCCACGCTACTCACGAGGGCTGTGGGTCTCAGCTTTGCTGGGGACTCGGGTCGGCCTCTGAGATGTCTGGAAATCCTCTTCCTGGGCTGCAAGTACTTCGGAGTCCGGCGGGAGCTTCGGAGATGCAGACCAACAAATGCTTTGTTGGTGCCTGCCAAGCAGGGGAGTCACTCCTTGACCCCAAGGGAGATTTCTTCAGTCCTCTAGTCTTGAGTAGAGCGTTGAAGTTCCAGGATTCAGTTGCAGAGTTTCGTCCAGGGATATCTAAAGTCCTGTTGCCAGGGTTCCCTTACTTATATTAAAGAAAGGGGTTGGACTAACTCTGGGGACCCACCTATGGGAGGGTTTGGAAGGAGGGGTGGCTACACCCATTTCCTTTGTCCGGTTTCGCGCCAGAGCAGGGGCTGGCAGCCCCTGCAACCGGTTTGAACTGGGGTATGCACGAGGACACCAAATGTGCCCCCAGTGCAGGACTTCAAAGCACTCTTGGAGTGCCCCCACCCAGCCCCAATCCACTAAGGCCTGTCTGGGAGGTGGTAACACCTCCCTGTGACAGGAAACCTATTGTCCAAGCCTCCCCTGCCGGAGTTTCGGTCAGCAGCAGGATGCCAAACTCGTGTCTGTGGCTGCAGCATCCATTTTGTGATGCCAGGCTCTGTAAAGTTGGTACCGGGTATACCGGTGCTGTCATGTCTTTCCCTCTAGAAGGGTGGGATCATACTCCCACACCAGTTACTGGTGTGGGGGTATGATTCCAAGGTGTTTGACACCAAACACGACATGTTTCCGTGCAGCCATCCCAAAGTTAGCATTTACCGTTTAGATATAATGCTCTTAAGAGTATATGGTCAGGCTGCACCACAGACAACCCCGGAGAGGAGATTCCGAAGGCTGCAGAGGGGCTCTGCTCATGCATGGGCACCCTCTCACATAAAACCAAGCACCCTGCCTTCAGGATTGATAAGGCCTGCCATAGCGGTGACTGATATGTTTCTATGTGCAGTGATAGGTGAGATATAGTGAACCTATATCTCTGTAAGGGGTGCATGCACCACCTTACTCAGGCTGCAGTAGCAGTCCTGTGGTGTCATTTTGGAGGGCCTTCCAGGGGTGGCACAATACATGCTTCAACCCCTGGTAGGCCTCTGGGATACCTATGCCCTGGGTACATAGTATACCATATACTAGGGACTTATAAGGGCACCCCAGCATCCCATCTGAAGTGTACTTAGGTACAGGGAATCAATTTAGAGAGGAAGCAGCTAGGCTGGAGTCCTGGATAGTAGGGCCCCAGCCAGACTAAAGTCGAAAAACAGTGATACACCAGCAAAAAGTGGGGGTAACCATAAGAGGCAGATTCTACTCTCCTACACAACCCCCCCCCCCAAACACAGGGACATTAAACTAACCTTGACCAGTTAAGTCTTCATGTTCTAAGTGGAAATATCTGGAGAGTCCATCTGCATTGGCATGGTTACTCCCAGTTCTATGTTCCACTGTATAGTCCAGCCCCTGTAGGGAAATGGACCACCTCAAAAGTTTGGGGTTTTCACCCTTCATCTGTTTTAGCCATAAGAGGGGCTTATGGTCTGTCTGAACAAGGAAGTGAGTGCCAAACAAGTATGGCCTCAGCTTCTTCAGAGCCCAAACCACAGCAAAGGCCTCCCTCTCAATGGCTGACCAACGTTTCTCTCTGGGGGTCAGCCTTCTGCTAATAAAAGCTACTGGCTGATCCTGACCTTTATCATTCAACTGTGACAGTACAGCCCCTACCCCCAACTCAGATGCATCTGTTTGCACAATGAACTTTTTGGAGTAATCAGGACTTTGCAGAATGGGAGCAGTGCACATGGCCTGCTTCAGGTCATCAAATGCCTTTTGACAGCTAACTCTCCACTGAACCTTTTTGGGCATTTTCTTAGAGGTTAAGTTATTCAGGGGTGTCACTATTGATCCATACCCCTTGACAAATCTTCTGTAGTACCCAGTCAGGCCTAAAAAGGCTCTCACCTGAGTCTGGGAGCAACCCAATCCATGATGGTCTGGATTTTGCTCTGCAATGGTTGAACCTGGCCTCCACCCACAAGGTGGCCCAGGTACACAACCTGACTCTGCCCTATCTGGCACTTGGTGGCCTTGATAGTTAGGCCTGCCTTCTGCAGGGCCTCCAAAACATTTCTGAGGTGGACCAGGTGATCCTCCCAGGTGGAGTTAAAGACAGCAATATCATCTAGATATGCTGCACTATAGGCTTCCAGACCTGTAAGGACTGCGTTCACCAACCTCTGAAAAGTGGCAGGTGCATTTTTCAAACCAAAGGGCATCACCACAAATTGGTAAAGCCCACCAGGGGTAGAAAATGCAGTTTTTGGCTTTGCATCATCAGCTAGTCTGATATGCCAGTAGCCAGCTGTTAGGTCAAATGTGCTTAGATACTTGGCTGAGGCCAAAGTGTCTATTAGCTCACCTGCCCTGGGGATTGGATGGGCATCAGTCCTAGTGACTGCATTGAGGCCTCTGTAGTCCACACACAACCTCATCTCTCTCTTACCATCTTTGGTGTGAGGTTTTGGCACCAGGACCACTGGACTAGCCCAAGGGCTATCTGAAGGCTCAATGACACCCAATTCCAACATTTTCTGGACTTCTGTCCTGATACAGTCCCTGACCTGGTCAGGTTGCCTGTAAATCTTACTTTTAACAGGCAGACTGTCCTCAGTGTCCACTTCATGAGTGCACCAGGTGGTCTGACTTGGAGTCAGAGAAAACATGTGTCTGAACTGATTGAGCACCTGTCTACAATCAGTTTGCTGCTGGGCAGTGAGGCTGCCTGCCAAGGCTACACCATCCACTGACCCATCATCAGGGTTCTGTGAGAGCAGGTCAGGGAGAGGGTCACTCTCCTCCTCCTGTCCCTCATCAGTTGCCATGAGCAAGCCCATGTCAGCCCTGTCCACATATGGCTTCAGCCTGTTGACATGGAGCACCCTGTGGGGGCTCCTGGGAGTTCCCAGGTCTACCAGATAGGTAACCTCTCCCTTCTGTTCAACAATGGTATGGGGGCCACTCCATTTGTCTTGGAGGGCTGCTGGGGCCACTGGCTCCAACACCCACACCTTCTGTCCTGGCTGGTAAACAGTCAGTACAGCCTTTTGGTCATGCCAGGCTTTCTGCAATTCCTGGCTAGCCTCTAGGTTTTTGGTTGCCTTTTTCATATACTCAGCCATCCTGGAGCGGAGACCAAGTACATAGTCCACTATGTCCTGTTTAGGGGGTTTGAGAGGTAACTCCCAACCTTCCTTCACCAGACACAATGGACCCCTGACAGGATGGCCAAACAAAAGTTCAAAAGGGCTGTAGCCAACCCCTTTTGAGGCACCTCCCTGTATGCAAATAAAAGGCAGGGCAAGAGTATATCCCATCTTTGCCTAAGCTTTTCTGGGAGCCCTTTAATCATGCCCTTCAAGGTTTTGTTGAATCTCTCAACGAAACCATTGCATTGTGGGTGATAGGGTGTGGTGAACTTATAAGTCACTCCACACTCCTTCCACATTGCAGTCAAGTAACTGGACATAAAGTTTGCATCTCTGTCAGATACTACCTCCTTAGGAAAGCCCACTCTTGAGAAAATTCCCAGGAGGGCCCTTGCCACTACAGGGGCTGTAGTGGTCCTAAGGGGAATGGCTTCTGGGTACCTGGTGGCATGGTCCACCACCACCAGGATAAACCTGTGCCCAGATGCTGTTTGGGCCGGGGATCCATGGGACCAACTATGTCAATCCCCACCCTCTCAAAGGGAACCCCCACCACAGGTAGTGGTATCAGGGGGCCTTTGTTGTGCCACCTGCCTTCCCACTGGCTTGACAGGTTACACAGGAGCGACAAAACTCCTTGGTGTCTTCAGACATGTAGGGCCAGTGAAAGTGAGGGACAATTCTGTCCCAAGTCTTGTTCTGGCCCAGGTGACCTGCTAAGGGAATATCATGGGCTAGTGTCAATAGGAAGCCCCTGAACTTCAGAGGTATAACCAACCTCCTGGCTGCTCAGGCTTGGGGTCTCTACTCTCTGAGTACAGGAGTCCATCATCCCAATATATCTTATGGGTGCCACTAGCATTCCCAGCAGCCTCAGCAGCAGCTTGCTGTCTAAGGGGTTCAAGAGAGGGGCAGTTCAGCTGCTCCTGGCTCAGATCTGCCCTGGAAGGGCCCCCTGCCCCCAAGAACTCAACCTGATCAGGTTCAAGCTCCTCTGGGACAGTTCCTTCTTCAGGTCTGAGATCATCTTCCTCAAAAGACTGATCTGCTTCCTGAGCCAAGGGGGAAGGCACTGCCTTAACCCTACTGCTCCTTCTCTTGGGAGGCACCTCGTCCATTGTTCCAGGATCCAGGGCCTGTTCAGCTTTTGACATTTTTGCCTGTGACCTAGTCACAGCAAAAGACATGTGCAGGGATCCCTAGCATTTCTGCATGTTTCCTGAGCTCCACCTCTGCCCAAGCTGAGGTTTCAAGATCATTGCCAAGCAAGCATTCTACTGGTAGGTCTGCACTCACCACAACCTTCTTAAGGCCAGTTACCCCTCCCCAGGAGAAGTTAACAACTGCCAGAGAATGGTCTGTTCTGACATTGCTAGCATTGGTCACTTGGTACATTTCACCAAGTATAATCTGCCCAGGATCCACAAGGTCTTGTGTCACCATGGTGACACTTGCTCCTGTGTCCCTGAATGCCCAAGCCTCTTTTCCATTAATTAAAGGCTGCTGTCTGTATTTGCCCAAATTATTGGGACTCACAAAGGGGGACATAACCAGGCCCCCTTCACAGACTAGGACAGCCTGAGTTGGCACTCTGACTAGGCCAGAGCCCATCTCAGTACCCAGGGTCAACCCTACTAAACCCTTATTCTGAGTGTTTCCACCACCATTTGTAGCTGGACTAGGGGGAACAGTTGCCTTAGGGGCAATGGTGGCTGGATTAGAGTCTTTGGACTTGGTGCAATCACTTGTCCAGTGAGTCTTTAGCTTACAGATTTTGCACCATGGTTTCTTTTGGCCTTTTCCTTTAGTAGATTGGGATTCCCCACCAGATGCAGATTTTTGGGGACCTTGAGAAGACTTCTGGTCTTTACCCTTTTCCCCACCCTTGTCAGAGTTTTTGGAATCTTGCTTCTTCTGGTCACCACCTTGGTTCTGTACCTTCTGCTGCACCCTGGTTCTGACCCATTTGTCTGCCTTCTTTCCCAATTCTTGGGGAGAGGTCAGATCAGAGTCAACCAGGTACTGATGTAGCAACTGATTCTGACAGTTATTAAGAATCTGCTCCCTCATGATTAAATTATACAATCCTTTGAAGTCACACACCTTACTGCCAAGTAACTAGCCTTCCAGAGCCTTGGTAGCACAATCTACAAAGTCCACCCAGTCCTGTGTCTGTGCCTTTTGGGTATCTCTGAACTTTAACCTGTATTGCTCAGTGGTTAGGCCAAACCCATCTATCAGGGCACTCTTCAGGACTTGGTAATCATCAGCATCCTCTTCTCTTACAGTGAGGAGCTTGTCTCTACCTTTGTCTGCAAAGGAGAGCCACAAGATTGCTGCCCACTGCTCCTGGGGGACCCTCTGAACTTTACAGGCCCTTTCCAGTGCAGTAATCCATTTGTGGATGTCATCCCCACTCTGGTAGGGAGGGACAATCTTGCTCAGGTTTCTATGGTCATAAGACCTTTCCCTACCACTAGGGAAGTTGCTGCCACCATGGGACTCTAGCCCCAACTTTCTTCTTTGTCTATGAAGCTCTAGGGACTCTGTGTCTATAGCCAGCTGCTCTCTTCTGATCCTAAGCTGAGCTTCTTCATACTGGAGCAGCCTCTTTTTTCTTTCATTAGAGGATTCCCTCCTATGAGAGGAAACAGAGGTCCCTACTGAGGTGTCAGAATGGTTAGACTCCTGAGAAGGAGATCTGGACCTTCTAGGCACACTCACAACTCTTCCTGGTGGGACAAAGGGGAGGTCATTCTGATCCTCCTCCTCATCTGCAGGAGGAGCTGGATTGTCCAGGGCAAGATCATTTTCATCTTCCTGGCCAGTTTCAGAGGTCAGGTGCTGGGTATTTTCACCCCTGGTCCCTTCCTCATCTTCTGCCTCACCCTCTCTGCCTACCCCTGCAGACCCTATGGGTCTTCTGAGATCATCCAGCAGAAGCATCTCCATGAGACGTTGGGTGTTGGCACTTTTGCCTGTCTTCAGCTTCCTAATCTTGCACAATTCTCTCAATTCCAAGAATGGAGGTTGTCATATTTGGAGGGTAGGAGCCCACTGGTTCATGGCAGGGACCTACTGGTTCCTGGCCCTGAAGACATCACTAGTGAGGTGTGGTGTATGCACTACCTACTCTAGTGTGGCCTACTAAACTCTTTGAGTTGTAGAAAGGGTGTGCTAAGCCCTTGACACACAACTCTAAGTTCAGTAGAACTTACTGTATTTCTAAGCTTGAATTTATATGTACCTGAGGTACCTTTAGTGGTTTTCAGTTGATCACACACTTGAGATTATCTGGTAAAACAAAGGCAAGCTTGAATCCCACCGCTGCCACCAATGTGAGAAGTTGGCCTGGCATATGCTGTCCACTAGTTATAGTGGGCACCTTGCACCAGTCCAAACGACCTTTATTGATGATAGGTTTAAAGACAACCTTTATTGAAAGCTATCCTAGTGGTAGCTATGGACGGCAGCCTTCAGGCTCAGTCTTGAAGGAGTGTTAAGCTGTTTGTTTTACCAGTTATAAGCTCATGAATGACCAAATGAAAGGAGAACCACACCAGGTATATATATAAAATATATGTATTTATTACTAAACACTACCCAATAGTCTCTTTATGAGGCTAGAGGTCAAAGTACACAAGTTACAAGTCAAATAGCACAGTAAATTAGCACAATATACGATTAGCCCTAGGGGCGTACCAAACCATATATTAAGAAAGTGGTATAAGAACCACGACTTGAGTAGACACAAGGCCTAGAGCCTGTAGAATCGCTGGGACCCCAAGGAACCACCCAAGGTAGTGACACAGGAGACCCACGGGGGCTGTGTGCAGTGTGTGAACACAGCCGCGAGCTCCGTTAAAGTCTATGGGAAAGTCGCGGTAAGAGTTTTAGAGTTTAGGGACACTTAGAAATGGACTAGGACCAAACCCTCTTGGACTTAGACAGTTCTAGGGTCAACACCCACGGGAGCACTGGAGTACTCGAGTTACCTCACCCAGGGAAGCCGGGTGCACAGGTGTCAAATGGTGTTGGGTCGCGTCGTCATTTTCAATGGCAGCCTGCCACGAAGTGCTGCTGCCGGGAAGATGCGAAGTATCCGAAGAGATCCAAGCCTGGATCAGAGATGAGAAGAACCTGAAAGCAGAGGGGACAGAGTCTGGGTCACTTGCCAGTGACCCGGGGCACGATAGTCGAATGCCCACCGGTGTCGGGTGCTTCAGGTGAAAGAGGTGAAGCTTGACTCTTCAGCCACGAGGACCAGGAGGCGTCGACAACAACCAGGAGCTGGATTCGAGCTGTCCCACAAAGGATGTCGAGTGCTGCAGCGTTGGTGCCCGGATTGAACACAACAAGCCTTGGCAACAGCAACCCACGCAGAAAGAAGAAAGATGCTCGGAGCAGACCAGCAAGGTCTGAAGGACTCACCACTTGGTGGGGTGTTAGGGCACATCTGGAGCAACCAGAAACACCTAAAGAAAATCAGAGTTGCCTTCACACGGACCCACCAGTGGACGGACCAGGGATCGCAAAGGAGCCCCAAGCGGAAATGCAGGAAGCGGGCCCACGGAACACTCGTGGAGTGTAGGCTCACAATCTTCGGTGCAAATGGTGCTCGGGGCCCGGGCTATGAGTAACCCAAAGCAGGACTTCAAGAGTTGTCGAGAAGTCAATGCACTAGCAAATGTGCACGGTGTCCAGGAGTTCTGGTTCCACGCTACTCACGAGGGCTGTGGGTCTCAGCTTTGCTGGGGACTCGGGTCGGCCTCTGAGATGTCTGGAAATCCTCTTCCTGGGCTGCAAGTACTTCGGAGTCCGGCGGGAGCTTCGGAGATGCAGACCAACAAATGCTTTGTTGGTGCCTGCCAAGCAGGGGAGTCACTCCTTGACCCCAAGGGAGATTTCTTCAGTCCTCTAGTCTTGAGTAGAGCGTTGAAGTTCCAGGATTCAGTTGCAGAGTTTCGTCCAGGGATATCTAAAGTCCTGTTGCCAGGGTTCCCTTACTTATATTAAAGAAAGGGGTTGGACTAACTCTGGGGACCCACCTATGGGAGGGTTTGGAAGGAGGGGTGGCTACACCCATTTCCTTTGTCCGGTTTCGCGCCAGAGCAGGGGCTGGCAGCCCCTGCAACCGGTTTGAACTGGGGTATGCACGAGGACACCAAATGTGCCCCCAGTGCAGGACTTCAAAGCACTCTTGGAGTGCCCCCACCCAGCCCCAATCCACTAAGGCCTGTCTGGGAGGTGGTAACACCTCCCTGTGACAGGAAACCTATTGTCCAAGCCTCCCCTGCCGGAGTTTCGGTCAGCAGCAGGATGCCAAACTCGTGTCTGTGGCTGCAGCATCCATTTTGTGATGCCAGGCTCTGTAAAGTTGGTACCGGGTATACCGGTGCTGTCATGTCTTTCCCTCTAGAAGGGTGGGATCATACTCCCACACCAGTTACTGGTGTGGGGGTATGATTCCAAGGTGTTTGACACCAAACACGACATGTTTCCGTGCAGCCATCCCAAAGTTAGCATTTACCGTTTAGATATAATGCTCTTAAGAGTATATGGTCAGGCTGCACCACAGACAACCCCGGAGAGGAGATTCCGAAGGCTGCAGAGGGGCTCTGCTCATGCATGGGCACCCTCTCACATAAAACCAAGCACCCTGCCTTCAGGATTGATAAGGCCTGCCATAGCGGTGACTGATATGTTTCTATGTGCAGTGATAGGTGAGATATAGTGAACCTATATCTCTGTAAGGGGTGCATGCACCACCTTACTCAGGCTGCAGTAGCAGTCCTGTGGTGTCATTTTGGAGGGCCTTCCAGGGGTGGCACAATACATGCTTCAACCCCTGGTAGGCCTCTGGGGTACCTATGCCCTGGGTACATAGTATACCATATACTAGGGACTTATAAGGGCACCCCAGCATCCCATCTGAAGTGTACTTAGGTACAGGGAATCAATTTAGAGAGGAAGCAGCTAGGCTGGAGTCCTGGATAGTAGGGCCCCAGCCAGACTAAAGTCGAAAAACAGTGATACACCAGCAAAAAGTGGGGGTAACCATAAGAGGCAGATTCTACTCTCCTACACAACCCCCCCCCCCCCAAACACAGGGACATTAAACTAACCTTGAGCAGTTAAGTCTTCATGTTCTAAGTGGAAATATCTGGAGAGTCCATCTGCATTGGCATGGTTACTCCCAGTTCTATGTTCCACTGTATAGTCCAGCCCCTGTAGGGAAATGGACCACCTCAAAAGTTTGGGGTTTTCACCCTTCATCTGTTTTAGCCATAAGAGGGGCTTATGGTCTGTCTGAACAAGGAAGTGAGTGCCAAACAAGTATGGCCTCAGCTTCTTCAGAGCCCAAACCACAGCAAAGGCCTCCCTCTCAATGGCTGACCAACGTTTCTCTCTGGGGGTCAGCCTTCTGCTAATAAAAGCTACTGGCTGATCCTGACCTTTATCATTCAACTGTGACAGTACAGCCCCTACCCCCAACTCAGATGCATCTGTTTGCACAATGAACTTTTTGGAGTAATCAGGACTTTGCAGAATGGGAGCAGTGCACATGGCCTGCTTCAGGTCATCAAATGCCTTTTGACAGCTAACTCTCCACTGAACCTTTTTGGGCATTTTCTTAGAGGTTAAGTTATTCAGGGGTGTCACTATTGATCCATACCCCTTGACAAATCTTCTGTAGTACCCAGTCAGGCCTAAAAGGCTCTCACCTGAGTCTGGGAGCAACCCAATCCATGATGGTCTGGATTTTGCTCTGCAATGGTTGAACCTGGCCTCCACCCACAAGGTGGCCCAGGTACACAACCTGACTCTGCCCTATCTGGCACTTGGTGGCCTTGATAGTTAGGCCTGCCTTCTGCAGGGCCTCCAAAACATTTCTGAGGTGGACCAGGTGATCCTCCCAGGTGGAGTTAAAGACAGCAATATCATCTAGATATGCTGCACTATAGGCTTCCAGACCTGTAAGGACTGCGTTCACCAACCTCTGAAAAGTGGCAGGTGCATTTTTCAAACCAAAGGGCATCACCACAAATTGGTAAAGCCCACCAGGGGTAGAAAATGCAGTTTTTGGCTTTGCATCATCAGCTAGTCTGATATGCCAGTAGCCAGCTGTTAGGTCAAATGTGCTTAGATACTTGGCTGAGGCCAAAGTGTCTATTATCTCACCTGCCCTGGGGATTGGATGGGCATCAGTCCTAGTGACTGCATTGAGGCCTCTGTAGTCCACACACAACCTCATCTCTCTCTTACCATCTTTGGTGTGAGGTTTTGGCACCAGGACCACTGGACTAGCCCAAGGGCTATCTGAAGGCTCAATGACACCCAATTCCAACATTTTCTGGACTTCTGTCCTGATACAGTCCCTGACCTGGTCAGGTTGCCTGTAAATCTTACTTTTAACAGGCAGACTATCCTCAGTGTCCACTTCATGAGTGCACCAGGTGGTCTGACTTGGAGTCAGAGAAAACATGTGTCTGAACTGATTGAGCACCTGTCTACAATCAGTTTGCTGCTGGGCAGTGAGGCTGCCTGCCAAGGCTACACCATCCACTGACCCATCATCAGGGTTCTGTGAGAGCAGGTCAGGGAGAGGGTCACTCTCCTCCTCCTGTCCCTCATCAGTTGCCATGAGCAAGCCCATGTCAGCCCTGTCCACATATGGCTTCAGCCTGTTGACATGGAGCACCCTGTGGGGGCTCCTGGGAGTTCCCAGGTCTACCAGATAGGTAACCTCTCCCTTCTGTTCAACAATGGTATGGGGGCCACTCCATTTGTCTTGGAGGGCTGCTGGGGCCACTGGCTCCAACACCCACACCTTCTGTCCTGGCTGGTAAACAGTCAGTACAGCCTTTTGGTCATGCCAGGCTTTCTGCAATTCCTGGCTAGCCTCTAGGTTTTTGGTTGCCTTTTTCATATACTCAGCCATCCTGGAGCGGAGACCAAGTACATAGTCCACTATGTCCTGTTTAGGGGTTTGAGAGGTAACTCCCAACCTTCCTTCACCAGACACAATGGACCCCTGACAGGATGGCCAAACAAAAGTTCAAAAGGGCTGTAGCCAACCCCCTTTTGAGGCACCTCCCTGTATGCAAATAAAAGGCAGGGCAAGAGTATATCCCATCTTTGCCTAAGCTTTTCTGGGAACCCTTTAATCATGCCCTTCAAGGTTTTGTTGAATCTCTCAACGAAACCATTGCATTGTGGGTGATAGGGTGTGGTGAACTTATAAGTCACTCCACACTCCTTCCACATTGCAGTCAAGTAACTGGACATAAAGTTTGCATCTCTGTCAGATACTACCTCCTTAGGAAAGCACACTCTTGAGAAAATTCCCAGGAGGGCCCTTGCCACTACAGGGGCTGTAGTGGTCCTAAGGGGAATGGCTTCTGGGTACCTGGTGGCATGGTCCACCACCACCAGGATAAACCTGTGCCCAGATGCTGTTTGGGCCGGGGATCCATGGGACCAACTATGTCAATCCCCACCCTCTCAAAGGGAACCCCCACCACAGGTAGTGGTATCAGGGGGGCCTTTGTTGTGCCACCTGCCTTCCCACTGGCTTGACAGGTTACACAGGAGCGACAAAACTCCTTGGTGTCTTCAGACATGTGGGGCCAGTGAAAGTGAGGGACAATTCTGTCCCAAGTCTTGTTCTGGCCCAGGTGACCTGCTAAGGGAATATCATGGGCTAGTGTCAATAGGAAGCCCCTGAACTTCAGAGGTATAACCAACCTCCTGGCTGCTCAGGCTTGGGGTCTCTACTCTCTGAGTACAGGAGTCCATCATCCCAATATATCTTATGGGTGCCACTAGCATTCCCAGCAGCCTCAGCAGCAGCTTGCTGTCTAAGGGGTTCAAGAGAGGGGCAGTTCAGCTGCTCCTGGCTCAGATCTGCCCTGGAAGGGCCCCCTGCCCCCAAGAACTCAACCTGATCAGGTTCAAGCTCCTCTGGGACAGTTCCTTCTTCAGGTCTGAGATCATCTTCCTCAAAAGACTGATCTGCTTCCTGAGCCAAGGGGGAAGGCACTGCCTTAACCCTACTGCTCCTTCTCTTAGGAGGCACCTCGTCCATTGTTCCAGGATCCAGGGCCTGTTCAGCTTTTGACATTTTTGCCTGTGACCTAGTCACAGCAAAAGACATGTGCAGGGATCCCTAGCATTTCTGCATGTTTCCTGAGCTCCACCTCTGCCCAAGCTGAGGTTTCAAGATCATTGCCAAGCAAGCATTCTACTGGTAGGTCTGCACTCACCACAACCTTCTTAAGGCCAGTTACCCCTCCCCAGGAGAAGTTAACAACTGCCAGAGAATGGTCTGTTCTGACATTGCTAGCATTGGTCACTTGGTACATTTCACCAAGTATAATCTGCCCAGGATCCACAAGGTCTTGTGTCACCATGGTGACACTTGCTCCTGTGTCCCTGAATGCCCAAGCCTCTTTTCCATTAATTAAAGGCTGCTGTCTGTATTTGCCCAAATTATTGGGACTCACAAAGGGGGACATAACCAGGCCCCCTTCACAGACTAGGACAGCCTGAGTTGGCACTCTGACTAGGCCAGAGCCCATCTCAGTACCCAGGGTCAACCCTACTAAACCCTTATTCTGAGTGTTTCCACCACCATTTGTAGCTGGACTAGGGGGAACAGTTGCCTTAGGGGCAATGGTGGCTGGATTAGAGTCTTTGGACTTGGTGCAATCACTTGTCCAGTGAGTCTTTAGCTTACAGATTTTGCACCATGGTTTCTTTTGGCCTTTTCCTTTAGTAGATTGGGATTCCCCACCAGATGCAGATTTTTGGGGACCTTGAGAAGACTTCTGGTCTTTACCCTTTTCCCCACCCTTGTCAGAGTTTTTGGAATCTTGCTTCTTCTGGTCACCACCTTGGTTCTGTACCTTCTGCTGCACCCTGGTTCTGACCCATTTGTCTGCCTTCTTTCCCAATTCTTGGGGAGAGGTCAGATCAGAGTCAACCAGGTACTGATGTAGCAACTGATTCTGACAGTTATTAAGAATCTGCTCCCTCATGATTAAATTATACAATCCTTTGAAGTCACACACCTTACTGCCAAGTAACTAGCCTTCCAGAGCCTTGGTAGCACAATCTACAAAGTCCACCCAGTCCTGTGTCTGTGCCTTTTGGGTATCTCTGAACTTTAACCTGTATTGCTCAGTGGTTAGGCCAAACCCATCTATCAGGGCACTCTTCAGGACTTGGTAATCATCAGCATCCTCTTCTCTTACAGTGAGGAGCTTGTCTCTACCTTTGTCTGCAAAGGAGAGCCACAAGATTGCTGCCCACTGCTCCTGGGGGACCCTCTGAACTTTACAGGCCCTTTCCAGTGCAGTAATCCATTTGTGGATGTCATCCCCACTCTGGTAGGGAGGGACAATCTTGCTCAGGTTTCTATGGTCATAAGACCTTTCCCTACCACTAGGGAAGTTGCTGCCACCATGGGACTCTAGCCCCAACTTTCTTCTTTGTCTATGAAGCTCTAGGGACTCCCTGTCTATAGCCAGCTGCTCTCTTCTGATCCTAAGCTGAGCTTCTTCATACTGGAGCAGCCTCTTTTTTCTTTCATTAGAGGATTCCCTCCTATGAGAGGAAACAGAGGTCCCTACTGAGGTGTCAGAATGGTTAGACTCCTGAGAAGGAGATCTGGACCTTCTAGGCACACTCACAACTCTTCCTGGTGGGACAAAGGGGAGGTCATTCTGATCCTCCTCCTCATCTGCAGGAGGAGCTGGATTGTCCAGGGCAAGATCATTTTCATCTTCCTAGCCAGTTTCAGAGGTCAGGTCCTGGGTATTTTCACCCCTGGTCCCTTCCTCATCTTCTGCCCCACCCTCTCTGCCTACCCCTGCAGACCCTATGGGTCTTCTGAGATCATCCAGCAGAAGCATCTCCATGAGACGTTGGGTGTTGGCACTTTTGCCTGTCTTCAGCTTCCTAATCTTGCACAATTCTCTCAATTCCAAGAATGGAGGTTGTCATATTTGGAGGGTAGGAGCCCACTGGTTCATGGCAGGGACCTACTGGTTCCTGGCCCTGAAGACATCACTAGTGAGGTGTGGTGTATGCACTACCTACTCTAGTGTGGCCTACTAAACTCTCTTGAGTTGTAGAAAGGGTGTGCTAAGCCCTTGACACACAACTCTAAGTTCAGTAGAACTTACTGTATTTCTAAGCTTGAATTTATATGTACCTGAGGTACCTTTAGTGGTTTTCAGTTGATCACACATTTGAGATTATCTGGTAAAACAAAGGCAAGCTTGAATCCCACCGCTGCCACCAATGTGAGAAGTTGGCCTGGCATATGCTGTCCACTAGTTATAGTGGGCACCTTGCACCAGTCCAAACGACCTTTATTGATGATAGGTTTAAAGACAACCTTTATTGAAAGCTATCCTAGTGGTAGCTATGGAGAGCAGCCTTCAGGCTCAGTCTTGAAGGAGTGTTAAGCTGTTTGTTTTACCAGTTATAAGCTCATGAATGACCAAATGAAAGGAGAACCACACCAGGTATATATATATAAAATATATGTATTTATTACTAAACACTACCCAATAGTCTCTTTATGAGGCTAGAGGTCAAAGTACACAAGTTACAAGTCAAATAGCACAGTAAATTAGCACAATATATGATTAGCCCTAGGGGCGTACCAAACCATATATTAAGAAAGTGGTATAAGAACCACGACTTGAGTAGACACAAGGCCTAGAGCCTGTAGAATCACTGGGACCCCAAGGAACCACCCAAGGTAGTGACACAGGGGATCCACGGGGGCTGTGTGCAGTGTGTGAACACAGCCGCGAGCTCCGTTAAAGTCTATGGGAAAGTCGCGGTAAGAGTTTTAGAGTTTAGGGACACTTAGAAATGGACTAGGACCAAACCCTCTTGGACTTAGACAGTTCTAGGGTCAACACCCACGGGAGCACTGGAGTACTCGAGTTCCCTCACCCAGGGAAGCCGGGTGCATAGGTGTCAAATGGTGTCGGGTCGCGTCGTCATTTTCAATGGCAGCCTGCCACGAAGTGCTGCTGCCGGGAAGATGCGAAGTGTCCGAAGAGATCCAAGCCTGGATCGGAGATGAGAAGAACCTGAAAGCAGAGGGGACAGAGTCTGGGTCACTTGCCATTGACCCGGGGCACAATAGTCGAATGCCCACCGGTGTCGGGTGCTTCAGGTGAAAGAGGTGAAGCTTGACTCTTCAGTCATGAGGACCAGGAGGCGTCAACGACAACCAGGAGCTGGATTCGCGCTGTCCCACAAAGGATGTCGAGTGCTGCAGCATTGGTGTCCGGATTGAACACAACAAGCCTTGGCAACAGCAACCCATGCAGAAAAGAGAAAGATGCTTCGGAGCAGACCAGCAAGGTCTGAGGGACTCACCACTTGGTGGGGAGTTACGGCACGTCTGAAGCAACCAGAAACACCTAAAGCAAATCAGAGTTGCCTTCACAGGGACCCACCAGTTGACGGACCAGGGATCGCAAAGGAGCCCCAAGCGGAAATGCAGGAAGCGGGTCCACGGAACACTCGTGGAGTGTAGGCTCACAATCTTCAGTACAAATGGTGCTCAGGGCCTGGGCTATGAGTAACCCAAAGCAGGACTTCAAGAGTTGTCAAGAAGTTAATGTACTAGCAAATGTGCACCATGCCCAGGAGTTCCGGTTCCACGCTACTCACGAGGGCTGCGGGTCTCAGTTTTGCTGGAGACTCGGGTCGGCCTCTTCGATGTCTGGAAATCCTCTTCCTGGGCTGCAAGTACTTCGGAGTCCGGCGGGAGCTTCGGAGATGCAGACCAACAAATGCTTTGTTGGTGCCTGCCAAGCAGGGGAGTCACTCCTTGACCCCAAGCGAGATTTCTTCAGTCCTCTAGTCTTGAGTAGAGCGTCGAAGTTCCAGGATTCAGTTGCAGAGTTTCGTCCAGGGATATCTAAAGTCCTGTTGCCAGGGTTCCCTTACTTATACTAAAGAAAGTGGTTGGACTAACTCTGGGGACCCACCTATGGGAGGGTTTGGAAAGAGGGGTGGCTACACCCATTTCCTTTGTCCAGTTTCGCACCAGAGCAGGGGCTGGCAGCCCCTGCAACCGGTTTGAACTGGGGTATGCACGAGGACACCAAATGTGCCCCCAGTGCAGGACTTCAAAGCACTCTTGGAGTGCCCTCACCCAGCCCCAATCCACTAAGGCCTGTCTGGGAGGTGGTAACACCTCCCTGTGACAGGAAACCTATTGTCCAGGCCTCCCCTGCCGGAGTTTCGGTCAGCAGCAGGAGGCCAGACTCGTGTCTGTGGCTGCAGCATCCATTTTGTGATGCCTGTTTCTGTAAAGTTGGTACCGGGAATACCGGTGCTGTCATGTCTTTCCCTCTAGAAGGGTGGGATCATACTCCCACACCAGTTACTGGTGTGGGGTATGATTTCAAGGTGTTTGACACCAAACACAACATGTTTCCGTGCAGCCATCCCAAAGTTAGCATTTACCGTTTAGGTATAATGCACTTAAGAGTATATGGTCAGGCTGCACCACAGATAACCCCGGAGAGGAGATTCTGAAGGCTGCAGAGGGGCTCTGCTCATGCATGGGCACCCTCTCACATAAAACCAAGCACCCTGCCTTCAGGATTGATAAGGCCTGCCATAGGGGTGACTGATAGGTTTCTATGTGCAGTGATAGGTGAGATATACAGAACCTATATCTCTGTAAGGGGTGCATGCACCACCTTACTCAGGCTGCAGTAGCAGTCCTGTGGTGTCATTTTGGAGGGCCTTCCAGGGGTGGCACAATACATGCTTCAACCCCTGGTAGGACTCTGGGGTACCTATGCCCTGGGTACATAGTATACCATATACTAGGGACTTATAAGGGCACCCCAGCATCCAATCTGAAGTGTACTTAAGGTACAGGGAATCAATTTAGAGAGGAAGCAGCTAGGCTTGGGTCCTGGATAGCAGGGCCCCAGCCAGACTAAAGTCGAAAAACAGTGATACACCAGCAAAAAGTGGGGGTAACCATAAGAGGCAGATCCTACTCTCCTACAGTGCCTGCAGCCTGTCTCCGGTCACATGACTGGGTGTAGTTGGCAGTTGGGCTTTGTGTATTCCTAGACAGCCATACACAATAGGGAGCTTAGGTGTGCCTGGATTGGCCATTACTGGCAGGATGAAAGGGAGAAGCTTGGCACAGCCCCACTTGCACCTGAATAGGCTGTGTCCTGCCTCCACACAAAGGGATGCACACCCCCCTGTAGTGAGTCTGGAACCAGGGCCAGGAAGGCAGGGCATCTGTGCACTTCAAAGGCATGCCCCTAGAAGCTTCTCACCACTTTTAAGGCACAACTGTGTATATAAGAAGGACCTCAGATACAACCACTTCAGTACACTTCTGGACCTGTGGATACTCTGCCAGCAAGAAGGATTGCTGAGCTGCTACAAGAATTGCCACTGTGCTGGACTGCCGCTCTACAAGGAACTGCTGACCTGCTGTCTGCTGCCCCCTTGCCTGGGAAAGAAAATGTGGACCTGCAACTCCATCTTGAACCCAGGACCCCAGAGTGACTCAAGAGGATAGTCTGCAGCAAGTTCCTGACCCACAAGAGACACCTGGGCCTTTGGTGTGCTCTCGAGCTCTCAAATTAAAGGTTTTGACCGCGAATGGGCCCGTTTGCACTAGATTCGCACCACTTGCATGGAAAATCAGCGTGAGCCACCACAGCCCGCCTCTTCATGCAGCAAGCATCGATCGCTTTCGTGGACCTCCTCGCACCACGCTGACCACAGCCAGCGACACTCTCCTTGCTTGCGGTGAACTTCTTTCATGCGAATGGGACTCTTGGCACAAAAACATGAGAAGGTAAAGCTTGCCCTGATATCCCCGCTATATTGCAGTTTATTCTTTAAAAATTCATAGCTCTACTCATTGGATATTTGTCCTTTTTGTCTTGTTTAATTTATTAAACTTTGCTCTATTTATATGGGATCTTTTGTGTGGTGTTTTCACTGTTTTACTGTTTGAAGAGTTACACAAATACTTTACACATTGCTTCTAAGTTAAGCCTGACTGCTCTGTGCCAAACTACCATGGGGTGAGCACAGGTTAATTTTGGGTTTGCTTGCGCCTTACCCGGACTAGGACTGTGGCTGCTTGACCAGGGCTCACACTCCAGTCAACCAATAACCCAATATCTAACATTGGTGATCAGCGTTGAGTATAGGACTTGTGTTTGTGAGTGCCATACAATGATTTGGTATACACTGCCATCCCATATCTAAGACCAATTCGAATTTTACATTTCTCCTTTTTCTCTCATTTGGCATTTTTTCCAGATTTGCCTCCTGCTTTACCTTTATACATATGGGACTCTTTTTGTTGTTGCGCCAGTGATACACTGCCAGAATGTTCATGGATCTCAACTGCCTTGCAAATTTCACTGCGTGGGAGCTGAAGGAGTTCTTCATGGAGAGGGGGCTGGCTGTGAAGAAGAGGTCCACTAAGTGAGACCTTAAGAAAGTCCTGTATGCTTTTGAGGAAGCATGCTGGTTAAGGGCTTCAACAGAGGACCAGGAGGGTGATGTCTTTGGGGAAGAGTCTGAGAAGGACTACTTTGCAGCTCTAGGGCTAGAGAGTGCTGAGCCCTGGTTACTCCTGGACTCAAAACCAGAAGATCAAGAGGGCGATGGCCCCGAGAAGGATGAGGAGAAGGAGCAAAAACACTTGGCAAATGCTCCAGAGGAGAGAGGGGAGCCCACAGAGAGGGAGTTCCCTGCTGGGTGCAATGCAGGGTGCAGTGTTTTCTCCCACACCCTGTCTCCTGAGGAGTTGAAGGACAGATGGGCTGAGAGGGACCTGAGGCTGCAGGTGGCCCAACCGCTGCAGAGGAGAGAAAAGCTGAGGCTGACAAAGCCCTGGCAGGGGAGAGGAGGGCTGAGGCTGAGAGGGCGTTAGCCAAGGAAGAACTTGTCATGGATGCAGAACAAAGGAAAGCTGAGGCTGAGAGAGCCTTTGAACAGAGAAAGATGCTGGCTCATGAACTGAGTCTTAAAGATCTGGAATTGAAGGCCACACAGCTGTTAGAGTCTAGCAGGAATGGTGGAAACATTCAGAATGTTTGAATGAATGGTCAGAAACTAGTGTCCAGTGGTGAAGGAAGGATCCACATACCCAGAAACTTAGTGCCTGACTTCAAGGAAGAGGATGACATAGGCAGGTGGTCTGAGGCATATGAGGTAGCTCTAGAGGTGCACAGGATCCCTGAGGAGGATTGGGGAGCTGGCCTTCGGAGGCATATTCCTGGTGATGGTAGGTACGCCCTACTTTCCCTAGAGAAGAGCGACAGGTTGAGGTATCCCACCAAGAAGCAGGCCTGTGTCAAGAGACATGGATTCACCCCAGAAGACAACAGGTTGCGATCCAGGGACAGTTAAAAACTGCCTCACAAGTCCTGGGAGAATTTTGTGGGTTAACTTTTGCAAGGCAGTGGATGGATGGGTGAAGAGTAGTGAGGTAAACACCTTTGAGGGGCTTTACTATTTGATTGCCAGAGAGCACATGTTCAGGTCACAATTTGCCAGAGCTACACCAATACATGGTTGACTGTAAACTCACTGACCCCAGGGCTTGCGAAAGCTATGGGTGCCCACTGGTCCAATTATTGTCGTGCACTAGGACTATTCCAAGCCCTACTGGGCTTTTGTTGACAATCAGTTTGTTTTTAAGGGTGGTGGTGAAAATAGACCATTGTCACATCGTGAAGCAGGGCATCCTTGAACTTTTGGAACACTGTTTGTTGGGTTGAGCCCCACTCCCACTTTTTTGGGGGCTTTGTTGAGTGCTCTCAGAGGGTCTGTGAGGGTGGCGAGATTAGGAATAAATCGGCCACAAGAGTTTATCATGCCTAAGAAACTTAAAACTTCGGAAAACGGATCTGGGCTGAGGTGTTCTTGATGTCATCAAACTTTTTCGCATGAGACTAGAATATATAGCCAAAGAACTTAACTTTCTGTTCGAATAACGAAAATTTGATGCAGTTTAGTGTTAGTCTGCTGTCGGATATTCTTTGCAGGACTGAACAGATGTGCACGTAGTGCTCGTCTTTGGAATTGGAGTAGATGTGTTGGTGGTGCTCTTGCAAGGCAAGTGCCACCAATCCTAGAGTTTCTGACATTTTGCAGCTGATTAGTGTGTCGCCGACCTTCATGATGATGTAGAATTTGACGTGTGTCTGTTGACTCCTGTGGCTGACTGTGCTACTTTGGGAAGTGGGGTATTACTCCCTGTGGAGAACCCACTTCCAGCACCCCCCACTTACCTGGGGAATCCATTGCATCACGATCCTCCGGGAGCAGGAACTGCCTGCAGACCTGGAAAAACCAAACACAAAGAAAAGGACCGTGGCGGAGCCACACCACCAAAAGAGAAGACGGACACCTATGAGGGCACACTGTAGTTCAAGGAGATGGAGGACGCTGATCGAGGATGCTGAGCAACCAACATGGACAGAGAGGAACCTATGGAGCGGGAGTCCGTGGATTGCAGCACCGGAGAGCAGGAGACAAGGGAGTGCGAAGCTGACCCCCTCGAGGATTCCCAGTAGACGTGAACCGAGGAGTGGCGGACGCTGTTGGAAGATGCCTGCAGATTGGCCACAACTCAGGAGAGTTGTGGCAGCACAGTGAGTGGCCTGTGAAGGGGATGCCCGTACCCACTGGTATGAAGGGTGTTCACTGGGTTGGTTGAAGCTAGGGTAATGGGGGGCACAGGTGTCTCGGTGTATCCAGCTTTATGGAGTGGTGAAGTTTTCTTAAAATTATTTGCTTTTGGATACAGCTCATGGACTGGTGTTATTATTGTTTGCATTTCCCCAATGTGCCTACCTAATTTTTCCCGGAACTACCTTTGTGCTTGGGCATTTTGATCCACAATTGGTGAAAGAGCGGGTATTGCTTTTCACTACAATAAAACTACCACAAGGGCACGCTAGGCACTTCTATTAATACCCAGTCACAAAACGATCCCAAGACCCTGGAAGGGAGAGATTAGACAACCCCTGATTCCAGGTGGGGTATCTGAAAGCATGGGCCAGCTCATAGTGTCACGGGTGTACTGTTGATGGAAAGCCAGCTGCGCCTTGGGGACATAACACTTACAGCCTTCTTTTCCTGCTTCCCTGAGAGTACTGGCGGAGATCACCTTCTTGGAAGACCTGTGGAGAAGGAGAAAAAAACAGATCCCACTGCATTATCATCTGTTACCAACTTGAGGGAACAACACCCATTCAGACATAAACAATTCGGTTGTGTGATCCTAATAAGATCTCAAGATTAGTAAATCAAATCAGTCTCCGAAGTCATATGTTGCTCCCATCCCTCCTACACTTCCACAGGTTAAAATTCTGGTTTTGGTGTCTGTTAGACCTTACATCTTTTGGCTTGTTTCCCCAGTCTTTTTGCTTTCTGGCCTCCTGTAGTGAATGGTACGTTGACATTCGTTGTGCTGGTTTAGTGCCTCGGAGGCCTTTCTCACAGTGTTAAAGTGCAAGTGCTCCTACTGTAAATTGTGTTTATGGATTGGTGTTTCCATGTTTGGCTTATTTGATTTACTGTTAAGTCCCTAGTATAGTGCACTGTGTATGCCCAGGGCCTGTAAATCAAATGCTGCTAGTGGGCCTGCAGCACTGATTGTGCTACCCACACAAGCACCCTTTCAAAGGTGTCTCAGTGTCTGCGGGCAGTTTTTACTGCCATGTCGACCTGGCAAGTGCCCCGACTTGCCAGGCCCTAAAATTCCCTTTTCTTACATGTAAGGCACCCCTCAGGTAGGCACAGGGTACTCCCCTAGGCAGGGTGCAGTCTATGTGAAAGATAGGACATGTCCTGGTGTGTGTGACATGTCCTGATAGTGAAATACTGGCAATTTCATTTTCCACTATTGCAAGGCTATCTGTCCCATAGGCTAACATGGGAGTTGCTTGGTAACATCTTACAAGCATAACTCTCCATTGGGATAAGATAGAGAAATGGAGTTTAGGCTCTCTGACTCAGAATGTAATAACACATCTTTTTAGGGAGATGGTTTTTAAATTGTGTGTTTGAAAATGCCACTTTTAGAAACTAACTTATTTCAAGGGTTTGGGCCCTTATCAACAGCTGGAATAGGCCCCTCTATATATTAGTCAGAAAACTTATGTTATAGCTGACTGTTTAAACTATTCTGCACTTCTAAGAATTAGGACCAATCACTCAATTTCCTTGGCCCTTGTATTTATTTACCATGATTCTTTCATTACTTTTCATGAAATCACAATACATTTTTCGTCAGAAAAGGGACCACACTCAATTTTCTAAATATATACACAGACATTTTCAGTGTATCAAACCACAATTATTAAAAACTTTTTGGGACAAAACAAACACCAAAATCAGGAAAAAATGAAATTTAACAGATTAAAAACAGTGCATGTGTACAATCTCACAAATACTTTGTCGAGCCATATATTTATATAATCAAACAGCAGTAGCCATAATTCCCTTAGTCAAAAATGGTTCTATTCTACTGTTGGTAGCTCTTGGGAACTATTAACTTGATTCTTGGGGTTGAAAAATCGTAATTTATCCCTTAGATAGTCCTAGTCCTGCAGTTGTATTGCCCAAGAGATTAGGCCGTGCCAACACGTTTCATACCCCATTATCGTTATTGGGGTTCTCCTCAGGACAACGACTGGGTATGTTCTGTGAATAATAATATGTACATTTGAATTAGTTTCCTTTTTCACTAACCCTCTATCTCCACTTTGTACGCTTAGGGCCCGATTCTGATGCGGGTTGGAAAAGCTTCCCGACCGAGGGCCTGATTCTGATGCGGTTAGGAAGGCCTTCTAACGGCATTTGCTCCTTCCAAATCGGATAGGGAACGTGTCTTCCCGACCGAGGGCCCAATTCTGATGCGGTTAGGAACAAATGTTCCCCTTGAAGTCAATGGGAGTTCAACCAAATCGTATCTGGAAGCATCCGGATGCATCCTACTCCGCCGGTCGGACTTTCCCGATCCGAGTGGGTCGGACACCATTTCCCAACCGATTCGGTCGGGAAGCTTTTCCAACCCGCATCAGAATCGGCCCCTTAGTTGGAGTTAATGATCAACAGTACCTTGCTCATACTGGAACTCTTCTGATAGCCGTTATACAAAGGTTTCCATGAAGTTTCATGTATTTCTCAAATGTTTGGTCAATGAACTTCTTATTTAAGTACGCGGTTATTACACCACGAGTTCCATTTTATCGACTTGTCTGTAAGGGCAAACACATTAAATAATGTTCATCTTGAAGTTTATCCAATGCGGAACACAAAAATAAGCTCCTTGATGCGGTGTCACAAGCTATTCAAACATTTGCTACTGTGACACAAAGAAACATTGGTTCTGGAATATGCAAACCATGACGCGGATGAGCGGCGTTTCAATTTTTAACATTGTTTCGAGTGCCGCGACTGGCAAGAAATCGGGAAACTTAATGGTTCGTGAGAGAAAAGAAGCCGCAGCACATTCGTGTCTTTGGCCCCGAGTGAAAGAAAAACTTTGTTGCACTGTTTGCGTGCTTTACCCATGTGCGGCGATTGGATATTTTGTTGCAATTGGGCTCTTGCCCTCAGCCTGGAATGTCAGGAAGTCGAAAATATATCACGCTCCTCTAATCAAAATAAAAGAACATTGAAACGCATGACTAAAGCATTACCTCCAAGTGTTTAAGATCTACCGAACTGGGCAGTCCATTTTGGAAATAAATCGTACAATATTGATTTAACCCGCGTCACAGATCACAGGCAAACTAGGAAACATAAAATTCCATTTAGGAACTCTTTTGTCCTGAAGAAATGCAGATATTCTCCAGTCACACGCCCTGAAGAGAATTAAACCACATCAACTAACGAAGGGGATCAAAACGTGTCGGCGTTTTTTCCTCCTGGGATACTATAAATAATAATTCTCTATGCGGAGCCAATTGTGTAAAACTTGTTCGCCCTCATAGATACATACAAAAATCTGTACCCAGCAGGCTACAGTCTTTATAAATACACAAAGTAATAGTGTTGTAAAAACCAACAATAAGGCTGTAATGTTTATAAATGACTGGTTGATGTACAATATGTTTATTTGTTGTTGTTGATAAGGTTTGTTTTATGTCTAAGTTGAGTATTAATTTAATTCATGTAATGTCATAGGTAGTCTGTCTTTTTCATTGACATGCTTTAATAATGTCTAAGTATGCTTAAAAATTACAAACAGAAGTAAATGAAATACTTCAGCTTCATTAAATGATTTAATGGTCTAAGTCTGTTTAAATAAACAGCCTATAAAAATACAGGCTAGGATCTCCTTTTGATATAAGCGACTGGACTTGCAGCATTTGTTATTGATGCGGTGAAGTCAGGTAATGTCTTGATTACTTTTAGACTGGCTGATATTTTATTAACATGCCAAAGATTCGTGTAACTTACTTCACTTCTAAGGTGTTGCTCCAACCGTTACTTCGCTCATCAATTCTCAGCTCTCGAAGGAGGTCTGTTCAGGGTGTCTTCCGGTTTCGATGAAATTTAAGCATGCCGAGTGTGAACATCTTCTTGCATGCTGGGATATGCCGTTTTCAGTGTCATGACAGTTCCTTCTCATTGGAGTTGGCCCAATTCGGACAATTCAATTAGTAGATAGACTCCTTATAATTTTTTGTTGTTTCAGAATCAGCCTATCTCCGACATTTCATTCAAGCCGCTTATGATACTGTTAAATTTAAGAATTAAGTAAGTGCAGCCTCAATATCGCCCCCTCTTTGGTTGGATTTGACCACACTCAATACAGTCCATTTTCGATCTTTTTCAGTGTGATTCTGTTAGAAATGGGATTTCTGGTTGGCTAGGGCAAGCGCCTAAGCCAGGCAGAAACCACCACTCTGGTCAGGGCAAGGGAGTTACATGCTGAAGATAACCCCTGCTCACCCCCTTGGTAGCTTGGCACGAGCAGTCAGGCTTATCCCAGAGGCAATGTGTAAAGCGTTTGCGCAACACACACACACAGTAGCAACACACTAGGCACACCACAAAAGAAACTCCACACAAGGTTATATAAAAAAATAGCCTTTGTATCATCATAAACACATTAGAAACATAATCACACATTTACACTGTGCCAACTGGCACTGGCAATTTTCACAGGGGATTATATACAAGACAGGGCCAATCGGGCCACTGTCAGAACCATCACAATGCAGGTAGTAAATATAAAACACAACCAGTAACTACTGGTACCATAATGACCTAAGCATTATCATATTAGCATTAGACACCATCCTAAAATATCATAACATGACATTAGGCATAAACACATTAGGCCCAAACCTCATTAGCATAAATACATTACGCATTAGGCCTCACCAGCATAAACACATTATGCAATAACCTCATAAACATAAGCACATTATGCAATAGGTACCACCTTGAGGCAATAACAGTGGGCATAAATCACATCACGCAGTAGACATCACATTAGGCATAACATTACGCATAAATCACATTACGCATAGACCTCATAGCAATATCTGTGGGCATAAAACCTCATAAGCATGAATTATCCTAGGCATTAGCACATGATGAAAGGGGCATCACATTAGGGCTTTGCGCCCTACCAACATTAAACCTGTCCCCCAGGCCAACTGGCCTCTAAAGGGAGGGCCCCAATGCCCTCTGTCCAGAAAGTCAGGGCTTACTCCAGGGCTATCCAATTAGCCCTCTGCCTGCCAATGCAGCAAGCAAAGTGCGCAATTGCGCTGGGGCGTGGGGTGCAACTCACCCCTGTCTTATCAGGGAAACAAAATGCCCCCAAACGTTGCAGCTGCCCACTGTCCAGCGGGGCAACTGTGAAAATGAGGCCTGGCACCACTGTGCCTCCTGAGTCCCCCACTGGGACTCTGCCACCAATTTGCCCCTCGGTGCAGCTGCCCGCGCTCTTGCGGTGCAGCTGAGGAAATGGACTGTGGCACAAACGGTGCCTGGGGAGCACAAGAAAAACGCTCCAGACTCAGCCCTTTTGAAGAGGCGGAACACCTTTGTGATGATTTAGAGAGTTTAATGAGTTGACAGGAACGACCCCTGAAAGCACCAACCACTCTCCCAGCAACTGCTTCTCTCACTGTCTCCCTCGCCTTACATTCTAGAATAGCATCAGAGTGGACAGGTTGCCAGGGAGCAGAAGGCATTCCAAGGACATGACCAGAGGATACAATTATATGCAAGAAATACATGAGGAGAATATAACACATCTCCCCTCTTAGGATTTTTTTTTAAACACAAATAAGAAACATTATGAACATATGAACTTGTCATATTTTTTGGGCATCATTCTGACACCACCCTTGACTCTAGGCGAGGGCACATTCCCTGAGTGAGATTCAGCTTCATGTACGTCCTCATCCTGTTGGGCTTTCAATGACACCGTCACTTCAGTGCTAGAGCATGGCGTTACCTTTCTAGTGTTCCACCATTTGCCATCAGATACTTTCACACAATTTCCCTTCACAAGAACTACCTTTTTAGGGCACGACCATTTCGAACAACCCTTTCTTGCCTTGTCGCCCAAAAACACTCTCACAAACATGCCCTCAGTGAAAAGGCGCTTGGGTTTTACAACCTTCTTATTGTGCCTTTGACAATAAGCCTTTTGGTACTTATCCACTCTACATTGTACATCCTTTAGGTCAACATCACATTTTCCTGCTCTGTTCATCCAAGCTGGTACCGCTACTGAACATGGTATTCTGCCCTTGAGTAAAGAAAAAGGTGTTTCCTTGGTCACTGAATGAGGAGTAGTGCGGTATGACCATAACATATCCTTGACCTGCCGCTTCCAGCACTCACCACTCATGCACGCTAATTGGACACACTCTACCAGAACCCTATTAAAGCGCTCAACAAGGCCGTTTCCCCTAGGGTGATAGACAGGAGTTCTGGTGTGTTTAATACCCCACCTGACTAGAAATTTTTCAAATTCTTCCGACACAAATTGAGGACCATTATCTGTGACAATCTCGGCTGGGCAACCCTCTCTCCTAAAAATATCCTCACAAAAAGAAATGACTCCACTGGATTTGACTTCCCTCACAAAGGCTACCTCAGGCCACTTAGAAAAATAATCAACCATGACTATGGCAAATCTTTCACTGACATTCAAGGTATCAAACGGTAAAAAATATCAATGGCAAGTTTATCCCAGGGACCTTTAGGTATGGGCGATGAAACAATGGTAGTTTCCTGGGAAGAATGAGTCTTGTCACTACAAGCACATGTTATGCAGTCACGGACATATCTCTCGATTTTGATATCCATCCCCGGCCACCAAAAACCTTCCCTAATTCTCCTTTTCATAGCCGACATGCCACCATGTCCCTCATGCATGATATTTAATAACCTTTCCCTCAATGTCTCAGGCACCACTAACCTACATCCTCTCCTCAGCAAACCATCTACAACATTTAACTCTGACCAAATTAACTTAAATGACTCCAATTCCTTGTGTAATCTCTACCCCTGTTCACATCCTAAAACACCCTTAATTTTGGTAAACACAACATCATCAGTAATTGCTTTTCTCCAATCCTCTTCACTGATGGCACTACATACATCTTTTACCTCCGCCACCATCCATTCGTCATCATCTTCATCTTGTACATTATCCAGTGGCAATCTGGATACACAATCAGCATTTATATTTTTTGCACCCGGAATATATTTTACTTCAAAGATATACTCTTGAAGACGGTACAACCATTTGGCAATCCTAGGTGTTGCTTAGCTCGCGCCTCTAGTGGAGAAGAGATCTACCAAAGGCTTGTGGTCGGTATACAACTAGAATCTGGTTCCCCACACAAAAGTACGAAAATATTGCACACCCCACCAGAATGCCAGAGCCTCCTTCTCAATAGTGGAATAGGTATGCTCTGCACCCCTTAATGTGCGAGAAGCGAAAGCTACTACTCTTTCATTCCCTTTGTGTACTTGTATAAGCACCGCACCAAGCCCATGATTGCTTGCGTCAGTGGAAATGATGGTTTCATCTTTGGGATCAAATGGCTTCAAAGTGACTGCGCTAGCAATGTTTCTCTTTATCGCCTCAAAATTAAGTTGACAAGTTTCAGACCATTCGAATTTGACCCCCTTTTTCATCAATTTCCTCAACTCATGTACTTTTTCAGAAAAATGGTGCACGAATTTAGAGTAATATTCTGCAAGGCCGAGAAATGACCTGAGTTGATCCTTATCACCCGGAGCAGGTGCTTTTTCTATGGCTTCCACCAAGCTCCGTTTGGGCTTAACCCCATCACAAGTTAAAGTGTGACCTAAATATTCGACTTCGCTCAAACCAAAATTACACTTTCTAAAGCTATAGTGAGACCTGCATCCAAAAGCTTCTTCAATACCTCTTCCAAAATCTCATCGTGCTTGATCTTATTGCACCCCCACACCAGAACATCATCCTGGAACACCAAAACATTTTTCAAACATGACAATGCAGCCTGCATAACTCTCTGAAATACGGCTGAGGCCGATGCCAGACCAAATGGCATACGAACAAACTGAAAGGCCCCCTCAGGAGTGATGAAAGATGTGACATGTCTCGAATCCTCATGCAACAATACTTGGAGGTAAGCGTTGGATAAATCCAACGTGGTGAAATGTGTACCGCCCTTTACACTTGCTAGCATTTCACTAATGCGGGGAAGAGGATGTCGGTCAATCCAGATGTTGTCATTTAAGTCTCTCAAGTCAATGCACATTCTGATATTACCGTTAGGTTTCTTGGCTAAAACAATTGGACTTAACCATTCGGATGCCTCAATGGGCTCAATCACTCCCTCTTTGCAAAGCCTCTGCAACTCATCCTTAAGTTTGTCCCTTAGCATAAACGGAACATTTCTAACTTTGTGTACCTTGGGTACCGCATTCTCTTTCAAAATAATGCGGTGTTTAAACTTTTTTAAACATCCTAGTTTTTTGCTAAACAAACCAGGAAATTTGGTAACCCAATCGACAGTATCCCCTGATGACGTCAACAGGACTTGTTGAGGATGATTTGGGTTTAACACTATATCAAGGGCCCGTTGTTCTTTCCAACCCAAAAGAGATCTTCCTTTGTACACAATATATAACTTGGCTGTTGTTTTTCTGTTCAAAAAACACATTTCTGTTTCCACATATCCCAGAACAGGTAATTTCTCACCGCAATACCCTTCAGGAATGACATCTGTAGGTTGTAAATCGTCTAACTTGCCCCCCAAACCTTCCCAAATAGATTTATCTATGATGGTGAATGGGGAACAAGAATCCGCCCAGACTTGTACCTCCTTACCCTTAATTTTAATTACACATTTAGGAGGGCGATAACTGTCATGCTTTCCCCCTTCACATTTAAGGACTTGATTAGACTCTATCACCATCACTTCTACATTGTCATCATCACTGTCACATGAAACATCTTCCTTTTCGAATGGTTCTATCTGTTTTACTAGATTAACTGTTTTAGGGAGAGCAGGAGATTCAGCACTTTTACACAATCTTGCAAAGTGACCAAACCTTCTACATTTATAACACCTACTTTTAACAGCAGGACAGTGATTGGCATCCGCCGTGTGTCTTGAACTACCACACCTAAAACAGGACTTGGACCTGAATTTTACTCCTTCAAGTTTCTTTTCAGATGTTACTTTTTCATCAACTTTTTAACACTTTTCTTGATGTAATGAACTGCTTCATCTTGGCTAACTTTCTTAGAAACTGTGCTTAGTTCCTTCACATATCTGGAAGTATTCTCCATTCTCTTAGCCACTAATAAAGTTTTTTCTAGAGAGGGATCTTTCATACCAAGTAATTTTTCTTGAATTTTAAGATTTGACATTCTATTGATTAGTTGATCTCTAATTATTTCATCTCTCATGTCTCTAAATTTACAAGTGACAGCCAACATCCTTAAATTAGCCACATATTGCTCAATGGTCTCACCAGATGACTGTGTGCGTGAAAAGAATTTATGTCTTTCTACCACTACACTGACATTTTTACCAAAATTTTCTTCCAAGGCCTTCAAAGCAATTTCGTACACATCAATATTACGATCACCTGCACCCCCAGCCTCACCTACAATTTCGGCATTCTCCTCAACACTGATAGCCTCCACCATGGGTAAGGTTTTTAAAACATTCCTGCCCTCTAATCCTAAAAATTGTTTAAGAATCGCTAATTTCCTCTTGGACACATAAACATCACCACCTATAGCTTCTATATACGTTTCAAATGTCTCCTTCCAGTCTTCCCAAGCCATACCAGGTTGACCTGGACTTTGTAGAAAATAGGGTGGGGCAGGGATGACTTGTGTTGTCATACTGAGGTTTAAAATTCCTCTGCGTGCAGCTGGAGTGTTAATATATGTATATTTTTTAGATTATGATGCAGTCCACAGCCCTTTATAGATTTAGGCTGAAAAAAAAAATGTCACAACTGACGCTATGAAAATAAATCTAAGTACAGTACCCTTGAGACAAAGCAGGCTTGGATCCTCAACACGTTAGTTGGATACTGGAAATCAAGAAAATTAGTGAGGGGTGTGCGTGTCACCGATGTCTTCAAAAACCAAGCAGGATAGAATCTTCAACACGCTGGTAGAATCGTGCGTGTTACCGATGCCAAATGCGTACCAAGGCTGACACACGCTTTGAAGAAATAAACGCGAATGTAAAACACTCACGCAAGTGCTTCCTGGTGTTGTACACTAAACAAGGATGAACACGCTGATTTCTGGTGTGCGTGTCACTGGTGTGTAATACACCCAAAATGGTGGCATGTTACGTAGGCACGCAGCGTGCGTGATGCAAAACACGTCAGGACTTCTGCCTGACTCCAAGATGGACGAACAGAACGCGTCTTCACTGCGTGCCGGGTGGAGAACTCTCGGGGAACATTCAAATGTCCACAACTTGCGGAGAGTCAAGCGCGCGGCGCTTCTGCCAGTTGCAATGGTAGGTAACCACAAAGTTAGTTTCCAGGGGAAACAAAAACGAAAAAAATTGTACCTGATGTCTCTAGTGGCTAGATGGGCATCCAGCAGTTATCTGGTGCTGAAGAACGTCTTAGAAAAAGTCCTTTCAGGGGTCGCCTACTATCCACAAATGGTCATTCTCCAGCGAGGATAATGCGAAAATCCTCCACAGCTGGTAGCCTCCTTCTAATAACATCCCATGCTCGTCGCCAGTTTTGAAGAGGCGGAACACCTTTGTGATGATTTAGAGAGTTTAATGAGTTGACAGGAACGACCCCTGAAAGCACCAACCACTCTCCCAGCAACTGCTTCTCTCACTGTCTCCCTCGCCTTACATTCTAGAATAGCATCAGAGAGGACAGGTTGCCAGGGAGCATTCCAAGGACATGACCAGAGGATACAATTATATGCAAGAAATACATGAGGAGAATATAACAAGCCCCCACTGGCAGGAAGAAGACACAGCCCCCTCTGAGCCCCACTCACAGGGGCTCTCTCCGTTGCGGCTCTCTGCCTCCTCCGGTCTCCTTGGCAGGTAAGGTGCCTCCACAGGTCCCGCCCGCACTCACCGGGCTGCTCTGGGACTCCGCTGGTGTCCTGGGACTCTGGTGGTGTCCTGGGACTCCGGCAGACTTCCTTGCACTTCGCCCGGTCCCCCTTCCTGGGACCGGAACTTCGGTGTGGAGCCAGCGAGACTCCGGACGTGAGAGGCTGCAGGCCCCGCCCACAGTCAGGCGTCTCTTGCTTGGCTTCCGGGTCGGGCCTGATCCTAGACCGCTGCGTCTCCCTTCTTTTGGCGGTGCAATGCGGGTTGGGCACCCGCTTTAAAAAGAGGCTCCAATGCGGGGTGGGCACCCGCTGAAATATACAACACTCATGCGGGGTGGGCACCCTCTGTTCTACATGAGCGCACAAGCGGGGTGGGCACCCGTTCAAAAACGGCATAAACGCGGGGTGGGCACCCACCAAAGAGCACGCCAATGCGGGGTGGGCACCCGCTCTCAAACAAGCGTAAAAGCGGGATGGGCACCCGCTTCTAAAGCAGCATAAACGCGGGGTAGGCTCCCGCTCTCCTTCCGTGATGCGGGGGAATCCCCACGTCGGGATTCCCTCTGTGGATGACGCAGCTCAGCGCTGCCAAGCACCAGGATTCCCTCCTCAAATTAAAGATATAGCGCTCACGAGGCGCTATGCCCAAAAACGTCCAGGGCAAAGGCTGGGCCCAGGCAGGCCAGCACACAGGGCCCTCCAGCAGGGAGGCAGTCCCTCGTGGCGGTTCCTCCTGGGGCCCAGCAACAGCAGGTCACCTGGAAGCACAGGAACAGCTCCAAAAAGCACACATTCATGGGGTCACAGCCCCTATATTTATACTGCATATTTGCTTTGTCTGCCCTGGCACAGGGCTTGGGGGAACCAGCAAAAACTGGTTCAGGGGGTAATTGGAGCACTTTGTTTACAAGGCTCCTCTTCCCCTTTGTCAGGTGGGGGCTCGTCATCAGACACACCACAGGGGGGCGGAGCCAGCATTGTACAGGCTAGGCACAGACCTATTCAGGGACCAGGGACTTCTCCTCCCACTACTCCAAATGCAGATGTCCCATTCAGCCTAGTGCTGACTCACCCTGCCCCTCCTGGAGCCACACACACCTCACCAGCCCGTGTCACTCAAAAGCCAGACATGCAATTCACAGCAGGCAGGCAGACACATAGCACAAAGACATGCCAACTTCTAAAAGTGTCATTTCTAAAATAGTTATAATAAATCTGCGCACACCATTGCGTAGCATTTATTATCACTATTCCAAATATACCAAACTTGACCACGCTGCGCCTCTCATATCAGGAATTACCACTGAAACACTTATCAGGGAATCCCCAATGCATTCCTATGAGAGGGCAGCCTCACAGTAGTGAGAAACCAAAATGGCTGTTTGTCACTACCAGGACATGTCACACACTTAAGGTACATGTCCTAACTTTCACCTACAATGCACCCTGCCCATAGGGCTAGCTAGGGCCTACCTTAGGGGTGACTGACATGTAGTAAAAGGGGGGTCACAGACATGGCACACACTTTAGGTGCCACGTCACAGCGGCAGTAACACTGAGCGCACAGGCCCTGCAATGGCAGAGGCCTGGGATAGGTTTGAAAGGCTACTTTGGTGGGTGGCGCAATCAGCGCTGCAAGCCCACCAGTAGCATTTAATTTACCAGCCCTGGGTACATGAGATACCACTTCATAAGGGACTGACAGGTAAATTAAATATGCCAAACAGGTGTAGACCAATCTTTACCATATGTATCACAGAGAGCACACGCACTTTACACTGAACAGCAGTGCTAAAGTGCCCAGAGTCCTAAAACCACCACCACCATGTCAGAAAAAAGGCTAGGAACAAGGCAAAAAGTTTAGGGATGACCCTGCAAAACGGGCCAAGTCCAACAGATTCTTTTCTATGTAGTGGCTAACCATTGGCGCAGATGTAATCTTTGTTTTTATATGAGACCGATGTTGAACCACTCGATCTTTGACCTCTTGGTTAGTTTTCCCAATATCCAATTTTTTACGTGGGCAAATGATGGCATAAACCACATTTTTTGTTTCACAATTTGAAAATTCATTATGTTTCCATGTAACATTGCTGTTTGTGAATTCAGAACCTTCGATCGTGAAGCTACAAACAGGTCAATTTCCGCACTTATGGTGGCCGTCTATAGGTTTGAAATTTCATTGCGACCTTAAGTTGATAGGTTTATTTTCCTGGAAGACGTTAGGCCCGCATTTAGAGTGGTGGGAGGAGTTTTCACTAGTACCTGAATAGGCAGTGTCTCCTCTGCATAATGCTGTCTCCACCTCCTGTAGCGAAGCTGTGCCAGAGAGGGCAGAACTGGTTTGGACTGGGCTCAGAGACCCTTGCCACAAAGAGGACAAAGAGAAAATGTGGTATAAATATTGGGGCCCTGACCCCAGGACTTTAGAACTCTTTTGGCTCAAGGAACCTGCCAAGAAGAAGAGCTGGAGAAGCTGTGAGGAGGAGCTACCACTTTGCTGTGTGCTCTTCTGTGTTGGCCTGCAGTGGCTGCTTCTGTCTTGGGCAGAGAAAGGACTGGACTGAACTTTTTGAAACTTCTTTGTTTGAGTTTCTCCAAGGGCTTGAGGTAGAGCTTGCCCCCTGTTCAAGAAGTCTCAGGAACAGCAAAGACTTTAAGTTAATCTGCTACCAGCACTCGGAACTGTGTGTTTTGTGCTGCAACAGAAGAAAAAGCAACCTGACGCCGCCAACAATGCCGCTGCCAGCTCCGTGTCTTGAAGGCACCACAGAGGGCACTGCTGCACTTCGCACCGCAACCCTGGACTCACCCACGATGCCGCCCGACACTGCCACTGAGCCGCTGCTTGCACCGCGACCTGTGGGCACCGCACTTTGCACCATCTGGCTTCACGTCACCACCCTGGTATCCTCGACACCGCTGCTCCACGCTGACATCGACGCTGCTGTTTGCACCGTGGTTTGAGGGCACTGCTCGGAAGTTACATGATGCACCGTCCCGTCCCACACCGCAGCCTTGGCCTACCGACACCCACACCATCGACTCCGGTTCGTCAGCCGACAACAGCGCTTCAGCAGTATGTCGCTGCTGCTTGCACCATGACCTACCAGCACCGCGAAGAGCACCGCACCATTTCGCACCGCAGCCCTGGTCTCACCGATGTCGCTGGACGACTGTCACAGAGCCACTGCCTGCACTTCAACCTGAGGGCACCGCACGCCGCACCGCTGCACTTCACACCACTTCCCCGACGCCCGCCGGCGCTCTTGACTTCAACCGCACAGAGTTTGATCTGCAACACGTGTGACTTCAAGGGCCCAACGACTCCTGCACCGACCTCCAGAACCAACACCAGCTCTTCAGGGCTCACCGTGAGGTCCCCGATGACCTACATTTCTGAAGGTACTGTTTTGTGGGCCTTCCCGACACCGTAGCTGGTCCCCGTCGCCACGGACAGCCAGAACTGTTTGGATTTGTTGTTCATGCCGCTGTGATCGCCCCAGATGGAGCTATCCACCTCAAGGAACTGTATTTTAAGTCTATTTTTGCTTATTAATATTTCTAAGAACTGTATGGTGGATTCTTATCATTTTTGATCTTGTTTGCACAGATAAAATATTGGATATTTTTCTAAAACTGGTGTGGTGTCCTTTGTAGTGTTTTCACTGTATTACTGTTGGTTATGTGCAAATGCTTTACACACTGCCTCTGAGATAAGCCTGACAACTCATGCCAAGCTACCAAGGGGGTGAGCAGGGGTTATTTTAGAGGTGTATCCCCCTTATCCTGACTAGGAAGAAGGGTTCCTACTTGGACTGGGTAACATTCTGCAAATTAGAGACCCCCATTTCTAACAGTGCCTCTTAGAGGAGGCTTTTCTTTCAGGGTTTCATAGAAGTTCCATGCCTTCACATTAAAGGAGGCGCCGGTATCTATGAGTGCGGGAATGGGCTGTCCATTGATGTGCACTTTGCATTCTGTGTTTGTCCGGTTTCCTGCTCTCTTGTGATTGGTGTAGGAGGAAAAGAAGAATTATTCCTCAAAACTGTTGTTGATGGTGTCATACAAGTCTATGTGGCTCAGGGGATCCTTGGGCGTGTCTGGTGTGTCTGCTTGGACAGTTCATACATGGAAGCAAAAGGGCTGCTGGCACAGGTGACCACAGCATGCAGGGCTACACAGGACTCTGGTGGGGCACAGTCAGGAGTGCTTCCCGGGTGAAGAGTCATGTGGCCAAGACCCCAGTTGGAGACAAGCCTGATGTGTAGGAGCACTCAGTTGCGGGCCGCGTGGTGCCGTGAGGAAGCAGGAACAAAAGGAACAAATGATGGACGGTTTGCTGAAGAATGCAAACATCCACACCCAGGCACAAGGATCTGGGTTTAATCCATCGTTCTTTTGTTCACCACGCCACTCCAGTTTGGACCCAGCCATATGCAAATCAGTCTTGACCTTGTTCCTCATAGGATCAGTCCAGCCCGAACGGCCAAGCCAGGTCCTCCCTGGACCGGAAACAAGAATCCTGAGACCTGTTTCAGGGCATCACCACTCATCATCCAGGCTAGCTTGAATCCAGTGGCGCAGTGAGCATGGGACCCATGTCTGGCAGTGGCGGAGCAAGGGGGGGCTGTCCGCCCCAGGCGGCATGAGTTTTTTTGGAGGCGGCCTCCTCCTGCGCTTACTTGCCGTCTCGGGGCGACAACCCCCCCTTACAAAGCAGGCGTTGCGGGGCCGCAATCGTGGGCTGAATCTCGCCAGCACCTCCCTCGCTCTTCAATGCTGCCACGGGGCTGCAAACACAGGGACTGCCACGGGCGCCCAAACGGCTAGCTACGCCTCTGACGTCTGGGCATAACCTTCCCACTTAGGGCAGCAACAGCAAAGGAAAAAATGATGGATGGAATGCTGAACAATGCAAACATTTACCCCCAGTCACAAGGAACTGGGCTTACTCCATCGTTCTTTTGCTCATCGCGCCACCCCAGTTTGGACCCAGCCATATACAGATCAGTCTTGACCATGTTCCTCATGGGAACAATCCAGCCCGATCTGCCAAGCCAGGTCCTCCCCGGACCGGAAACAAGCATCCTGGGACCGGTTTCAGGGCATCACCTCTCATCAGCCAGGCTAGCTTGAATCCGTAGAACGGTTCTGTGGGCACAATTTACTATCCATTTCCTCTCAAATTGATGGTAACCTATTCTGAGTTAAACTCTGTGGTAATGGTCTTACATGAATTTGATGTTACAATCTTCAATGGGTCAAAATCAGTGATGGCTTCAATGACATTATGACTGGCAATATGTACAGTGGTACCAGGTAACATATTCTCCATTGCCACATTCTTAGAGAATGAAACATAGTAATTGGAGGTGAATGAAAATCCAGATAAGGTCTGACCGAAATACATCTGACAAGGCAGTGTAGCAAGAGAGATGGCTGGGATGGGGTGGCTGATCAAAAATATGTTGATTATGTGTGCAACAGTGAAAGTCTCAGTGAGGAAACCTATGTTCAGACACTTGGTTAAACAGTGTTCAATACTTGGAGCGGTGGACTATTCACAATGAAGGTTAAACTGTTTCGCAGAAAAAAGTACTTAAATAGTTGTACTGTTTAATCGAAACACATCATAAGAGGTCTTACACATCCCAATTTCCTCAGTATACATTTCTTCACTAAATACATATTCAATTTTCAAATAGAGAATGCAATATGAATAGAGTTTGTATACTTACCTGTACAGTGCTAAAGTAGTAATTTAGGTGGTGTAATATAATTAGGTCTTGGTGCTACATTATGAATGAATCTGTCTGGAATGTGTTTGACTACAAATGTATTTGCATTGGGCCTTTGTCATGATAGGACTGCAAGGCAATTGGGATTCACATATATTTTTTATAAAAACCTTTTTGATTTGCATTTTAATATTTGCAAACAAGCACAAACAACACCACAGTGGAACCTGCATAATTAAATTTGCACTTCTAGACATTAGAAGATAATTTGTCACATATATAACAATTTGTGTATAAGTATCCATGCACTCAGCTTTGAAGATCAGAGATTCCTGTGCCCAGAATGCACCAGTATTCCCTAAATTATGGGTTTTCACATGATTATTATGTTGGTGCTTCCATTGGCCCTACAAATATCTAACCCATCTTTCGTTTTGACTAGGGGATCCAGAAAAGTCCTCTTTTATCTATTGAGATCCAGCTCTTATCATATGTTTAACCAAAATGTATTGGGTGAGGATAACATCACGATCCAATACTTCCGTGAGCACTGCTTTCACTACCTCCAAAAAACTCAGATGTTTCTACAACTCTAGAGACTGTGGAGGAAGTCACAGTCCTCTACGTGGCAACTGTGACATGAAGGAGAAGAGCCTCTATACATGTGGCATAGTCGTTTCCTAATGTAATAAATTCTATGTATGTATTTAAACCAAATAAGCCAGTATTTCGAGAATATGGCTATCTCCCAAAGAGCCATAAGAGCTCACTATTAGTCTACATCCTCAATGGGGCTTAAGTCAATTTTCCAAGAATACCAAAGACTGGAAATGGTGTCCAGAGAGCTTATCACTTGTTACTTGTACACTCTAGGGAATGTTCTACCTTCAACTTTCATTATGTAGGGTACTATGCTCCAAGGGTTTGAAATCTGGCAGTTCATCCCTAATAGCAACAGGAGCAGGCGCGGCTCCTCCGTAATGGCGGAGGAGCATCGCCCCACAGCGCGTGCCAGCAGACGATAAACAAAATGATAATAACGCAATGTTATTATCATTTTATTTATGATGTCCGAGCCCTGCAATACAAAAGTATAGGGTGGGGTGTGACCGGGCATGTCAGGGAGGCATAGAGTGCACTCATAAATGCGCATGTGTGTTTGGCCGGCCGTCTGAGGCCGGCCAAACACACATGTGCACTTATGTTTCTCCAACCTGGCTAGGTTACACAGCCGGGTTGAAGAAACAGCACAGACTCCAATGCGCCGTCTGAGCGGCAAACGAGGCTGCTCAGACCAATCCTGGCACTGCTCTCTTGTGAGATCAGCACCTGGATTGGTTGCGGACCCTGTTCCCTGAGGGCCCATCCCCTTCCGCCCGTCGGCCGACGAGAGGAACAGCGAGACAGGCATCAGCAGGAGCAGAGCAGCAGGTAAGTCTTTTTTTTTTATACTTATATTTTATTTCTCTCCCCTCCCCAACCGAAGAGGAGAGGGCATGATAGAGCTGTAAATATTGATAGAATAGGTTCTAGAGAAGGACAAATTCATCTTGGAAATCCAAAAAGTATTTAGTAAAACTTTTGTCGTGTAGTTCCTATATAACCTATACAGGATCTGCGCGTTTGGATAACATAAACTGTGGGATTGGTGGCGGACTGATTCTGTGCACCCCCATCGGATACGTTAGCCTGTGTGTATCAGCTAGCTCACAGTGCCACTATAATCTCCTCTTACCAAGGAGAGAATAGATTCTGGCAACCTCAGACATGACAACCCTGCTCCCTCAGAATCGTGGAAACAATATACTACCTTTCGCTCAGTCACTCGTGCTCACTTAGTTTGTCTCAGAGAAATACACAGAATAAACAGGCTGGGCGTTTTCAATAAGAATTTATTGAACAGTTGTTATTCGAGTGTAGAATAGATGAGCTGCAACAACCATTAGACAGTAGCAGAGATATATGATTAGAAGTACTACGAAAGTAAAGGGATGGTATAGTTCTACCATCTTGCAGAAATCATGAATATATACAAGTACATAAAACACATGATAAAAAGTGTGTACTCCTACAATGCCTCCCTAACTAGATGTACCTAAATGTACCTAGCATCTGTGTAAGTGTTATGCCAAGAATCCCTCTAGGATCTAGTCAAACCCATTACCTGAGAATGAGAGAATATGGGATCCCGTCCTGGTCTTGAGTTGGACACCCCGCGAGGGATGTTAGACCACTGCGAGCTAGAGTGTCTGCATGCAGGAACCTCAGCGCCTCTGGTCAGTGTGTCAGCCGGGAAGTCTCGGTCTCCTCTGTCCTTCTAAGCAAGATGTGATGTATATATACCCATAGGTCTCCCTAGGGGTCCTACCTTGCTGTGTTACTGTGTCGGCCTAAAGGATGACGTCGGGCCTGACCTTTATACAGATATATTATACAGGAGATGTTAGTCCTGCTGTGCTTCCAAGAAGCCTCATGCATAATGTATGAGATTCGAACTAGGGGGAAACCTGCGTTCTGAATGCAGTGTCGTATCTAGGTAAAAGGTCAGGCCCTAAGAACCGTTATGTAAGTAATGTAGGGAAGAATATAGGTGAAAGGTTGCAATGTTACCTGCGCCTATATAGGGTACCTATATGGAATATAACACTTTGAGCCACCATTGCCCTGAGTGTAGAGATACCAAGTCTACCCCAGCCCTGGAAACCTGTTAAGGTATTCATTTGGGGGAGTTGTGCATCCATTCATAGTGAAATCTCCTTATTTAGCTTCCTTTTCCACTGCATCTTTGACAGTGCATCACTCTAGACCCACAGGATTACTTTGAGCACTAGAGTGATGTCTGCAGAGAATATTACCCCATATAAAAAGTGCAGAGGTGATTTGATTCACAGAGCCCAAAGCTCTTTTCCATAAGCGGGTTCAGACTCTTAGCTATGTATTTAACCTTAAACAGCTATTGAATGTGTGGCACAGTAATTTGAGGTGAAATCCTCCATACCCAACCCCTGCATTTGTTAATTTGTAAGACTTAGCCAGTGACACTCTATATACTCTGTTTTTCCACAGGAAGGTTCCCCAGTTGGGAGGTAATGCACTTAAGGAAGGATTGTGGGATCTTGAAGAGGATATTCTATAGGGTGCATACAGCCTCAGGTAGGGCCACCATGTTAACCTGTCCCACCCTTCCCATCTCTGCTAGAGGTAGGGAGTTCCAGTGCAGTAGATCTCTTTTCAGTCTATTAAGCACAGGAAGAATATTGTCTGCCCAGACTCTGGTCTGTTATTTAGCAACATGGATCCCCAAAAATGTAAACGTGCATGGGGTTACCTGGGAGATGCCCACTCCTCAAGGAGTGTCACCCTTCGTGCAGGGACTAGCTGTTGGGGGTGATTCACATAAAGGACAAGGTCATCCGCGTACAAGGATATTTTGTCTTTCAGACTTGAGGCCCACCTAAAAGACATCACTTCCTCATCTCGAAGAGGCTTCGCTGCCAGCGACTGAATCATTAGAGCAAGAAGCATTAGCAAAAGCAGGCATTCCTGCCAGTTACCCCACCCAATGGGGGAGTGGTCTGACCACTCTCCATTGATCCTTACCTTTGTCCTAGATACCTTGTAAATGAGAAAGACGTAGGTGATAAAAATCTGTTGGAGTGGCATGAACACAAGGGAGTAGTACTCTAAGCTCACTCATTCCTTTCAGCGAAGCAGAGCTTGCAGTTGTCACGGACTGGCAGGTCTGTCTGGATTGAGGATGTATGTGTACAGAGAACACAGTACATGACAGCATGCCAACAAATGCATGAACTACAATTCATGTCAAACAATGAACACTTATGTACTCTAGAGAGACAGCAGCTATCATGGATATGTGGGTATAACTTTCCTCATGATCCATGGCATCGCTTCTAGGCAATCATGCTACAATATTGCTACAGCAATGAGCTCGCTACATGGAGCTTACATTTCCTTTGCAAGACCTTTTGCTATAAAAAATGTGTGTTGCTGAACATTAGGAATAATGGGAAGTATTCAGAAAATTCTTGTTTCTTGAATATTTATCAGAATATTTCTACATATCTATTTATGAATGTCATTCCGAAGGTATTCTAGTTATAGTATCCACATACTGCTGCACATTCCTAGAAATAGGGAACAACAGAATACTAACATTTTTGGATATCTTGCAATTTAGTAGAAGTCAGGTAGTAACTACAATTCATTTCCTTCAAGAGAGTGCAAAGTAATGCAGCTTGGGGTAATTATTGAAGTCATGGGGAGAAATGCCAAGTATATATTGATTAACAGTTCTAATTCTTTGTAAGTTCAGCTTCCAGGGTTTCTCCATTACATAAAAGCATAGAGAGTTGATTACACAGCGATATTGCTGCTAAGCAGCATCTATTTATTATTACAGTTAAGGATAAAGCTATTTATGATAAGGTACTTTAGATTTTCTCTTTGTCTTATAGATATCCACTACATTCTGCATACATCTTTGAATATTAGAAATGATGAGTCAGTGTGATGAAGTACTGTGCCTTTGTTTTCTCTCTTATCCCGTTTCCTTTTCTCCACTTCTACCATTGGCCCTCATCTTCCTGTGTATGTGATCACTAGCGGTGATCGTGAGAGACAGAAAATTGCTTCACTCCACTGGATTCCTGTGAATCCTGACAATGTTAACTAAAGTTCATCCTAGTAAGAAGGGGGAGCATATACCCCCAATGAATGCTATCAAATGTTTTTTTAAATCAATTAGGAGTATGAACAGAAGATCCCCGATTTAGTGGGTCGATGCCAACTCCTTAAATAAGTGTCTAATAAGGAAGGCCTAAAGTAGCTTGTGTGCTTTTTACAATGTACAATACTTACATCGTCACACATATATGCTGATATTCATTAGCTTAATCTATTGCTTTGTTTAGTGTGTTGTTTTCACACTTACCTTCCAGATCAAGTCAACTAACCGCACTGAATAAGAAATTCTTTTGGGAGCTATTGTTTGTGTTTTGTAGCAGTGGGTGAAGCAACAGCTGTGGAGGATGCAGCACTTACACAGGACTTTGATGAGGGGCTATGTTGGACATAGTTATCGAATTGACCTCAGTAGGGGTGTGTCTAGTCTTCTCTTGTGCCATGTCGCTAGCGGTCCCCATTAGGCAGTGTCTGAATTGTTTTTGTATCAAGTTACCAGCAGGTGGTTGAGTAGACTCAATCAACTAGACAGTGCCCAGTCTGGATAGACAGGGGCCTCGTCTCAGCGCCACTGCTGACAATATGCAGTGGGGGATAACTCTTGAGATTTTATATCTCAGTTTCTCAGTGTTTCTGAGTGAGCCCGCCCGTCTGGCTCCCAGAATAAAAATGTATCCACCCACCTTCAATGCCTAGTAGGTTATGAATCAGAATGGGGTCAGAAATCTAAGCCAACTGCCCTTAAACCAACCCTTAACCATGTTTCACCCACTGCCCCCCCTCCAAGCAATGAGCATGGGACCCTGCAATCTTGTGGTGTCACCAGTCAAGTTCAGTTCTTGTGGATGCAGCCGCAGAGCCCCTGCTCCTGCTATTCAAGTAGACCTTGGTTACATAGTTGCCTCGCTGTTGGCCTACTTGCCACCAGAAGTTAGATGCAAGACCAGTGCTTCATTTATAAAAAAAAAATAAGTGCCAAGGCCCTCGTCAGGAGGTCACTGCAGCTTGCACTGCAGCTTACACCAACCATTGCCCATGCAATGCTGCCAATGACAGTACGCAAAAAGAACAATTGATGGACAGAATGCAGAACAATGTCATACATTCACCCCAGTACAGAAATCTGGGCCTAAATCCATCGTTTTTTTGCTCACCATGCTATTCCAGTTTGGACCCAGCTATATGCAAATCAGTCTTGACTCTGCGCCCAATGGAAACAGTCCAGCCCAAACTGCCAGGCCAGGTCCTCCCTGGACTGGAAACATGCATCCTAGGACCGGTTTCGGGGTTTCACCCCTCATCAGCCAGGATAGCTTGACTCCAGTGGCATGGAGAGCACGGGACCCACGTCTGGGCATACCCGCCCCACTCGGGGTGACAAATGCAAAAAGAACAATTGATGGACAGAATGCAGAATAATGTCATACATTCGCCCCAGTACAGAGATCTGGGCCTAAATCCATCGTTTTTTTGCTCACCGTGCCATTCCAGTTTGGACCCAGCTATATGCAAATCAGTCTTGACTCTGTGCCCAGTGGGAACAGTCCAGCCCGAACTGCCAGGCCAGGTCCTCCCTGGACTGGAAACAAGCATCCTAGGACCGGTTTCGGGGTTTCACCCCTCATCAGCCAGGATAGCATGACTCCAGTGGCATGGAGAGCACAGGACCCACGTCTGGCATACCCGTACCACTCGGGGTGACAAATGCAAAAAGAACAATTGATGGACAGAATGCAGAACAATGTCATACATTCACCCCAGTACAGAGATCTGGGCCTAAATCCATAGTTTTTTTGCTCACCATGCCATTCCAGTTTGGACCCAGCTATATGCAAATCAGTCTTGACTCTGCGCCCAATGGGAACAGTCCAGCCCGAACTGCCAGGCCAGGTCCTCCCTGGACTGGAAACAAGCATCCTAGGACCAGTTTCGGGGTTTCACCCCATATCAGCCAGGATAGCTTGACTCCAGTGGCATGGAGAGCACGGGGCCCACGTCTGGGCATACCCGCCCCACTCGGGGTGACAAATGCAAAAAGAACAATTGATGGACAGAATGCAGAACAATGTCATACATTCACCCCAGTACAGAGATCTGGGCCTAAATCCATAGTTTTTTTGCTCACCATGCCATTCCAGTATGGACCCAGCTATATGCAAATCAGTCTTGACTCTGCGCCCAATGGGAACAGTCCAGTCCGAACTGCCAGGCCAGGTCCTCCCTGGACTGGAAACAAGCATCCTAGGACCAGTTTCGGGGTTTCACCCCATATCAGCCAGGATAGCTTGACTCCAGTGGCATGGAGAGCACGGGGCCCATGTCTGGGCATACCCGTCCCACTCGGATTGACAAATGTAAAAAGAACAATTGATGGACAGAATGCAGAACAATGTCATACATTCACCCCAGTATAGAGATCTGGGCCTAAATCCATCGTTTTTTTGCTCACCATGCTGTTTCTTTTGCATATGTTGCCCTAAGTGGGAAGGGTATGCCCAGACGTGGGTCCCGTGCTCACTACACCACTGGATTCAAGCTAGCCTGGCTGATGAAGGGTGATGCCATGAAACCGGTCCCAGGATGCTTGTTTCCAGTCCAGGGAGGACCTGGCTTGGCAGTTCGGGCTGGACTGTTCCCACAAGGAACAGGGTCAAGACTGATTTGCATATGGCTGGGTCCAAACTGGGGTGGTGTGGAGAGCAAATGAATGATGGATTTAACCCAGATCCTTGTGACTGGGGGTGAATGCTTGCATTGTCCAGCATTCGATCCATCAATTGTTTCTTTTGCATATGTCGCCCTAAGTGGGAAGGGTATGTCCAGACGTGGGTCCCGTGCTCACTACACCACTGGATTCAAGCTAGCCTGGCTGATGAAGGGTGATGCCCTGAAACCGGTCCCAGGATACTTTTTTCTGGTCCAGGGAGGACCTGGCTTGGCAGTTCGGGCTGGACTGTACCCACAAGGAACAGGGTCAAAACTGATTTGCATATGGCTGGGTCCAAACTGGGGTGGTGTGGTGAGCAAAAGAATGATGGATTTAACCCAGATCCTTGTAACTGGGGGTGAATGCTTGCATTTTCCAGCATTCTGTCCATCAATTGTTTCTTTTGCATATGTCGCCCTAAGTGGGAAGGGTATGCCCAGACGTGGTTACCGTGCTAACTACACTACTGGATTCAAGCTAGCCTGGCTGATGAAAGGTGATGCCCTGAAACTGGTCCCAGGATGCTTGTTTCCGGTGCAGCGAGGACCTGGCTTGGCAGTTCGGGCTGGACTGTTCCCACAAGGAACAGGGTCAAGACTGATTTGCATATGGCTGGGTCTAAACTGGGGTGGTGTGGTGAGCAAAAGAATGATGGATTTAACCCAGATCCTTGTGACTGGGGGTGAATGCTTGCATTGTCCAGCATTCCGTCCATCAATTGTTTCTTTTGCATATGTCACCCTAAGTGGGAAGGGTATGCCCAGACGTGGGTCCCGTGCTCACTACACCACTGGATTCAAGCTAGCCTGGCTAATGAAGGGTGATGCCCTGAAACCGGTCCCAGGATGCTTGTTTCCGGTCCAGGGAGGACCTGGCTTGGCAGTTCGGGCTGGACTGTTCCCACAAGGAACAGGGTCAAGACTGATTTGCATATGGCTGGGTCCAAACTGGGGTGATGTGGTGAGCAAAAGAATGATGGATTTAACCCAGATCCTTGTGACTGGGGGTGAATGCATGCATTGTCCAGCATTCCGTCCATCAATTGTTTCTTTTGCCAATGACAGTACAACACAGCTACTAACCATCGCACTCCTACAAAAGTGAAAAGTCAGACTATTCCAGCCCCCCTGCCAAATCTATAAGAATGGCTTAGGTGGCAAGTATTAGTCATTTTTAATGTACATTGCCTTAATAAACAACTGTAGTTTTACTCATCTATACATTAGGTAGACAGCGCCACCATGTGGCAGGCTGCCATAAGTACTGGTCTTGACAATTGGGTTCCGGTGCCCAGCACTGGAAACCTCCGGATGAAATTAAGCACTGCCTAAGACTGTGCAGCATTTGGGGAAATTGAGTCACTGGGCCTCCTTCACACCTGGATGTCTTACAGAAGATATTCTTAGTCCATGTATGGAGGATTCTGTTTCAGTTGCATTGCAACACATTGAGTCTGGCCGACTGCCCTCACAACCTCTGATCACCACTTGAATCTAAAAGGGGAAGCCCTAGAAGCCAGATGACCAGTATACCACAACTCTGGCAGTATTCACAGGGGGAATTGGAGCCCTTTCTCTAGCTTTCAGCATCCAAACACTGTTTTCTAGGGCGCTAATTTCCTATTGCCTCCAATTGATAGTCCTGTCGGTTGCCAGTCTCCTGTCATCGCCCACGCTGCAATGCCAAACCACTGCTTTTAGAGAGTTTTAGAAACTCGCACACTCACAACACAGGTTTCCAGCTTCAGTCCTCACTGCTACTGTGCAACTGCTGTGTATACTGTGTTCACGGCCCGCAGATTGAAGGCCAGATGAGCATGATCATGGGCTGCTACCATTTTCTGTTTCAGGCCGCCTTCTTTCGGGCATACTCCACCATTCCCCAGGCTCAGTATGATGGCCACTTGTGGGCTGAAAGTAGCAGATTGCAGAGGGCTTCGCCAGCGGCTGAGGCTCATATGGAGACCCTCACTACCTGCCTGAAACAATGGGCCAACATGTCGATACCCTGCTGCCAGGGCAGGGCTGCTCAGTAGACAGGATTCTTCAGGATGAGTGGGTGCAGTACGGAACCCAAGAACAGAGCATCTTCCATCCTGGCCCTCATGGCGATGCCCAAGGGAAACTCCTATTTTGATCTTATACATTTTCCAAAATTAGCATTTCATAAGTGAGCTGGTCTCCTATAAACTCTGACACGGTCTGTCCTTCCAGCACAGAAAAACTAAGAAGCATCTGTATCAGAAAATTAAATAAATATGTACATATTCACAATGTTGGTTTCACTGTCCCGCTTGGACCCAACGCCACAACCCCTCCTCCTCACATATACATGCCATGTGCTGGGTCCTTGTAGGGGGTAATAAAAGAAGACACTTTCATCCAGCTTCCGTTTCTTTGAGAATCAAAAACTTTCTTTATTCTTTAGATCTTCAGACCCACAACCAATTCATCCAACCAGTACTAGCGTCCAGAAGCAACTGCCCAAGAGCAGTCAGTCTCTAGAACATCCCTCAAACATTCTGAGAATAAAGATGAATTAAAGGAAAAGCCAGAACCATCGGAAAACGATAGCAAATAATAATCATTACTACATTGCACTAACTATGCAGTATTACTATACAATACAATATTATACTAGCTATGCATGCATACTACAGTGCTCTTGTCCATCATGGCCACATCCTCACCAAAAAGATACAAAGGCACTGCATGCATTTCCCAAATTTCCTGTCATCAGAGTTTCTGCCACTAAAATTAAATTTAGACAGACATAGGTTAATTTCTGGAATTGAGTGAGACCTGAGCTATTTGATGCCGCATGATATGTCAGAGCTGAGCATTATATGATTTTTGTTAAAACTCTTACTAGGGGAAAAAATTGACCCATAAACAGAATTATTTCTGTCTTTTCTTCTGTTCAAATAGCCACTAGAATCTTCAGAGGAGGGCATAGTATGTGTTTGTTTAATTTTATTTATAATTATTTATAAAATGTCCTTATTTAACTTGAAGATACAAGGCAACATATCTTGCACCTAGTATGTTCTGTCTTCATTTGTTTAGTTTTGGATTAACTTTGTTTTCAAAATGTGGTACGTGCCAAGAAAGCCTGCTAAAAAAAGAGCATTGAGAAAGCAAAAACACATCGCTAGTAAAATACATAAACTACCTAAAAGCGTGTCCTTTATTTATACACGATTTGAAAATATGTTCCCACTTAGATCTTGAAAACTCGACTTGCACTCATATCCCTATATCTGCCTCATGATTACTTCTTGATGGGAGATATAACAAGTCCTCTTCCAGCACTTTGCAAGCACATGAAGGGATGCACATGATTCTGTTCTTTACTAAATAGTCATACAATAAATAACAGAATCATGGTCCGACCTTTATTTACCCTTTGCCTTCGGCCTCTGCAGTGCATACCACACAGGGAATGGAGAGCTTTAGCACCTACTGGGTCTGCAAACTATTCAGCTGTGAGTGCAGACACAGAGACCTATTCGGCTAAAGTCTGTTCAGCCTGAGCAGCAGCAAAGTTTAGTACATATAACATATCTTCATACATTTCAAACACATGTTCTTGGAAAGCTAAGGGAGAAATAGGCAAGAAAAGGAAAACTTAAACATGCACATGTTTACCTTTCAAATCATGCTAACCGCAGTGATGTATGGGTCAAGTTGACAACTACATAATACAAATGTTTTTCTTTTGCGAAAACGCGCCCTGGAGAATGAAAAATCCTATCAATATGGTGTGCACCCTGAATATCGACCACAATATCGAGGGCAAACAATAGAAAAAATGATTAACATGTAAGTAACTCTAGACTTTCAGGGCCTCATTTACAACAAAAAGACTTGGGGGCATATTTACAAGCCCCTTGCGCCACTTTTGCGCCGCCGTTGCGTCAGTGAAATCTACAAGATTTCACGCAGTCACTTTTCCGACGCTGGTGCGTCAAATCCTTACGCCTGCTTCAAGCAGGCGTAAGGATTGACGCACCATGTTAGGGATAGGGAAGGTTGGAACAGTGCTGGAGTTGCGTCGCGCTTGCGACACAACTTCAGCACTGCGCCAACCTTCCGCCGGCAGATGCGTCACGCATCTGCTTATCCTTGCGCCACGATGCGCCGCATTGTAAATGCGGCGCATCGGACGTGGCGCAAGGGTAAACTTGCGTGACGCATTTTCCCTGGCGCATCCCTGCTGATATGCAGGGATGCGCCAGGGAACGTAAATATGCCCCGCAGTATGGGGTCGCAAGCCATTTTGCTGCGCTGAGCTGGGTCATTTTAAAAGCACAGGGAGCGTCATATTTACAACAATATGATGCATCCCTGTGCTTTCCCCTGCAATGGCGCACAATTGGCTGCCAAGCGCCAATGCAGGCACCCTTGCACAATGGTGCAAGGGTGCCTGCGTTGCGGGGGTGATTGTTTTTGTGCAGGAAGGGATACCTTCCTGCACAAAAACAATCAGTGATGGTGTTTTCCTCTTTCTATGTGTGCTGCAGAATGCTGCACGCATAGAAAGAGGAGGAAACGAGGAGATATACAAGTATTTCTCCTCGTTGCACCTCCTTACGCCTCCCCTTGGGGTGGCGTAGGATTGTGACGCATTCCCAGGTTTACAAAATGTTGTAAATCTGGGAATGCAGCAGAATCCATGGGTGTTGTGTGGGAACGCCCACAGCAACACCCATGGCACGCCCCTTTCATGCAAAGTGATGTGTGAAAAGGGGTCGTATTTACAAGGCCATGGAAAGCCACACCGGGTGGCTTTGCACTGCATTGTAAATATGTGCCTAATAAACAAGAGAGTGGGGAACCCAATGAACCCTTGGAGGCTTGGGCAGTCTTATATAGCAACGGGTAAAGATACCTTCAAGGGATTTATTTTAATGAAGATTTTGATGAATTATGAAACAAATCAAGATAAGCTCTAAGTAGTAGCTTATAGCAATTTTTTTTTCAAAATCTATACTTATTCTTATTTTCACGTGAATCAATCTTAACAAGAAGAAAAACAATGCAAGACGGGTGTATACTTATTGAAGCACAACTTTATGTTAACAGAATGAAAAATAGTAGGGTACAAAAAGCAATTCCCATATATACAGAAAGTGATTTAACAATTTGTTCCAAAATTTTTCATCCAATTGACACTTTCGTAATCACCCATTTCATATGTTGTAAAAATAAGAAATTGTCACCAGTATTGAAGAAAACAATTCCTATAATGAAAGAAATGTACAAAGAAAATGGGTGCAGTTGTCGACGTTTCGGTCTTTGGTGTGAAGACATCTGTAAGACCATCTTCAGGATGATATTCTCATATATGGAATCACCCTGGGAGGAGTGAGTCGGCAATTGAATGTAGAAAATCAGGGGACTGTGTGACGCGATGTGATCCGTATGATGAATTTCGCAAAATCTACGATGGTTGCAATCGTTTAAGGCAAATAAACGTCCAAAAATTCTCTTTGTACTAGGTAACCCCTACTATCTATGTGGGTTACAATACGACCAGCCACTTCAATTTTAATTTTCAATTTGGGTCTTGGTCGAGTCACAGCAACGCTACTCCTACAGTCAGCGTGGGTGTAGGAGTAATTTTCTACATTCAATTGCCGACTCACTCCTCCCAGGGTCATTCCATATATGAACATATCGTACTGAAGATGGTCTTACAGATGTCTTCATAACAAAGACCGAAACGTTGACAACTGCACCCATTTTCTTTGTAAATTTTTTTCATTATAGGAATTGTTTTCTTCAATACTGGTGACAATTTCTTATTTTTACATGATATGAAATGGGTTATTACGAAAGTGTCAATGGGATGAAAAATGTTGAAACAAATTGTTAAATCTCGGTCACTTTCTGTAAGTATGTGAATTGATTTTTGTACCCTTCTATTTTTCCTTCTGTTCACATAAATTTGTGCTTCAATAAGTATACACCCGTCTTGCATTGTTTTTCTTCTTGTTAAGATTGATTCATGTTAAAATAAGAATAAGTATTGATTTTGAAAAAAAAAATTGCTATAAGCTACTACTTAGAGCTTATCTTGATTTGTTTCAAAATTCATCAAAATCTTCATGAGAATAAATCCCTTGTAGGTATCTTTACCCGTTGTTGTAAATATGGGCCAGCACACTGCACCGCTGGTGCGTAAAAAACAGTGAAGAACCGGCTGCGCAAGGGGCTTGTAAATTAGCCCCTCAATACCTAACTCCATATGCATTAGCCTACGCAGTAAATATATCTTCAAGGTACATAGATGAGGAGTTATATCTATACTTCCCCTATATGCACTTACCTTGCGATATTTTGTCCCTCGATATTCTTCTATCCCGATATTTTAGGGATCGATATTCAGCAGAACAATCCATCAGTACAGCATCCGCATTTTATCTGACATTCCAGTAACTGTGCAAAATCCATTTGACCCAGAGAATCCCAACTAAAGGTCTTCACACCTTGTAAAACAGTCTGGTATACTTAAATAGCACACAATCAGGTACCCTTGTTTGTACAGGCTTCAGTAGAACACTCCCAGCATGGCTTTGCTGAACCGTTGTTACAGTTCAAGAGTCCAAGCTCAGTTTACGTAATCACCTCGGATGACGTAGTTATGTAATGATGCTAGAGCTCTTCACGTTGTGATGGTCAGTCACCACACATTCTCTATCACAACTTAGACAGCATTGCACGAAGTTACCCAGACTGCGCAAGACTCAAGCAGCCTCCACAAACAGTAGGGCACAACTGTTCTCTCTGATGACTACCCTTTGACCACCCTTTTGTATTCGTAAGTGGGTTAACCAGTTAGGGTACTTATTGATTTTTCAGACTGACCATTATACCTACAAACTAGTTGATTTTATACAGGTACATGCTTATGCAAAATGAGCAACTATGTTACAGATACAACTATCAATGGCAATCTTATGGTAGACTGCAGTCACACTGCATTATGCAACAAAGCTGTAGTCACAAATGTTCTTCTTTAATTTTCATATATGTCGACTCGCATAGGCATCTTTTATTTCAATAGCATACATTGGCACTGGAAGTAGGGGTGCAGGGGGTGCTGCAGCATCCCCAAAATAACCTGCTGGAGTTCAGAAGGTGAATAGGCAATGAAGAGGTCTTTAAATTTTGTTTCTATCTCGTCACATTTGTTGTGAGTTCAAAGACTAAAGTCAAATGTCAGTCTAGGTCTTCTGACAAAATGCTGCTTATTCTTTTAACATGGAGATTAGTATTTTACTTTTACTTTCTTTCTCTGCAAAGTGAGAGGATTTGCCAAGTGAACTATGCGACATTATTGCTATGGTACAGTGGCTGTAAAAGGAATGGCGGTAGAACGTCAATTTTATTCTAACACACAATAACATTTAAATACCTGTACATGAAATGCACAGCCACTAGGAAAGCACAGATGAGGGACTTTTTTTTTCTGAAAACCTGAATTGTGATAAAGAGAAAGATTTTAATAGGATCAAAACAAATGGAGACACTTTTCTTGCAGATGAGCAAATGATAAATATTTGCTGAAACCCTATTTCCACATATTATTGTTTATGCACTGTGTAGTTCAGTTAGTAAAACTGGCTGCATGTCTGTGCCAATTTAGTGGCCATTTTAATAGAAAATGTGCTCTCTGTAAGCGACAGTCACTACCACACCATACTTTAGTAATATATTTGCAACACTTACTACACCCTTACAATTCATCTTGAATGGACGTGGCTCATTTGCTACACTTGTTCACAGGGCTCGAGTCGGGGTACCACGCGGGTGGACGGCGTCCCCCCACTTATTTTACCGGGAGCTCGATAACTGGAGCAAATGGAGCCACACATTCACCCTTTGGCCTCTCTGGGGCGAGATCGGAGCTCAATGAGAACGCTGCTCACGCTCTGGCTTCTCTGATGCAATCGCATCTAAGGGGTGAGCGAGGGGAGGCAATGAGTCTGATGGTGCAAGCCACCTTTCGTGACGTCACTTCCTGTCGTGACGTCAGCGTCCCCCCACTTCTTTTTTAGGACTTGTGCCCTGCTTGTTCAATGTGCGACACTTGGGGGCATAGTTACAAGCCCCATGTGCTGCTGGTACGTCACTTTTAACATGGGAAAAAGTGACGCACCAGCGGCGCAAGGGGCTTCTAAATAAGCCCGTTGGACTTTTCACAATCCGTATGACTTCAGTGATGTAACAATGGAGACAGCAGTCCCACTCTGAATATTCTTCCAGCACCACAGATAACACATCACGCTTTTTTCTGTACCTTTATGGACTTGTCCTCACTAATATTTTGGAGTGCTATTCAACTGCTTTGGTGAGTCTATCACAACTTTCTTTTATTTTGCATTCCCTAATACTTGTGTTTTTGTACTTCACTATACATTATGTAACCATTTTAGCATTGAGACAGACCTTGAACAATTAGCCCCTAGAGGGGTGACATATGTGGTAAATTTCTTTGGTTTTGCTTCACTTTCCGTAAAGTCTATCCATTACGATATATATATTTTTATTAAAAAACAGGAGCTTTCAAGGAAAAATAGTGACCTTTGATAAAGAATGGATGATGTGTACTGCTTTTGCTTCACTAACATCATATAATGGACACAACGTTTGCAGAAACGTGATTGCTGGTATGTATTTCATCATACAAGCTACTAATAAAAACAGCGTTTACTAGACCATGGCATACTTGTGCAAGTACAGATGTTATTTGCGTCTTGTGTGAATGCCTAATATGTGTCCCTATGGTATTGTGTCAATTCGGTATTATGGTTGGTTTCCGTATTTTAATGATAAAGCAGGAAGTGGGGAGGAAAATGCACCATTTCCTACTAATTTACAAAAGTTGTTTTGGCGGAGAATCTTGAAACCATTCTCTTAATAGTTTTTACATTTTATTAAAATGTCATCAATCTGGCTGCCCCAGTGTACTGTGCAATTTTCTTAATTATCTGATGTATTTTCATTTTCTAAGGGACAGTGGTTGGATGGATTTGACAAATTCCCCGTTTAAGGATGTTCAAATGCAATAAAGCTTTGACAGTTCTCACATCTCCAGTGTCTTTTACTGTATGATAAAGGGTAATGGGTCAAGCTCTTTCAAAGTAACATACACTCTCAGGAGTTTATGCGGGAAAACCAATTGCCTCCGGTGTGGTCACAGATATGTTTGCTTACCTGTATGGGGTTTCTTCTGTAGCTGGGGAACAAGAATTGCAAATCTGCTTTGCTCCCATGTGCTCTGTGCAAGAAGGCTATCCTTTCCGTCTAGCACAGCACATTATTAACATGGATGCATCCTTGTGTTTGATAGGCAGTTGTTTGTAATTGCTAGGTGAATATTTTATTAAAACTGTACTGCTAATGAGTTGTAGGCATACAGAGCATCAGCCCTGTCAGGGATTTTGTATAACTGTGAAAACTGGCTCTCGATAAAATGTCAGTCACACAAAAGGTGATAGGAGGAATGATTGCAAATAGTCTAACCACTGGCAATCGCTCGGGATAGCATGCCAACCCCATCTTTTATTTCACCCACTGTGCCACTCTAGACAAAGGCTTCCCTTATGCAAAACAGTACTGATCCTGCACCTCATCGGCCCAAAACATCCAACTTCCATGTTAGCAAAGGTACAAAGAGGGTACAGTCCTTTTTAGGTCGAGCCTGATCGACCTGTTGTATCCTCTTCTATGGGAGCTGGCAAATCCACCAACTGCCATTGGGTTTTTCTCATGCCAATGCGCAATGCTGGCCTTCTATTTGTCCATTCCTGAAAGCTGTCCATCCTTTGGGTGCCTGTTTCAGCTGAGGCGATTTCACTAAAGGATTGTTTTTGTTGTCCATCCCACGCTTCCTTCTTGCACAGCGCATGATGGCCCCTTCTCCCCTCTGGGTATTGAAGCTCTGCAGAGCGACCAACAAAACAATCACACTGCCTTGTTTTAAATGTTTAGTTTCCGCCGTCGCTGCCGCGCTTGTCAGTGCTTGTTTTTTGAAGTCGAGAATGCCAGTACAGGAACGTGATGACTCGTCTGCTCCTGATTCTTATGCTATTGCCACAAGCCACTTTCTTTCTCTTTGCTTCAGCGCATGCTGAGACGTACTTTCATGCGCTCGGCTGTTGCGGGGTCGCGGACATGTCCATTGTTTTTGTTTTCTCTCCCTGGGTTCGGTATTTCTCTTTCTTAGTGACAGAGCTGGCAGATGTCCCAAGCAAGAGAGCTTCTTCTTCCGGGGCATGAAGGGCCCGAACACCGAGCTGCGGATGAAACCAACCCTTTGATCTCACTCCCCCTCGGTAATTTTGCTTCCAACAAGTTCCCTTGAGTTGGTTGTGATTTATTTGAAGCAGACATGCTGTACAGCTTGTGCCCTCCACCCATGTTAGCACAGGGATCCGTGCAGACCCGAAGCTCATTTATAGTTGTTACATGGTGTTAATGGATCAGAGGTGTCAAATGGCGTGAGCCTTTACACCGTGGTCGTTTCTTCTGTAAGGGGAGTAGAGTGTGACTGGCTTTTTTGGCATTTTCCTTTTGCTCTGTTTACATACGCTGTTGGCAAGTATTCTTAAGAAAGACACTAGTCCCTTTTTAGGTCGAGCCTAGACAGCGCATGCGCTGTCGCAAGACCTATAGTAAATACAATATCGAGGGTAATTTGTCCTGCCGCTTGCCATTGGTTAATTCTGGCATTGCTGTTCTTATCTGGCTGATGGTTGGCTGGCGATCCGATATGTCATTTCCGTTTTCTGCCGAGGCAGCACCGACTAAGTACAGTTTACTTACGCTGTACTTGTTTATTAGTTCCTTCGAGGACTACTTATCTTATTTCATGGTAACGGTTTAGCCACAGCAGACGCTTTGACGTACACGGGTGCTGCGCATTATGTATAGCCACAGCGCCTGGATCGTTCGTGTGGGAGTAGGAAATACACAATAGAAGCTGTTTAGTAATTTATTGGTTTTTACACAAGGCTTCCTCTTTAATTTTTTTACTTAGGAATATTAGGTTTAGTTTTATAAAATGGACGCAATGTGGAAGAGTATGCGGACCGGTGTGCATTTCTCTATAAACGTAATGAAATGAACATAAAACAAGTATTCCGTATAGTGTAAAGGATTGTGGGTATGCATATATCACACTAAGTAGTGGTTTGGTACCCGTATGTAAGCATTGCTTTTCGTGGACGCTCTTCCTTAACCTTTTCGTAGTCCCACTTCCGATTTCACTGGCAATCAAACTTCCGGGTCCACATGCCTTCCTCCAGTTCTGCTCCGGCTGCACTCTATTGATGGAGCAAGGACTTGTAGAAAAGAGACTTGCTCGGAAGCAATCCTCTCGTTTAACTCACTAACATGTTATTAATTACGTATTGTGTGAAATTAACGTGCACCACATAAAAACATGAATTAGTGAAGCTTGCATATGTGTTTGCTAACAATAACAACTCGAACGAATTACTAAAACCGCTCTAACAGGGAAATCTTTACTGCGCATGCGTCAACTGCATCTACGTAACATGACGTACTAATTCTTGGAGGGAAACTCTAGCGCATGAGCAGAAGGCACTAAATTGGAGTCTTAAAGTCTCGCGTGCATGGCACCTGCTTAGCTGAAGCGAAATCGAGCTATTTATCTAATGCTAACGCGGGGAAAGTATTAATAAGTAGAGGGGGTTAGAGTAGAGATGGGTGGGATACAGTGAGACCATTTATTTGTGAAAGTAACGTTTGTCTTTTTGACTTTATTATTAGTGCGCATTTGGACCTTTCGTGAATGTCCAAAGTAAGCTGAGTCACGTGATTTGTACGCAGGCCCACAAGAAAGTTAATCCGGAAGGATGACCGAGGTTTTGTCAGCCGTCCAAGGACGAGAATGATGTGCCCTGAGAACAGAGGGTGAAAAGTTCAGCCAAGAAGACTCATATTCATGATTTTGAAATAATTGTTGCTAATAAAGTTGGATAAATATGGGAACGAAAGAAATGAATAAAGTTTAAGGGGATGGGTTTTGCAAACAATGGAATGATAGAATAAAAGTAGTATGTAAACATGGTGTGATGATCATCCCCTAGCCTGACCAATTAGATTTCGTATTTTTACGATATTGAAACTTTAGTGGGTGGTACATGATGAACGAAAGGTATAATTGAGGTAGCTTTAGTTAGTTAAAGAGAGACGACGATGCTGGAAGAGCAGAGCTCGGGATGCTGTCTGGGAGTTCGTTTTGCTGAGATGCTGATGCAGGGAGGGATGCTGTGAGATGCTGATGAAGAAACCGAATGCAGAACCTTCTATCCTAATTAATTGCGTTAGATAAGAAGATCGCGGAAGAAACTCGAGGAGGAAGAGAGTGTCAGAGAGGGGTGCGAGGCAGCCGTCGGTATTTAGAGAGGTCAACTATCCTGTCCTGAATCCTGTCCTGAAGTCTTTGTCTCCTGATCTATCTCGGGGACCCTTACCAGCCCTTTGGCCAGGCGGTTGGTCTTCACACCATCCTTGGTAATTATTATTTCTTGTCCGTTTGTAGATGTTCTTTTCTCTCTATCCTCTCTTTTCTGAGCATAGTTATTGCATGAGTCTGAAGTATTTTTACTTAATGATTATTTTGATTGAATTTACACTCTTATGAATGAGGGTGTTTGTGCTGAAATTTTAAGATGATTCACATTCATTTAATTTAGATAAAGATTTAAAAAACTTCCCGAGTCTGTGGTTATTTTATTTAATTAAAGAACAGTTAAGAGTTATGTTCATTATCACCATCAACTAGTTCAACTAATGGTCCATCGACCAGAGGAAAGAACTTTTGATCAGTGAAAGGTTAGTTAGGAATAAGTAATAACTAATCCTGAAAAATGAAAATTATAAACTAAAACTCCAGCGGTCTATTCGATACGGAGTGTGTTGTGTTTTATCGGCCAAGGTGAGTATATGGTAGCGGAGTATCTGTTGTTAGTATACCGCTGGATCAGTTTTCTGGTAGCAGAGTTATGGTTATTATTGATTAGTTTGGTGATAAGTATAGATTATTGATTATTGATTTATGTTTTAACAAAAGAGTTAGCGTCTTTGTTTTATGTTGTCCAGAATTCTCGGGAAATGAATAGCGGGTGGTGACAGAAGCCATACTGCAGTGAGGTAACTCGTCTGTTGGAATAACACTGAGAAGCTAGGTAGGGCTGGCAGTGTTAAACTAGGGACTATTTCGTATAAAAGTGGAGTGCGAATGATAGCAAAAGGGGTTCGCTGGTGAAACTTTGGTCTCATTTCCCAATACGGGTGACACCGGAAGAGTAGCAGGTTCTCTGGAGCTTGAGTGAAGGGTAAACAGAGGTTTTTACCCGCAGTAGAAGAGGAGCAATTCTGAGACTCCAGAATAAGTCGAAAAATTCTATCCTTTTGTTTAGTGGAACAGACAGAGTAGCGAATGTTTTTATGTTGTTAATAACAAAGAATTTAATGAAAAGCATTAAGAAATAAGTTTCCGTATTACCTTGTGAAGGGAGGGTCAGTCGCCGGAGTTGTACTGACGTCACAGTGAGCCGCGCTGGGAGTGGTAGAAACAGAGGGCGTTTGACAAAAGCAGCCTTGTAAAGGAGGGGTCAGTAGAAAGGAGCAGAACTGATGTCACAAAAGGTCGCTCTGGCATTGGTCAGACCACGAGCGTGAGTCTGAGTTTGATTGGATAATTAGTTAGAAGCCGCGCTAGGATTGGTAGAAAGAGGAATTGTATGCAGGATTCTGATTTGACTACCAGTGTGAGACGCGCAGATAGAAGTTTTCAAGGGTTTGCAGAATACAATTTTATATATCGTTCATCTAGGATGTATGGAGAAAAGAGAAAAATGTCATTTATAAAGAAAATTAGGAATTTCTTTAAGAAAGATAAGCCTGTGTTGACTAGGGAGGGAATTCCTATTCCGCCTCCGAAGACACCAGCTTCTTTAATGATGATGCAAAGAGGATATCATACTTGCGTGTGGTTGGAAAATTAGATAGAATATACGAAAGGTGATGGAGTGCTAGCGTTTCCTGAAAATGGTACGTTTAACCGGAGAATTCTTCAGAATTTGAGAATGAGAATGAATGACTTAGAACCAAGACCTAGGTTAACTCAATACGAGGCTTTAGAGGAATGGGAGACTGAGTCATATGAACGCGAGAAATGCAGAAGTGGGAAGTATAGAGGATTTTTCCCCAGATACTTGCATGAGTCACGCGAAGGGCAGATGAAACAATGGAGGAGAGCTATGGTATCAGAAGGTTTATATCCAGTGTTAATGGCTTAGGAACAGTCTGGAGGAAAGTGTAAAGAGAAAACGAAACACATGAATACAACAGGATATGGTGAATCAGATGATGAGTTATTAGAGAATATTTTAATTAAAAATCCACCACTGTATCAAGAAGCAACTAGTAAGGTTACCCCAAGTGCACAAGTGATGGGACTGCCTTTGACCCCACAAATTTTACATGATACGTCATTTAATAGGGTGCTGCAGGATAATGAGAGAGATGTTTTGAATAAAACAAGAGAAGAATTAGTTCAGAAAATAAGCCAATTAAATTTGAATGCTGAAGCTTTGACAGTACCAGTGACCATTGGTCCGGTAATCCCATTGTATGGAGATAAAAAGACTTGCCAGAAACCACAAACTGTAACAATTCCATTGAATAGTCCCAGAAAAGAAGTAATAATTACAGATGATCAGGTCAGTGAAAGTGAATCAGTTATTTCATTAATGGATCTCCCAAATGTAGAACCTTCAACTGAAACTCCGAAAAGAGTTACGCCTACAAATTTGAGAGAGAAGAGATCCTTGGTTCCTATAGGAACTGGAGGTGCAACAGTAGTTACCCCTGAAGATATAGAAAGATGGGCACAGGAAATAGATAATCGAAACCCACCACCAAAGATTCTAGATATCAGCAGATTGAAAGTGGAATTGGAAGAAATGATAGTGGGAAGTGTGAGCATAGAAAGATTGAACGTTTATAATGATGAAGAGTTATTGTTCTTATGTAAGAGTATAACCAGGAGAGCAAGAGTATTTCATGAGAAATTAACAGAAGTCGCTTCAGAGATTGGAATAGATATAGGGAAATTGAAATTGTTGCAGAAACCATATCTACTGGATTTTACTGACAAGGATTTAGAAAGTGTAAATGCTTCTAGTAAGAGACTACAGATAAAGGAATTGATGAATATTTTGCGAAAATGGGGAGACATTGATAAATGGAGAATTAGATGGATAAGAAAGAAAGAGGAAGTTCAAGCGCGAGAAGCATCATCTGCATTTCCAGTAAGGGAAACAGAAAAGGTTGAGAAATTGTGTCCAATGAGAGAGGTTCCTGGAGGTGGATATGTTCATGTTCCTTGGAGTAGACAAGATATTTTGTCATTTACAAATGGCTTTCCAAGATTGAGAGAAAAACCAGTGGAATGGTATAAACAGGTGGAAAGATTTGTGAAAGTTTCAAAAGTTTTATTGAAAGATTTGGATGGTTTATTTGACTTTGTGGTACCTGCTGATTTATGGACAGAGTGTAAGATTACAATTGATTGGCCAAGTGAGGTGTATGCTAGAGACTCGAAAACAGGAGCGCCCTCAGAGGAGGTGATGAAGAAATATCACCAAGTGATTACATTCTTGAAAGGGAAAATTCCTCCTAAAGAAACAGATTGGGTAAAGATAGATAGGACAACTCAAGAACCAAATGAGTCTGTACATGCGTATTATGAAAGGTTACTGCAGGTGTTTAAGCAGTATAGTGGCTTTGAGAATATTGGTGATAAAGATATGGGACATTTTGTATATCGGTTTGTATATGGTTTGAAACCAGAGATTAGTCAGATGATTCAGCAGCACATGTTGTGTTGGCAGAGTAAGACAGTGGATGACATTTTAAAGTATGCAAAATATTGCGGAGACGACATTGAGGCGAGGCGTAGAAAGTTAAAGGAGAAAATGATGTGGGCACAAGTAAAATTGGCAGAGCAGCAGGAGAATAAAACAAATACTCAGACTGATAATCAAGTGAAAGAGCAGAGTCAGAATGATCAAGTGGCGAATGGTAGTAATTTTAGAGGATGAATGAACAGAGAAGAAGCGAAGAAGAAGTTTCCTTGTCATGCGTGCGGAAAGCTTGGACATTGGAAGAACGAGTGTAAGAGTATTCAGAATAATAATGGGCCAAATCAAAATTTAATTCCACAGATGCAGAATGAAGTACTTATGAATCAGCAGCAGCAGGTAGTTACTCCACAATATCAGGTGCCACCAGCTCCTATGCCAAACTTTGTGAAACACCAAAAGTTCGGTACGAACACCGGATTTCAAGGAGAAAGTGGTAAGAATAATAGAACAGTTACATAATATTTTTTGCAGAATGATGAGGAAAATTCGGACTTCGTGCAATGACGGTGCCTGAGGGGGGAGGAAGTGGAGTGCGTGCTTGGCGCATCCTTGCCGGTAGATCAGTCAGGTCCATTTGTTGATGGGAAAGTGGAAGCTAAAGACATCACTTTTCTATTGGATACTGGTGCTACCCGGTCTACTGTGAGAACAGCAGACATCCCAAACCTACCCCTCTCGGGAGAGTCCATCCAAGTTGTAGGAGTGTCAAATCAACAGATTAGAACCCCAATCACAAAACCGATTGAGGTGCATATCGGAAACTTTAAAGAAATGCATCGGTTTGTAGTTTGCAATTCCAGTCCCGTAAATCTGTTGGGAAGAGATCTACTGTGCAAGATGAATTGCACGATCTATTGTACACCAGATGGTGTCGCTTTCCAGACTCCTGATGAAGATGTTATTTACAAAATGATGCTAGTTAAGCAAGGAACAGAAGTAGATGAGATTTTTTCACTAATGACTGAAAATGAATTGCCGGAAGAGTTGAGAGCCACAGTCAATCCAGAAGTGTGGGATTTTACAGAAAAAGATATTGGGCTGATGTCGAATGTAGACCCAGTTAAAGTGATAGTGAAGGAAGGTGCAGTTTATCCAAACACACGGTAGTACAAGATGAGTCCAGAAGTGAAAGCAGGAATTATTCCAGAAATCGATCGAATGGTTAAACAAGGCATTTTAAAGGAAATAATGGGTAGTCCTTGTAATTCACCAATAATAGGACTGAAAAAGCCTAGTGGAAAATATAGGATCGTACAGGATTTGAGAAAGATTAACAAAATTGTAGTGCCTTGTTGCCCAATAGTGCCAAATCCAGCAGTGATCCTTTATCAGATACCTTGGAATGCAGGCTGGTTTACAGTAATTGATTTGTGCCAAGCATTATTTTCTATTCCTTTGCACCCAGACAGCCAGTATCTTTTCGCCTTTAAGTTTGAGGATAGTATCTTCGCATGGTGCCAAGTTCCTCAAGGGTACACAGAGAGTCCCTCAATTTTTAACCAAATCCTGAAAAAGTGTTTAGAGTCATTAGTTATGCCCGGAAAATCAGTTCTGGTTCAGTACATTGATGACCTACTGGTGGCATCAAAAACACGAGAAGATTGTGTCACTGACACAATTGCATTACTGAACCATTTGGCTGAAGGAGGACACAAGGTGTCTCCAGAAAAATTACAGTTCTGTCGACAAGAAGTTAAATATTTAGGGCATAAAATAGAAAGAGGAGTAAGAAAAGTGACACCGGAAAGAATAAAAATAATCAAAGAGATGCAACTACCTCAGACACAAAGAGAGATGAGAATGTTCCTGAGAGTGGTTGGGTACTGTAGGCAGTGGATTAACAGTTTTAAATGCTAGCAAAACCATTGATACAATTGACCCGAAAAAGAGCAAAAGATCCAATTGATTGAAATGATGAATGTTTGGAGGCCTTTGTGAAATTGCAGAATTGTTTGTGTGAAGCTCCTGCCTTGGGCATGCCTGATTATTCAAAATATTTGCGTTGTTTTGCTGTGAGAGAGAAAATTGTGCACTTTCAGTCTTAACACAGAGACATGGACTGAGCCGACGTCCAGTGGCGTATTTTTCTGCCACATTGGATCCAGTGGCTTCAGCCTTACCTGGCTGCTTAAAAGCAGTAGCTGCTACTTGTATGAGTCTGGAGCAAAGTGAGTCAATAGTGATGGGACATCCTGTAAAAGTCTACGTTCCACACTCAGTTGAAATTCTCCTGACAAGAACAAGAATGCAACATCTCACACCTAGTCGGCTGACTAAGTATGAAAGAGTGATTTTGGGAGCAGAAAATGTGACAGTGATAAGATGTACTGTCATGAACCCTGCCACATTATTGCCAGATCCATGCAATGAGGAAGTAAGACATGAAATTGATCATGATTGTTTGGATGTGACTGAATTGTGTACTAAGCCCCGTCCGGACATTAAAGAAACACCATTAAAAGAAGCTGATCATGAGTTATTTGTGGATGGGTCTTGTCTAAGAAATGAAGAAGGAGGATTAAGTGCTGCTTATGCTGTGTGTAAAATATCGGGGGTAATTGAAGCATCCTGTTTACCGGGAGTCAAATCTGCACAAGTAGCCGAATTGGTGGCCTTAACAAAGGCATGCAAAAATGGGAAAAATTGGAGAATAACCATATTTACGGACAGTCAATATGGTTTCGGGGTTGTGCATGATTGTGGCCAACTCTGGATGCAGAGGGGATTTCTGACTTCTTCAGGATCTCCTATTAGAAACAGTAAAAATGTGAAAGATCTGCTGGATGCATTACAATTGCCAAAAGAAGTAGCAGTTGTTAAATGCGCTGCACATCAGCCAGGAAATGACTATGTGGCAGCTGGCAATAGATATGCTGACCAAATTGCTCGATACTGTGCGAGAAATACAATGGCAATAAACAGAAAAATTGAAACGGGTGAAACCAGCTGCCAACTTATGTTTTTCTCAATTCCAGAAACATGGGATGAGATTAGACAGTTGCAGGAGGAAGTTGAGGAAAAAGAAAAAGAAATTTGGATAAAATCAGCTTGTACAAAAAGGTCGGAAGATGAAATATGGGTGTATTTAGATGGAAGACCAGCCATGCCAGATTGTTTGCTCTCTAAAATGGCAAGAGTATATCATGGAGCAACACACATAGGGAGAGATTCAATGATCAGATTATTCAGACAGAGTTGGTATAATCCGAAATTCAGGGTAGTCGCAGAGAGCCTTTGCCAAAGATGCTTAACCTGTCAGCAGCAAAATCCAAGTAGGAAGACAGTGGTTAGCTGGGGAAGGATTGGAAAGGCAGAAGGACCCTTCACCAGGTTGCAGTTAGATTTCATTGAGTTGCCTCCTTGTAATGGACTAAAGTATGTACTTGTCATAGTGTGCCTGTTCTCAAGATGGGTGGAGGCATACCCTACTAGAAGAAATGACAGTCTTACAGTTGCTAAACTATTGTTGAGGGAGTTGATTCTTCGTTTTGGTTTTCCAGTCACTTTGGAATCAGATAGAGGACCTCATTTTAATAATGAGATAATTCGATTAATCTGTGCTGCATTTAACATTGAACAAAAACTGCAATGTGCTTATCGTCCAGAGGCTTCTGGAATAGTTGAACAGTTAAATGGCACAATCAAGTCAAGACTAGGGATAGTGTGTGCATCCACAATGCTGAAATGGCCAGATGCATTGCCTCTTGTACTGATGGGTCTCAGAAGTATTCCTGACAGAAAGACAGGATGAGTCCACATGAGGTTCTCATGGGAAGGGCAATGAGACAAGCATTTATTCCTGGAAATAAATTAATGACTATAACTGATGATCTGGTATTGGACTATTGCACAGGATTGGCTGACATGGTGCGTTCTGTCTCTCACCAGGTTGGAGAAGACGCAGTTGAAAGACAGCCAGACCAAGCACATGATTTGAATCCTGGAGATTGGGTGCTAGTGAAGAAACACGCAAGGAAGTCGTGTCTAGCACCAAGGTGGGATAAACCGCGTCAAGTCATACTAGTCACTACCACGGCAGTGAAGTGTGCAGGTTTGCCCAACTGGATTCATGCTAGTCATACCAGAAGAGTTCCGAGTCCATCAGAACAACAAGAGCAACCACTGACTGAACAGGCTGAAACGTCAGAAGTTAAAAGCTGTGAAATTGAAGAATCTAGACTGATAGATTCTGAACGACAGCTATATGACGAACAGCCAAGTACAAGTCAGGAAGATTGGATACCGGTAATTGAAATACCTGATGACGCTGTCGAAACAAGAAGAATAACAAAACTGAAAAGGCAGGAAGGTAGACAGGAAAGGACAGGGGAAGAAGAACACACTCAGGTAAAAATAAATAAAGACATTCAGAAACCTGAGGAGGGAGAGGCAGAATTAGAAGAACAAGTTCAGGCAGAGGAAGAAGAACAATCTGAAATAAGACCTGAACAGGATCAGGTAGATTTAGAAGAACAAGTTCAGGCAGAAGAAGAAGAACAAATTATAATAAGACCTGAACAGGTGCAAGTAGAGGAAGGTCCAAACACAGAAAATAGAGAACAAGGACAGATTGTACCTAGATTAAGTGAAAAAAAAGAACCCTAGAAGGAGATAGGGGAGGTGAAAGTGCAGTTCAGGTCAAAAGAGTTTGAAAAGGAGACAATTGGCCAGAAGGAGTGAAGAAATTAAGGTATTATTTGAGAAAATCAGAAAAGAAACCTGAACAAGTAAACGAAGTTACGAGTCAAACGCAATCTAAACAAACCTTAGTAAAACTTATACGAAGAAGCCCAAGATTGAGAAATTTAAATAGAAAATACAAGGCCCCTGAGTGGACCTACGTTATACTCGAAGAATTTGAAAACTTAGATTTAAGTGAAGAAACAGAAAGGGTTCATGCTGCACAGATTGATGAAAGCAAATTGAGACCTCCTTAAAATTAAAATTAAACAGACAAAGAAAGAAAAAGAGAGAAGAAATTTTCTCAAATTGAAATGGCAGAAGTTGAAGTCACAGAAAGACCAAAACGAGGTTTAAAAAGAAAATGTTTTAGATTTTGTTTTTGTAGTATTTTATTGGTAGTATTAGTATGGTTATTCCTAACAGTAGGAGTACCTTTGTTAATGGAAACAGGTGACAAGAATAATACAATTACTAATGAAAAGGTAAATAGAATAAAGGGAATTAAAATAGAAATAGGGGTAGAAAATGAGGCAAATTATCATAATGAATCAGACTATAATACGTCTTCAAATGTGTTTATTAAATTGATATTTCAGTACGTTAATACAATGGAGATTAGTAATTGTTATGTTTGTATGAAGTTACCTTCATCAGTGTCAGAGGGGGTGACGTATCACCATATACCTTTAACATATGGAATATCATGTACTGTTTTATCAAGTTTATTTTATACAACAGGAAGACTTCAGTATTTTTATTCAAACCTGGATGTAGTATTTTCAGAATTACCTATAAGAAAGAACATGAATCCAGTAATTAGCAGTAAATATGCGCAGTTTATGGTTGAATTTTTCTTAACTATGAGTTCAATAGATCTAGTTCAAGCACATAAGGATAACTTAACATGTATATTACGAGAAAAAGAGTTTTTGAATCTAGTAGAAGAAAGGAGACAGGATTTAACAAAGAAAGCTGCTGAACAGAAGTCCTATGTACCTCCATGGGCTGAGAAAGAGGGAATTTATGCAAAAGGCAAAGCTCATGCTGTGATGTCCCTGGATTTTGTGAAAAGGGAAAATTCTGCCTCCATAGATTAAAGACAGATTACAATAATAACTACATTGGTTCCAGTGAGTGTGAACACAACTTCCTAATTTTAGGAGGGTGGGGACTAAAAGGGGGAACTGATCCTGTATTTCCAGGAGTTTATTATGTCTGCGGGAACAACGCCTATTTTAGGTTACCTGCAAGATGGTACGGGAGCTGTTATTTTGGAATAGTTTTCCCAAAAATATACCTTTTTAAAAATTCTTTTTTATTTTATTTAGCCATCGATGCAAAACAATATACAAAAAACGAGCACATCGGGAAATAACATTAACGAAATACAAAAAGAAAGAGAGGGAGAACAAGGGAACATGAATGAAAAAATGAAAAAAAAGAAAAATCACATTTTGTAATGCAAAGCTTAAAAACTTGAATATATCTTGCTCGATATAAACTCAAGCAGAGTACATATACAACACAATTCTAATCCCACTGAATACCAGACCATATCCGTTTACATTTTTACCAAGAGCGTGGACCTCTAGCTCGGGCAAGAGCCATTTCCATTTCATATATTTCCCGAACCAGTGTCCAAAATTCGTTGATACTGGGTCCTGTTTTTTGGATCCAAACACGAGCAATGCACAAACGAGCACATACAATTAAAATTGATACAAATAAACTTGAAAGATGACCTCGATCCTGTATTACCCCCAACACAATTTCCTTCTCTGTCAACTGAATACTGTGTCCAGCCAAAATTGAAAGAGCATGGTTAACTTTAAGCCAAAATACACTCAGCCCTCGACACTTAATAAACATATGTCGTAAATCAGCAGCATACAGTTGACACTTTGGACAATATGCCTTAAGTGAATATAATTGATTCACAACCCATTTAGATATTAGCTCGGGAGTATAGTACTGCATAAAAATTACCCTGTGTTGCTGTAGCTTCAGATTAACCGATACTACTGCTGTATCTATGGTCGCCATGGATTCCTGTATCTCATTACCAGTTATATCGGTTAGAAAAATCCGACTTAACTTTGCTGAAATTTGTGTACCATCATCGCTGGCGATAGCTAAAAGTTTCTTGTAAGCTCTACCAATTAACCCCCGGCCAGAAGTCTGAAAAAGTACAAAAAGTACCTCAGAGGGATTTGGTATCTGTACTAAACTCAAACCGCGTAGCAAACAGTTCCTGATTTGCAGATACTTAAAAAACGTAGTCTGTGGCAGACCATACTCTTCCTGCAAATCAGCAAATGACCGGAACCCTTGTCCATCATACAACTGGCCGAGTTGTACTATGCCCTTACTTTGCCACCTACTTCTGACAGGGTCGCGAAATACCTCGGGTAATGCAGGATTCCACCATAACCTAGTATACACATGTAGATATGAAAACAAATATGTCTTAGAGATATCTTGCCATATCTTAACAATATCTCTCACAATCTTAAATCTGACTCTCTTGTAATAATTAGGATCAATGGTTTTGTATAACAGAAACCCAGCATCAGGGCCACATGCCATTTGATAAGAAAGCCAGATACTGCCACTATCTGGTCCCTTAAGCAAACTTTGCATTCGACCAAAAAACGCGGCCCAAAAATATAATTTAAAATCTGGGAGCTTGAACCCGCCTTGAGTATAAGGTAATTTAATAAAACGTAAGGCTCTCCTAGCACGTCGATAACTCCAGATAAAGCTACCAATAGCACCCTCCAAACGTTTGAAGAATGCCAGTGGAACCCTATATGGAATAGTACGAAATAAATACAAGAACTTCGGCAAAATATTCATTTTAACAATATTACATCTCCCCACAATGCTAATGGGAAGCCGATGCCAACTACGCATATTTGAAACAGCCCTCTTTAGCAGTGGTTCATAATTGAGCGAGATCAACTCGTCTACTTGGCTACAAATGCAATCCCCTAAATATGTTGCTGTTCGTGTAATCCCCAAAGCAGCCGGAGCCGCATTTGATTGGTTGTTCAATATTGTTTGTGTTTTATTTAAATTTAATTTATAGTCTGAAAATGACCCGAAACATTGGGCTTCTGATGTAATCTCAGCTATAGAGTCTTCAGGTCTACAGGAAAAGACTGCTATATCGTCTGCATATGCAGTTAATTTGAGCTCTATACCATTAAGAAATACTGGTGGGATCCTTACGTTACGTAACAAATGCTGTACAAAAGGCTCAATATAAAGAGCAAACAATAACGGGGATAAGGGACACCCCTGTCGCGTGCCCCTTTGAACTAAAAAAGAGGATGAAGAAAGACCATTAACCATAACCGAAGCTGTCGGATTGGTATACAGTTTCTGGGTTGCCGAGATAAACCTCCGACCGAGGCCAAGCGTTGTCATTGTTAGCCATAGTGATCCCCAGACCACCCGATCGAAGGCCTTCTCGGCATCTAACATCAACATCCCAACACGCTGTTCTAACCGGCCAGAAACATCAAAAATAGCGATAGCTGTATTGATGTGAGCTGCCATGTCTCTGCCTGGAACAAAGCCATGCTGATGCTCACTAAAACGTGGATAACCGGGGCAAGACGAGACACAAGAATTTTTGAAAAGATTTTGGCGTCTGCGTTTATCAATGATATCGGCCGATATGAGCTCAGCTCCTCTGCCGGTTTCCCCTTTTTTAAAAACACTATGATATTAGTAATGTTCCAGGAGGGCGGAACACCCCCCCCCCCTGCCTGATCTCGTTACATAATGATAGAAAAACCGGTAACAACCTATTTTTAAAAATCTTATAGAATTCCAGTGGAATTGTATCACCTCTTACAGTTTTACCAGTAGGCAAAGTATTGATTGCTCCCTCAATTTCACCTTGCTCAACATCCCTCTGTAAAGGCTCAGAGAGAGAGCAATTCAAAATAGGCATACAACTCTCTTCAATATAGCCTGAAGCAATTTGATGGTTAAAGCAGGTTGAGTTGTCATACAAAACGGCATAGTATAACTTAGATTGTTCAATTATATCCTCAGATCTAGTATAAAGTAGTCCATCTGCCCCTTTAATACATTTAATGCTGGATCTAACCCTCGTATCGGCGATTTGAATAGCTAGCAGACGCCCAACCCTTTCCCCATACTCATACTGTTTAGTTTTGAACTTGTGATAACTATTCACTACTTTATCCCTTAAACATCTTTTAAGTTTAGCTCTGGCGTCTATAACCTGTTGATAAATCAGCTGTACACCGGGGTCTTTCGAAACAATAACTCTAGCGTGCTTTTGCTCTAAATCTAGATACGTCTTGTGTCTTTGTTCCAGCAAAGATAACCCCTGTCTATTCTTTTTTTATAATATACTGAAACGTAGCCCCTCTGACAAACGCCTTCATGCAATCCCAAACCATTGCCGTTGACGTTGTTCCCACATTATTTTCAATAAATTCCCCTAATGTTCTTTGCATGAATTCCACATATTCTGGACTATTAAGAAAATATCTAGGGAAGGAAAACTCCCTCCTGGACTCCTTAACCCCCGGTTGAAGCCGCCAGGTCAGCATCACTGGGTTGTGATCCGAGGTGATCTTGGGACATACCTCAATTTGTGCCCTCTCTAAAATCCTATTACTAATGAAAATCATATCTATTCTAGAGTATGTTTTGTGGGGGTACGAATAAAACGTATAGCCTGGCACCGTAGGATTTAATCTTCGCCAGATGTCCTCTAATTGATGTAAGTGAAGAAGTTCGGATATAGCAGCCCTAATCTTACCCATCCTGGGTCGAGTTAAAGTATTGGTGGTATCTATTTTTCTATCCATGATACAATTAAAATCTCCCATAAGGATCAAATCGCCATCCCATTCCAATAACTCAGAACACAAATAAGAAAACATATCAGGGCAGTCGATATTGGGGCCATACACTGAACAAACTGTAACTTTACGCCCATATATCAATACCTGAACTATTGCCCATCTCCCCTTAGAATCGGCCAATGTACGAAATACGGTAGCCGGGCAATTTTTAGATTTCAGAATAGCCACCCCCGAATAGAGATTGATTCCGACGTGCTAACAAGCACATCGTATCCAAGCTGTTTCAAGTATGCTCTATCTTTATGGGCCAAATGTGTTTCGGAGAGTCCTAATATATGGGGTTTAAATACCCGAAGTTCCTCCTTTACAAGACGGCGTTTCCCAGCATTATTTAGGCCTGATACGTTCCAACAGATAAATTTTAAGTTCAACATTTAGCCATATTGAAAAGACCACTGCACTTGTTCCCCCTAGTTGCAATTCTTTCCCCCCCCTGTGCTCGATCAATGCTTCCTTAATCAAACTGTGGCTAATTAAACCCCTCCCCACCTGTCATACTGTGAGCTAAATTCAAAATAACCAGCACCAAACCCTACCCCCACCCAACCAACCCACCCCCGTGTCTGTGGAAAGGAATCGCCCCCCTTTCTGCTGTCTCACCCTGGCAGCATTTTAGGAAGACGTTCCCTCTGCCTACCCCCACAAGCCCCGAGCCACCGCCTACCCCCACCGCTACTACCTTAGTACGTATAATATAGCCATCTTCAACCATCATTGACAAAAACCCTATAAGAATGATACAGCATATTCTACAAACATTCACAAATTATTCTTCCCTTTTAAGCTGAGATAAGGAGAAGCCTATCCCCCAGACATACAAAAGAAAGAAAAAAGGACATATACCATCAAGAATTTGGTCCCTTCTTGGCAACAGACTGCCACTCTGACAGAGTTTTTTGAGCATCATATTCATTAAAGAAAATATGTGTTTGGCCGTCCTTCATAACTTTTAGGCGGGCCGGTTCTTGTAGGAATACTTGTGGACAGATGTTCTTAAAAGAATCCATCAGTTGGCACAACTTCCATCACTTGTCCATTGTTTGTTTGCACAAATCAGAACGCACAAATATGGACATTGAGTCAACTTTAACAGGTGCTGCTGGGCGGGCCTTCAAATATATCGCCTGCCGAAACAGAAAGTTGCCAAGAAACACTAAAATTGGCCGTGCAAAATTGGACCGGCGTTGATTAGCCTGTGTTAAGACCAGAGGCAACCTATGCGCACGTTGGACCTGTGAATCCATATCCCAGTCCCCTAGGTCAGGAAAGGCTTTTTGAAAAAGATTAACAATAAATGCACGAGGATCATTGCCTTCCTTCCCTTCAGGAATACCAAAGACCCTTAGATTCTGACGGCGCTGCCTGTTCTCAAGGTCTTCCAGCTTTGCTTGCATAAGCTCAATTTGAGAATTTTGCGATTTCACAAGATTCACTGAGTATGTGTTAGCCTCCTCTACTGCTGCAACCCACTCCTGCAGATCCGTGACCTCCGAGGAGAGCTGAGTAACCTTAGATGTAACCTCCAGTAAAGCTTGCTTTATCTCTTTACTATCTGCTTTGGCCTCTTGATAGTACTCTTGTGCCTCTGTTCTCTGAATCAGTAATACCTGCATTAATTATTCTAGACAGTGATGGCTCCTCACAGCCTGTCGAATGATGCTCTTCAGAGGAAACTTCGCTCACCGATAATGTAGAACACGGGGCCAACAGTGAAGGCAGCGGAGAGCTTGTGGGCACATTTTCAGTCATTTGCCCTGCTATTACTATTGCAGTATCAGTTTCAGTTTCAGTTGACCCTATTGAAGGGCCTACAGGTCCGTTATTCAGGGCCCCAGACGCTCCCCCTTGATCGTTAGCGCCATCTCCAGTGGTTACTGCAGCCTCATGGGGTTCTACTTGCTCCCTGCTAAAAAGGGTTCCCGCCCGAGTTCCTGCTGCCGGTGCCACTGCTGTCAGACTGCCCGAATTAGATAGTCTTAGGACAATAGCCTTGACTTCACCCTTTGTAGAAACCCATTTGCGTAAAGGACTTGCTGTTGGGCCAACCTTTGAAGTGTTTGTCACTACCTCCTTAAGCCGACCCTTAGCTCCCTTGCCCACCTTCGCAGCTTTAGGACCTTTTGCTTTACCTCCTTTCATCCCTCCGGAAATGGTAGCCTTGGAGTTACATAGAGTCTCTGTGTCATTAGTATGACTTCTCAACATATAACTCAGTGCATCCTGCTGCTTCACAGATCTCGTCGAGGAACTAGGCTGGCCGTTTTCACTATCTTGAGTAGGGCTTGGAAACACTGCATCAGTAACCAGATCATCTATAACCAATTCGTCGTTTATCATTTCTGCAAGCCCTACATCCACGGAGCTGCGTGATGAACATTCAGGCTGATCTGTTGCATCATTGCTAGCTCTATTCCCCTTTTCTTTCCCTTCTGCTTCATTATGCATTTCATCAGAGATCTGACTTGTTTGGTCATTTGTTTCTGAAATATCTTCTACTATCGGCCTGTCCGCGACAGGGATAACCGCAGATTTTCTTGAAGGATTCAGTATCAGACTACTCGGGTCCTCAGTGGTGACTGATGTTGCCGCTAAAGTAGAAGTGGGAGCTACACAAACTCTGGAAGCGCTGTGCCTCTCCTTGTTCAATGATGCAGCACCTTTCACTCCTCCTTTTTCCATAATGTTATCGCCCACTGTTCCTGTAGCTGACCTATCTATTCCTTGGCAGGTTGACGATAAAGTACGTCTTTTTGTCAGAGCATCTCCACCCCCAAAACCCTCCTGAACAGCAGTATTTAGCAACTCAGCCATATCAAAACCCGAACTGGATGTTTCTGTGCTGCAGGACATAACCGCAGATAACCGGAGCATCCCTGAGCCCCACACTTTTCAACGCATATGTGTCATCTCTAGCGAAAATCAGTAAAAAATGGGGTTTCAGCATTTGCTCCTATGCGGATGATACCCAGTTGATGGTAGCGCTTGAGGAAAGGCATGATGACACCAAAGCAAGACTGAAAAACTGCCTCGCGGAGATGGCACAATGGATGTCGGAACATTGCCTGAAATTAAACGCAGGGAAATCGGAAATCCTGCTCTTTGGTGGAGCTAACCTGATTTGGGATGCCACTTGGTGGCCACAAACCCTGTGCTAAAAACTTAGGCATACTCATTGACAATGCCCTTTCCATGAAGTACCATGTGCGGGCCCTGTGTGGAAGGGGCTTTGATACTCTGAAAATGCTAAGGAAACTCTTTCCCTGGATCCCATTGGAGTGTAAACAAACAGTTACACAGGCCCTGCTCATTAGCAAGCTAGATTATGGCAATGCCTTGTTCGTAGGCATGGCAGATTACCTCTTTACACGCCTACAAGTACTACAAAACGCTGCAGCGAAATTGGTATGCAATAAAAGCAGACTGAGCTCAGCATCCATGTGCATGAAACAACTCCACTGGCTACCCATGCGACAGAGGGCAGTGTTCAAGCTACTTAGCATTGCACATAAGGCACTACACAGCAGTGGACCTAGAATTTTACAGAACAAAATCGAATTCTATGCTCCTTACGGTCACTTTACCAAGCGCAAGCCAGGATAAAGCGCATAAGGAAAGTGAGGGCAGGTGGACGCTCGTTCTCATATATGGCAGCAAAAAAGTGGAACGAACTACCTCAAGACCTATGTCTTACAGCAGATTACCTGGTTTTTAGGAAAAAGCTCAAAACCCATTTGTTTCCTAGACCCTAATATCTGTCAGATCCACCACTCCCGCCGGTAACTGTACAACGAATTCTTGCTACCTAGTGCCGTGATATCCTTAGGGATAATTGTTAGCGCTCTATAAATAAATAAATAAATAAATAAATAAAGAGGACTGGAGCAGTTCAGTGCCTTTCACTGAGTGCAGCAGTTTCAATATGGGTTTTCCCAGCCGTGAGCCAGCACTTCTCTCTAAGCCGGGGGTGGGGGTAGCGTCATTTCCCAACAGCTCACCTGTGTTATCATCCACAGTGTTGATGTTGCCATCGCCGTTCCTTCCTTCATCCTGCCCCCCCGCAGCTACACCAGCCTCCGCTAATGTCTCCACACGACCTCGTCCCCTTGTAGTACGCAGTGGGGCCATTATCGCGTTTTGCGGCTCTTCCAAGTTCGAAGCCGACCCCCACCAACCTCCTCGGACCTTCTTTGTGCTGGCCGGTTCAAATGGCGCCTGCCGTGCTTGCCGTATCTGCCAGTGAGCTGCTCGTGCAATGCTCACCGCTTTATGGATCTCCGTGATCCGACATATCGGCTGAAAGTTTCCCAAGGTATGTTTCAGTTGCGCCCAGGTGCTGTGACAGCAATTTGGTTAAGCCGGCGGGCGGGTAGGCGATAGTTCACCCGGAGCTCACGGGGTCAGAGCAGAGGTGAGATGCCTTCGGCAGAGTCAATCCGCCATCTTCCCTTCCAGTCAATCCGCCCCAAAAATATACCATGTGGACAGAATCAATGGAAAATCTAATGAACTAACACGAAGAAGAGCTAGTTTTTCTGAAATAGTAGGAGATATATTTAGTGCATTGATACCCTCAGTTAGAGTCATTCTAAATTCGCAGAAAATTTGTAAATTATCAACCATAGTTGATCGTCTTTCTATAGACACTGCAGGAGGATTCTTAATGATTAACACAGAAATGGTTGCAATCAGGTCTATGGTTTTACAAAACCGGCTTGCTCTTGATATTTTATTAGCAAAAGAGGGTGGAGTCTGTGGTATGTTGAAAATTCAACATTGCTGCACTTATATTCCGGACAAGAGCAAAGAAATTAAAGGGTACATTGGAAATATTACAAGAATGCATAATGACTTGACCCAACTGGAGGTTGACAGTGTGTGGGGAAAATTAACAAAGAGTATAACATCATTAGGGAAATGGTTTACTGATTTTGGGAAAAGTTTTCTAGGTCAAATAATATTACCATTAGTTGTGATAATGACAATAGTAATGATATTAATGATTACATATAAATGTTGTAAAAACAGAGGGAAAGGAAGAATACATTTAGAAAAAGAGGGGAAAGAAACGAAAAAGAGAATATGAGGAGATACAACTAGAAGAAATGAAAGGAAGAATATATAAAAAGATGAAATATTTAGAAGGAAGAGAAGTAACAAATGCAAAAATAAGAAAAGAAATAGAAAATTGAGATGTGCTAAAGTTGGCATCTGGGATGGGATGGGTAATTTTGTGATGGCTTAAAAATGCCATCAGAGAGGGGATTGATGGAGCAAGGACTCAAAGAAAAGAGACTTGCTCGGAAGCAATCCTCTCGTTTAACTCACTAACATGTTATTAATTACGTATTGTGCAAAATTAACGCGCACCACATAAACACATGAATTAGTGAAGCTTGCATATGTGTTTGCTAACAATAACAACTTGAACAAATTACTAAAACCGCTCTAACAGGGAAATCTTTACTGCGCATGCGTCAACTGCATCTACGTAACATGACGTACTAATGCTTGGAGGGAAACGCTAGCGCGTGAGCAGAAGGCACTAAAATGGAGTCTTAAAGACTCGCGTGCATGGCACCTGCTTAGCTGAAGCGAAATCGAGCTATTTATCTAATGCTAACGCGGGGAAAGTATTAATAAGTAGAGGGGGTTAAAATAGAGATGGGTGGTATACAGTGAGACCATTTATTTGTGAAAGTAACGTTTGTCTTTTTGACTTTATTATTAGTGCGCATTTGGGCCTTTCATGAATGACCAAAGTAAGCTGAATCACGTGATTTGTGTGCAGGCCCACAAGAAAGTTAATCCGGAAGGATGACTGAGGTTTTGTCAGCCGTCCAAGGATGAGAATGATGTGCCCTGAGAACAGAGGGTGAAGAGTTCAGCCAAGAAGACTCATATTCATGATTTTGAAATAATTGTTGCTAATAAAGTTGGATATGTATGGGAACGAAAGAAATGAATAAAGTTTAAGGGGATGGGTTTTGCAAACAATGGAATGATAGAATAAAAGTAGTATGTAAGCATGGTGTGATGATCATCCCCCTAGCCTGACCAATTAGATTTCGTATTTTTACGATATTGAAACTTTAGTGGGTGGTACATGATGAACGAAAGGTATAATTGAGGTAGCTTTAGTTAGTTAAAGAGAGACGACGATGCTGGAAGAGCAGAGCTCCGGATGCTGTCTGGGAGTTCGTTTTGCTGAGATGCTGATGCAGGGAGGGATGCTGTGAGATGCTGATGAAGAAACCGAATGCAGAACCTTCTATCCTAATTAATTGAGTTAGATAAGAAGATCGCGGAAGAAACTCGAGGAGGAAGAGAGTGTCAGAGAGGGGTGCGACGCAGCCGTCGGTATTTAGAGAGGTCAACTATCCTGTCCTGAAGTCTTTGTCTCCTGATCTATCTCGGAGGACCCTTACCAGCCCTTTGGCCAGGGGGTTGGTCTTCACACCATCCTTGGTAATTATTATTTCTTGTCCGTTTGTAGATGCTCTTTTCTCTCTATCCTCTCTTTTCTGAGCATAGTTATTGCATGAGTCTGAAGTATTTTTACTTAATGACTATTTTGATTGAATTTACACTCTTATGAATGAGGGTATTTGTGCTGAAATTTTGAGATGGTTCACATTCATTTAATTTAGATAAGATTTTAAAATTTCCCAAGTCTGTGGTTATTTTCTTTAATTAAAGAACAGTTAAGAGTTATGTTCATTATCACCATCAACTAGTTCAACTAATGGTCCATCGACCAGAGGAAAGAACTTTTGATCAGTGAAAGGTTAGTTAGGAATAAGTAATAACTAATCCTGAAAAATGAAAATTATAAACTAAAACTCCAGCGGTCTACTCGATACGGAGTGTGTTGTGTTTTATGGGCCCAGGTGAGTATATGGTAGCGGAGTATCTGTTGTTAGTATACCGCTGGATCACTATCAGCCGTTTAAAGGGAGCATTCATCCTTATCAGTACAATGAAATATGGGCAGTTCATTGGGGGCGACGGGGGAGGTGGGATCCTGGAAAGCACCGCCGCGGTGTCACCATGATTGACGTCACACAGCCACTTCTCTACCCGAAGACTTTGCCGCTATTCACGATTGTTGCAGCAGACCTCTCACAAAACTTGCGGCCACCCTCCTCTCCGTGTCAGCTCCACGTCACGCTCCAGACAAACGTTAAGAAAGATGGCGGAGCGGCGAAGACAGAAGAAACGGAGCCAGGTAAACAGAGGCCGCTCCTTTCCTCATGCATGTTCACTGATGGAGGGAGCCTAGTACCTCCACTTCGGTTTGTTTAAACCCCCTCCTAACTCTTGTGCCCCCACCTTAATCCTGCCTGCAGTCACAGCTGCACCCCTCGGATCGGCGGTGGAGATAGCTGCTCTCCCTCATGACGCCGTTATCCTCGATCTCTGCCTCCAATGTGCACTTTGTAATGTTGTCTCTTAAGAACAGTGTGTCCGGTTCATGTCTCTGCCATATATCACCGGCATATCTGCCACATCACCAGAGTTTGAAATGCAGACAGATACCAACACGAGTCCAAACGTTGCCCTGTGTTTGTGACACATACAGTGGCTCCTCAAAACGGTTTGGGGTCAATTGCTAAATGACACACTTAAATGGGGGCGTGATGGCAAAACTTTAAATAAAAACAACGTATCGGTTCTGCTCATTGTGTATATCGGGCAGGAATGGCCATTCTGAGTAATACCTGCGCTATTTTACTGTGTTTAAAATCCCGCTGAAAAGTCACTGTCCCTTTATAGGCGCAGTAGCACGGCTGAATTGTCACTGTACTGTCCCTTTACGTGGCCAGAAGCTCAGCTGAAAAGTCCCGCTACTGTTAGATGCTATCTCTGGCGCGAAGTGCAGAGATATCCTATAATATGACTGTTACCTCTCAGATAACCCTACAATCAAGTGCAAGTACCTTCATTACAGTATCCATGACCAGCAGTCAACCGGTGTCTCCTTAAATGTGCAGTCGCTGTCTAATAAACGCCATAGTGTATGTTAGCAAATTTGAGACCCATTGAATGGTGTCAGCTGCTTCTGGCTGTGTTTTTAACCCAGTTAAGGATGCAATTAGTTTCTGTCACGGAATCCAACTAGTCAATGGCATTTTTCATTTTGTGTAGTTTCGGTGATTGTTCTTGCATCTAACTCCAGGAGGTTGTATTGCACGAAATTATAGGGTGCGAGTGTGGTAGATATTGTTACAATTCAATCGTTAGTCTATTTGAAATCTTCCTTCGCATTTCATGCGACTCACTATATTATATTTACTTCTTTGTCCATGGTGACATTTGAAGATATTTTCGTATTGTTTATCATTCTCTTTATCAAAGGATGCCATTTGTTTGCTATGTATATTTACTGTACCATACAATATTCTCTTTATGTATGAGGGTCTCTTGTACCATGCTGTGTGCTGTTTGTGTGTGAGGTTCTACTGTATCACCCTGTCCTGTAACATTCTGTGCGCTGTTTCTGATTGTGGATGTTCTGTACCATGCTGTTTGTCTGTGATGGTCTCTTATATCATGCTGTATGCTGTTTGTGTGTGAGGGTTTGCTGCCATCTTTTTTCTGTGTTTGAATTTCTTGTACTACACTGGATGCTGTTTGCGTGTGGGGTTGTCCTGTACCATACTGTATGCTATTTGTGTATGTGGTTGTCCTGTACCATACGGTATGGTGTTTGTGTGAGGCTGTCCTGTAATGTGCTGTATGCTATTTGTCTGTGAGGGTCTCCTATATCATGCGGTATGCTGTTTGTGAGTGAGGATCTACTGTACCATACACTATTCTCTTTGTGTATGAGTGCGTCTTATAGCATGTTGTGTACTGTTTGTGTGTGAGGGTCTGCTCTATCACACTAGAAAAAAGAAGTAAGACAAACCAATTTCTAAAGCCCAAATCGTGCCCCTTAAAACGAGATGCCAGGTATTATATTTGATTGGGGGGGCAGGCACCTTTTACGGAATCCCAAAGGAAGACAATGAATGAGTTTAAAGTAACTCATTATAGAATGCGCTGCTGTGATTTAAAAATATTAGGACAAAGGAACCTGCCAGCTAAAATGAAGTGAAACTGTTGAAGTTCCACAATAAAATCTTTCTCCTCACCTAGGCAAACATTGCATTTCGTGTGGATTCCCGTTTTGTACACCCACCGGTGCATCTGCACGAAGGTTGAGGCGCGTCTAGATTTATCCGGAAATGTGTATCTTTATTGGGTTTGCTGCAGAACTGCTTATTTAAAGTTTCCCTCTGCATCTCGCCTTGTTTTTTTTACTATGGTGATAGTTGGTAGTGTGAGCCTTTGAATAAGTGATGTGGCCGGCATTTAATGGGCCCCGGTTCACACAATGTGCTCAAGTGGCGAAGCTGGGATTACAAGACACGTCTCGTAGTTTGGGTTTGTCAGCAATCCAGGTGAGAATTGAAATCTTCAAGAACACTAAAACTGGCACTTTGAATGATAAAAGGTGCCAGCAAGGAGCACATGAAGTGGATAAAACCTGATCTGAGGCCTGGGGGAGGCAGCTCTGCCTGAAATGGCATTTATTTCACATTTATAGCACAACTCTACCCAGCTAAGGTGTCAGTGCTCTTACACAACAGCAGAATTTGGGCAGGTTTGGGCAGTCGGCAGTGGGGAGAGCAAGGTACAACTAATGAGAGCAAGGGAGGGGGAGGCATTTTTCAATTCTCGCCTAAGGTGGCAAAACACCTAGAAATGGCCCTGATTCGGATCAAAGCATTTTCCACAGAATAAAAACACCTCTAATACAGAGTTTGCTGATCAGCAGCATCTTTACACAGGGCACACCAGGGGCGCAACGCAAAATTATTTTTATGGGGGGGGGGGCCTTCTGCAGAATGTAACGAGGGGCCCGAGTCCATCTGTCACAGGTATTCACTGGCCTTGGGGTAAATGGGGGCCCCTGGAGGGTTGCCCCACCCCCCTGCGCTGCAGGAGGCTGCGTTACTCCCCGGCCGCAGCACACACTCCCTGGTGCCGAAGTGACCTACAAGAACTCAAAACTCCGACACAATAAACGTGCTCACCGGGTGCCTGAGTCACAAAATTTTAAAAGAATGAATAGTAAGGGGAGGAGAGATGTGAGAGGTACAGAGGGACAGGAAAAGGATATAGGAAAGGAAGAGGGTGTGAGGACCCACAGGCCCTGGAAACAGGCTGTACTGGAGAAACTATCATTCAAAACTTTTGAACGGTCGAGTTCTGGGGGCTTCTTGAACTGCTGGGGCCCAGAAGAGCGAGGACAGCAGGGCGTGCTTACTGTTGGGGCGTGGGGAGAACTCATGTTTTTTGCCGCCCTCCCCCTTTTGCCGCCCTAGGCAGCCGCCTAGTGTTGCCTAATGGTAGAAACGGCCCTGCCAGCTGCACGCGACACCTGTAGGACTCTAAGCTGCAACACAGGCTTCTTTATCAAACAAACATCGTCATAAATGACACGAAACAACGTCCGCGTTTTCCTTTGACAGTGTTACTCCATTATACTATTGAAAACTTATATAAGCATTGGGAGAGGAGATGGCTTAATGGTTAGAGCGGTCGACCTCAAGCTGGGGGACCGGTTCGAGTCTCGGCAGGGCGCTCTACATCCTGTGATTCTGCGCAAATCACTTAATCTCCCCGTGCCTAACAAGAAAAAGAAAATAAATAGTAAATGTGCCCGTCTATAACGCGACTGGTGCTCATATAAAGTGCTCTGATACCTCTAGGTCGCGCTATAAGAAATTCCGAGGGGAAGACAAAATGGAATTTTCTTTACCCTCAAAGTGTTGTTCCTTAATTGAAACTAGATCACTTGTGTTTGTCCCTCCTTCCATCCTGTTGTTAAAAATGCCTTTAATGCCCTGGCCCCTCCACTCCGGGTACTCCAGAGACGCCGTACCTCCCTTCCCCTTCCCTCCCCCTGGTTTTCTTCTTTGTGGGGTGTTGTTCTCCCCTTTATGTGTTGGAAGTTTGGAATATACTACTTTATTCTCTACAGGTTGGAAGTTAAGAATTCTCAGAGCTAAACTCAAGCCCTGTGGGATTGATATACTTAACTCAACTGTGATCTCTCAGTCTTTCCAATAGTGCCAGCCCCACGGGTATCTCTAAGCTGAAGTGCACTTGCAGTGACGCCACTACAGCAGGGGCAATACTTTATTATATGCACTGATGCGACTGCACCACATACTTCTCCCCCTGTTTTCAGGCTTTTCCCACCTCTAGATCTGGGTTACAGTGTATTGTTTAAGTTTGACAGAATCGCAATGCCATATATTGCCACCTGTGATGGACATTGGCCCTAACTTCTTTGCTGTATGTCTCCTATTCGTTTGGACTTTGTTTTTTTGTTTTTACTGTGTGTTCTCTTTATATTCAATAAACAGATTTCAAATAAAAATGCCTTTAAAAACATTTAGCAGTAGCTTCGCCAGAGCTTCTATGCTTGTCGGCTGTTTTGTACCCTTCATTGTGATATGTACAGTGTGTTTTAGTATTGAGTACTGTGTGTTGGTAAAACGTATATTGTAGACAGTTTGTTTATAAACAAGGTGCAATATTACAAGCATAAGCTTTGGAACTAATTTACCCTGTCCACTCGTTTTGTACCAGAGGTTGTACCTGTAGGTGGCTGTTTGAGGTAAAACGTACAGTGTTTCTGTTCATTCGTCATTTAACGTGGTGTGTGAGAGACAGAGAGATATACGAGAAGTCTTTGCTAGGCCTCATATTAGGTAGATAGCACAACCAACCCGAACTTAAATGTGCCACCACGGCAGAACAAGCGCTTAACAGTAGTCTCTATGGAGAAACATATAAACTCTTCATTATATTTTATGGAGGTTAGTTTTCGATATCAATGTTCATGGTATTACAAGCATGTGTTTTGGTCATGATACCATTTCTAACAGAATGACAATACAGAGCAACAAGAGGCTAGAAGAGCAGTAACAGGCTGAGCAACGCATCAACTGATATATGCGATTTTCTTTTATCAAAAATACATGGCTGCATTTCCAACCACTGCACTCCAGCACTGACTGATTGACTGCCTATCCCAGACCTAATTTCTCAGTTTCTCTCTCCCCTCCTTATTCCCACATTACTCCCTTCCTTATTGGTATCCTTAATCCCCTGTACTACTTTTCTTCCTTCCTTACCTTCCTTCGCTCCTAACCCTCCCTCCTTTTCCCACTCTTCATTACTTAAACAATCTCTTTCCCCTTCCTTGATTCCTCCTTCCCTTAAACCTTTCCTTCCTATTTACTTCCACTGTCGCTTCTGCCTATCTTCCTCTCAGCCTCCCTTCTTAATCCCTCTCTTCACTCCTTAATCCTATACCCAGCCTTATTTCCTCAACTCTTATTTCAACTTCACTTATTCCAGTCACTCATATCTTGCAATTTTGCCTTTGACTAAGTCCTTTCTTTTTGCTTTCTCTCCCTCACTCCGTCCTTCCCTCCCTCCCTCTCTCACATCCTCTCATCTTTCCTCCCTTCCTTCTCTTAATTCCTTCCCTCTTTCTTCCCTTCCTTCCCTTATCTCTCTATCACATTGCTCTTTCACTTGACGTCACACAGTTCCACGCCACACAATTCAACTCCACACATTTCCATTCCACACTACATAATTCACCAACAAACCGCATAATTCAACTCAGCGACACAATTGCATAACACCACATACATCCAATTCAAACCACATAATTCCACATCATGCTACAAAATTCAACTGAACACCACATGATTAAATTCCACTACATACCATTCTACACCCCAAAATATCATTCGACATAATTACATGCCATGACACCCACTCCCACTCTCACTCCACATAATTCCAATACGCTCAATACCAGATAATTACTATCCACATATTTCAACTGTATACCATGCCACATAATTCAACTACACAAATCCACTCCACACCACACAATTCCACAACTAACAATTCCAATCCAAGTCACTTAATTTCACTACACATCACATACATACACTCTACAACACATGGGTAAAAGACATTATCATTTACAACGCCAATAGCTCTGACTCAAGCAAATGCGACAGCTATTGCATTCCTTTTTGGATCACAAAAGTAAAAAAAGGCGCCTTTGTCATTTTACGTGGTAATGCATGCATGTGCCTACAAAATAATGTGGCCAGTCTTGTTTATTATAACTTTTTAACATGCTGCACAGCAGTCACACTGCTCTACAACGTAGCTTAAAGACATTGGCCAAGTCAAAACCTTTGGCTAACCAGTTATAAGGTACCAAAGGCGAGACCTATTGGCTATGCCAATGCTTGTTATTTCTTCTAATTGTATATTAATATTCCCTGAACATTCACATTTAGATGCTAGCTGGTCAAATCAAAAAGCCATAAAGGACTAATACAGAGGTACTATTTTATAGATTCCAAAACCACTCTGTGATGAGGCCCCATTTTCATAATTAGTTTTGAAAGATTGGTTCAAATTCATGTGTTTTTTCTCTGAGTACATGGGATTTACTTCTCATTTTGTTGTAACTAACACTTGAATTTCAAGGACTGTGACCCACTTATTTACTCACAAAAACAATGGTGTAAATTGGATCTACAGTGCTTTAAAGGATAGTGTTTTAAAGTTTAATTCACTCCCTGGCCCTATATGTGATCATGGAGCCCAGCTTCTGGAGAAAACTCAATTAGAAAATGCAGAAGTGATCGCAATAGGCATCTTGCATCAGGTTCATTATGGTAGGCAAGGGAGCCAGCCCAAATCATTGATCCTCTGACAGCATGACATTGTAAGTGCTAACCACTGTTGGGTGGGCTCCTGATCTGTAGGATGTTCTGGATTTCTGTTTCTCCTCTTTCGTATCAGAAACTCTTTGATACAGACAGCATACAGATAGAGAACTCCCTGCAAAAAAGCAAAGATTATGTTATGATACCTTGGGAAGTGGGTTAATAGAAACTGGCTATAACAATCCAAGGACCTGATTCACAAAGGGCCTCTGCACTCATGGCGGAAGCCCCGCAGTCGTGGGGGGAGTCTCCGCATGCAGGGTAGAATCTCTGCAATGAGAACTCTCATTGCAGAGATTCTGCCCAAGTGCATAGACTCCCCTCCAACTGCAGGGCCTCCACCATGTGTGCAGAGGCCCTTTGTGAATCAGGCCCCAAGTTTCTCATGGGTTAGGTTTTGGCATGTAGCTAAAAACTTGGTGACCAAAGTCTTAGGGATTAGTTACCATGTGGTTTGAAATAAATGGATTAAGGGATCCCCTTATTACAACGGCAAACTGCAGCTATTGAGTGTATTTTCCTAGACCCAAGACTTGCCATCACAGCTGGACTATCCAGTTTCCTGACGTACTACAAAGTGAGCCACTGACCTCCAAAGGCTCTCGATCTGACTGGTTTTTTTTGGTGCACAATTGCCTGAAGTTTGTGTTTTTGCCTAGCAGTTGTGTGGCTGAGGAAGACAGAGGAGACATAAGCCTGTGGCAGCTTTGAGAATTTAGGAGCTGTGCATTCTCAGCACAGGCTGGCTCTAGTCTGGCTTAGAAGGAGCGTTAGACCTCTTTCTACATCTTGTAATTATAGTCCAGAAACTGTGCTGAAGTAAACTGGATCTGCAAATCTCGGTCATTGAGAAACATGGAACACCATTTCCATTGTATAGAGCTTTCTGCACATGTTAACACTTAGCTGGCAATTTACTGGTCGGAAACTTTTTGCCAAAGCATCAGAACCATTGAAGGAGCAGGGCACACCACCAGCACCAATCTAGGAAAGACCCAGTCAGCCTGACGATTTGAGATAAATTCAAGACCACAATACTGCTCCGTTCCTATCTCCCATGGTGCTTGAACATGAAATACCTTGAAAAAACAAGAGACAAGAGGTGTTTGGCAAAACAGGAACAGGTTGTTTAATTAAATATTGCATCCAGAAGCTCAGTTACAGGCATAGGGTCTAAGGACTGTCTCAATTTACAATTGATCTGTGGCTCTCTTAAATACAGTTTATCATAGGCAATATAATATTTTCTATGATCCTTGTATGGTGAGGAATGTGAGTGGCTGCCTTTGGAGTCATAAATGTCTAATGAATAATACAGGTGGGCCTCGCACTCGACCTTGCATGGACACAATGCGGCCAGTGGGTAACATGTCCATATGTCCGGTATGGGGAGCGCGTGATCACTGCGTGTGCTGTGGTCTGATTGGCTATAGGTTCCAAACTTATGTGACATCTGACTTTATGGTTTTTTAGGAGCATGTGTACCCCTCCAGCCATGCGTGCTTTATCGGGTCCAATCTCCCTTGACCATTGTAGTGTCGCTGCTCGTATCTGTGGAATTGAACTAAGGTTTCCTGTCTGTGCATTTGTCTGCCGGATACATTCCACCCCACTTGTGACCTGTCAATCAATTACCTAGGTCCTACGTCTCAGTGCTGGCCTGACTCTGCATTTGTGAGTCAGGCTTGATGTGGAGTTCACAACAGGCGATTGTATGCGTCATTCCCTGAAATGAAGGTGCATCAGGATGTACTGATCTTGGCACACACCTCTCCCGTCAAAAATTCCAAAACATATTGATGCTGCATTACCACGAGGCAGATTGCTTGTAGTTCTTCCTTGATTGAATTAAGGCCGAGCTCAGTGCTGTTCATCATTTTAAACATTTCCCACCTGGCTATTGGCAATCAGCGGGCGTTGGCTTTTGTCTGCAGAGTGAAGAAGGGTATCGACCCTCCTGCAGAAACTTGTGTGTCAGTGAACAATTTGAATTCCTCTGGAAACTCTTTGTAGTGAGCCCAGCCAAAATAGTCTGCAGTTTTTTCCATGAACTTGATGCAACAGAGTTGTCTTCTTCCTTAATTGGTGTTGGTATAAGTCCGACAGTTCTTCTCCGGGAATGACCAGGGTGTGTATGGTGACCAGGGAACAGAGTCCGCGCCATCCGGTGACGAGCTGAGTATAGGCAAACTTGCTGCATTGCCAATAGAAATCCATCAGCGTGAAGGTGCCCCATCGCATATCCGAATGTGCATAATAATGCCACAGTTTTCATTCATGCCCTGTGGAAGCTTTCCTTTACCTCTGAAACCCAAGGAATGCAGTGTAAGTTTCTGTACAAATACACAGGAATTCCGTGCCTGGGGTCCACTTGTTGTTAAAGAAGACTGCCTCAAATACGCTAAGGGCCATCCTTGGACCACAATAGAGGTGGGAGGGGACTTGTTTGTGAATTGAGTTGGGGGTTTTGCTACCTCCAAGAATCTCTTCTCTGGGAAGTCTCAGGGCCAAACAGTATCCTCCCCTGTGGTGCCCTTTCTGCACATTATGTCCAACTCGGTTTGGATCTCACTAGACGGAAAGGTATAAAGCCATTGGGTTGGTTTCGTATCGGGTCAGATTCATGACTACCCTGTGGAGTTCTACCTTGTTGGGTTGGAGTCTGGCCCTAATTCTGCATAGATATAAGTCAAGAAGGCATTTCGTTTTTTCTGGGGGCTACCTCTTGGGATAAGTAAAGCTTGTCTGCACCTACTGCAATCTGTATCAACGAATAGACGTAACATGACCTGGTTGATGTTTGGAAGCCCACTGCGGTCATGTGCTGATACCACGTGTTGTGCAAAAGGTGATGTGTGGTGCATGTGGGATGCTAGTGTTTGGATTAGTGTAATTGCAGGTGACATGGGAGGGATCTCTACACAAGCGCTGTGACAATTTTTGAACAGACTCTATTTCTCTAGGCAGTTCCTCAACAGTGAATAAGTTGGGTATTCCCCATATTAGACAGAGGGTACATAACAATACAATGGCACATAACTTTTCAATGGACATTGTAGATCTTGGTATGGGTACACAAGGAGGCATCTGTGGTCCTCTAGTGACTGTGGTTTCCCTTTAACAGTTCAAACAAAAAGTTTGCGGTGTTAGTTCATAATCTTGATTCATACACTTCTGATCCGTGCTGGGATGTTGATGTGGCAGCTGAGTGGTGGTGCACTTGGAGATTCTGTCGGATAAGAATTTGATTTATTTTGTTTATTCTGAAACATTACATGTGTGCCGTAGTCAATGGTTTTCCCTGGGTCACTGCATTTTCCTTACGGGGGGTGTTCTCCACGCGCCACTAGTTGCAATTTTAGTGAGGCACTGGAAGGTGGCTCCGGTCGGGGTTTCTTATGATAGTTTAAAAATTAAGGGTGGTTATTAGTCATCAGACAGATTTATCTCATTTATGACCCATTGAGCCCCCCTTCCATTGTACCTAACTGGATGCTTAAATTAGTGCAAAGTATTTATGGGGTGGTCGTGTGAGCATAAAGATGGATCGCCTCATGTTTTAGCAGGGGCTCCATAAGCGCCACTAGCTACCTAAGAGCGTGTCTCGCCTGGTGTGCGCATGGAAGTGCCGTCGGTGTGAGTTGTGGTGTGCAACGTGACCCTCCCTTGCAGCACCAGGTATCTCGACTCCACCCTTACTTTGGTAACTTCCTTTTGGGCTAACATAGGGCTGTTTTCATTAGTTTTGGACATTTTCCCCTAAGATTTGTGTGACCTACTACTTCATCCGTCATGAGGCGGAGGGGGCACCCATTTACCCTTGCCTATGCCGTCTTGTGGTGACTGAGGCCGCGGCCTACTGTTTCTTTGGGATGGTGCATGCAAGGCTTGGGGTGTCTGTTAGTCGCTAGGCCTTTTATGGGGCGCAAGCACATCCAGTGCCCTGCCTTCGCCTGGAGCTGCAGTGGACATTGGGGCTTCCCCCCTCACCCAGACTCCCCCTCTCCCTTGGACCACATCCTGCTGGCTTTCAACGCATTTGGGCCTGCTATCCCTGGCTTGTGGCTAGGATCTCCTAATGGACTGGTATGCTTTGTTGCTATTTTGGAGGTGTGTAGCATGGTGGTCAGACCTTGGAAATCGAAAAATCGAAAAATAAACAGGGACGGGAACAAAAAACGTGGAAGACCAGGGGCTGCGTCCAGAAACCTTTGACAAAGTCTGCCGGATGATGATGATGAACCGGGACTGCCTCAGCGATTCTGGGACCCCTGTTTGCCCTGGAGAACCCTCCAACTGGCTCGACGCTATGCAGACGCCTTGCCGCATATCGGCTCTTTGTGCATGCGCTGTGGAGCTTGTGGGGTTTCCACCATCACAGGTGCACAAGGATCCTGGTTCCCGCTACTGAGGACAGCTTAGTTTTAGAACTGAAAGGGGGCCTCCTTTGGGCAGAGGCTTCTAGCTTTTTTGAGGTGCGGTTGGAACTCCACGTCATGAAGGAAACATTTGTCCCCGGCCGGATGCCCGAGAATGGGGACCCTTTGACTTAGTGATTGGAACCCGTCGCAATTGACTTTGGAAGCGGGAATCTGGTTCTCTGATTTTTAAATACTTTCTCTGGGAGCCGCCCCACGCCCTCGTCAGCCAACCTTGCCCTGGGGGATCAGCAGCAGAAAGAGGCCTTGGCTCACGGAGGTGCCTTTGATGGGTCAACAGAACACATACAGCAGCCCTTGGTCACTCTGAATCCCTGAAAGCAAGTAAAGTTTGAACTCCCAACCTGGTCTCATTGGTCCATATTTTGGTTTGGTGCAATTGCTTATGCAAGGGTTTATCTTACTGCGCATTTTGGCTCTGTGATTGTGTGAAGGCACTACCTCCCCAGACAGTTACCCCGCCGTGCCGAGGTTGTAGCCCCAGTCGATGTTGGGCTGAAATCCCTGTCTGCGGTTGTTGCTGCCACATGTTCGTCCAACCACCTGACCCCTGCTGAGAGGGTGCAGCAGATGGCACACCTCCCTGAGGCTTAGTGTAGGGGGCACTCTCATTCCCCTGTGCATGGCTTTGTAGGTGAACATTCATAGCGTTTTCTGGTGGCTGGCCCTGGCCCATCAATCTCTGCTCGTGTTACGCTTTTTAACGACACCAAACTGGAGCAATATTAACACTCCCTGGGGTCTGGTTGCTGGCAACCTCCCTGGCCTCTACTGCCATAGCTAGATTGAAACCCTTTGGGGTTTTGTGGTGGAGCTCCCATTAAGACGGGTGCCATTTGCCCGCTAGCGGCTAATGCGGCCCCCTACCCAGCAGTCTTTTTCAATTTGTGTTGGACCAATTTAGCAGTGTCTCTCTGGGCTTGTTTCATTTTGTGGTAATGTAATATGTGGGCTTGTTGCTACCGCCATGGTTTGGTATCTAACCCAACCACATTGTCCAGCCCACTCTGTATCTCAGTGGGTTACCCTTTTTTAAGAATGTTGTAAAACAATGTGACTTGTGGGCAGTATCGGTCCATGGCTGTCCTGTCTCTTGTCCCCATCATTCCCTCATTCTATTCAAGAAATCCGCTATATTTTCCCCTGGCATCATAGTCTCTGCCAATAACCCTCCTACATTTGGCGGTCGGGAAACATATCTCTCAAGGCTGTCCATATCCAGTGCCTGTATAAATTGAATGTGGCACTGTCATGCTCGGTATCTGTTAGCGTGATTGTTGGGATGCGAGCTTGGGTGAACACCTTCGCTAGTCTGTTCTCCGATGATGCTGCTTAGCAGACTCTTAATATCACCTATCGCTAGGTTGATTCCTGCAGTGTTCTTTTTGAAGCATGAAATCCATTACCCTATTCCATCCAGCAACGATGGTAACTTCCTCCTTAACCCCTCTTTATCCATCTGAGCCCATGGCACATATATAGTCACTGGCATGCCGTTTTGTAGTAGTGGGTACATCTTACTTTGGGTAACTCTATGGGTTTCTCTCTAATATGGTGTTCCCATCTTTTTAGGCATTCCTGCATGTAGGGGAAGTTCCAGTTGGGGTTTCCTCCTCCATATCGGATGCAATCTTCCGCTATAGCCATGTCCTCTAGCTCAAACGATCCTTCCTCTGGCCAAAGTCTATCGTATTGGTTCCTTTCCTCAGTCTAGTAGGTGGCAGAATGGGCGGGCAAAGATTTCACCTTCCTCTCTTGCCACTATCTCTCTCAGGGTTAACTCCCCTTTGTTGTGCACTCATGTGGAGCAGCGTGCATCCTTGTTGCTGCTCCCCTCCTGTGCTCGCAAGGGTGCCATCTTATTTTTCCTGCATTTTGGCTGGGTTAGTATCAGGCTGCCTTGGTCTCTTATTTTTAATTCTGCCTCTAATTCTTACCCGATCGGTGCTCTGTACCTATTCCCTGCTTCCCTTATATCAGGGCGTGCTGCCCTTTGTTCTTGCTGTGCTTCTTGGTTGCATGCTCTTTCTTTCTCTAGCATCAGCTCACGCCTTTCTTCCTCATCTCATCTAGTTTGTCTCCTTCACTCTGAGCTATGCTCTGTTCTTTTTGGCTGGACTTTGCCCTCAAATTCACTCTCTGTTGTTTCATCAGACACTTGGGCAAACCCTGTAGCCTCACTCTCGTAATCGGTTCCCTTCCTCACCTCCAATTGCTGTATCACTGTCTAGAACTGCCAAAAATCTCCTTGTCACTCCTGTATGTTCGCCTGAACCAGTTAGAGTGTGTGTTCTCCATGCTGCCGAGCTTCTATGTGTCAGACATAGTAGACAGGAAGTCGAGCTTCTGGGGACTTTTTCAAGGAAATTGGGTTGCACTGAAATTGTCTAGGCATGCTGGCCTGTTAATTTCTCATGCTTGAGTCTAACTGTCCGACATTTCAGCGTGGGGCCCGTCGGCTCCTTTCATTGGTGGATTGGAATGGCCCAATTCAGGGGGAGCTGCTGTAAGCATATCCATTCCTGCATATGGTGGGGGAGTTGCTGACGCCTTGCTTGTTATCGGAAGTGCAGGGTTATCGATTTGGGCCTCTTCGAAGATGGCCCATATTGCTAGTATTCCTCTGTCTTGTCTTTCTTTTGACCTGTGTATTTAGTTTGTATGTGTGTTCTAGTATGCTCAATTACGTTGGTGTCAAAAGTTCCCTCCTTAGGCCAGGGAAATGTGTGTGTCTTCGTATGTGTGCGCCATTCTGGGCAAAACTTATTACATTTCTTTACTGAGGAGAGGAGTTGGCCTAACAGCTAGGGCGGTTGACCTAAAATCTGCGGAACTGGGTTCGAGTCTCGGCAATGACGCTGAACATCCTGTGATTCTGGGCAAATCACTTAATCTCCCCGTGCCTAACAAAAAAATGAATGTGTCCACATGTAATGCAACTGGTGCTATGTAAAGTGCTCTGATACCCGATTCGGGTCAAGTTTGCGCTATATAAAACTCTGTAAAATCAAATTAAAATTTACTTGTGGGGAGGGCAACCCAGCACCTCCTATGAACTCCTAACATTTTGCTTACGCGTGAAGGGCTGGGGGAGCCGGACATGCAGTTATATACTCTGTGTGCTCAGGCACGCTATTCGTACTATTGGCTCCTTCCTGCCCCATATCAACCACATGTAGCCATGGAACGGAATCAAATATCCCCATGGCCACTGGCAGCGGCATTATTCAGCCCTACAAAAGACCCAGAGCTGAAACTAACACAGTGGAATGTGTGTGATGGGCATGGGACAGCCTTCGCAGATGTGCTGGCCTAACAGCACTATACGCACCCTCTGTCCCGCAGGCTGAAAATCCCATATTTCCTTCCTTACAAGATAGGGGCACAATTTGGGGCGCAGAGGCACTTGGTATGAAAACCTTTGCAGATTTATATTCAGAGTACCAGTTCATTCCCCCGCTTACGGATACCGACACACATACTCCCACTTCACTAGACATACTATTCTACTATCAAATCAGAGCTGCATGCCGTGCGCTGCAATCTATCCTTCGTGCCCCACCGCCTCTACAGCACTGGAATATGTATACACGTCCACATCGCCGCACAAACTCATCACTTTACACTCTCATGCTGGCCGCTTCACCGGTGGACACCTCAAAAGCCCGGACTGCCCGGGAGGGAGACCTAGGTTTGGATATGACTGACGCGCAGTGGAATTACTGTTGTAGCCAGTCAGAAATGCTGTCCCCTAATTACAGACTGCCGGTTAATACAATTCAAATACATAAATCGACTATGCCGCACACCACTGTAGCTCCACAGGATGGGGCTGATAGCTAAACCACACTGCATGCGCTGTTGCGAGCCTGGGCCACATTTCTGCACCTAGCATGGCCCTGCCCCAAGGTGGCAGATTTCTGGATTGCGGTTTGTGACACTGTGTGTGCCATTATTGAGGCTCCATTCCCACCTGACCCCCTGATATGTCTCCTTGGGTATGTGAAGGACGCACCTGACGCCAACCGATGACTCACCGCAATACTACTCTTGTTGGCAAAATGCAGAGTGGCGATACATGGTGGTAGAAGACCAACCCCCCACTAAGCAGGCCTGGCTGGCCGATGTTGCTTACTGTCAGGAACAATTGGCAACATACTGGGACCTTATGCCGCAAAGATCCCAACCCAAGGATGTTTGGGAGCCCCTTGCCACTTATCTACGACATACTGACAGGACAGCCACTACCACCCCACACCCACCTATTGAATAGCTGGCCTACTTGGACCGCCCCCTTTATCTAGACTGTCCCCACCACTACCCATTATATATGAGGTATTACTGATGTTGCATAGATGTTGCTCTGCTGATATACTTCACCAATTTGAGATACATATATTGTACAATGATGCCTGTCATAATTTGAATTGTGATGCTACACTGCTGTATCATTACTGACACTGCTGATTTTTCTTAACCTGTGTTTTCCTCTCAAAAATTAATAAATACATTTTTAAAAAAAGTTTCTTTGCTTGTGTGGGGAACCTAGTTTCCATGTATTTTAATGGGGACTTCATGATAACTCTAGTGATCTTGTGGATAAATATGCTACTCGATCTTTTTGGGAGTCTTTGTTTTGATCTAATCGTGGGGCAAACATACGTGGTGCACTCCTACAGTTTTAGGTACTATGAGCTCAGCGCTATCTACAGATGCATCAAACAATTCAATATAAACATTTCAATAAACACAGAGAACAATGCATATGAAGGGTTGTTTAGCCTTTGCTCCAAATACAGTTTGCAAGAAATAACAGCACCCTCATATGAAGTATTGAAACAGACGACAAACATTAAACCTTAGGACATTAGCTGCATGATATCAGTTATATACAATTTGCAATAAATGGTAGCACCATAACATCGTATGCACATTACCAATTCAACAAAAATCTGACAGAAAAAAATGATTGCTTTGTGAAAAATCTCTTAGCCTTCTCTTAGCACATGCTATCCTGTGACCAGGGGAAGCTCAGCATGGTACACGGTACTATGAGAGCCTGATAGTCTGCCAATATCGGGCCTGACAATCTGCCAATATCGGCTCCAGGACAAAGGAAATGGTAATAGATACAGAAAAAGAAATAACTAGAGAACTACAGGCCACACACAAGTTACACCTAGTTTCCCAGGTCCAAATCTTTTCCCCTAATTGTCCACATCGCACCCTGTATCACACCCAGGATGCAAACTTACGTACCATCTGTGTCACGACGATCAGTGGTCCAAGCGACCAACATCTCTCACTCCCTTCAGATACCAACTGTGTTAAGAAACCAGTGGCTCTGAGAGACCCTTTTAGACTAAAAAATATGAGATTGAGGTGCCAACTTTGTCCAATTAGGATAGCTAAATCACAAAAATAGCGTCCTGGGAGCCATAAAGGGCTATACAAGAAATATTCACATTTCCTAGCGTCCTGACTAATGAAAAAAGGTGACTTCTGCGGGATCACCTCCGAGGCCGCCTTACGACTACTCAGCTAGGACATATAAAATAAGTAATATGCCAGATTCTGGACATCTTTTTACGCTTCTCCCTACTTTGCCATACGCCAGGTGCTTTAAAATTAGGTTCTGATGTAGCCTCTTTCCCTCTGTGATGGCTGCTTCAGGACGTACCTCCGCCCCTCGGATTCAGCAGAGCTTCCAATCAATTGCGGTGTCTGCTCACCTTCCATGCTGCACAAACGCGAATCTGTCCGGGCGGGGTCCCCTTCCTTTGGCTACCGTCGGGATTGAGGTACCAATCAGTCCGATGGTGGCTCACCAAAATGTTGCTGAAGAGGAAATACCTTGAAAAAACAAGAGACAAGGCGTTTGGTAAAACAGGAACTGTTTGTTTAATTAAACATTGCGGCCGTGAGATCAGTTACAGGCATAGCGTCTGAGGATTGTCTCAATTTATGATCGATCTGTGGCTCTCTTAAATACAGTTTATCATAAGGAATAAAATGTTTCTGGTGATCCTTGTATGGTGAGGAATGTGAGTTGCTGCCTTTGGAGTCATAAATAATTGTCTAATGGATAATACAGGTGGGCCTCAGCCTTGCGTGGATACAATGCGGCCAGTGGGTAACGAGTCCAGATGTCTGGCTTGGAGAGTGCGTGATAACTGCTTCTGCTGTGGTCTAATTGGCTATATGTTCCTAACTTATGTGGCACCTGACTTTATGGTGTTTTCGGAGCGGGCGTACCCCTCCAGCCATGTGTGTGTTATTGGGGTCAATCTCCCTTGACCATTGTAGTGTTGTTGCATCTATCTGTGGGATTGATCTAGGGTTTCCTGTCCATGCCTTTGTCTGCCGGCTACGTGCCACCCCACCTGTGACCTGTCAATCAATAATCTTGGGCCTAGGTCTCAGCGCTGGCCTGACTATGTATTTACAAGTCGGGTTTGATGTAGAGTTCACAACAGGCAAATTCGTTAATAAAGACACAATCTCGCTCACATAAATGAATGCATCGTTTTTCAAATCAGCATTGACTTTTTCGATATTAACACCTGCAAGACCAGTCCAGGCCCATGGAGCTCTGTGTGACTTCACCCATCTGGCTAGGCATGCTTGAGCTCTAGAATCCACAGCAGGATCATTCGCAGGAAGTATCCAAACTGGTCTGATGAACTTGAGAATCAATCATCAGCCAACGCACCACTATCAAGACTTGTTATAGAAAAGTGCATTCATTGACTCTCACCAAAAAGGTCCCTAAATAAATCCACACTCATAGCCACCACAATATCCTTTTCTACCAAACAAAAGTTACACCCAAAGCACATTCACTTTGTCTTTCTACCACACAAAAGCTTGCAAAACTAAACACATAAAACATCTTAATGACTGATGGAGCAGAGAAAATAAAAAATGTTTAACCCCTAACAAATTTTATAAATAATTAATAAAATGTTCGTTTAAATGTATTAATCAACACTGTACGTGTGGGAAGGGTAATACGCAAATGTATGTGCTGAATAATCTATTAATGGATGTCCGTGTGTCTAATTATAACATAAAAATAAATGCGTACTAATTTAAAATAAATGCATGATTTTGTGCTTCATAGAAATAAACGTGTCTTTGCAAAAACAATAGTGATGGTAAGTAAGAAACAGCTTAAATGTTGCTTTCTGCTAGGTAATAACTAATTGGGGTACGTAGATGACGGGAGGGAAACGAAAACGCTATTTTTCTCTATTTTAATTATGTTTTGTTTATTTCAAATTAGTGCTTCTAAAGTATAACCGAGTGGCGAGATAAAATGGCTGCCAGTGGGTGATGTGCGCAAGCGCAAGGGGAACATGTGACACGGGAGAGAAGTCGGAGAAAAGCTAACCTTGTGATGTTGCTGAGAGGCTAGGATGCGAGAAATGGTCAAGGCTGATGTGACCTAATTGAACTGATAGTGTGCCGTGGTGATCAGCAGAGACCCGTGGGAAACCAGTTTAAGAGAAAGGACAATGCCTGCAGAGTTCTCGAATGTATCGAAAGAAGTTACAAATGTACTGATCGAAGCGGATGGAAACATGTCTTGAACTGTGAGAAAGGAAATGATCCAAGGACCATTGGATCCAAGAGAACTTGATTAAAAGAATGAATAAGATGACATGCATGGACCAATGAAAGAAAAGCGTGTTATTAATGTTGCAACAATTAGTTAGCAAAGTTAGAATTAGGGTATAAGAGGGCCTACTCTTAGTGGGAGGGGGTCAGTCGCAGTCACAGTCAGGAGCGGAGTTGGAGAGTCGTGTTGGTGTTGGTGGCTTCCAGTGCTAGGTGGTCCTGATCGATCCATTACTGAGCGGGAGATGCTGAAAGACTGTTAGATGAGACGGGTTGCAGGTAGCTGATGCTGACGAGCTGAAGTTTCTGTTGCTGTCTTAATTTTCCAGTTGAGTATGAGAATCAGGTTATTTCTAATACTTAAACTTAAGTTAGAAATCATTAGGCTAAATTAGGAAGGTAGGCAGGTAATTAGGGTTTTGCTTCATGACAAAAATTTCCTTTCTGCAATAAATTGATTATGCTTAATAAATATTTGAATTAATATTGAATGAATAATTGAATAAAAGTTTAAATTCTTTCTCATGCTTTTAAAATTATATAAAAATTAAGATTCTTTAAATCAAATGACTCAGTGGTTATTTTCCTAAGTGATTGTGACATCAGTAATTGGTTATTGTGATTCAGCTGGTCTTAATCACTATGAACTAATTTTTACATGAATGATTCATCGACAAAACAATGAGCAGGAATATCTTAAGAAATAACTAAAAGAAAGCGATAAGTTAAGGTAATAAGATATCCCGGCTCCTTCCAGCGGTACATAAATGGTGTTTTCCATTTAGTTCTCATGCTTCTCCTAGGAGTACAGAATTTCATAAAGGTGTAAAGGAAATCCAGGTGTGTGCGTGTGTGATAGGCGATGTTTATGGGCCCCATCGTCATGTGGATGTGAGAAAATATAGTTTGCCCCTGGATGACCTATAAGTGACCTAGGAGGAGAATAGTTTTTATTGTACGCGCTGCATCAGATTTCTTGGTAGCAGAGTTATGGTTTTCTATAGATTAGTTTAGTGATTATTGTTTATTGATTATTTTTGATGACTAACACTATATGTTGAGTCGTGTTATGTTATATGTGAGTTTTCACGCTTCTGGGATGTAGGAAGTGGAACACGTGTGGCAAGAGAAGTCACATGGAATTTGGTACATGGTCTGAATTCATTTTGGTAATAACACAGGTTGTGTTATGTTAGGGATTTTCTGTACGAAAAGTGTGTAACTGAAATAGCAAATCACGTTTTCTTGTGAAACTTTGGCCTTAATTCTCAGGAGCCTAGTCTCCACATGTGTCTTATCCCCAGAGAAACAAGTAAATTGTTTGCTTGAAAGAAGGGTAAGGTAGAGGGAAGTGCTACTTTATCGGCGAGAGTAAATAATTCTGTGGTAGGGTAGAGGTAAGCGCTGCTTACTGGAAATACAGGATTCTTGATTAAAAGGACAAAGCTGTCACTTTTGTTTAGCGAATCAGACTATGGAATTGTTTTAATTGTTGTAACTAACGGAGAAAACAGCGAAAAGAAAAATTGCTGATAAATTTTGTAAAGGAGGGGTAAAAGAGCAGAAGTGACGTAGAACAGTGCCGCGCTAGGATTGGATAGTGCGCCAGTCACGTGAACCCAGAGCAGGAGTGACGTAGAAAAGTGCTGTGCTAGGATTGGTTGGTTCGCGGACGGAGGGAATTGTTCTGATTGGTACGTTAGTGTGAGTCACGCTGTAATTGGTTGAAGTTCCGTACACAAAACAGCGTTAGCGTAAAGAGAAAAATAAATAGAAAACATGCCGTATTACGAGTATGAAAGGGAGAGAACGTCATGGACGACAAAATTAAAGAATTTCTTTAAGAAAGACAAAAAGGTCGTGACTAGAGAGGGACAAGTAATTCCTCCGCCGAAATCAGCAGCTTCACATATGATGCTGAAATATGGATATCATACGTTCATATGGTTGGAAAATTGGGCAAAGTATACTAAGAATGATGGTGCTTTAGCTTTCCTTGAGAATGGTTCATTTAGTGTAGCAGTTTTGCGAAATTTGCGAGAAAAGATGACAAATCTAGAACCTAGACCGACACAGTTTGAAGCGTTGACGGAATGGGAGGATGAGATGTATGAGCGAGAGAGATTCAGAGGTTTTAGGGATCATGAGTTTATGCCTGGAAGGATGTGGGGAATAAATCATGAAGATAGAATAAAACGATGGAGATGTGCTAACATGACAGGAGGTTTGTTTCCAGCTTTTACAGTTGAGGAAGGGACTAAGAAAAAACGGACTGAGAAAAAGAAACATATGGAGAGGGAAAAATATATGCATGAGAGCGAAACGGATGATGAATTGCTGGAAGATATTCTAAATAGAAATCCACCTCCGTATCAGCAGAGTTCTACAGTGGTGACACCAAATGCGCCGCTAATAGAGACTATGCGAAATAAAAGTCCGGAGAAAAGAATTGAAATAAATAGGTCACAAGAACAAATGAGAACTTCACAAAATGAAGGAATAGAAAGCGACAATGCAAGCGAATTAGCAAGGACAACCAAAGAACTAACTGAGAAGATTAGAGAATTAACGAAAAATATGGAAGCAGTTACTGTGCCTGTAACAATAGGTCCAGTAATACCAGTTTTTGAGAATCAGAAAATTGATGAAAGATCTTTGGTGATTCCCATGAGTTCACAATTTCAGAGAGAAAAAGAAAGAATGGAACAAAGTGCAAGTACAAGTAATTTGGCTAGTACTTACAGACCAAGTCCACCTACACATTTGACGGTGAATGAGTGCAATGGTAGGAAAATGCATATGGTAACAGAATCTGCAACAGAAACCCCTGAAAAGAGTGGTAATTGGGTAGAACTAAATAATACACCCATAGGTCCGACTCCTGATGAGTTAAATGAGTGGATGAAGGCATTCAAAATAAAAGAACCAGAAGAAAAACCATTAGATGTAATTAGGTTAAAAATTGACATGGAAGAATTAATTCTAGGAACGATTGGTACAGAAAAGATAAAAAATTACCAGGATGACGAAATAATGTTTCTGTGCAAAAGTATTACATGGAGAGCAAAGAATTTACATGACAAACTAGAAGAAGTAGCCAGTGAAATTGGAATAGACTTTGCGAAAGTGAAAACGTTGCAGAAACCATATAGAGTAGATTTTTGTGAAAAGGATATTGAAAATTTGAACACGGCAGGAAGGCTGACACAGATAAAAGAGTTAATTGTGTTGTTGAGAAAATGGGGTGATGTGGACAGATGGAAGGTTAGATGGACGAAGAAGAATGAGAAAACTACAGACAAAGGTTCATTGGCTTTTATGATAACTGAAAAAGAACCTGTTGCTAAAGAATACCCTATGAGAGAAACTCCAGGTGGTAGTTATGTGCATGTTCCCTGGACTAGGCAGGACATACTGTCATTTACCAATGACTTTCCAAAGCTAAGAGAGAAACCAGTTGAGTGGTACCGACAAGTAGAGAGATTTGTAAAGGTTTCAAAAGTATTGTGGATAGATTTAGATGGATTATTTGACATAGTGGTACCAACTGATTTGTGGTCAGAATGTAAGATTACAGTTGACTGACCAACTACCGAATATCCAAGAGATCCTAAGACAGGAGCTCCAGGTCCTGATGTGATGAAGAAGTATGATAAGGTGATTACCTTTTTGAAGAATAAGATTCCTCCTAAAGAGACAGATTGGGTAAAAATCGAAAGAACTACACAAGAAAGTAAGGAGTCTGTACATGCTTATTATGAAAGGTTGTTGTTGGTTTTCAAGCAGTATAGTGGATATGAGGAATTAAGTGAAAAGGATATGAGTCATTTTGTGTACAGATTTGTGTTTGGATTGAAACCAGAGATTAGTGAAATGATTAAACAGCATATGATTAATTGGCAGAATGGCACAGTCGATGATGTGCTGAGGTATGCTAAGTATTGCAGTGATGATATTGAGAGTAGACAGCGTAAATTGAAAGAGAAGGCAATGTGGGCACAGGTGAAGGTGGCAGAAAAACAAGAAGCTCAATTGGACAATAAAAATGGAAATGAAACAGGACAGAATAAAATGCGACCTAACATAGGTAAAGGAAAAGGTCAAGTGAGTCTAGAAGAGGCAAAGAAGAAATGGCCATGTCATAATTGCGGAAAATTAGGGCATTGGAGAAAGCGAGTGTAAGTTCCCACCTAAACCTAATCCGGAAAATCAATCATTGACTCCACAGGTGCAGAATGAGGTAGTTGTTCAACAAAGTCAGGTGCCGCAACCACCACTTCCCAACACTGTTAACCAGCAAAGATACAGTACAGAAACAGGATTCTACGGAGGAGAGCAGGTAACACAGTTGCCGCGAGCAGCTAACATTTCTCAGTATTGGTTGCGTCAGAGTGAGGATGACCCGGATGAAAGATTCTGACGGTGCCCAGGAGAGGGGAAAGAGTGCGTACTTGGCGCAACTCTAGAGGTAGATCAGTCTGGTCCCTTTGTGGATGGAGAAGTGAATGGTGCAAATGTAACATTCCTTGTCGATACTGGAGCTACCCGTTCTACTGTTAGATCAGTGGAAATTCCAAACCTTCCTCTCTCAGGTGAATACATCCAAGTAGTAGGAGTAGCCAATCAGCAGATTAAAACACCACTTACTGAATTAGTGGAAGTAAAAATTGGTTCCTTTAGCAAAATGCATAAATTTGTAGTGTGCGATTGTAGTCCTGTAAATCTTTTAGGTCGTGACCTCTTGTGCAAGATGAATTGCTACAATTTATTGTACGCCAGATGGAATTGGATTTCAGACCTCAGATGAAGATGTCTTGTATAAAGTAACTTTGATGAATCAGGAACCTGAAATGAATGGTTTGTTTCCTGCATTTGATGCAGAAAAACTTCCAGAAGAACTAACAAGTGCAGTGAAAGAAAGTGTGTGGGATTTTACAGGAGAAGACATTGGATTAATGAAAGAAGTTGATCCCGTAAAAGTAACAGTAAAAGAAGGAACAACTTACCCGAATACGCCACAGTACAAGTTAACTCCAGAAATAATTGAAGGAATAACTCCTGTAATAAATAAAATGATTGAACAGGGAATTCTAAAAGAAATAATGAGCAGTCCATGTAATTCACCTATTATGGGACTGAAAAAGCCAAATGGAACATATAGAATAGTACAGGATTTGAGAAAGATCAACAAAATAGTTGTGCCCTGTTGTCCAATAGTGCCAAACCCTGCAGTAATTCTATATCAAATTCCACATGAAGCTGAGTGGTACACTGTGATAGATTTGTGTCACGCATTTTTCTCTATTCCTTTGCACCCAGATAGCCAGCCATTATTTGCGTTCCAGTTCGGAGAGCGTATTTTGGCATGGTGCCGAATTCCTCAGGGGTATACAGAAAGCCCCTCAATCTTTAATCAGATTTTAAAGAAATCTCTGGAAGATTTAAAAATGCCAGAAAAGTCAGTGATGGTACAGTATATCGATGACCTGTTGGTGGCATCGAAAACAAAAGAAGCATGTGTAAGTGATACAATTGCTTTACTGAACCATCTAGAGAAAAGAGGACATAAAGTGTCTCCTTCGAAATTGCAGTTTTGTCAGAAAGAAGTCCAGTATTTAGGCCATAAAATTGAGAAGGGAGTGCGAAAGATAGCGACAGAAAGAGTAAGAATGATTCAAGGAATGAGAGCACCAATGACGCAAAGAGAGGTAAGAATGTTTCTGGGAATGGTTGGATATTGCCGACAATGGATAAGTGGTTTCTCTTTGATTGCAAAACCATTACAAAAATTGACCAAGAAAGATGTAAAAGACCCTTTTGAGTTAAACAATGAAGAAATGAAATCTTTCAAAGAATTGAAAAAGAAATTGTGTGAGGCACCTGCATTAGGCATGCCTGATTATGAGAAGGATTTTGAGTTGTACTGCAGTGAAAGAGATGGATGTGCGTTTTCAGTACTGGTACAAAAACATGGAACAATGAAAAGACCAATTGCTTATTTTTCAGCTGTTTTAGATCCTATAGCAAAAGCATTGCCCGGATGTCTGAAAGCAGTTGCTGCTACTTGTGTAAGTCTGGAACAAAGTGAAGGTATAGTGATGGGGTATCCACTGAGAGTATATGTCCCCCATTCAGTAGAAATTCTTTTGACAAGAACAAAAACACAGTACATGACACATAGTCGGCTGACTAAGTACGAAAAAGTCATCTTGAGTGCTGAAAATGTGACCATAGATAGATGCATGAATGTGAATCCTTCAACATCATTGCCAGATGAGGAGAGTATAATTGAACAAGACGAAGTGGATCATGATTGTCTGAACGTGCTGGAATATTGCACGAAACCAAGAGCTGACATAAAAAATTAACCGTTAAAGGAATCTGATTATGTCATGTTTGTAGATGGCTCATGTTTGAGAACAAAAGAAGGAGTTTTAAGCGCAGCTTACGCAGTGTGCACAGTGGCAACTGTGATGGAAGCGTCTTGTCTGAAAGGAATACGGTCTGCACAAGTTGCGGAACTGATTGCTTTGATTCAAGCATGCAAATTAGGAAGAAATGTACGAGTCACGATTGTGACCGATAGCCAATATGGTTTCGGCATCGTACACGACTTTGGTCAGATTTGGTCACAAAGAGGATTCTTGACATCTGCAGGAACACCTATCCGAAATGGAGATTTTGTTAAAAAACTGCTTGAGGCGATACAGTTGCCTAAACAAATCGGAGTAGTGAAGTGCAAGGCGCATAAGAAAAACGAAGATTACATAGCCGTCGGCAATAATTATGCCGATGAGATAGCCAAATATTGTGCAGAGAACATGGTGTCCATGAACAAAAATAGAGAAAGGGAGCATATCTCTTCTCCTTTGCTTTTACTAATACTGTCGAGACATGGGATGAAGTAAGACAGTTACAAGAAACTGCAAGTGATGAGGAAAAAGATTACTGGATAAAAGCAGGATGTAGAAGACAGGAAAATAATGGTGTGTGGGTATACAGAGACGAAAGACCAGTTATGCCTGATAGCATGATTGCAGACATGGCACGGATGTACCATGGACAAGCTCATATTGGGAGAGATGCAATGATCAGACTTTTTAGACAAACCTGGTATAACCCAAAATTCAGAGCCATTGCTGAAAGTCTTTGTCAAAGATGTCTTATTTGTCAGCAGTTTAACCCAGGAAGAAAAACAGTAGTGAGTCTAGGAACAATAGGACGAGAAGGAGGTCCATTCACTAGAATGCAGTTAGACTTTATAGAAATGCCCCCTAGTAACAGACTAAAATATGTTCTAGTGGTCGTCTGTTTGTTTTCTCGTTGGGTGGAGGCATACCCCACTAGAAGGAATGATGGAACAACAGTGGCAAAACTTATGCTGCGAGAGTTCATTCCAAGGTATGGTTTTCCAGTCACGGTTGAGACAGATAGAGGAACACATTTTCAAAATGAGTTGATCCAATTGATTTGCGAAGCATTGAATATTAAACAAAAACTACATTGTGCTTACAGACCAGAGGCTTCTGGGGTAGTGGAGCAAATCAATGGAACAATTAAGAACAGATTAGGAAAAATGTGTCAAGCTACAGGACTCAAATGGCCAGATGCACTGCCTCTTGTTCTGATGACCATCAGAAGCATCCCTGAAAAGAAAACTGGACTTAGTCCTCATGAGATGATCATGGGACGAGCAATGAGACAAGCACACGTACCTGTCAACAAGTTATTGACTATAACTGATGATCTAGTACTGGATTATTGCAAGGGACTGGCTGATGTGGTGCGTTCTGTGTTTCATCAGGTTGGACCGGATGCGACCACTCTTGAAAGAAAACCAGCCCACGACTTGAATCCAGGAGACTGGGTCCTTATAAAAATCCACAGGAGAAGAAACTGTCTAGTTCCTCGCTGGGACGAACCACGACAGGTAATCCTAGTGACAACGACTGCAGTCAAGTGTGCAGGAGTGAAGAACTGGGTCCATGCCAGCCACACAATCAGAGTTCAAGAACCTACTGATCGACATGTGAGTCGACGTCTGGAAGTGTGGGATAAAAGTTTAACGGCTGGGACAACAAGGATAAGAGAAAGGGTGCCAGAACTTGAAGATCGACCTGAAAGTCGACATCTGGAAACACCAACTGCAAACACCTCTAGAGAAGAAGAGGAAGAAGAAGAAGAAAGAAATTCAGAAGTTCCAGAATCTGAAGATCGACCTGTAAGTCGACATCTGGAAACATCTGACACAAGTTCAGGATCTGATGATTCAGTTGCAAACTGTGAAGAATTCCGAAGGAGAACTTGGGGTTATAAACCAATTAGAGAAGAAAATGAGCAAGAAAATGATCTAGATGAACAACCAAGTACAAGTTATGGTGGAAATCCTTCAGAAATAATATTAATAGATGAAGTAGGGAAAGAAGTACACAAGAAGTTAGAGAATCGAGAAGAACCCCGAGGAGCAATAGGGACAGATAGAGAAACAGAAGAACAGGGAAATTTAGAAGTAGAAAGGGAGGAAAACACCAAATCGGAAGAACACCGAGGAGGGACAGTAATAAGGGAACACAAGAAGGAGAAGACAGATCCACCAGTAGGAGATGACGAGATCATAAGTTTCAAAATAAGAGACAATAGTGAAACAGTTGAAACAGAAACTGAAGAGAGTGGAGAAGAGGAGAAGGCAAAAACTGAATCAAGAAAAAGAAATTGGAAATCAGAAAGAGAAGAAAAAGTAGGTGAAGCCAAAAGGCCAAGAAAAGGAGATAATTGGCCCAACAGCTATATAAGAAAATTGAGATATAGAATAATAAGAGCTGGAGACGAAAGTGCTGAACAAGTGAATGAAATAACAAGTCAAAAGGGACAAGAAAAACCAAGTGGAAAAAGATTACAAAAGTCCAAAAGAACGAAGAAAGTGAATGCAAAGTATAAGTCACCTGAGTGGCTGTATATCGCACTGACGGATTACAAAGAAGAAGAAAACACTCACGAGAACCAGAGACTAAGAAGTCGAATGGGAAAAGGTGAGATGCAACAAACCTGAAGTGAAGACTTATAGTGCTTCTGCCGGACAAGACAATTTTCGTGACTCCGCCCCCTGAGTTTCCCTTACATCCGGGTCCTTCAACATAACTCTATTTAGAGAGTATGGGTGCCCGGACGTGCAGCGGACGCACGCAGCGGGCGCGCCGCCGGCGCGCCGAAGGCGCGCCAAAGGCAAACCCGTCTGCGCCCGTCCGCGGCAAGACCGCTGCCAGCGCCAGCCCCTCTGCTCGATTATCAGGTGATGGGATAACCTGTTGGTCACGAGAGGCTCTAATGTCCTATAGAGGTAACCCATGCACGAAGGCGCATAATATTAACGTAGGTATAGACAAGCCCCTAGGCCCTTGTTCGGCTTGTCCTTGGAATCCTGAGGCACTGTCAGGACTGATGGGGATAAATGTTAATGCAGGAATCGTGCAGGGTCAGGTGACCATGATTAAGGTGGGCATGATAAATTGTAGATCCTTGTCCAAACATGCTACGGATATTTGGCTTCTGCTGGCGAGTACTGAGTGGGATGCCTTGTTTCTGACAGAAACTTGGTTAAACTCAGACTCAGTGGCAGCAATAGCCTTGGCTGTTCCAAGCGGTTTTAAAATGTGCTACGCGAATAGAGATGGTGGGAAAAGAGGGGAGGGGTTGCTATCATTTTTAAAGACTCTTGGTTTCTAGCAGCCTCTGGCCCGTTCAGATTAAATGAGATTGAGGGGCTTAACTTTTGCCTTCAAATTGATCCTTCTACCTCCTTCTCTGGCATTCTTATTTATAGACCTCCTGACAGTGCGTCTAACTCAACCCAAGAGCTATGTAATTACATTATTGAGAAATCACTAATGTATGCGAATTTTACCGCGCTAGAGGATTTTAATTTACATGTGAACGATGCCACCTGCACACAGGCAGCTCAATTTGTGTTGACCCTAGAAGGGGCTAATTTAACGCAACACATTAGATCTCCGACTCACAAGGCAGGTCACATCTTAGATCTCGTTTTTTCTAACTTAACCTCCCTGACCACAACGGCCCCTATCAAACTGGTCTGGTCGGATCACTGTTTGATTCCTTTTTGTTTTAAGCTCTGTAGACTCGGTCAGAGCAAGGGTACTCAATCCTACATTAAACGAAATTGGAAAAATTTAACAGTGACGGTGTTGGACCCTATGTTACAGGCCAGCCAACCCACACTTTCATCTGACCCGAACGCTGATTCCATAACCTTAAATCAGTGGATTGCGACAGCGGTCGAAGCCGCAGCTCCTGCCAAGACTACTAGATCATCTAGGCTCTCACCATCCGCCCCTTGGTTCACGGAGGCTCTTAGGGTGACCAGGAGTAGCTGTAAACGATTGGAGCGGCAGTGGAGGTCTAGCTACAGCGAGCATGCTAAGAACATCTATAGAAACGCTTTGAAAGAATTCCACAGCATGATAAGAGTAGCTAGAAGAGAGTATCTGGCGGACTGTATTTATAAAGCTCATAACTCGACTAAGGAGGTGTTTAAAGTGGTCAAATCCTTCTTGAAACCTAGAGCTGTGGAGTCCACTGTGCAACCCTCACTCGCCTTATGCGATAGTATTTCCATCTTTTTTGACGATAAAATTCAGGAAGTGTATAAATCTTTCTCAGGGCGGTCAGATACAGAGAAATGTGACAAGAGGGAAGTTAGAGTCCCTGAACCGTCTTTGATGTCGTTTGCCAGCATTTCCCAACAGGATGCCATGTCAGAAATTGTGAGGTGTAAGTCGGGGCACCTGATGACCCTTGCCCCCAACACTATGGAAAGTGATGGCCCACTCCTTGTCACATACTCTGTTGCATATCTGGAACGCCTCCCTGTCAACGGGTATTTTTCCAGATGTCTGGAAACACGCTACTCTACTACCGTTAAGAAAAAAAACGAATGGGGACCCTGGGGATCTGACCAATTATAGACCCATCTCTTTGCTACCAGCTCCGGCTAAGATGTTGGAAAAACTGGTGCAGAGGCAATTGTCTAGTTTTATCGAAAAGGAGGGCATCCTACACGATACCCACTCTGGCTTCAGGTCGGGATTTAGCACTGAGACGGCCCTCCTGGAGGTGGCGGAATTAGTTAGACAGGCTGCAGATTCAGGGGCCTCTGCGATGCTGGTGCTCCTGGATCTGTCGGCCGCTTCGACACCGTTGACCATACCTTGCTGTTAGAGAGACTGTTGGATAGTGGTATTGGAGGTTCGGCCCTGGCCTGGTTGAAATCCTATTTGGAGAATCGCACTCAGAGGGTTGCGCTTCAACCTTTTTATCCAAGCCAAAACAGCTCTGGTGTGGAGTCCCTCAGGGGTCAGCACTCAGCCCTCTTTTGTTCAATGTGTACCTGGCTCCTCTGTTTACCCTGATAGCCAATTGGGGGATAAGAGCGATCTCCTACGCAGACGATACACAATTGGTTTTCACTTTCAAAGAGCAGACCGTGGCTGCCTTTGAGAGTTTCAAGGGTTGCCTGAGAGACATAGCGTGGTGGATGAATAACAACAAACTCAGGCTTAATGCAGGAAAGACTGAGGTGTTGTTTTTCGGGAAAGAGCCACCCCCAGCTTCGGATCTCTGGTGGCCTACCGAAATGGGTCCACCTCCCTCACCGGCAGATTGTATAAAAAATCTAGGTGTTAAGTGGGAGTCTGACCTTTCCTTCTCGGCTCAGATTCGTCAGGTGACGGCCACCTGTTTTTGTCAACTGAGGAATCTGAAGAAATTTTTGTATCTGCTTCCAGAGGAGTGTCGGAAAAACATAGTACATGCTGTGGTAACTTCCAGGCTAGACTATGCAAATGGCCTCTATCTGGGTCAGCCAGAGTATCTGATTAAACGCCTGCAGATAGTGCAAAATGCGGCTGCGAGACTAATTAGGCGAGTGCCGTTTCGCGAGCATGTCTCTCCGCATTTAAAAGCATTACACTGGCTCCCAGTGAGGAAAAGAGTCAAATTCAAGGCCTTGACTCTGGCGTTCCGTGCTATGCATGGTAACTGCCCTATCTACTTGAAACACAGATTACGTGGTTACCAACAATCCAGAACCTTGAGATCCAATTCCCAAAATCTACTATGTATCCCCCGTTTTAAAAAGGCACGTATGGGTGGTAGATCCTTTACGCTCGGGGCTGCAAAACTGTGGAACTCCCTGCCGAACAATCTCCGCACTATCGATTCTGAGCCCCTTTTCAGGAAAATGGTGAAAACCTGGCTTTTTAAGGAAGACTGAGGGCCCATGACTTGGCCCTGAGCGGTCCAATGCTGTATTATTTTCCGCTTAGCGCCGGGACACCTCTGTTTGAGGTAGCTGTCGCGCTTTACAAGTGTCTGTATTATTATTATTATTATGTGACAAATCACCGGATGTGACAACGAAAGAATTCTGGAAAGAATTAAAAGAAAGTACCAAGCAAAGACTTTTTGAAAGCAGAATGGCATCTAAGTCATTTCTGAGGTGTAGTGACACAATTTTCTGAAACTTAACAAATAGAAAAAGCAAAATGGAAAATACTAGGGATAGAAGAGATAAATGTGAATTTATAAAAAGATGGTGTAAAATGTGCTGCTTTTGTACAGGGTTATTAATGACCATATGGATAGTTTTAGCAATCACAATTCCTATTAGTTTAGCTGTAATAGAAGCAAAGAATGATACTAAACCAGAAAAAGAAACTAATATTAAAGAACCAGTTATTTTAAGAAGTAGTGCAGAATTACATAAGGATAAGTCAGTAACAGATTTTTCTAAAAATGTTTTTACAAAATTGTTGTACGAATATGTAGAGACAATGGATGTGAGAGATTGTTATGTTTGTATGCAGTTGCCTGCATCAGTGTCAGAAGGTGTGACTTATCATCACCTACCTCTAACTTATGGAATAACATGTAGTGTAATAGCAAGTTTATTTTATAAAACAGGTAGATTAGAATCTTATTATACTAATATAGATAAGATTTTTGCAAACATTCCAGTAGTACCAGAACTTAACAAAGTAAAACCAGCAAAAGTTTTAGGAGAATTCTTTTTAGAACATAGAAAATTAACGTTAGAAGAAATAGCTAGTAACAACCTTACCTGTGAGTTAAAGAAAGAAGAAAAGGTATTTTTAGAAATGGTTGAAGAAAGAAGAATGAAATTTCAAAAAGAAGCAATAAAAGAGGAAGGAACACATCTATGGACGTTTGAGGAAGGAAATCATGAAGGGAAAAACATAAATGCAGCAATGACATTAGATTGGCCGCAAACAGGAAAGTTGTGTATTAGAAGAAATAAGACAGTCTATGACAATTACTTTGTAGGTTCCAGTATCTGCCATGACAATTATCAAATTCTGGGAGGTTGGGGATTCAAAGGTGGAAAAGATCCAATATTTCCAGGTATCTATTATATTTGTGGGAATAGAGCTTATTACAGGTTACCGGACCATTGGTATGGAACTTGCTATGGCGGCCTGGTCTTTCCAAAAATCTTTCATATGGACAGAGAAGAAAAAGGAACATACAAGATGATTAATAGCTTTACACGTAGAAAGAGGGAAAGTTTTTCAGAAATTGTAGGTGATATTTTTGGAGCATTAATACCAGCAGTGGGAATATCTTTGAATGCATTTAAAATTCGGAAGTTATCCACAGTAGTAGATCGTTTGTCTACAGATACTGCGGGAGGGTTCTTAATGGTAAATACCGAAATGGTTGCCATGAGAGCTATGGTGATGCAAAATCGGCTTGCCCTTGATATTCTTTTGGCAAAAGAGGGTGGAGTCTGTGGAATGTTGAAAGTCCAACATTGTTGCACTTACATTCCTGATAAAAGTGAAAATATACAGAAGTATATTACAAATATTACAAATTTGCACAAAGAACTAGTTCCACTGGAGGTTGAAAGTGTTTTGGGAAAACTTGGTAGAGGGTTTTCTTCAGTAGCAAATTGGTTGACCAGAATGAGTAGACTAATGATAGGGAAAGTTATAATAATAGCAACTGTAGTAATACTGTTAGCCATGGTGTTGAAAATAGTAATAACGTGTATAAAAAGAAAAGTAAGACAAAATAAGATAAAAAGAAATAACAGAATAATGAAAGAAAGAGAGAGAGAAATGGGTGAAATTGAGTTAGAGAAAATGAAAGAAAGCATGTATAAGGAGACAAGAAGACAAGATGAAGAAGAAACGGATGTGTAACTAACAAAAAGCAAAGGATGAAAGACATATACTGCCTGAAAAAGAAGTATAACTTGGGTTTATGTGGTGATTTAAAAATCACCAAAGGGGGAGTTGATGGAGCAGAGAAAATAAAAAATTCTTAACCCCTAACAAATTTTATAAATAATTAATAAAACGTTCGTTTAAATGTATTAATCAACACTGTACGTGTGGGAAGGGTAATACGCAAATGTATGTGCTGAATAATCTATTAATGGATGTCCGTGTGTCTAATTATAACATAAAAATAAATGCGTACTAATTTAAAATAAATACATGATTTTGTGCTTCATAGAAATAAACGTGTCGTTGCAAAAACAATAGTGATGGTAAGTAAGAAACAGCTTAAATGTTGCTTTCTGCTAGGTAATAACTAATTGGGGTACGTAGATGACTGGAGGGAAACGAAAAGGCTATTTTTCTCTATTTTAATTATGTTTTGTTTATTTCAAATTAGTGCTTCTAAAGTATAACCGAGTGGCGAGATAAAATGGCTGCCAGTGGGTGATGTGCGCAAGCGCAAGGGGAACATGTGACACGGGAGAGAAGTCGGAGAAAAGCTAACCTCGTGATGTTGCTGAGAGGCTAGGATGCGAGAAATGGTCAAGGCTGATGTGACCTAATTGAACTGATAGTGTGCCGTGGTGATCAGCAGAGACCCGTGGGAAACCAGTTTAAGAGAAAGGACAATGCCTGCAGAGTTCTCGAATGTATCGAAAGAAGTTACAAATGTACTGATCGAAGCGGATGGAAACATGTCTTGAACTGTGAGAAAGGAAATGATCCAAGGACCATTGGATCCAAGAGAACTTGATTAAAAGAATGAATAAGATGACATGCATGGACCAATGAAAGAAAAGCGTGTTATTAATGTTGCAACAATTAGTTAGCAAAGTTAGAATTAGGGTATAAGAGGGCCTACTCTTAGTGGGAGGGGGGACACAGTCACGATCGGAGTTGGAGAGTCGTGTTGGTGTTGGTGGCTTCCAGTGCTGGGTGGTCCTGATCGATCCCTTACTGAGCGGGAGATGCTGAAAGACTGTTAGATGAGACGGGTTGCAGGTAGCTGATGCTGACGAGCTGAAGTTTCTGTTGCTGTCTTAATTTTCCAGTTGAGTATGAGAATCAGGTTATTTCTAATACTTAAACTTAAGTTAGAAATCATTAGGCTAAATTAGGAAGGTAGGCAGGTAATTAGGGTTTTGCTTCATGACAAAAATTTCCTTTCTGCAATAAATTGATTATGCTTAATAAATATTTGAATTAATATTGAATGAATAATTGAATAAAAGTTTAAATTCTTTCTCATGCTTTTAAAATTATATAAAAATTAAGATTCTTTAAATCAAATGACTCAGTGGTTATTTTCCTAAGTGATTGTGACATCAGTAATTGGTTATTGTGATTCAGCTGGTCTTAATCACTATGAACTAATTTTTTACATGAATGATTCATCGACAAAACAATGAGCAGGAATATCTTAAGAAATAACTAAAAGAAAGCGATAAGTTAAGGTAATAAGATATCCCGGCTCCTTCCAGCGGTACATAAATGGTGTTTTCCATTTAGTTCTCATGCTTCTCCTAGGAGTACAGAATTTCATAAAGGTGTAAAGGAAATCCAGGTGAGTGCGTGTGTGTTAGGCGATGTTTATGGGCCCCATCGTCATGTGGATGTGAGAAAATATAGTTTGCCCCTGGATGACCTATAAGTGACCTAGGAGGAGAATAGTTTTTATTGTACGCGCTGCATCATGACCAAGACACAAAATGTGTCCTTTTAAAATAAAAAAAAAGCTAACATATTGGGTTTCTCAGCGCTATTTTCCTTCATGCCAGGTGCACTCAACACGCCATTATTTTTCCTGGTCTATTTGTTTCTTATTGCTGTATAATTTTCAATGCCAGACCCTTCACGAGTCTCCAAGAACAGTAACTGCTTGTTCTGTTCTGCTCAGCACTCAGCAGTCGTTTAATGGTATGCATCCTGCCACAGACGTTTCTCACTTGACTAAGTCAAAAGTTTTACACCTTTTCAATTCAGTCCCACAGTGCCTTTGTTTGTTTCATTGAACATGTTTTGTTTTTATAACAAAACAGTATTTTTCAAATTCTGAACGTTTTTAAGTGCCTACTTAGACCTTGCCAGAACTACCATTTGTCATTCAATGAAAACCGGGCATCTTATCTACCCATAAAATCATCTAATATTTTGTTCTGCGTATCATTGTCTTTGCTATACAAATTAGTACGTCTGTTTTCGCTTGGGGTTAGCAGCTGGCACGCTCTATGATCGTTTTCTTTTTGAAGTCAAATTAACTGAAATTATACACTTTTTCCACCCACACAATTGGTAGCGCTGAAGACAGTTGCTACTTAAGTTCTCCTCTCTGGGGTCGGCGCCCTAATCTCTCGCTTGTCTGACGGGACCTCTCTGAGTCAGACTGCGGTCCACCGGCATGACCAACACTCTCAATGGGCTGGGATCAGAGCAAGGCGCGCAGACGGTGTCAAATGCCGATGTCTGTCAATATGATTCATGCTGAGTAATGGCCACCTCAGTCTTGGGTTTTCCACTCCTCGTCCCAGCAGTTCATATCATTTGTCACAATGGAAAGCTATGTGATGGCCCATTTCAGGGGTCAGTTATTAGGAGAAGATAGCTGTTAGAAATTGGGTTATTGGTTGACTGGGGTGTAAGCACTGGTCAAGCAGCAACCACAATACTAGTCAGGGTAAAGCACAAGCAAACCGCAAATTAATCTGTGCTCACCCCCGGTGGCTTCACACTGAGCAGTCAGGCTTAACTTAGAGGTAATATGCAAAGTATTTGTGCCACACTTCGAACAGTAAAGTACTGAGCACCACACAAAAAGATCACACACTAGTTTAGAAAAATAGAGCAAAATGTCATGAACAAAACAAGACGACAAAAATCCAATCAGTAGAACGGGACTTACGAATTTCCAAAAAACAAACTTCAATATAGCGCCTAAAAGCAAAAAGCGCCAACTGGGTATATCTGGTCGCCCTGGACTGGGTGAAATTCAAATCTTCCAGTCGACAACGATGGAGCGCAGGTCAGATACAGCCTCAGATTAGTCCTGCTGAAGTTCTACCTTCTCAAGTGTTTGTGCCAAGAGTCCTGTTCACGTGAAGGAAGTTCACCTGGAGCAAGTAGAGCGTCGGTGGTCGGCGTGGAGCAAGGGGCAGGTCTGGCATTGTGGATGGGCGGGCTGGAGTCTCAGAATGGCTGTCCACGCTGGCAATCGATGCTTGCTGTGCGAAGAGTCGACCTCGTGGTGGCTCGCACTTATTTTCCGTGTGACTGGCATGGCTCCAGTGCAAACGGGCCCATTCGCGGTCACGAAGAGCCCAAAAGCTTGAATTTAAGAGCTTGAGAGCCACACCCAGGGCCCAGGACCTGAGAGGTGCCTCTTGGGCATCAGGAACTAGCTGAAGATGGGTCCAGGAGCTTTGGGGAGCCTTTTATGTCTCTGAGGCTCAGAGCAGGAGGCCAGCAAACTAGCCCTTTGAGTCACTCTGGGGCCCTGGGTTCAAGATGGAGTTGCAGGTCCAGTTCTTTTTCCACAGGCAAGAGGGCAGCAGGTAAACACAGCAAATCAACAGTTTCTTGTAGAGCAGCAGTCCAGCAGAGTGGCAGTCCTTGTAGCAGCACATCAGTCCTTCTTCCTGGCAGAATATAATAATAATAATAATAATAATACAAACATTTGTAAAGCGCGACAGCTACCTCAAACAGAGGTGTCCCGGCGCTAAGCGGAAAATAGTACAGCACTGGACCGCTCAAGGGCCAAGTCTTAGGCCCTCAGTCTTCCTTAAAAAGCCAAGTTTTCACCATTTTCCTGAAAAGGGGCTCCGAATCAATAGTGCGGAGATTGCTCGGCAGAGAGTTCCACAGTTTAGCAGCCCCGAGCGTAAAGGATCTACCACCCATACGTGCCTTTTTAAAACGAGGAATACATAGTAGATTTTGGGAATTGGATCTCAAGGTTCTGGATTGTTGGTAACCACGCAATCTGTGTTTCAAGTAGATAGGGCAATTACCATGCATAGCACGGAACGCCAAAGTCAAAGCCTTGAATTTGACTCTTTTCCTCACTGGGAGCCAGTGTAATGCTTTTAAATGCGGAGAGACATGCTCGCGAAACGGCACTCGCCTAATTAGTCTCGCAGCCGCATTTTGCACTATCTGCAGGCGTTTGATCAGATACTCTGGCTGACCCAGATAGAGGCCATTTGCATAGTCTAGCCTGGAAGTTACCACAGCATGTACTATGTTTTTCCGACACTCCTCTGGAAGCAGATACAGAAATTTCTTCAGATTCCTCAGTTGGCAAAAACAGGTGGCCGTCACCTGACGAATCTGAGCCGAGAAGGAGAGGTCAGACTCCCACTTAACACCTAGATTTTTTATACAATCTGCCGGTGAGGGAGGTGGACCCATTTCGGTAGGCCACCAGAGCTCCGAAGCTGGGGGTGGCTCTTTCCCGAAAAACAACACCTCAGTCTTTCCCGCATTCAGCCTGAGTTTGTTGTTATTCATCCACCACGCTATGTCTCTCAGGCAGCCCTTGAAACTCTCAAAGGCAGCCACGGTCTGCTCTTTGAAAGAGGGCCAGAAGTGTTCTGAAGTGGTGGTGTCTTAGATCCTTCTTTTAAACACAGTTTTGCCACTGAAGTGGGGAGAAGCTTCTAGAGTCATGCTTTTGAAGTGCATAGATGCCCTGGCTTACTGGCTCTAGCTCACAACAGGAGGGAATGCAGCATCATTTGGGAGTAGTCAGGGGTCGCAGCTGTGAACTCTAGCTTGCTCCGTGCTACTCCTGGCACTTCCTTTGTGACCCCGGGCCTCAGAGGAGGCAAATACTTGCCCCCTCTGAAGCCAGGGATCAAAAAGGCAGTGCCAGGAGTAGCAGGGAGGACGCTAGAGGTCCCAGCTGCGACTCCTGACTACTCCCAAATGAGGTCCATGGTATGCAGCCCTTTGTGTAGAGGCAGGACAGAGCCTATTCAGATGTAAGTGAGACTGAGCCCAGCTCCTCCCTCCCATCCTTCCAGTTATGGCCCATCCAGTCACACCTAAACTCCCATTGTGTATGGCTGTCTAGGAGGAATACACAAATCCCGACTGTCAACTACACATAGTCATGTGACCAAAGACAGGCTACAGGCACCAAATGCCTGAGGCAAGAAAATGCCAACTTCTAAAAGTAAAACACACAAGATGATGGACGGAATGTTGCACATTGGCAAACATTCACCCCCAGTCACAGATCTGGGTTTAATCCATCGTTATTTTGCTTCACCACGCCACCCCAGTTCAGACATAGCCATATGCAAATCAGTCTTGACCCTGTGCCTCATGGGAACAGTCCAGACCGAACTGCCAAGCCATGTCTTCCCTGGACCGGAATCAAGCATCCTAGGACCGGTTTCGGGCTTTCAGCCCTCATCAGCCAGGATAGCTTGACTCGAGTGGCATAGTGAGCACGGGACCCACGTCTGGGCATACCCTTCCCACTTAGGGCGAAATGCAAAACACACAAGATGATGGACGGAATGTTGCACATTGGCAAACATTCACCCCCAGTCACAGATCTGGGTTTAATCCATCGTTATTTTGCTTCACCACGCCACCCCAGTTCAGACATAGCCATATGCAAATCAGTCTTGACCCTGTGCCTCATGGGAACAGTCCAGACCGAACTGCCAAGCCATGTCTTCCCTGGACCGGAATCAAGCATCCTAGGACCGGTTTCGGGCTTTCAGCCCTCATCTGCCAGGATAGCTTGACTCCAGTGGCGTAGTGAGCACGATCCCACGTCTGGGCATACCCTTCCCACTTAGGGCGAAATGCAAAACACACAAGATGATGGACGGAATGTTGCACATTGGCAAACATTCACCCCCAGTCACAGATCTGGGTTTAATCCATCGTTATTTTGCTTCACCACGCCACCCCAGTTCAGACATAGCCATATGCAAATCAGTCTTGACCCTGTGCCTCATGGGAACAGTCCAGACCGAACTGCCAAGCCATGTCTTCCCTGGACCGGAATCAAGCATCCTAGGACCGGTTTCGGGCTTTCAGCCCTCATCAGCCAGGATAGCTTGACTCCAGTGGCGTAGTGAGCACGGGACCCACGTCTGGGAATACCCTTCCCACTTAGGCGAAATGCAAAACACACAAGATGATGGACGGAATGTTGCACATTGGCAAACATTCACCCCCAGTCACAGATCTGGGTTTAATCCATCGTTATTTTCCTTCACCACGCCACCGCAGTTCAGACATAGCCATATGCAAATCAGTCTTGACCCTGTGCCTCATGGGAACAGTCCAGACCGAACTGCCAAGCCATGTCTTCCCTGGACCGGAATCAAGCATCCTAGGACCGGTTTCGGGCTTTCAGCCCTCAACAGCCAGGATAGCTTGACTCCAGTGGCGTAGTGAGCACGGGACCCACGTCTGGGCATACCCTTCCCACTTAGGGCGAAATGCAAAACACACAAGATGATGGACGGAATGTTGCACATTGGCAAACATTCACCCTCAGTCACAGATCTGGGTTTAATCCATCGTTATTTTGCTTCACCACGCCACCCCAGTTCAGACATAGCCATATGCAAATCAGTCTTGACCCTGTGCCTCATGGGAACAGTCCAGACCGAACTGCCAAGCCATGTCTTCCCTGGACCGGAATCAAGCATCCTAGGACGATGGATTAAACCCAGATCTGTGACTGGGGGTGAATGTTTGCCAATGTGCAGCATTCCGTCCATCATCTTGTGTGTTTTGCATTTTGCCCTAAGTGGGAAGGGTATGCCCAGACGTGGGTCCCGTGCTCACTACGCCACTGGAGTCAAGCTATCCTGGCTGATGAAAGCTGATAGCCTGAAACCGGTCCTAGGATGCTTGATTCCGGTCCAGGGAAGACATGGCTTGGCAGTTCGGTCTGGACTGTTCCCATGAGGCACAGGGTCAAGACTGATTTGCATATGGCTATGTCTGAACTGGGGTGACGTGGTGAAGCAAAATAACGATGGATTAAACCCAGATCTGTGACTGGGGGTGAATGTTTGCCAATGTGCAGCATTCCGTCCATCATCTTGTGTGTTTTGCATTTTGCATTTTGCCCTAAGTGGGAAGGGTATGCCCAGACGTGGGTCCCGTGCTCACTACACCACTGGAGTCAAGCTATCCTGGCTGATGAAGGCTGATAGCCTGAAACCGGTCCTAGGATGCTTGATTCCGGTCCAGGGAAGACATGGCTTGGCAGTTCGGTCTGGACTGTTCCCATGAGGCACAGGGTCAAGACTGATTTGCATATGGCTATGTCTGAACTGGGGTGGTGTGGTGAAGCAAAATAACGATGGATTAAACCCAGATCTGTGACTGGGGGTGAATGTTTGCCAATGTGCAGCATTCCGTCCATCATCTTGTGTGTTTTGCAACTTCTAAAAGTGGCATTTTATTTATTTATTTATTTATTTATATAGCGCCTGAATCGACCGCCGAAGGGGTATCTCTACGCTTCGGACGGGCAACGGGAAAGCAGAGCTTCTGCAACATAATCAGAGACAGAAAAGAATAGTCTTGAGCTGCTTTCTAAATTGTAAGTGGTCGGGGCATTGTCTCAGATGCAGAGGGAGCTTATTCCAGTAGAGGGGACCGAGGTGGGAGAGGGCCTTCCCACCCAATCTGGCTTTTCTAACTCGGGGGACCACAAGAAGAGACTTACATCCTGAGCGAAGGGATCTAGAAGGCAGATATGGTGTAAATTTCTCAGAAAGATTGGCGGGGCCGAGTTTGAATAAAGCCTTGTGGATGGTGCAGCAAACTTTGAACTTAACCCGTTCGCGTATTGGAAGCCAGTGAAGCTGGCAAAGAAGAGGGCGGGAGGCAGTCCTGGAAGGGGCGTTGAGGACCAATCGTGCCGCAGTGTTCTGGACTACCTGCAGTCTGCTAAGCGAGGACTCATTAGCAGAGACCAGTAGGCCATTGCAGTAGTCCAGACGGCTTAATATAAGTGCCTGAGTCAGGGTCTTCCAAGTTGAATCGGGAAGCAAGGGAAAGACTCGGCGTAGTAAACCCAGCGTGTGGAAACAGGAGCCAGCTGTCTGAGTAGCGTGCTCCTGCAGAGTAAGGGCCTGATCCAGGCGAATGCCTAAGTTCTTAACAAGAGATTTTGGGGCAGGGGGAGCACCGAGATCGGCCGGCCACCATTCAGGAGTCCATAATAGGGGGGCACCTCCAAAAAGCAAAATCTCCGTCTTTCCAACATTATATTGGAGGAAGTTGCTCCCCACACAATTTGAGATAGCTCTCAGGCCAGAGGAGAAGGCCGACTGTACCAATGGAGTAAATTTATCAAAAGGAAAAAGCAGCTGTGTATCGTCGCCGTAAGAGATGGGAATTAACCCACACACCCTAAGAAGGTTGGCCAAGGGAGCAACATAGATATTAAACAAAGTGGGGCTCAGACAGGAGCCCTGGGGTACTCCCTTGGTCAGTTCCATAGGCGCCGACCGATACGGGCCAAGATTGACGGTCTGAGAGAAAGAAGATAGAAAACTCATCATCCACTGGAAAGCAGAGTCTCTAAGTCCGATCTCCTTCAATCTCCTGAGCAATATCTGATGTGAAACCGTGTCGAACGCGGCAGAAAGGTCCAACAGCACCAGAATCGTAGATTGGCCCCTGTCTAGGGTCATCCTGATGTTATCTGTGACCACTAGCAGGGCTGATTCTGTGCTGTATTTGGGCCTAAAGCCTGACTGGGAAGAATCTAAGCTACCGGTGAGTTCGACATGGTTGGATAGATGTTTATTGATGTGCTTCTCCAATAGTTTGCTCAGGAAGGGAAGAAGCGAGATGGGGCGGAGATTGGAGAAATCCGTCAAAGGAGCCTCAGAATTGTAATTTAAAATCCGACTTTGCCATAAGTTAAGATTTTAAATAAGAATTCCAGAGACACCAAACATGAACCAGTCATATCTTCCCATTTGGAAATTACACTTATAAACTGTAATAAGGTAATTCCAATGTTATCCTAAGGGAAAGAAAGGCCTTGTAGTAGTGAAAAACAAATTTACTAGCTTTTCACTACCAAGACATGTAAAACTTAAAAGTGCACGTCCAACTTTTTAAATACACTACACCCTGCCCTTGTGCTGTCCAGGGACTACCTTAGGGGTGACATGTGTATTAAAAAGGAAGATTTGGGCCTGGCAAAAGGTTTATTTTCGCTAGTCAAAATGGAGCTTAAACCTGCACACACAGCCTCTGCAATGGCAGGTCTGAGAGCTACTTACGTGGGTGGCACAATCAGTGCTGCAGGCCCACTAGTAGCCTTTAATTTACAGGCCCTGGGCACTTGTAGTTCACTTTATTAGGGACTTATGTGTAATTTAATATACCAATTGGGTATAAGCCAATGTTACCATGTTTGAAGGAGAGAGCACCTGCACTTTAGTACTGGTTAGCAGTGGTAAAGTGCACAGAGTCCCAAAGCCAACATAAACAAATTCAGCAAAAAGTGGAGGGTCAAGGCAAAAGTTTGGGGACGACCCTGCAGAAAGGGCAAAGTCCAACACAACCTCCCGCCAGCCTAAAGCCAGGGGAGACTAATCAATACCTTGATGGACTTTTCTGCTTAGGCAATAGAATGTGGACAATGGACCTCTATTGCAGGGGCACTTGTCAGTTCTACACCCTTCTGAATTCAGGTAGCTTCCTTTGTCTCTACCCTCCTGAGCCTCTGAACTGACCCATGGGGAACCCTTCTCCTCAATTTGATCGCCATCGCTGCCGCAATTCAGAAAGGACCTCAAGACCTGGCTCTTCGACTGAACCTCAGATCCCCTCACCCTCCCTCAGCGCCTTGAGACACGGGTGAACAGTCACGCTTTATAAGAAACCTGACTGCTTGATTGAGTGAGTTCATGCTCTATCTCTCAGGAATGGGGTTTAGTGGATAGCTGGGGTTGGTGGAACCCCAGGTATGAATGTGGTGAGCTCTGGTTTGGTATACAGGGTGGCCCGCCAGCTGAAATCATCTCAATGGTGTCACAGACAGCAGTGCTGAGGTAGAGATAGCACACAAAAGAACTGCAGCTGAAAGCCTGCGGCCTGGTGGTGCACCTATAATGCTGAACACATTGCCAAGACCTAGATCTGTCTGAAAGGGCCTACTAAAGGGACATCAATGGAGGTAGTCCTAATCCGCAAGTTTTCCGCTTAATTAACATTTCAAGTTTTAGCAGGAGGTTGCTAGAAATGTCACCTCTTGATCTTGGTGCAGGTGCATGCCATGGTGTATCTAAGTACCCTTCCTGATACACAATAAACATCAAAGGGTTATAGGGACACCTCTTGCTTTGGCAAAAACAATTTCAGGTTTGTTGGTTTTCAAAGATCTAAGGTTATCTCCATCACATCAAGTGGGTGGATTCACTTATTAGAATGAAAAAACTCCTTTGGATGAGCTACTTATATCTGACACTGGACCTAAATTCATAACTTGAGGCTTCTCTTGAAAGCCTGGGCCTTTCATCCTCCATCATGGTTTCTTAAAAACACTTCTGTTAAAAATAAATGTCCTTACATTTTATTCAGGAAAACTTACAACAATTTATTTTCATAAAGACGCCAAGGCATTGGAGCCGGGATACCATTGGCCACCCTCAGGAGGGGCAGGGGCTTCAGAGCCAGGATACTGTTGTCCGCCCTCAAGAGGGACAATGACCGGGACAAAGACCTCTCTGCCCCTGCCAGCTATTGTGACCATCATACCCGGGGAACACACGGGGAGCAAGGTGCAGAAAAGCCCATGTGAGGATGCGAGGCTGTGCGCCTTGGCGTAGTGTGGCCGGGAAGCCAGTAAGCCTGTGAGCCTGCCCCCTCCCACGTTGCTGATAGCTCCACCATTGGCTTCACCCGGCCCTGTCCTGCTGTGTGTGCATTGTGCCCCTTCAGCAGCTAATGGTGCTCCTGGGGCCCTAATGCAAGGTTCTGGGACCTACAAGCCAGTCGTCCTATATACCCTGCAAATCGCACCTCCACCTCTGCAGGAAGAAGCGAGCGCTACGTGAGTGTCGGGCTGTGCTGCAAGACACCCTTGGGCTGTGAGAGACCCTTGGCGGTTGGTGTCTGTGGGGGAAGGCGTGGAAGTGGCCGGAGTTAGTCCAGTGTGTCTGGCACCCACAGATTGACTCTGGCTTTCATCGGCGCGGTTACCTGGTTGTTTCACCTGCCCACTTCAGCCAGTCTTCCGCACTTCGTCCCCCAGCATGCATTGTAAGCAGGAGAGGCCTCTGGTCTCTACTTCTTGGCTTCCTGCTGTGCGTCTTAGCCCATCATAGCCCGATAGAGACCGGGCTCACTCTTTTGGTTTGATGATCTTTGATCCCCCGACTGCGCTAAGCTGACCTACCTGGCAATTTCCAAGGTACTGTGTCCCTAATTTAATATTTTGTGTCCCTTGCATTTTGGATAAAATATGGGAAAAAGAAAGGCTGCTACGGGGGTTGCCCTGGGCTCTCAAGTTAATACTCGTTGAACCATAGACAATTTCCTGGTGTGGGCCATGGACCTAGTTTCCAATTAAATAAAGTTGGCGGTGCGCCGACTCTCACTCGCAACTGAAGATTTAGATAGTTTGCCACTGCCAAAAACACCCAGCTCTCCCCTCACGAGTAGCGATGATCCCTCCATATCGATGGTTTAAAGTCTAAGCACTTCTAATTCTCCTGTGAGGAGCATTGATATTAACAGCTGCTCTGCATGGAATGGCCTGGTGGATGGGGCTGTCCCTGTCAATGGTATGGGTAATGGTTCTGCAAGCTTTGTTTGCTCACCTGAATCTGAGCCTGTGGTGAAGCAAAGGAAAAGGACACAGAAGTCTAAAATGCCTAAACCCAAACAAACCTTGGTGAAACTAGGGCTCGAAGACCAGACCATCTTGCGCCCCCTGAACACTGGCATCTGGGATGGCCTGAGTACGAGCTTTAGTGAACTTTTGGACATCAAACTGGTCCTGGTCTATGATCAGCCCACTGCCATCAAGGCCAATTTGAGTTTATTAATAAAATCAAGAGAAGGCAGCATTGTTTCTTTGCAGAAGCCGCAGCCACCTGTCGCAGCTTTTGCTAATCTACCAACTGCCAGCACATCATTAGCCATGCAACTCCCATCTGACATAAGGTGAGCTGGGTCGGGAGGTGGTGCTAATACTGCAGACTTGATTTCAGTCATGGCTTCAGGAGTAGACGCCAACTCTGTGTCTTAGGGGGCTGGGACTCAGGCTTCCCCCAGTAGATATCCTGGAGGTCAGCGGCTAAGACCAGCCACCCTCCCTGTGATTGATCTGCCCCCGGCATCCTGCCCCTATGTTATCATCCTAGCCAAATTTCCTAGCTTCTTCACTGACTCACCTGAATCAACATGGGCTCTTAAGAACAAAGTATCCAATTGGCTGAACAGCAACGTGAGTCGCCAGTGGGAAATACCCAATGCAATTCTCTATGCACAGCGGGTGGGGGTATAGGCCACTTGTGGAGGCAATTCCCAGCAGACATTATAATCATTAATGTTAGTAACCCTGCAGTTGCAGGGGAAGTATTGGCATTGGCATGGGCAAGAGCTGGCATGGACACACCTATTCCAATCAGAATCTTGCCACTTGGTTTCTTCTATAGACATTTATCCTAGCCCATCCTCGGGAACAATAGGGTCCAACCCTCAAATCACCCAACAGGCAACAATTTCACTCCAACCTCCTGCTGCAAAATAGATTCCAGACCCTTGCAGGTCTGAAGGGTGTTTGCACTGAAGACACTGCCGCTGGGATTAATAATTGCTGCAAGACTATCAGTCTATTTGGTTGCGCATCTGCCTTCCAGAGGTCGACAATTCCGGGCCCCAAATGTTTAGACACTGACTCTTACCCCCCCCCAAGGTGAACTGTGATGCCCTAAATATGGAGGTGTCTGGGGCCCTTATGGACGGGAGTGGGGTAGAGCCTGATGTACCAAAGGACGATGGAATGGATGGGACCGAGCCTGTCGCATTGCATGCTGATGACAGCAACAGAACCTCCCATGTGGGGGGCAGGGTCAACCACTGCTTATGATGTTGCCAGGAAAAATACATGCATGGACAGGGCTGGGGTTGATACGTTGATTCTTTCTGAGGTTGAGGGTGTGGGTGCAGAGGAGGCCCAACCTTCTACAATCACTAGGCTGATATCCTGGAATGTAGCTGGCCTATCGTCCAAATTGTCCTGTTCTGAGCAGTGTGCCTTTATTGACACTTAAGATATATGTATATTCCAGGTACTGTCCCAGTTCATCGCTCAGGGTTTGTGGCATTTCGCAAGGAGGCAATTTCGCTTGGCAGGGGTAAGTCAGTAGAGGGGTATAACAATTTGGACTAAAACAACCCTAATGTGTACTATTAAGGAAATCAAGTTGGATTCTCCACCCCTGTTGTTTATTACTAAATCCAAGTCAAGAGTAATCCAAATGCTATCTGCCCACTTGGCTGATTTCCAGGGCAAGACTGTTCAGATCGTGGGGGTGACTATAATTAATTGTCAGTTTGAGCCTCTGGGTGCACATGTGCAATTCGATTCAAGTGAGGAAGACCAACTGTGGCACATTCCTACGCTAACTATACCCCCCATAAAAAGTTGGATCCCTCTGGCCCTCCAACTTAATTCCCTAATATAGAATGTAGGACTGAGAGCGTGTAATGGTAGGCCAAGGTCGAATAAAGAAGGCAAACATACCTTCAGTAGACCACAGTGTACAAATCTTGTTGACTACTTTCTACTTGACCTCTGGCTCTGGCCTAAGCTAATTGATATGGAGGTCTTACCCCGCCAGGATAGTGACCATAATGTGTTTGATTTAGAACTAAGGAGCCTTATCTCAACTGCACAACCAGAATGAGCCCTTTGATAGAAGGTTAATAGTGGCCCCCAATAGACGAAGGGTACGATGGAGTCAGTTATCGCGGTCTAGGGAATCGATCGCTGAAGTTTTTAAACTGGTTACTGATGCATTTGGGGAGTTGATATTATTACTAAACACGCCCATGGACCATAGTATGACCCTGCTCAATTTCAGTTTTATCCATGCCCAAGTGTTTTCAAAACTAGGGTGTCATTTTGTTATTGAGGCTAGCCGTTCAGCTAGGAGATGCAGTACCCCACGTGGTACAACGCAAGATGCAGTGAGGCTCAGAGGGCGCTAATGGGCGCAGTCTAAACAAGCGATATATTAGTAATTCAAGTAACCAGAAGGGCATATAAATATGCTATACGGGCAGCCAAGAGAGAGTGGGAAATTAAGTTATGGGAGGGTCTCCTTGCAGCAGCCAAGAGATAAGACTCACGCTCATTTTGGAACATTATTGTAAATGGTTTCCATGATCGACTTATTCCTGTTGAAAATCACATTACAATGACGTAATGGGTTGCATATTTCTCTAATCTGTATTCTCTTGAGAAGCAGCCTGAACACCCTGAGCTAGACATCTGTGATGTAGCCCCAGTTAGCTATGATGGACCTCAGCCCACCACCAGAATATCTGCTCTGATAAGTGGCCCCCAGGAGAATATAACTTTTGGTCTTGGGGAAATAATAAAAGCCATTAACAGGATTGGGTGACACAAAGCCCCGGGGTTTGACAAGGTTCCTGGGTACCTCTTTGTGGACGAGGTCGAAGTATGGACCCCCTCTTTTACCAGTTTCTTCAATGCAATACTGAAAGGGGCCCCCATGCTGCCAACTTGGGCCGGAGCTAAGATCGTCCCCATTTTGAAGAAGGGGTCCAGGGAAGAAGGGGTCCAGAGATCTCCCTTCTAATTATAAGCCAAATTGACAGTTCCCAAAAACTCTTCTCTAGGGTCATCTTGAGCAGACTCAAAGATTGGATGATTGCCTCAGATATATTGACCCCAGTACAAGCAGGCTCTAGAGAGTGTACTAGTTCAGTGGACCAGGTCTACCGCCTTTATTATATTGGAAGATTGTACAGCTAGGGAGTGGGTGACTTTACGTGGTGTTTGTTGACCTTAGGTCAGCATTCAACGTAGTTCCACTATTGAAGTTGTGGCAAACTTTGCCAGACATGGGGGTCCTGCTCTACCTCTTGAATATGATCATAAGACTCCATGATAATAACTTCCCCAAGTAAGATGTGGAAAGATGGGGGAGCTGTTTTTTTAGTAAATAGGAGAGTCAGGCAAGGTTGCGTCCTTGCACCCACTTTATTCTCACTGTTCATAAATGATTTAGTGAAGTATGTAGATCACAGTGAGCCAGACGCACCCCGCTTGGCAAACATCGGGGTTCCTGCCCTGATGTTTTCAGACAATACACTACTCCTTTCTAAATCCCCCATGGGCTTGCAAAAAATTCTCGACAGATTCAATACATTTTGCAGAGTGAGAGGTTTAGGTATTAACCTTGCAAAAACAAAGTACATGGTATTTAAACCTTGCCACTCCTCCCGCTCAAATCCAACACTGAGGGGGAGCTCTTTGGAGCGAGTCCATACCTTTGAATACTTAGGTGTAATCCTGACCGATGAACCTCAAAGGGCAGTCCCACATCACAAGGTGTGGACTAAAATTTTAACAAACCTCTGGGGGGCTGTTGAAGACCCTTAGGGCCTCTCTATATCGCCCAATTTCTTTAGCCTGGCAAGTCCATAACCACCAGTCTTGGGTTCCACTTTGTATGGAGTTTAACTTTAGGGACATAGGGAGGTACCCACTCCACTAAGGCAGACGAGCGTCACCCCTCTCCCTTCAGCACTGCAAAAAAAAGGAAAAATAAAATGATAACGCAATGTTATTATCATTTTATTTTTCCATGCTGCAGCAGCTTTGTGGGCGGGGCTGCACCGCTCACAGAGCAGGGCAGGGGGGGATTGGTTTGCCCACTCCAAGTGAGCATGAATGTTTGGCCGGCCCTCTTGGGTCTGTCAAACACTCATGAGCACTTTGCTTTTTCTTGATCCAGGCTGCATTACAGCCTGGATGGAGAACATGCCCCAGGCTCCCTTTCCCTGACTAAGCACCGAACCACAGCGATACAAAAGGGGATGATGGACGGAACGTTTGAGCCAATCAAACACTCACCCCCAGTCAACTGATCTGGGTTTAATCCATCATCATTCTTTAGCTCACTCCACCACCCCAGTTCAGACATGGCCATATGCAAATCAGTCTGACCCTGTGCCTCATGGGAACAGTCCAGCCCGAACTGCCAAGCCATGTCTTCCCTGGACCGGAAACAAGCATCCTAGGACCGGTTTCTGGCATTTCAGCCGTCATCAGCCAGGCTTGCTTGAATCCAGTGGCAAAGTGAGCTCAAACGTTCCGTCCATCATCCCCTTTTGTATCGCTTTGTTCGCCCTAAGTTGGCGGGGGTATGCCCAGACGTGGGTCCCTTGCTCACTTTGCCACTGGATTCAAGCAAGCCTGGCTGATGACGTCTGGAATGCCAGAAACCGGTCCTAGGATGCTTGTTTCCGGTCCAGGAAGACATGGCTTGGCAGTTCGGGCTGGACTGTTCCCATGAGGCACAGGGTCAGACTGATTTGCATATGGCCATGTCTGAACTGGGGTGGTGGAGTGAGCTAAAGAATGATGATGGATTAAACCCAGATCAGTTGACTGGGGGTGAGTGTTTTATTGGCTCAAGCGTTCCGTCCATCATCCCCTTTTGTATCGCTTTGTTCGCCCTAAGTTGGCGGGGGTATGCCCAGACGTGGGTCCCTTGCTCACTTTGCCACTGGATTCAAGCAAGCCTGGCTGATGACGGCTGGAATGCCAGAAACCGGTCCTAGGATGCTTGTTTCCGGTCCAGGGAAGACATGGCTTGGCAGTTCGGGCTGGACTGTTCCCATGAGGCACAGGGTCAGACTGATTTGCATATGGCCATGTCTGAACTGGGGTGGTGGAGTGAGCTAAAGAATGATGATGGATTAAACCCAGATCAGTTGACTGGGGGTGAGTGTTTGATTGGCTCAAACGTTCCGTCCATCATCCCCTTTTGTATCGCTTTGTTCGCCCTAAGTTGGCGGGGGTATGCCCAGACGAGGGTCCCTTGCTCACTTTGCCACTGGATTCAAGCAAGCCTGGCTGATGACGGCTGGAATGCCAGAAACCGGTCCTAGGATGCTTGTTTCCGGTCCAGGGAAGACATGGCTTGGCAGTTCGGGCTGGACTGTTCCCATGAGGCACAGGGTCAGACTGATTTGCATATGGCCATGTCTGAACTGGGGTGGTGGAGTGAGCTAAAGAATGATGATGGATTAAACCCAGATCAGTTGACTGGGGGTGAGTTTTTGATTGGCTCAAACGTTCCGTCCATCATCCCCTTTTGTATCGCTTTGTTCGCCCTAAGTTGGCGGGGTATGCCCAGACGTGGGTCCCTTGCTCACTTTGCCACTGGATTCAAGCAAGCCTGGCTGATGACGGCTGGAATGCCAGAAACCGGTCCTAGGATGCTTGTTTCCGGTCCAGGGAAGACATGGCTTGGCAGTTCGGGCTGGACTGTTCCCATGAGGCACAGGGTCAGACTGATTTGCATATGGCCATGTCTGAACTGGGGTGGTGGAGTGAGCTAAAGAATGATGATGGATTAAACCCAGATCAGTTGACTGGGGGTGAGTGTTTGATTGGCTCAAACGTTCCGTCCATCATCCCCTTTTGTATCGCTTTGTTCGCCCTAAGTTGGCGGGGGTATGCCCAGACGTGGGTCCCTTGCTCACTTTGCCACTGGATTCAAGCAAGCCTGGCTGATGACGGCTGGAATGCCAGAAACCGGTCCTAGGATGCTTGTTTCCGGTCCAGGGAAGACATGGCTTGGCAGTTCGGGCTGGACTGTTCCCATGAGGCACAGGGTCAGACTGATTTGCATATGGCCATGTCTGAACTGGGGTGGTGGAGTGAGCTAAAGAATGATGATGGATTAAACCCAGATCAGTTGACTGGGGGTGAGTGTTTGATTGGCTCAAACGTTCCGTCCATCATCCCCTTTTGTATCGCTTTGTTCGCCCTAAGTTGGCGGGGTATGCCCAGACGTGGGTCCCTTGCTCACTTTGCCACTGGATTCAAGCAAGCCTGGCTGATGACGGCTGGAATGCCAGAAACCGGTCCTAGGATGCTTGTTTCCGGTCCAGGGAAGACATGGCTTGGCAGTTCGGGCTGGACTGTTCCCATGAGGCACAGGGTCAGACTGATTTGCATATGGCTATGTCTGAACTGGGGTGGTGGAGTGAGCTAAAGAATGATGATGGATTAAACCCAGATCAGTTGACTGGGGGTGAGTGTTTGATTGGCTCAAACGTTCCGTCCATCATCCCCTTTTGTATCGCTAAGCACCGAACCTCGGCGCTCAGACCAATCGTAATGCTGCAATGTAGCATTGTGATTGGTCAGGGGAGTCTGGGTGGGTGCTTCCTGTTCCTGATTCCTGTTAAGCAGAATTAAGAAAGAGGACGCAGAGGACCGAGGCTGGCCGGCTGGCAGGTAAGCGTTTTTGGGTTTTTTAACCCCCTCCCCCCCTGCCTCACTAATGCTATTTGGGAGCAACCGCCACCGTACCCACCTTGATTGACTTGGAGAATTGCTTCATGTAGCAACTGGTTGGCCTGCCAATAAGTACACCACTGCTCCCCTTGCAGATGGATATGAGGCTCTAAAATGTTTCAGACATAGCAAGGTTACGGCCCCCTCTGTCTTGGAGGAGGATCTGTTCATCTTCACAACTGAGTTCTTATCAACAGGGATTGTAAGAGGTGTTGTGTCTGCTAGGGGCGGGCAACCTCCCATGGTTAAGCAAGTGAGGACCACCCTCATGACTATCGGTCTTGAGCGCTTGGGGACCACTCCAGAAGAGGCATGCACGATCTCTAAAGACCAAGTCAAGAGGTCTTATTGGTTACACCAAAAGGGCCTACTGCATAGTTGTCCCAATTTGGGTTCAATGACACTGGCTTTTCTTGAGCAGAAAGTTGATTTTGTATTTGAGCAGTTTATTGATGAAATGGAGCCTAGTAATACAAGAAAGCTTTATCTCCTATTTAGATATGGGACCCTTTCCCTTGCATCGTACACCGCCAGGTGGGGTCGACTGACTAATCAAACACATGGCCACTGTCCATTCTGTACATCATGGCAGGAAACTATTGAACACGTTCTATTCTTCTGTCCTACTTATCATAGCGCTAGGATAAAATGGGTTGTTCCACTATGTCATAGTTTTGGGGTAAGAGAATTTAAAGAAGCCTTGAGAATTATACCATCAGATACTAGGCATTTTGCTGTTTTTTGCAGTGTCGAGGTGTCTGATGGCGATGTGGAAGATTACGCAAAGAGCACTTTAATGGAAAAACTGTAATGCACTTTATGTGGTAGCCATGTAGCTGACAATACCTGGCTTTAACTTTTTTGCTTATGTTATTATGAAGTTTTATTCTATAGAATGTTTTAATGCATTTTATCACATGTAGCACGTTATGAATCTGTAGTCTTCTCTTTTGACTCTTAACTTATTGTTGGGATCTCTCTATGCTGTCCTCGTGTGCATTCTATGATGTGCGTTCCTTGCATGGAACACAGAATGCGGAGTTACGGCAGTTGCTGCCGGGGACACGGTGTTTACTGGACGTGAATAAAGAAGCTCCGCTTTCCTACCAGCTGTCGTCTTCTTTTCAGTGGCGACGGGCTGTCCAGTATCCTGTCTCCCCCACTGTGTGTTGCTGGACGTCGTGGTTGTTCTCCACTTCGAGGCAATGTCAGGACTTTCGGCGCTCCGCGAGTCCTGTGAAGCCGCCATCTCAGACGCTGTGTGCCTTTTCCCCATGAGGACCTGTGATCCCGGTGAGATTACTTTTGTTTTTCTCGCTTTCGCCGTCCCTTTGCTGTGGCGCGCGAGTTGCTAGTAGCGGCCATCGATGCGTGCATCGGCGCACGCTGCCCGTCGCCCTGACAACCGGCGCGCTTACCGGCGCGTGTCACGCTGCTGAAGATCACATGGTCACTTTGGCAACCGACGTCTCCATTGACGCTGTCATCCTAATTTTGATACCATATCAACGAGCAGTGCCTCTCGTTCAGATTTCACTGGACTTTCACTGCTGAGCTGCTTCTCAAGTGGAAATTTCTCACCCTTATCGGCCACTCTTGGCACAAGAGTACAGTCTTCTAGACTGGTTGTTGGTGCACAGTTTCTGTTTGATGCAGATGTATATGCCATATTGTGCCAGTCTTCTGGGAATTTTCCTGGCATTTCTTACCATTGTATAGTGATTCAAGAGTAACATTGATTTGTGGGGTGGCATAACATTGATTGTGGGGCAGCAACTCACCGATGCAAATGGATCATGTAATTGCACCACCTCCCTTCTTGCAGTCACCTGGTACTCCTCCTGTTATGTGGCAACAGTGGAAGGAGACGTTTGAGGCCTATCTTGAGGCGATTGATGGTGACACTTTTACCTCCAAAAAGAAAAAAGCTTTGCTTGTCTATAATTTGGGTGCGGAGGGGAGAACTATTCTAAAAACTTTACCTCTTGAACTCGTAAGACATGTATTAGTGGAGGTAATGATGGTGATTCGCTAATTGTTGATGAATATGCTTCTCTTGTTAAAACGTTGGACAAAAGGTTTAATCCCAGGCGAAACATAGTACTGGAGCGCCACAAATTTCTGCAACGTGCACAGATTCCTGGGGAATCCATAGACGATTTTGTTGCAGCTCTTAGGACCCTAGCGGTTTCTTGCAATTACAGGGAGTTCAGGGATGAAATAATCCGTGATCAGCTGATTGAACGCACATGCAACAAGAAGATTCAGGAGAAACTTTTGTCTTCTGAAGATCCGGATTTAGAAACTGCTCTCATTTTAGCGAGAAGTATTGAACATTCTCAATTTTGCATGAAGGAATTGAGTGTATCTGTGCCATCTTCGTCATCTAGCGAGATCAAATTAGTTAGCACAAAACCTTCTGTCAAACCGACCAAGGGAATCAACTTGAATGTTCCTCGCATTTCTTCATCTGCACCTAATTTGCCTAAATCCAAAGCTGAGGGACAAGATCTATCTTGTTATCGTTGTGGAAGTAGATCACATTTAGGCAATTTCAAGTTTTGTTTTGCTATAAATCAGACTTGTTTCAAGTGTGGGAAGAAAGGACATTTGGCACGCATGTGCAAAGCGACTGTGCCTCACAAGGGACCGCCACGAACTGTGAGAGCTATTGAAGAAGACTATGCTGAGTATAGGGAAGATAATGAAAGTTATGAATTATTGATGTTGTCCTCTTCCTCCATTCAATCGGATGGTGTAGTAGAAATTGCTTCCATTATAGAGCCTCATAGAAGAAAATCTCCCGCATGTACCATAAGTTTGAACGGCATAAACATGAAGTTTCTTGCTGATTCTGGTTCTCCTTTTACCCTCATTAATGTCAAAGATTTTGAAAGTTTGGGCGACATTCCTGTTGTCCAGTCCAGCATAAAAATCTTTGCTTATGGTGGTAAAAGAGTTGAGGTTTTAAGTAAATTTTTAGGCAACTTAGAATTCAAGGGGGATTTTGCACGTGGTACTGTATTTGTGGTAAAAGAAGGTGCACATTTGTTGGGATGGGAGGAACAGGGTGAGCTCGGGATCATCCTTGATCCCAATCATCCTGATATGGTCTTATCCAAACATGAAGCCAAACAATATTATTCCAGTCTTCCTGATGTTGCCCCTGTGCACGCAATTACAACTGAGTTGTTATCGCAGAATGATTGGATTCAATGTTACCCTGAAATTTTTAGTGGCAAATTAGGCAAGCTCAAGGGATTTCAACACCGCATTGTTCTCAAGGAGGGTGACAAGGCTGTTGCACACAAAGTGCGCTAAGTACCGCTTAGCATGCGTAGTGCACTTAGACAAGAATTAGAGCGGTTATGTACCATGGGAGTAATTGAGTCTATTGAAGGGTCTGAATGGTTGTCACCCATTGTTTTGGCGCGCAAGGCGGATAAATCCCTTAGAATGTGTGTGGACTTGCGCGACCTTAATTCTTGCATATGGGTGGACCGCCAACCCTTGCCCAACATCAATGAGATGTTGTCAACTTTGGAGGGTGCGAAATATTTCTCTTCACTCGACATATCTTCTGCTTACCATCAAATCGAATTGTGCAAAGACTCGAGACACCTCACGTCATTCGTGACTCCTGACGGGCGTTCCGTTATTTACGTATGCCGTTTGGTTTAGCGTCGGCTTCCGCAGTGTTTCAGCGTCTTATGGGAAACCTGTTTAAGAACACTGCGGGGTCGTGTTTTCCAAGACGACATATTGATTCATGGAAAAACTGTTCTTGAGCACAATGCCAGAGTCAAGCAGGTATTGGAGATTGTTAAATCTAGCGGGTTAACATTGAGGAAAGACAAATGCAAATTCCTTCAAGAGGGTGTAGATTATCTGGGGCACCATATTTCTGCAAGGGAGTAGAACCCAAGATTAAGCTCCTTGATGCCATCCAAAATGCACCTGAACCGCAGAGTAAAGATCAGCTGCGTTCTTTTCTAGGACTACTTGAGTACTATGCTAAATTTGTGGCCAATTTCTCTGACAGGACAGTGTGTTTGCGTGGTCTGCTTAAAAAAATGCAAAGTATGTATGGTCAGACCAGTGTGCATGCGATTTCAAGTTGTTGAAAGAAGCAATTGTTCAGGCACGCCCACTCAAATTGTTCAACATTAACGATCGCTGCATTGTTACCACTGATGCTAGCAATGTGGGTCTTGGGGCTGTTCTTATGCAGAAAAGATCCGACAATAGGGAGGAAATCATTGCTTTTGCCTCTAGAACACTCCGGGGTGCTGAAGGGACTTATTCTACAATTGAAAAGGAAGCATTGGCTCTATGGTGGGGTGTACAGTATTTTCGCAATTTTTGTGGGGCAATGATTTTGTCCTCAGGACTGACCACAAACCTTTGGTGGATCTTTTTACCACCAAGGGTGGTGGAAGAGCCACTCCTCGTATTGCCAAATGGCAGTATAGACTGAATGAATTTAATTACCGCTTAGAGTATGTAGCTGGTGTAAAAATTGTGTAGCTGATTGCCTATCTAGGTTACCCCTAGCTGAGAATGTTCGTGAACCTGAGGGTGAGCATTTGGAAATGGTGTGTGCTGTTAGTACAATAGCTGATACTGGTGCTGCCTTGTCCGAAGTTGATTGGAAGCTAGCTCTATCTGATGATGTTGAGATCAGCAAGGTGATGGATTTTGTAACTCATGGCTGGCCCAATAATTCTGTTCTTCCTTCTCAACTAATTCCATTTAAGAGGATTGGTGATGAGTTGTCTCTTGTCGACGGGATTCTGCGCAGGGGTGGATTACTAGTTGTTCCGGTGTCTTTACGCAAGAAGGTTTTAGATTTAGCCCACGAAGGACATCTGGGCATCCGTGCCATGAAGCGGAGGATTAGAGAAGATTTTTGGTGGCCGGGTGTCGATAGGTCCATTGAACACTGTGTTCGTGATTGCGGTGCGTGCGTTTTGAGTGATAAAACTCAAGTGACCTATCCATCTTCCATCAGTCCCATTCCAGTCAAGAACTCACCCTGGTGCAAATTGGCTTTTGATGTGGCGGGTCCATTTGGTGGTCTGGGCAGTTCTCCCAAGTACGCCTTAGTTTTAATTGACTATATGTCCAAATGGCCAGAAGTTAGGTTTGTGGAAGGGATCAATTCTGCCACTGTCATCAATTTTTTAAAAGATGTTTTTTTTCGGGAGGGATTTCCGGAAGAGTTGGTGACTGATAATGGCACCCAGTTGGTGTCTGTTGAGATGCAGAATTTCCTCAAAGTGCATGGTATCAAACATATTCTCACCTCCCTTTATCATCCCTGTAGTAATGGTTTGGTCGAACGCCTTAACCGGGTGATCAAAGATCAATTACAATTGGCCTCCATTAACGGTTTGCTCTGGAAGGAGGTGATCTCTGACATGCTGTGGGCTATGAGAATTACTCCCCACTCTAGTACTGGAATGTCTCCTTTCACCTTTCTTAGAGGTAGAGTAGCAGGTTCCAAGCTAAACAAAGACTGGATGTCAAGGAAGGAGGTTGATCTGCAGAAACTGGGGAGAGTGGCGGATGTCAGGGCTGTTGCTCAGGCTAAGTATGCATCTGATCGTGTCAGAGTGTCTCCGGTGCGTCAAGGAGGCTGGGCGAGGATTAAAAAACCTGTGCTTGTTCGTAAGGGTTCCTCTCGGTTTTCTGTTCCTGTTAAAGTCAGAGAAGTGAGAGACCATGTTGTTGTACTGGAGAATGGGAAAGTCTGGAACAAGTGTGCTGTCTCGGTAGTGCCTGAGTCGAAAGTCGAGTTTGTGAAAAGCAAATTTGGAGTAGACACTCCTTGTATGACTTTGCCTCTGGGGGTAGTGTGACCGAGAAATCCTGCACCTGCCAAGGACACTGTTCCCCGACAAAACCTTTCTAGAACTAGGTCTCCTCCCACCAAATTTCAGGATTATATTAGATTTTAGTTTTGCTTCTTTTGTTTTGCGAGGTTAGTTTCTGTTTGTTTTTATGTGAAGGGAGGGTGTGTTGGGAATTGTTTTATGTGTAGGGAGGGGGTGTGTTGGGATCTCTCTATGCTGTCCTCGTGTGCATTCTATGATGTGCGTTCCTTGCATGGAACACAGAATGCGGAGTTACGGCAGTTGCTGCCGGGGACACGGTGTTTACTGGACGTGAATAAAGAAGCTCCGCTTTCCTACCAGCTGTCGTCTTCTTTTCACTTATGCATGTACATTTCTACTTTTTATGACTATTGATGACGAGAATCACCGAATAAAGATTGAATTGAATTGTTATCTGTCCTCTTGCTCATCTTTGGGGAACACCGTCCTTTTAAAGCCTCTGCCTTTTATCTGCGGTTGCCTTGATCTTGAATTTTCCTTAAAGTGTGAGTAGCTTGTCTAGCCCATCCATTGTTAGTCGTTGTAGATTTGTTTTTAGTAGTGTATAAGCAGGACTTAAAGAACACTGAAGTTGAACTAAAATGACAACTGAATGGCCTCATCGTACCTGATACCATTTGACAGTTTGGACTTTCTGTGCTTGTAACTTGCCCGGGAATCGCCGCAGTAGTCTGTCTACAAAAGCATGTACTATTTCTTCTCAGACCATGTCATGAAGGTCCACCAGTCCTTTGTTTTTTTTTCATCCAGCAAGATGCACTAAGCAGGGCCCGACGTGTAATGCCAGACGTTCAGGGCCTTATCACATAAAGTGAGCAATGTGAGCCCTAAGTTTAGACTCAGTCTCTGCCACAGTTTTGGGCTGACAGTTGCCTTAAGTAGTTGAAAAGCAGAAGCAGTGTTATGTTACCACCTTAGACAGTGGTAAATGGATGCTTCCTATGGGAACTGTAAAGTAATGTGCTTTTGGCTGCAAATGTAGCAGAATTTGATGACATCTTAAGTAAACAACAGAACGTGGCACAATAAGATGAACAAAATAACATAGCATATTTAAAACACAACAGAGCACATCACAACGAAACAGGCAAAACACAATACAAGACAACTACTGCAGTACAATACAATAAAATCAAATTACAATAATACAACATAAAACACAGAAACATGTAAGACATGAGAACACATCACCACCAAAACAAAATACGACACACCATATACGCACAAATGTTCTTGTCACAAATTAGCACCTCCAGAATCTTGTTTTCAAAATACCGTGGTAAAAGGTGTTTGGAGCAAGCATTGCCTTAGTTTACCACCAACAACACGAAATGGAACGAGACAGAAATGTTTGCAATCCGGACCATATTGTTAAATGTGAAGGTAAAAATATGAGGATATTTGGTGCAATTGACTGGAAATATAGGACTGTCTTGAAATCATCCTCATTGCACGGGGAAGGTTGGAGGGTATGATTTTGCTGTAAAAGTTACACTAAGCAGTCATCTACCATGTTTTGAAAGAGTGACACTAAAGCTGCCTGACCAAAAAATGAGCTGTGCTTCATTTGTTTAAGTGTTTGTAGGCAGTGGGCACTAGCAATTGAGGATGAGAACATATTTTTCATCATCAAGCTTAGACCTAGAGTAAGATAGAGAATCAGAAAATGGAAATGAAAAATGACTAGAAATATAGGAACACAGTGACAAAGAAGCAAGAGGTGGAATCATGACTTTGCAGCTTTGGTATTCAGCAGCCCAGGCATTAAGCAGCTCCGTAGCAGTTTGCTGAGAAAAACCTTGGGCCCAACACTTATTGTTCCACAAATAAAGCACTGGACATTTGATGTTGCAGCTGGAAGTGCTTCATGATTTCTGCTTTGCAGCCTCAGATCTGCATTTAAAAGTGGAGGCAACTAAGAGGATCCCTGGGGAACTTTCCAGTCATGGGGCTGACATTGAAAATCAAATTGACACACTTTTAAAAAAAACTTTTTTACTTTTTCTGATTATTGAGTGTGAAAGGACTTTACCCAAGCCTGCTCAATTATGAGACTGTGAACCACTCTCTTAAACCGTTGTGGAAACAGCAGTTATTTAATGCACCGAAAGCTGCAGATAAATTCAGCTTCAAAAGCACAACTGGGTGGACTTGATCCAGTGTATCACGGGCAAAGTCACAGATATCAAGCACAGCAGATTCGGTGCCATGTTTCAGTACACAACAAAACTGGTAGCTGTTCTAAAGTTGGCATTTCTCAATATAGTTCTGAAGTTGTTTGCAGACTTGCTGACCTAAACAAGGTTCACAATTGAGTGGAAGTTGCTATCCTATCTGTGTCCACAAAATATTTTGTAACAGAGTTGTCATAATTGACAAACCATGTGGCATCATCAGCCATCCTAAAGCCCCAACCTACATTGAGGAAGGCATCCCCTTGCTATTACACAAAACACACTGAACAGTGTAATATGTATTGCATCCAGAGCTGTTTTTGATTGAGGTACATGTGCCTCTTACTGATGAGCCTGCACCAGTAGTGCATAAGAAAGGTATGCATAAAGTGGAAGACGACTGGATCAAATGACCATAATTGGGACAGCGTGTGTATACAGTTTATTGTTTAACTTTGAAAGGGGTCTGTGAAACCTACACATCAAGACAATTTCAAATGTGATTGATTCAAAGAACACAAGGTGGGAGATGCTGAAGTATCCACAAAAGTGGGAATATGGTGACTCCAAAATACTTGGTGTAGTGGCCCAAAAAAGGGAATTTCAGAAGTCAACAATGCCATTGAATACAAAGAGACGCGAGGAAGCCATTAGAAGAATTGTCCAATAACTGAAGCTTTGGTTTTAGGGGTCTTCCTGCTGGGCGTTATTGGAGCTTGAAAGAGACCATAACATATGGGTTTAGGAGTGGGCACTGCAGATTATTCGCTACTCTTTTTGTAATTGGAGCACATAGGGATCATGTAAGGATAAAATAATGATCAGAGGAAACTTTGACATTAATCCAGTTATCTTTTTCAGTTTAATTCAACTCAACTGTTAGAATTGTTTTTCATATGTTTTTATTTTTTATGACTATATAATAATATCATGTGGTCACATTTTAGGCCAGGGTAGAACCATCACCATTTTACATGCTCACGTTTTTAAGTTGCCTTCTTCTTTTCTTAACCCCTTAAGTGCTTCTGTCGGCCAACGGCCGTCGCGAGCACTACCTCGGTAGTGCTGCACACGTCCGTTGGCCGACGCGGCCCGCCCGCTTAATAGAACGTTCCGCACTGGCTGGGAACGTTCGAAGCAGTTAAGCAGTTAAACACGATGACATTTGACACACATTTGCTTGCGTGCCTTTGCAGGATAATATTCTCTGAACTAGCTTTTCTTACATTTCCACTTTTTAGGAATATTATCAAATACCTTGAACATTCTGTACAAGGGCTTAGTTCACTGCGCAAAATGTTGTTGTTTGTTGTTGTCCGTTCAGCGACAGAGCTATCACAATAGAATCAACAATAGCGGCCTGACTGGGACTTTGGCATGGCATAATGGGTGATGTTTATTATCTAAATGACATCACTCCCTAGTTTAGTTAGAGGTGAACTTTGCTGCCACTGTGAGGTCACCTCCATGTCGGAATTCCAGCCCAGCTGTTTCCTATTTACCTCTTACGAGGGATGCTGCCCAGTCCTCCACCAAGACGGGCACCCTGATGATACTTACCAAAAGGTAACATGGAGTTAGATCACCCGACAGGGATTTGGCAGATTCACCCCCCTTAGGCACACTAGGTTAGGAAGCGCTAGGTAGGAATACAATATATTACAGTAAATATATGTAAGCATATATCCTCTGTAACAGCAAAATGGTTGAATTATTTATCTTCTTCACCATTCTCATAATGCTAATCACATTGTTCTGTTTCCTTCTATTGATTATTGCAGCTCACGTATTTTACTCAAGAATCACGTTTCAATAAATATCGAAACACCATGCTGTGTATTTCCTGTGTATCTCTTTGGGAATGCATGAGTAACCAAACGAAAAGGTTTCTAGATCTGTTACCACGATTTCCTCAGGGAGTCAGGGTTGTCATGTTCTGAGGTTGCACAGTCCATTTGTTACCTTGTCAGGTTTGGGATACAGATAGTGCACTCTAAGCTAGCAGGAATAAGGACAACATATCCTAATGGTGTGCTCAGAATCAATCTCGCACAGTTTTGAAGTTAATGTTGTCAAACAAATGCACAGTTTTTACTGAGAAAGTATAAGCCATACGACATTGCGCCGCCAACATTCTAGCTTAGGTTCTTATTTAATGGATCGCCTGAGTAGTTATCTTTTGTATAGACCCCTACTCACCAATTTAACAGAGACACCCATGGTGTTAGGGAAAAAGCCTCCTCAGCTGAGTAAGTAAATCCTGTGTATTGACTGGAGGTTGTTCAAGCTTGAACCTTTCAAAAGATCACCCCATAGAGGTAACATCCTTCAATTCCACGTATTCATATGGCTGATTACGACGCACCAATTAACATAAAAGTAAACTGGAGACATGCGGTTACACAGATGCTGCAACAACGTGACTCCCCCTTGCGGGTGGATACGTTAGCTTCATGGTTGAGGCTCACGAAGCATTCAGGACAGAGAAATTCTAGTCATGGATTAAATTCCCAGCAGTAGATGCACGAACAAGACAGTTTCACACATACATTGAGGCTGCAGTTCCTAACAACTACACGGCTTATGAAGCACTAGAAATACAATTTACATACAAAAAACATCAAAGTTGGTTTGAAGGTGCCCTACCACATACAAACAACAATGTTAGACTAGGCCCCCTTAGCAATGAGGGAGGAACATGGCCAGTCTCAGCCAGTTACACACCATACCAAGATATCGCAAATCTGACAGCCCCAGACCTACGTATACTATACAAAGATCATATAGCCGTTTGACACAATTTGTCATGAGGACAATGACAATAAATCCCGCAAGGGCTGTTGAAGCTGCACAACTACAATTGGGTACACTTGGAATTATCCAGTCATGGGTAAGGTTCCCATCAGACAGGAGGAGATTCCGTTCTGCATTGCACAAAAGACAAATCAGCTTGAAGCAGTGATTCCCCATATGGGCGCTCAGGAAAAACAGAATTCTCACAATATGCCTGCCAATGGGAATGGCACCCCTGGTGGAAGACTGCATAACTTGGGGTATAGTTCTTGCTGCAGTATATACCAGAACACATGGTACACCATCATTAGCTGTTTTGCCAGAGGTGCTTAAAGCAGATCAAAAATGAGTACGGGGAAGCCCCTGTCCTGAATTTGGGGATGAAGCTGATTGGCAACTTTGACCAGTATTCACAATAATGTTAAGTAACATTAAAGAGGAAGCAGCAGCGTTGGCTTTACCCAACGGCTCACAAATTTAGCTCCGGGAGACCAGGAGCATGAATTGCTAAAAATTCTTGAGGAAACCTATGCTTTGATAGGTACAGATAATTTGGGAGCCAGACCTAGTAAACAACAAATAAAGGGTAATTCAGAAAAGAATAACTCAAAGCAGGCATCCAAGTCTTCTAAGAAGAAGTGGGATAATAAGGAAAATAGGAGTCTACTGAAAAGTGCTACAATCTGCTTAACCGTGAAACTATTAGAACGCCTGACAGGTATCGGGATACTGATACCCATTCCTCTCGTTCCTTCCAGGAGTCATCCAAAAAATGCTCGGATAAAGGAGGACGACCAGAGCGCAGGGCTGAGATGTATGTGAAACCTAAGAAGGACTCACAATGCTTATCTGACTTTATAAAAAAAGGAAGACAAAGCTAAACAGCTACAGTCCAAGCCTCAATTAAAAAAGAAGAAGGTAGCCAGCATTAAAGTCAAGCATGCCACGGATATTGAGGATACTGCTTCTGAGCAGGGAGTGGTCTCTGACCATGCTAGACAGTGCGGCAGAAGTCACAATAGTTCACTGGAATCTAATGGAGTGGTAGGTGGCAGAAGCAACAAGTGACTATATCCAGGTAGAAACACCGGACAGGAGATTGAGTGTCCCGAATCAATTATATGAAAGGCAACTCCAAATGGAGGGGGATATACAACGTACCATAATGTTCTCTTTTTGGAAGAACTTGTCATTTGGCTATGACATTCTCTTGGCTGAAAAGGATTGGTCACCAGAGTTTTTTATGGATTGCTCCAGGGGAGAAAAGGTAATTTTACCTGCTTTTTGCAACCTTGCCTCAGATACCCTATTAAACACAAGGCTAAAAAACAAGTTAGAGAAATCCTCGCACAACTTGAATACCAAGGTGTAATAGTAAGTTACACCTCACCAATCAATAATCCTTTGTTTCCAGTAATTTTACCAGACCATTCATATTGTTTTGTGTTAGATTACAGACGCTTGAACACTGCTACACGCACATTCGCTTTACAAAATGAGCACTGCGCGGCACTAATGAACAACGTAGTGTGAAAAAAATACAAAACCACATTAGACATTTACAATGGATTTTTCTGCCAAAACATAGCACCTGAAAGAAGGTGCTTGACCGCATTCAGCACTTTAGGTTCTCAAAAGTAGGTCTGTATATTGACCTAAGGGTATAAGAACAGCCCAGGGTTGTTTACATCCTGGGTTACAGAACTTTTGCAAGATTTTGATGACCAGGCATTGTCTATGTCTAACCCTGGGCGTCAAATTCCGCTCCGCTCGCGAAATTTGCGAAATTTAGGCAATTTCACGTTCCGCGGAGAACGCGGAATTGCCAACAATTCCGCGATCCGCGGCGTAGCGGAATTATTTTCTTGTTTGCGCTTTAAAAATGCGTTCTAGCGCGCGCGATAGCGACTTACCGGGATTCCTGCGTTCGCCGACGGGTTTTCCTATCCATTCGCGTGCGCCACGAGATTTCGGTAGCCGGCCGCACGATCCCGCGAGAGTTTGCAATCGCGAACACGTCATTCGCCGCGCCATCGGACAACACGAGAGTGTGCGATCGTGAACACGTCATTCGCCGCGCCATCGTGCACCGCGAGAGAGATTGCGATCGCGAACACGTCATTCGGGCGCGCCATCGGACATCCGGCGGAATGTTGGTAAAGCTCGCGATCCCGAACACGCAAAAATTTCAATCTGGAGAAGAATAATATCTCGAGCAGCATAAAACCTTCTATAAAATGATGATTTGGATGAAAAAAAAATCTCAGATTGATATTTGGCTGTCCTTTTTTGTCAAATTTTTTTGGGGGGAGAGGGAGGAAGTGACACAGAGTCTCCTACTTCCTGTTCCTGTCCAGCAGGCTCCTCCCAGTGCTTTGTCCATCTCCTGTTCATTTTTCACTTGGATTTGAGCTGGAAGGATCACTCTTTGTGTCTGCTGCATCATTTTTATTGGATTTGAGGACTTTTGGATTTGAGATTTTACAAGTAAGTTGGTGTTGTTTGATTGGGGCATTGCAGTTGCTGCAACTACAATTTTGGTACTTTTCATCATTTTTAAAAATAAATAGTTGTGGGTAGCCAGTAGGCCCAAAGCTAGTCATGGGTGGGTGCATGATGAAACATGATGAAACAACTGTTCCTTTGCTGTGTGATGTATTTATTAATTTCAAACATCATTTAGGGCACATGGATGGCATTGGATTGAATTGCAAAATGTGTATTTTTGGGTGTATTTCAGTTTTTTGGGGTGTGTGTTAAATACATGCCTTAGTTGTGTGTGGTGTGTTGCAGGCCTTGTTTAGCCCTGTGGATTTTCGTTTTTGCATTTTATTGCATTACAGGCAAAGCAGTGTGGTTTAGCATGCAGCCTTTGCCTGGCTATTATAGGCCTGTTTTCAGTACATTGTTTTCCAGGCCTCCTGCTTGTTGCTTGTGATTTGTGAGTGTCCATGTGGCTGGTAGCCATTTCTGGTGGGAGTTATAAGTGTGCTACTTTTGCCATATAGGCCTGCATGTGTTTCCTTTGTGGCCTAGGCTTCTTGTTGTGGTCCTGGCCATGAGGGTGGCGGCCATTTTGAAGCCAGGCAGTGTGCTTTTTGCCATAGGCCTGCATTGTCTGTCTTCAGTTTCTTGTTGTTGTGGGCCTGGCCATGAGGCTGGCGGCCATTTTGAAGCCAGGCAATGTGCTATTTGCCATAGGCCTGCATTGTCTGTCTTCAGTTTCTTGTTGTTGTGGGCCTGGCCATGGGGCTGGCGGCCATTTTGAAGCCAGGCAGTGTGCTTTTTGCCATTGGCTGCATTGTCTGTCTTCAGTTTCTTGTTGTTGTGGGCCTGGCCATGTGGCTGGTGACCATTTTGAAGCCCGGTAGTGTGCTTTTATCCATAGGCCTGCAAGCTTGTGGCCTAGTCTGCCAACAGGCCTTTCATCCAGGAGGCTCAGAGGTAGTCAGGGGTGCATGAAACAACTGTTTCTGTGTGTTCTGTTGAATTTAAACATCATTTAGGGCACATAGATGGCATTGGATTGAATTGCAAAATGTGTATTTTTGGGTGTATTTCAGTTTTTTGGGGCGTGTGTTAAATACATGCCTTAGTTGTGTGTGGTGTGTTGCAGGCCTTGTTTAGCCCTGTGGATTTTCGTTTTTGCATTTTATTGCATTACAGGCAAAGCAGTGTGGTTTAGCATGCAGCCTTTGCCTGACTATTATAGGCCTGTTTTCAGTACATTGTTTTCCAGGCCTCCTGCTTGTTGCTTGTGATTTGTGAGTGTCCATGTGGCTGGTAGCCATTTCTGGTGGGAGTTATAAGTGTGCTGCTTTTGCCATATAGGCCTGCATGTGTTTCCTTTGTGGCCTAGGCTTCTTGTTGTGGTCCTGGCCATGAGGCTGGCGGCCATTTTGAAGCCAGGCAGTGTGCTTTTTGCCATAGGCCTGCATTGTCTGTCTTCAGTTTCTTGTTGTTGTGGGCCTGGCCATGAGGCTGGAGGCCATTTTGAAGCCAGGCAGTGTGCTTTTTGCCATAGGCCTGCATTGTCTGTCTTCAGTTTCTTGTTGTTGTGGGCCTGGCCATGAGGCTGGTGGCCATTTTGAAGCCAGGCAGAGTGCTTATTGCCATAGGCCTGCATTGTCTGTCTTCAGTTTCTTGTTGTTGTGGGCCTGGCCATGAGGCTGGTGGCCATTTTGAAGCCCGGTAGTGTGCTTTTATCCATAGGCCTGCAAGCTTGTGGCCTAGTCTGCCAACAGGCCTTTCATCCAGTAGGCTCAGAGGTAGTCAGGGGTGCATGAAACAACTGTTTCTGTGTGTTCTGTTGAATTTAAACATCATTTAGGGCATGGATGGCATTGGATTGAATTGCAAAATGTGTATTTTTGGGTGTATTTCAGTTTTTTGGGGTGTGTGTTAAATACATGCCTTAGTTGTGTGTGGTGTGTTGCAGGCCTTGTTTAGCCCTGTGGATTTTCGTTTTTGCATTTTATTGCATTACAGGCAAAGCAGTGTGGTTTAGCATGCAGCCTTTGCCTGGCTATCATAGGCCTGTTTTCAGTACATTGTTTTCCAGGCCTCCTGCTTGTTGCTTGTGATTTGTGAGTGTCCATGTGGCTGGTGGCCATTTCTGGTGGGAGTTATAAGTGTGCTGCTTTTGCCATTTAGGCCTGCATGGTTTTCCTCTTGGCTTACTGCTTCCATCCATCCCCTTTGCCAGCTGCAGCTCCCTGAATGATGTGATGAGCAAATAATTTAATGCCAAACAGGGTCCACTTCTATTACATTTGTATTTTTGTTGTTGTTCCTCTTCTTTCCTATCCTTCCTGAGAGTGTACACAGTATACCATGAAAGCCCTTGTTGACAGTCTCACAAATGGCTATACTAACTTATATATTTTATTTGTTTGTTTGTACTACTAGTAATTGAACCACAACAACAAATGCAACATTTCACTGATGTTCTTCTCCTGGCTTCTTTGCTTTTAGGTGCACAAAAAGACAGAGGAGGAGGTGTCATCATCATCACCCGTTGTACTGCCAGACAGAAGTCCTGCTGCGCACCACGTCACGTCCACGTGTGACCACAGACATCTCTGCAACTTGTGCACCTGCGTCCTGCTGACATCTGAAGAAGATGGCCCCAAAGAAAGGTACCAGGTCCTCCAGTACCAAGAAAGTTGCCAGTGAGAAGAAGAAGGAACAGAAGAAGGAAGTGGCACTTGCCAAGACTGGTGTGCCGGCCGATGTGTTTTTTGGTAAAAAAACTTACGCCTGCAGCAGCGGTGTCCGGCGGGGACCAAGCTGGGAGCAGCACCTCCGCATCAGCGGGCCCACCCCACCAACCTAGGCGCAAGCCCATGAGTGTGGCAGAGGTAGCCAGTCTACTAACGACCAGTGATGTTGAAATGTCATTATCGCAAAGTAGTACCCAATCCACGCACTCGCAGGCGGAAACTCAGCAGACAAGTGGGCAACCACAGCCGCAACCACAGCCGCAACCACAGCCGCAACCCCAGCCGCAGCCGCAACCCCAGCCGCAACCCCAGCCGCAGCCGCAACCCCAGCCCCAACCGCAGCCCCAACCGCAGCCCCAGCCGCAGCCGCAGCCGCAACCGCAGCCGCAACCACAGCCGCAACCACAGCCGGAACCACAGCCCACAATAGTAGTTGTTCCACCTGAAGTAGGGGCAGTTCAGGAAATCGAGCTTTTTGCAGACGAAGAGGAGCAAGCCACTGTTTCAGAAGATCCATTGTCTTCCAGACCCCCAGCAAGGAAAAGGAGGGTTAGTCCATCAACTTCTTCTTCAAGCCCCGTTTCTGATGATCTAGATGCCACTTGGAAGCCACCAGCTCAGTCTGAGAGTGATGCCCGCCACAAGACAAGGCTAGTGAAAAGGAAGGTTCCAGAAAGCCTTAGAGTTATGGAGGTAGATGTAGACGAGGGGGGTGATGATGATGAAGAGCCAGTCATCATGAACATCACTCCTGGGCCTGCGGAGATGGAGACCAACATTATTAGACTATCCAAAATCGCTGCGAGGGATGTAGCACGGATACCACCAACACAGGTAACACCAACACAACCTCCAGCTTCCATATTTGCCTTTGCAAAGGCCCGGCAGGGACCTACATCCAGCTCAACCACCACCTCAGTAGGTGGTGGTAATGTAAGTGCACAGAGTCAAATTCCAGGCACACCCTCCAGTTCATCTGGTATTGAAAGTGGCACCTCCAGCAGCGCCAGAAAGTTCTCCTCCCCAGTTTGGGACTTCTTTTCGGTTAGCAGTAAGGAGGAGAACATTGCTATATGCTCAATTTGTCGGCAGGCTGTTAGGCGGGGTAAGCTTGGTACAAACTATGGTACCGGAGGACAAACAAGTCATCTCAAAAAACACCACAGTATCAAGTGGGAGGCTCACCTACTTCACTTAGAAAAAAGTAAAACTGGACCCATTGCTGTTGTTGGGGATGAAGAAGTAGGGGAAGATATGATCGCGGTGGAAGGTCAACAAGAGGGAGACATTTCTAGCCCTATCCCCAGCAGTGTAGTGGTACCGCCCACATCCTCAGCAACATCTCAGTGGCACCGTAGTAAGAGTCAGCCTGAGACACCAAGGCAACCGGGCACTGCAATGAGCAAAAGTGCGGCGTCGTTGAGCCTAACTGGGTTCAAGAAGAAAGGTGCACCACAAAGGAAAATATTCCAGCCTACCATTGACAGCATGCTTAGGTCGGAGGGGCAGTACCAATGCAACCACCCAACGGCACGGTTGTACAATGCGAAGCTGGCTAAAATGTTAGCGCTGGACCTTCTCCCTTTTTCATTTGTGGAAGGGGTGGGTTTCCTTGAATTTGTGTCAGCCATCTGCCCTAAATGGAAGGTTCCCAGCCGGTCCTATTTCGCCCGAGTTGCTGTTCCAGCACTACATCACGATGTGCTGGAATTGGTTGGACAAGCTTTGCAGCAGAGTGCTGTTCACAAAATCCACCTGACAACAGACATGTGGACCAGTTGCCAAGCCACTGATTACATGTGCATCACTGCACACTGGGTCTCTTTTGTGGGGGTTAGAGAAAAGCTATCTGAAGTAGGTGCTGTTGACACAGCTGAGATTTTTAATGCTTCTCGGAAACATGCAACTGTAGCCATGTTCGCCATGGAGAAATCTCATACTGCTGCAAACATTTTGGAAGAGTTTAACAGCAAGGTCTTTGAATGGCTGCGCCCAAGAGGGCTTAACATTGGTTTTGTTGCCACGGATAATGGCAGTAATGTACTTAAGGCCATGGAGGTTGGTGCCTATTTCAGGGTCCCGTGTTTGGTGCACTGCATTAACATTATAGTTCAAGACTTTCTGAAAAAAGAACCCATAGTCAGCAACTTACTGACCACCTGCCGCAGAATATGCACTCATTTCAGCCATTCTTTTAAAGCCCAGAAGCAGCTGAGGATCATTCAACGTGACTATAGAATGCCAGTCAAAGCACTCATCCAGGAGGTGGCAACACGTTGGAACTCAACGTATTACATGCTTGACCGTCTGTTTGAGCAGTACAGACCAATCAATGAATATGTCATGCGAAGGGTGGATGCTACTGTGAAAGGCATGACCCTTCAGATGGACCAATGGTGCCTAGTTAAATCTCTTACAGAGATGCTTCTTCCTTTCGAGGTCTTCACACGTGAAATCAGCAAGGAGGACTGTACTATAGGCCAAGCTATCCCATTGTTGCACATGCTAGAGCAACAGCTGAAGGAGGTGTCTGAAGCGTACATAGGTGTGGAGGAAAAAAAAGAAGCATATGAGTTGGTGGAGAGCTTATCATGTCGCCTAACTAAAAATGCAAGGGTGCAAACTAAGATTTTGTCACAAGAACATTACATTTGTGCCACAATTCTGGATCCAAGGTACAAATCGGCACTGAACAGTAAGACATTACTCCCTTTTTCAGAAGTGGATATTGCCCGGTACAAAACTTGGATAGCTGAGGCAGCCAGTAAATTGGAAAAGGAACGGCTGGTAATCAAAGGCCTCAAGCCCACAACAAGTACTGCAGCAGGGCATCCGGCGTCAAGTTCAACTTCAGAGCCTGAGGGCAGTGCATTTGGTTCACAGCTGTCACCAACACCAACACTATCGACAACAGCAAGAACCGGATCATCAGCCCCAGTAAAAACGGCACAGGATTGGTATTTACAGCAAGGCCTTGCTAGGTCCAGTGCTGATGCAAAGACAAAAGAGGCCGAACAAAGTGTAGCACCCCTGAACATTGACCGGATGGTCCAGGCCTACCTGGATGACCCAACAGAGGTCTACATTGATCAAAACCCATTGCGGTATTGGTATGGCAAAAGGGGCCAATGGCCAGTGCTCAGCAGGCTGGCGATAAACTATCTGGCTTGCCCTGTCGCAAGTGTCTCTTCTGCACGTGTTTTCAGTGCTGCTGGTTCCATTGTAACAGTGAAAAGGACCAGTCTCTCACCAAAAAACGTGGAGAGGTTAACCGTGATCAAAATGAATCAGCAATTTATACCACCGAATTACACAATACATGAATCAACGCAGGAAGATGAGCACAGCTGCTCAGGTGACGGAAGTAGCGTGTTAGATGCTGATTACCTACTTCTGGTTGAACCCCCAGAGTTTGAGGACGAGCTATACTTCCCTGACAACTAGGCTTCCACTTCTTACTGTCGTTCTCCCTTATTTACTTTTATTTGTGTGTCTGTCTTTCTGGTTGGAAACTTCAAATCACAACAAATCCATCACCACCGTCTTCGTCTTTTATTGCCATATATGAGTTTCAGCTGTCTGCATTTCAGTCCACTCCTCCGAGTCCTGCTCCTCCATCCTCCTGAATCGACCTAAATCTATTGCCCTCAAGCCAGATGATGATTGGATGTAGCATAATCGAAGAAAAAGAAAATCTTGCCTCGTTGAGTCTCTCCAAAAGAAGTGGAACATGATGATGACTACTATAGCTATCCTCCTTTCCGAGCCGAGACAGACTGCCCATTAACTGAAGATGAGAAGGAACAGGTAATGAATGATGACATGCATTGGACGCTGACTGAGTGATTTGTGTTGTTGTTGTTTGTAGTGCATGAAGTTAATTCATTGTGTACTATTATCTAATCTACACACTAAAAGTAACTCAATGCAATGTTTGTTTCCATTCTTGTTTTTTAATAACAAATTTCTACTTCTACTGCAGGCCGATCCATTGCATTTTGAATATGGAAAGGGGACTCAATCTGTACACTGCACACTGAGTTGGACAACACACCATGATGATGACCACAGTGACATAATATCTTCGCAGTCACTCAGTACGATCCGAGATGATTGATGGAATAACTCAGGGCGTTTCATGAGTGGCATAAAAGGTAACCAAATCAACAACAACCACTTCAGACCTACATGTCTGTGTAGTGGTGGAGTCGAGTGTGGTGGTATGACTGACAGCGGGGCATTGATTTAGTCACTTAATTTGTAAAATGCTATGTTGCTGTATATCTGCTTTGTCTGCCTCTGTCAAAAAATGTACGCTAAATGGAGGATGGGTCACGGGTGCCGTGGGCCTGCTCTGTCCTGTTGTTGTTGGAGGTTAATGCTGGAAACAGACTAGAGTAGACATGATGTATCCATGCCACCTCTGAAAGTGTTCTTGTTACACTCCACCGTAATTTATGCATTTTTTTTCTACTTGATTTTTCAATATCCCTTTTGTTTTCCCATCTACAATTACAGGCCGGCCCTTACCCTGTGCTATACTGGGAAAAACAACTCTCACTTACCTTACCAATGAATCTACATCTGCCAGGCAGGCAGTGGCGTCACCCAACATTGATGGCCGGAGCGTCCATGGAAGGGAGGACCAAGAGGAATGCCGAGATGCAACTCCCCATTTTGACCAGGATAACATACAGTAACAGTATCAACTTTCATCATCTTTTAAATTTGATTCATTTTTTGTCTTCAATCATTACTACTGTGTGTTGTTGTTGTTGTTATGTTTGCTCTCTGCTTATAATTCAATTCATCCCTACAGCTATTTTTGAATTTTCTTTGCTATCTTTAAGCCCGGGCCGGTACAACAGAACAGAAACTGTATGTAATTCGGGTCTCTCGGAGGGCAGACAGGCAAGGCAAATTGCATAATATACTGCTGCCCTGTACTGTCTAATTGTCTAGTAGTAGTTAGTAAGTACTACTTATCATTAACCATCAAGTTATCATCATCATGCATGCATTTCCTTTTTCTCCCTTAACAGATTTATGGATATGGTTGTCTGCCAAGATTGTGTTTTGTTGTTGTCCATGCGTACTGTTTTTCTTTGTCAAACCTTTCCCAAAACCCCCTTCCCAACCATTCATCAAACCCTAACCCTCTTCCCCCGGGCTGTGTGACTTATTGAGGTGTGACTAAATTAAATGTACACCAATAATTTATCACACGCTTGCTGGGGCGGATGTGGCAAAAGCAACACTAATTCAATTTCAAGGCAGGGCGAGGATCTTCTTCTGCTTGCCCACCCATGAGCAGTATATTTGCGAGATACATTTTTTACCAAAGGAACCTAATCCATCAGCATTAATTGCCGGCATCGATTGGATTTGTTGTCATCCTCCTACACAGCACTAACGGTTACGCTTGTGTTGAGTGTACTGTAGGCCTGGTCGAGTGACTCGACACAGCTAGAGTTTGTAACTCTATGTACTAGGCTATCCCCGCCACCATTATGTTTTATTGTATTTTGGCATATTATTGTTTGGCAGTAAGTTCCATACTGAACTTTGTTCTACTACTCCTCCCACAGTCTCTCTCAGGCGACTGACTGTCTCACTTTCTTTTTTTGCAAATGCTACTGCCAGGGTCTACTACTACTACCACCACAACCATGGCATGTTGGGAAAGAAAACCATCATCACCATGCAGCCATCGCCGTGCCTAAGTAAAACATCAAGCACAGGTAAGAGAAGAAGTTTGGGGGAGGCATAATTAATAATGGAAATTTTTTCATTAATTCTATTTCACACACCCCTTTGAGTCCAGTTGCAGAATGCATAGACTAGGAGGAGAGACTGACAGTACTAGTAGGACAAGTCCCTCAGTGAGGGGTACCGCATCTATCTGTTTGTGTCTTACTAAGTCAGCCAATTATTTAAATCAAACACTGGCTGTGGCCCTGCACCAGCAAGGAAACAGTGTGACGTAAAACAGTAACCCCACCCACAAAACATTAACAACATCGTATATAAAGTATAAATATATAATTTAATCCCCTAACAAAAATAAACTATGTAAAAAAAATCCCACAACACCTGACCCACCCCTCTCCCTAACCCCAACCAATGTCCATTGCCCGGAACGAAAAAGTCCAACAAATTAAATGTCCAATTGTCCAAAAGTGAAAACCCCAACGCCCGATTCCCACCCACCAAAATAAGCAATAAAAAAGGGGCAATCAACGGGGTCTGTTCATCAGCGGGCTCGCCTCTCCAGGCCACGAATACGCTCCTCTAGACGGGCCACGCAGCGCTTCAATGCGCGGCAATTGGATCCACAGGGGGGGGGGCAGCAGTGCTTAATGTAGTACGGCGGCAGGCGGCTGCTAGACGGTGGCGCTGTAACACTGGAGGGGGGTGGCTGGGGCCCGGGGCATTGGAGGAGGCTGCAGCTGCTGCCGCCTCCTTCTCCTCCTCCTCTAGAACCACCAGCCGCCGGTATTCAATTTGTATGGCCTCCAGCTTCCGGCGCCGGGCCTTGGCTGCCAACTCCTTCCTGTCTACTTTCACTTTGGAAGGAGTAGCTATATCAAGAAGAAAAAACAAGACTATTGTAAAATATACTCTTAGCAAAGCAGTAAGACAAATTAATTCTACACATAGTGGCACAGTAGCACTAGCAAGCACAGTACATAACATTTGTGGTATGTATCTATCCTCCCACTACCTCGGCCTCTAACATTTGTGGGAGTTTCAGGCATTCCACCACCCATGCATCTGATTCCTATCAGACACCTATGCATGCATCCCACAAATCCTTCTCTGCCAGTCATAAATATTAAATCTCACCCGTCCTTCCTCCTTCCACCCTTCTTTCCCTTTTCGTTCAACCCATCCATCAAGGTCATCTGATCTGACTTTTAGTCTTCTCCATAAAACTTTCACAGGTGAGTTGAAGTCAGATAGAAGAGGCCATTGGTTACTCAACAGTACACTCCCGTCGCTAATGCTATTGCTAATGCTAAGTAAAGGGTGTCTTCTTCAACCGTTCACCACAACTTCTTACTTAAGTCTCAACAGTACAGTATACATTACACCCTTGCAGCGAGTGTAATGTCAATAAGTAAGGATTAGGAATATAACTTACCACCGCCCGCCACTGCTGCTGGCTCACCCCCTGCAGCTTCTCCTGCAACTGCCGCATCTCCTCCTGCACCCTCAGCGGCCGCGTCACCTTCGCCGCTGGCCCCGGTACTGGTGGTCGGTAGTACGCCTAGAAAAAACATTACACATTTTTCAGATGCCATATACACCTCCCCCTATTTTTCACTAGCAAGATTGAAAAAAAAGTTAATACATACATAATACATATACAACATACATCACTAGTACAAATCAGGTAGTAGAGTAGACACTAGTAGTGTTATATAGTCCCTAGGGTCATTCTAGTCTTTGCTAAGTTACCCCGAGCCATGCAACCATTTTAGCTTTGTGTCTTTTATTTTTGCGCAAGTTACCTCGCAGCTTGTTGTGTAAGACGCCTTTGAGCCCACATGAACTCATACTGCTACTGTCTGAGCGCTGAGTACAAGGTAAAAAAACAAGCCACTTTGTTATGGAGTTCTGGTGTTAGTCCATATTGCTTATCCATAAAAATACTACACTTTTTGGCACGACTGAGAAATGCTTGCACTATACTAACGCGCACCATTTTTCTCATAACAGACGGAAGATTCCCTTATACGAACCAGAGCTTTGCAGAGCTTATGATGTAACCAGTACTAGGTTCTTCTAAGGTGAGGGGTCCCCAGAATTCGCTCAGATCTCCATTTATAATTTTATATAAACTATATTCCTACCAAGGGGAGGGTGGTTCTTCCACCACTGTTCAGTTATCATTATTTCGCCTTTTGTCTTCTATGGACTTGTAGTTGTAAGTGTAACTAAGTGTAACAATGTTTAGTGTTTTAATCTTATGCATTTTGCTGTTGCTGCTGCATTATAGAACAACGTGCAGAGCTTGTCAGTTGAAAATAAACCTTTTGAACTTACATAGACTCAGTGGTATTTGGTGTGGACTTACACGAGTGATTGAGCGAAAGGGTGTGCATTGCTTCCGCGACAGAGGTCGGGAGTGTTATGTTCTGGGTTGTCTACTCATTGGGTATCTTGGGGGGGTTTCGGAGAGCTAATGAGACACTATAACTAGTCGGTCAGGGGATTGTGGTGGCTTCTGATTGAGGTGTGAGGAAGGTCCAACCTCCCATCACCAACGTCCTATTTTCTTGTGCAAAGTTCTGTATGTGCAGAATCCCTACAACAGTAGTAGTATGTCCTATCCTATCAAAAATAGTAAAATCTGGTTGGGCATTTTGTTGGTGGGAATTGTCGAAAAGCCTCAAGATTAAGAAGACTAGAAGTAGTAGAAGAGGACAACCCAAAGGACTGGACTCAATGGCTAGAGCTATTGGTGAATCTGAGTTTTATTTAAAACCTTTTAAATAAAGAGTGGCCAACTGGGCAAGCTTAGCTACAGACAGACTAATAGTAGTAGTACAGAGAGTCATAGCAGACGCAGTTAGAGGCAGGGATAACAAGAATTTAGAAACAGATAGTCTAGATCGAAGAAGAATTTGTAAAAAATAGAATTAGGATACCGAAATAATAGTTCGGAAAAAATGAGGTGCAGGAAAAGTTAGGGAAATATAATTATTAATATTAACCACTGGAGGACTTACTGGGGCCAGCAGCAGAGCCCTCGGTAGAGGAGCGGTCCTGGCCCTGGGAGGCATCTTGATGATCTTGTCCCGCCGCCTGTGACCCCGTCTTCTTGCCCCTGGGTGCTGATCATGTAAGATTTCATAAAGAAAGAGACAAAAATTAAAGTTTGGTGTGAAACAAATAAAATATTTTAAAATACGCTCCAAAAACATTTTTGTGAACAACAATTGCAATAAAATTGACCTATCTAATCTGATCGACTAGTAGTATTGCGAGATTCACGGACCGTCTAGTAAGCCTAAGTACCACCTGACCTAGCCCACCTATTCCAATCCAGACGGGCCAATTGTTCAGTAAGTCTGCATTTCCATTTATTTTAGTCCTCAAAAATGCATAGATGGAGGACACATGCATACATTTTTGCATACACCAAATTGTTGGCTGGTTGCTGCTGATGTTCTGCTAGTGATGATATAAGCCTATTAACACTCACTAAACAAACTACAAAAGGTTCTACTAAGGACTGGGGTAAGCAGCACTCAGCAGCACGTGACGTGACAGAGGATGCGTCACGCACACCACTTAAAAATTACCAACTAATAAGTAACTAAACCTATCAATCCACCACTATCCCTTCTTAGTGGCAGGAGGACAAAGGAAGGACTAGAGTCTCTCTAGCATTACCTAACTTAAGTTCTCTAAAGTAAACTCTTACATAATCATCAGGCCAAGCGAGCGCAAAGTTGCAAACAAGTAAGATTAGTAGCGCCGAGCGCCTGTGTCATAACAATAACAGAAGATTTTTAAACATAATTTACCTGCAATGTAAGCAGCAGCATTCTTGCTGGTCGGAAAAAAAAATATTCGCAATATATAACACAGAGCAGAAGAACACAAAGTAGTAATATTAAATAGCTACTCACCAAGCCCCGGGACCTCCACTCCTAGCAGGTCCAGCAGGTCCTGCTCCCGGCCCAGAATATTGGACCACCGGTGCGTCAGCTGGTTATTGGTGCGCCGGACACCAGAGCAGCGAAACACTGCCCGACGCACCTTGCCCCACCGCTGCCGACGCTCCCGGAGCCCATACCCGGACCCAGGCCTGCCGCCTGCTGCCAGGGTTAAGGGGAGGTGGCGCTGCACAAAAAAAACCAGTGCGGCCGCCTCACCAAATAAGGCCCGTGCCTGCACCCCTTTTTGGCGCCGCCTTCCGCAAGGAAGGCGGTCACGGCTCTGGCTACGGCTACGAGCCCTGTGGCCCTTTGCCATGGTTCTGGGTAGGCGGGGGGGCGGAAAAGAAAAGGTAGGAATTAAAAAAGTAAGTAAAAGAAATGAAAAAGCAGGTAATAGAAAAAGAGTGAAAAAGTAGTGAAAAACACACAAAAAGTAGAAAAAAACTCAAAATATAGAATCAGGAAAATAGAGAGATAGATAATAAATGAAAAAGATCAAAAAAAAGTTTCCAGAAACAAAGGATTGAAAAGATAGAGGGAGGATTGAAAAGCAGGCCCAGAACCATAGCAATAGAGTGAAAAACAAGATGGCCGTGCCCAGTGCGACCGCATGGGCAACTTCGCGCGATATTTCACCCCCGAGCACGCAAAAAGCGTCGCGAACACGTAATACGCGTTCCCGAACAGGAAATACTTATCGCGAACGTGCGGGAGCATGCAATACGCGACCCGGAACTGGAAATAAGCATCGCGAGCGGGCGGGAGCATGCAATACGCGACCCGGAACAGGAAATAACCATCGCGAGCGGGCGGGACAAGTGAAAAACAAGATGGCCGCGCCCATTAGCGACCGCATGGGCAAGTTAGCGATATATTTCCCCGCGAGCACGCAAAAACACATCGCGAACGGGCGGGACAAGCAATTCCGCGTCTTCGCGGAATTTCTACGTGCTCGCGGAGATTTTTAACAATTTCTCGGAGATTTGCGTAACGCGACTACGCAAATTCCGCCCACCCCTACCTATGTCGATGACATATATCTAACGGATGATGACCTCTCAATTCACTTGGCTAGAGTTGATCGTATAGTTTTGGGTTTTGCTCACAGAGGCTACAGATTTAATTTCAAGAAATCAAAAATAGCCTAACTCAGTGTCCTGTTCCTAGGATACGAGTTGTCAAGTGAAGGCAGGAGCCTTGCAACACATTTCCTTGAGAAGTATGCGCTTCTACAACCACCAAACACATTGAAGAAATTCCAATCAATATTGGGCTCCTGAACTTTGGCAGAACATACATACCAGACTATGCAGAATGGGTAAAACCGTTCTACGACTTGATTTGTCCAGACTTTTCAAGCACACATTGGACACCTGAACACACACAAATCCTACATTCAGTACAAGCTGACATGCTAGCTTCAAAACACGTAAAAAACATGCGTTAACACCACAAACCTGGTGATCTGTATAATTGCGTCTGCGTCAGAATACTTATGTCACATTCAATGAAGGAGACATTGCACCTTTTGCATATTGTTAGATCTGGCATCCTTGGCGTGGTTTCCCCTGTCTTTTTACTTCTGCCTCCTGTATTTTGGGCTGTATGCTGGATTTTGTTTTTCCTGGTTTTTGAACTCTGGGCACTTTACCACTGCTTATCAGTGCTAAAGTGCAAGTGCTCCCTGTGTAAGTTGTGATTATGATTGTTTATCCATGATTGGCATATTTGATTTACTAGTAAGTCCCTAGTGAAGTGCACTGTGTGTGCCCAGGGCCTATCAATCAAATGCTACTAGTGGTCCTGCAACACTGATGGTGCCACCCACATGAGTAACGCTGCAAACATGTCTCAGGCTTGCTACTGCAGTGTCTGTGAGTGCAGTTTTAAACTGCCATGTCGACCTGGCAAGTGCACTCACTTGCCAGGCCCAAAACTTCCCTTTTACTAAATGCAGGCGCCCCTAAGGTAGGCCCAAGGTAGCCCCATGGGCAGGGTGCAGTGTAAATGAAAGGTTGGACATGTGCTAGTGTGTTTTACATGTCCTGATAGGGAAATACTGCTCATTTCGTTTTTCACAACTAAGGGTGTCTTGCTTCACCCTGTAAAATACCACTCCCACACGATGGCCCAAACACGATGAAGCAGGAGACATAAAACACAACAACACCTAGAAAGGGGTTTCACTTTACAAAATGCAAAGACTCTCTTTTTAGAATAAGGCTTGGGGTTTTATTTATGCAATGCTCTCTAACAGAAAGGCTTTCCCAGATGCAACATTCAAATGTATATAGAGATATATATATTTATATGCAAGCAAGAATAACACACTTGGCAAATGTAACAGTTAAATGCATGAATAATAATAATGAATAAAGTGCACAAGCAGATAATAACGGACGTTCTGCAAGAAATCAGAAAGATATGTACACTAAATACATCAAATGATTACTTTGGATGTGCACTCTGACTCACACATCACAAAGAAAACACCTCAAATGACCACAGCCACTGGAACCATGCATCACAATGGCACTAGTCAGAAACAAATCACCTCACACGATCATTCTCTCGACATCCTTGCCAACTCAAGCTGGAGGAGCCCGTTAAAAGCCAGGCAATGGACTCTCGACCGGGACTCAGGTTCCGTTCTTTTGTAACGACACATCTGCCCCAAAAAAGAGCACCCAAGCTCCCAGCCAAGATTCTCCGCCTGTATAGTATCAAAACACACCAGAAGGTTCGAGAGTCTTTCCTTCTGCGCCAAGAAAACTTACAGGAATTGGCCACCTTCCAAGCAAGCATTCCTGGGCAAAAGGAGTTCCCACGTTCCCTCTACATTCTCATATGTTCCAGCCTTTATCTTAACGAAGCTTACGAAAGCCTTCCAGGGTACATTTAACAATCTCTTCAAAACAAAGCAACCTTGAACGTGATTAACCCAAACAACTTGCAAACACTCTGGGGGCCTGTCTGTGCGTGCAGAAAAGCTCAGGCAAGGCAGAGTCAGAATTCAGAATGACATGAGGCCATGTCAAAGCCAATAGTAAGAACTTCATAATACTTCCCAGTGTACAACACAATGCACATTTGTGCACCACTGCCTATAGCATCACATACTTCATCCCTCAATGTACAACACAATGCACATTTGTGCATCACTGCTCATAACACTGCACTTCGAGAACTAAAAAGTACATTCGACACCTCTCTCTTACATGCTTTCAAATGCACATCCCACACGTTTTGTTCAAGACTGCAATATATATATATATATATACACATATGAACACTCCTGGGTGGACCTCTCTTCTTTCGTCCACCCAGGAGTGTTCATATGTGTATATATATATATATATATATATATATATATATCTTTTTATCCCCAGCACTGCCATATAAATAACAGTAACCTGGTCCTGATGATGGCCTAAATATTTCTACAGGCCGAAACGCCGTAGACTTTAACAGCAAAAATTTCGGCGCTATTTTCTCAAGGATACCCCACTTGACCCCTTTTGTATATATTATCATTTATTGTTTGGGTATCCCAACTATGTAAATTTCACTCTTACTTGTTCTTTGCTGTGCCCCCTTTTGTAGCTGTACATACTTCCTCACGTGTCACTTGCGCCGTCACAATTTTTCACGAGCACTTGTGCACAGTATTCCACAGGTTACAGGCCATTCAATGTAACGCAGTGTCACCCTCTCATATGTTTGTATATATGAAGTTAAATATGACAAATATATGCAATTACTAAAGTACATTCTATGTTACCAAAAACATTTTGTCTCCCTGGTTTTCTCCCTTTCTCTTTCCGCTCTCAGCGATTAATTGTGCTGCCTAAAACTGACTTTTAATTAATACCCTAAGAGACATTGTTGTATGTTACAAAACTTTTAGAAAGTGGGCATTTTCCTGCTTTACCATTCTGTGCTTCTGCCTTCCTGTGGAATCCACGTCTGGTTTAGACTGACAGTTGGGTTATTTGTGCATTCACTCTAGACAGTCACACAAAGGGAGCTGAGGTATGCCCTGCATATCCTGATTGCCTATCACCAGGCTGATGTGCCTTCCTGAGCTGGAGCGGTGGGAGAAGTTGTCACTGAGACCTGAATATGGCTGTGCCTGTCCTCACACAAAGCTGTCTCCACCCCCCTGTAGTGTGTCTGTAGCCAAGTCAGGGCAAGGCAGGATCTGTGCATTACAAAGTCTATCCTTTGAAGTATGCCTACTTCAAAGGCAGAAATGGGTATAAGTATTGGACCTGTAACCCCACATTTTTAGAACACGTCTGGACTAAGAGGAGATTCTGCCAAGAAAAAGAGCTGGAGAAGCTGTAGGAGGGGAACTGCCACTCTGCTTGTTGCTGTGTTGTGCTGGCCTTCTGCTTGCTGCTTCTGTCTTGGAGAGTGAAAGCACTGGATATTGTTTTCATCATTCTGCTTGTGAAGGTTCTCCAAGGGCTTGTGTGTGCTTGCCTCCTGTTTAGAAATCTAAAGGCCATCAAAGACTTCACCTGCAGACCCTGAACTCCTCTTCTGGGAGTTCTGACCTGCCAAGTGGTGCAAATTCCAATTTTGGGCCTTTGGAGGAGGCTTCTGCTGCAAGAAAGGAAGAAACTCAATGCACCGGTCTTCAGCAACTGTTTTTCCCGCCGCAAGCTTGCCATGCAGTTGAAAAACCAATGCATCATGGCGGCACAGCCGAAGAATTGATGCAGCGTCTGCCGTGCACCCGAAAAATCACCGCAGCCTGAGCCCTGAGCACTGTATCTCCCACATCCGAGACACCCGCTTCGAAGCAGGCCCTGCTGTGCGGCTGAAGAGTCAATGCATCACCTGCTTGCGGCTGGGAAAATCAACGCAGTGCCTGCTGCACCGCTGCTGCAATGACCCCAGTGTATTCAGATTTTCCACTAAACGCGCCCGGTGCGCCAAGTCTGCATCGACGCTGGGCTTCAGTAAGGAACCGAGGCCAAATGTCTGGAGAAATTACTCATCACCTCCCCTTGCAGTAAGAAACTGACGCATCACCTCCCCTCACAGTAAGAAACCGATGCATCACCTCCTCTCACAGTAAACAACCGGCGTATCACCTCCTCTGCCTAGCAGTAAGGAACCGATGCATCACCTCCCCTGGGAGCAAGGAACCGACGCATCACCTTCCCTGTGAGTAAGGAACCAACACACCGCTTTGCCTTTCTGGTGCCTTACCTCCAGTGCGCCTGTTTTTGTCTTTGGTTTTGATGCATTCCAGGTGCTTTGTGCTAAAAGTGACGCATCAATAGTTTTCTGTGACAGAACTATTTTAAACCTTTTAAAAGTGATATATTTGCTTGTGTATGTTGGATTTTTGTCGTTTTGGTCTTGTTTTATTTAGATTAATATTGGTTATTTTTCTAAATTGGTGTGGCGTCCATTTGTAGTGTTTTAAGTGTGTTACTGTGTGTTTATGTACAAATGCTTTACACAGTGCCTCTGAGATAAGCCTGACTGCACGTGCGAAGCTACCAAAGGGGTGAGCAGGGGTTATTTTAACTGTATAATCCCCTTATCCAGACTAGAAGGAAGGGTCTCTACTTGGACAGGGTGCAAGCCGCTGCCACCTAGAGACCCCCATTTCTAACACATATAATTCGCCCTTGTATACAAATGTCGAGATGCGTTTTGCACAGAGAGAAAAGATTCTGACAGCAGTACAGACTGCTGTAGTGAGAAAAAAGATCATTGACCCAGGGGAAACGCATCATTGTTGTGACTCCGGTTTCAGCTTTAGAGGCTGTCACAAAGGCCAGCGAACAAAATACAAAAACTTCACATCCACGATGGATAAAATGGACCACCTCCCCTACAGCAACAGACATAGATTACAAATTTGACTCTACACTACAAACACGAGCATACCTGCAATATGAAAACAAATGTCCTCTGCCTAATCAAGTCATGCTTCTAGATCAGTATGATTAAATCATCTATACTGGTAGTTCTTCACAGCATGCTCTAGGGACAAAGCACCAATACACTGCTGCGTGCGCCGCTGTAAGGGTAGAGTGGAGGGTGGGGAATTCCACCCTCAGAAAACCTACACTCAGTTGCTTGGTGACTGCACAGCGCAGCTGGCTGAACTAAAAGCTCTAATTCTGGCACTTGAGAATATGGATCCTGGATTGCCCACATTCCTATTCTGTGTGATTCATATTATTGTGTCCAGTCTCACAACGAGTAGCCAGAATGGATTCAGAGATTCCAAAGGGTGCACTATAAAGCACAAGCTCCTGTGGGGACAGGTGGCTAAACTAAAGCTTTTTTGCCACTGACTCATGTGATACACACACTGAGTCATCAGCTTGTAGGAATACATGTTGTAGGGAATTCCATTGTTGACGAAGCCACAAAAGCAACAGTGCAAACTGCTGCAGTCGCTGCAATTACTCATACAAGTACGAGGATAGATGAAGACATTATGATGGCTGTCAACACTGCTCGCGATGGCACCCACTTGCCGAAAGGCTTTCCAAGAAAATACTCCTACCAGTTGAGTGCCAAAAACATCCCATTTGCTCACATTCCCAGAATGGGGGATAGAGTAATACCTAATTTAGTCCGCAGGTTAGGGTTAAACCTAGCAGCACATTAGGGCCTAGCATCTGTTCACGCAGGGATGGCGGCAACAATTTCTTTATTGCAGCAATGCTATTGGTGGTCAGGTTTATACAAACAGAGTAAGGACTTTGTTCTTAAATGCGACATCTGCCAGCAGATTAAGGTTTACACCGAGGCATAGCCACCACAGACACCTCTATTGATCTCAGACAAGCCCCTGGCTTGTGTTAATCTGGACTACTGCGGCCCCTTACAATCAGATGGGGCTTACAAATACATCTTGGTAGCAGTGGATTCCTGCTCTTGATTCCTATGGGTTTGGCCACAGCAATCTGCTGACGCCTGAACTTTTACAAAAGACTTGCAAGTCTTCATTGGGACATACAGAGTAGCCACATTCCATTCAGACCAGGGTCTGGCATTTGCTTCCAGGGCTTACAGAGACACCATGGGAAAATAGGTGTAACTGTGAGGTACTCCTCTCCCTAACATCCCAAGGGAAATGTGGTAGCGGAAAGGAAGATCCAAGACTTAAAGCAGTCTAAGGTTATTAGCCTCAGGTCATAATTGGGTCCATCACGTATATGGGGTCCAGAGAACCCTCAATAATCTGCCTATAAAATCCCTGGGTGGTTAGATTCCCTATGAAATCCTATTTGGGGTTAAGATGTAAGTTCCAGACCTTGACAGTCCCAGCACAGTGGTGGCAGAAACACCTTTTGACATCAATTAGTGTTTGGATGTTTTACAGGAACTGGAAAACTTTCGAGAAGTTCAGAGTAACGTCCAGCTGAAATGTACCGCCACTGGTGAAGCGAAGGAAGCAACAGCAACCCCTGGTCGGATTCTAAAGATTGGTGATCTAGTCTGGGAGAAGATAGTGGACAAGAAGGAATTTGAGCTATCCTACAGAGTGCCTGTACCTGTCCTGGCCATTGAAAGTACCAGAACTGTTCTTTTGCCACCCCTTGCTGGTAGCAAAAACAAGAGATATCAATAGATATCATCAGATAACATCATGTGGCCGGTTCTAGACAGTAGGGCTAAAGAGCTCATGGGTGGTTACCTGTCTCCTCTCACTACCCTACAGGAGGTCCTGATGGAAGCTTTGATCGGCGATGAAGCTTCTTCTCACCGGTTGGGGAAAGTTAACACTAAAGTATCACTTCTTCCTGTTACATCAACAAATTCCATATAATCAACATGTATGGAAACACAGATTTAAATTCTGCAAACAGACAAAGATGATATCTACTGCAACGTACCACCAATGGAGTCAAAGCCAAGTTCTACACAGCCTCCAGAGCTGCCTAACATAGATCGAACTGCCTCCAGCTACTTCATTGACTTTGATGACTTCTCTTTGGATTCTTCTGACCCACCACTACCACCCCAAGGTAGACTACGTGCATTTTACATTTGGCAAAAAAAGACATATTTTATCCCTCCATGGATATACATTTGGATTACAATATTGTTACTTATCCTCTTAATTTGGATTGGTTTTGTGACAGTCTTTTTCTTGCTTCTGAATGGACATTATCTCCCAGAACGCTGTGCTATTGAACTGGTAAACTTGGTTTTAACACCCCATTCTTCATCACGTAAATTGCGAAGAGACCTTTCCCTGGTGAACATTTCTGCTGTTTCGGATCCCGATGGAATTGTTTGGGATAAGGTATCATATGATATATTTGGACCAACTGAAACTATTCAAATCCCATATGTATTTAAGCTTTCTTTACATGCTGTTATCACTCATAGTGCTATCTCTAATGGTTGTGATATTGATACAGTGCATGAAATGCTAGACGATCTACATCATTCTAATGTTTTTAATACTGAAGAAATGTATGATGGTTGTTCCAATTATGATTAAATGTTCTGTTTTCACCACTATGGCAACACTGCCCTACACCACAATGGGGTAGCTCAAAAGCATTTGCACAGAAGTTTGCATATTTTTCTGGTCACAGTCCAGCTGACCCAGAGTCTTATTATTATAAACTCACACCTTCACGGGTTAAGACAACTATGCTCACTGACACTAAGCTGATTTATTCTGCATCTTTCATTTCTCAGCTGTCTATACAAGGGTTTGACTTTTGAAAAGACAATGTTGATTTAAAATATATATCGGGAACAAGAGATTGGCAGGTTCTGGGGAACAAGGCTTTATTTAGAGCATGTCTTATACCACACCAAATGATTTTCCTGAACAAAACTGTGCAGCAAACATCTTATCTTGCCCTGGCCAAGATAAAATATTTAAATGAACCAAACATTCCCACATTTACATGATTTGTGAATTGGCAACAATTCAGAAACTACACGGAGGACACTTTTAACAAAATGCTTCTAAATCAATATATAATTCTTCACATACCAATCAGGAGGGGTGGTTAGTGTGGCCGTTAGATGCTAAGAGATGTGAGGCATGTTTTCTTGACAACACCATTGGGTTTAGGATCAATAGACCCGACCCACATTAAGTGCAGACACAGCACTCAGGGAGGTAACAACATACAGTGTTGGGAAGTTGTGCCTTGATTGGCTTAAACAATCAACATTGTCTCAGTTGAAACAATGCTTGTCCCTTCTTTCTGATGACATGGGATTGCAGGACTTCTTGTTGGGTCCTCGAAGACCACATCAAAAGTGCTTTCTGTATGCTATATACAATGAAGTGTGAAAAGTTTCACAATAGGAAGGTGCTGAGAGACTGAGTGAAATTGACAGGGCAAATCTAGAAAGGGCTCTGGCAGTAGTTGATCATGGTAGTACTACTCTATCCACCAGGATATACTCTCTGGGTAACATTGTGTCATCTACAATCAACATCACACAGAGTGGCATGTGTTCTTCACAACATGGGCAGTGGCAGCTTAGAGCTATCATGTTACTGAGTTGGTCTTTACAGACACTTCGTGCTGGTCATGTTACATGGAAACACCTTAATGCCGCTAGCTTGTTTTTACCAAACAATCTTACTGAACAACAGATCATCATGGCTAAAAAAGACGCGACATACACTAGTTACACATAGAGAAGCTAGAAAAACCACCATTAACTGTTGCAGAAAGGCCTTCTGCGGATTGGATACTCCAAAGCTTTATTCCTCTGCCAATTTTAACTTTTCACTTCCAGTACTGCTTACAACACCATCAAGTGGGACACCATGTACAACTGGCTATAGGTGAATCAGATAAGAACTATATAGTGGCAATTAACTATATGTCCTGAAGCTGTCAGAACAGGAAAAGGGAAAAGGAGAAATGAATGAAATGAAAATTTATATCGCGCACTACTACCCGAAGGTGTCTAGGCACCTTAAATCCTTTCAGGACGAGAACCCTCACTCACCTTTTGGTGACATGCTTCATCATCTGGATTGGAAGGTCCAAGGTGTGGGCTATGACTCCCCAACGGGGAGGAGCTGAGGTGTTTTTTCAGAGATGAGCGGTGAAGGAGGGTGAATGATATCTTCTGAGGGACATATTTGATTAATCCCTAGTCCTCTTTTAGACCCTATCTCAGAGGCCACCCAATAAAGTTTAAGTGGACCCCTGGAGATAGTTTTATTCACCACCCGATCACTTTTCCTTTGCATTCTACCCCTCATTCACCCTCCTTCACCGCTCATCTCTGAGAAAACACCTCAGCTCCTCCTCTTTGGGGAGCCCTGTCCCACAACTTAGACGTTCCAATCCAGGTGTGAGGAGGGAACCCATATGATAAAGCATGTCACCAAATTATGAGTGAGGGTTCTCGTCCTGAAAGGTATTCTCCTTTTCCTGTTCTGACAGCCTCACGACATATAGTTAATTGCCACTATATAGTTCTTATCTGTTTCACCTATAACCAGTTGTACATGGTGTGAAATTGTTACTGAGAGTCGCCTCCATGCCGGAATTCCAGCCCAGATGATTCCTGTTCACTTCTTGCGAGGGATGCTAACCAGCTCTCCTCCAGGACGGGCACCATGATGACACTTACCCACAGGTACTGGGGAGTTAAATGACCCTACAGGGATTTGGCAGATCCACCCACCCTAGGCACACTAGGTTAGGAAGTGCTAGGTAGGAGTACAATATATCACAGTACTTATATGCAAGCAAACATTCTCTGTAACAGCAAAATGGTTGAATTATTTATTTTCTTCACCATTCTCGTAATGCTGATCACATTATTCTGTTTCCTTCTATTGATTATTGCAGCGCACATATTTCACTCAAGAATCACAATGCTTCAATAAATATTGAAACGCCATGCTGTGTATTTCTTATGTATCTCTTTGGGTATGCATGAGTAACCAAATGAAAAGGGTTCTAGATCTATTGCCACAATTTCCTTGGGGATTCAGGGTTATCATGTTCTGAGGTTGCACAATCCATTTGTTACCTTGTCAGGTTTGGGGTACAGATGGTGCACTGTGAGCTAGCAGGACTAAGTCCAACATATCCTGATGGTGTGCTCAGAATCAGTCTAGCACAGTTTTGAAGTTTATGTTGTCCAACAAACGTACAATTTTTACTGAGAAAGTATAAGGCATACGACAATAAAGAACTACTTTCCCATGTATTATTGAAAATGTTAGTATTGCGTTAGAAAAATGTTAAGCAGTGTTCAGCTGTTAACCTATTTCTAATCATTTATTGCAATGGGAAGGTCAAACCATAATGTTTTATACACAATGAAAAACAAACAGGGGCATTGGAATTTAAAAGGATACAATTAATAAACAAGCATTGGCAAATCCATTTCAGTCTGGCTTTGGTTGCCATCCTATTGGCTTATTTTATTTTGTCATGCTTTTTGCAAACCTTTGTTGGAGAACCTACCTAGCCCTCGTCAATCTAAAAAAATAAAACATTGCCAAAAAAATATATATTTTAGTCTTAAAATGTACCTAAGGGAGAAAACTACTTTGTGTGGAGATGTGCTTCTTGTGAAACAACAGGATGGCATCACTTACAGTGAAATTAGGCAATGGCTGAAGTTGGCTGACCCATTGCTTCATGCTGTAGGCTGTAGTGGATAGAAGACAATTGTGACTACCACAAATATACACTAATGGATGAAAAGGGCTGACTGAAAGCCCCATACTAAGTATATTATAGACATAATTATAACATAATCAAAAGGTGTTGGCTAACGCCACACCTAACAAACATTGGCAAAGCCAATAGGTCTGGCATTGGCCGCCAGTATTTTGGCAGTTCTTGTTTTGTTTTGTCATGGTGTTTGCAAAACTTTATTGTTCGAGAAGCTGCTGGGCCCTTATTAGATCGAAAAAAACACAATGGCTAAAGGCAAAAGTGTTTTTATGATCTCAAAAAGTACACATTTCCATGGTACATTTGGGACTGAAGAGAACTATCTTGTAAGTGGATGTGCTCCTTGTGAAAAGGTAGCATGCCGTACCTCATTGTGAAGTCAGTCAATGGCTGACGTGGGCCTTGATGCATGCGGGAGAGGGTGGAAGAAAACTGTGAATGACACAATCACAGACTAATGGACGAAGCCTGGCTGAAAACCCCTATAAGTAACTATGTGAAACATACTTTTAATAAAATCAAAAGGTCTTGGCTAACACAGACCTAAAAAGCCACTGGTCTGGCATTGGCTGCTAGCCTCACCTTTGAGAAAGAAGGCAAGAAATAAGGGAAGAAAGGAAGGAAGAAAGGCAGGAAAAAAGGAAGGAAGGCAGAAAAAAGGAAGGAAGGCAGACAAAAAAGTTAGGAAGGCAAACAAAAAGGAAAGAAGGCAAAACGATAGGAAAGAAGGGAAGAAGGCAAACAGGGAAGGAAGGAAAGCAAAAAGGAAGAAAGGAGGGAAGAAGTAAAGAAGACAAAAAGAAGGAAGAAGGAAAGAAAAACAAAGAAAAAAGGAAAAAAAAGAAAAAAGGCCTAAAAGAAAGAAGGAAAAAGTGCAAAAAAGAAAGAAAGATGGGAGGAAAAAAGGAAAGAATGCAAAAGATTGAAGTAAAAAAGGGAGTAAAGAAAGCAAGTGAGAAGGTAAACAGAAAAGAGAAGAAAAGAAAGAAAGAAGACAAAAAGAAAGAAACTAGGACGGAAAGAAGGCAAAAAAGAAAGAAGGAAAGAAAAGAAAAGAAAAGGGAAAAAGTAAATAAGGCAAGAAGTAAAGGTGCAAAAAAAGGAAAGGAAAGGAGAAGGAATGAAGTCAAAAAAGAAAGGTAAGAAAGAAAGAAAACAATAGACAAAAAAGGAAGAAAGAAGGAAAGAATAAAAGAAGGCAAATGAGAAAGAAAGAAGGAAAGAAGAAATAAAGAATGAAAAAAGACCAAAAGGAGGAAAGAAAGAAGGAAAGAAGACAAAAAAGAAAGAAAAAGAAAAAAGGAAAGAAGGTAAAAATGGAGAAAAGAAGAAAGGAAAGAAAGAAGGAAAGAATAGGGGAAGAAGGTAAAAAGAAAGAAAGAAGGAACAAAAGAAAGAAAGAAGGCAAAAAGGAAAAAAGGAAAAAGAAGACAAAAGAAAGAAAGTAGAAATGAAAAATGGTAGAAGGAAAAAAAAGGGAAGAAAGATAAAAGGAAAGAAGGAATGAAAGAGGGTTCACAGTACAAAATATTGGATACTAAAACCCAAATTACACCCCATCTATGTTTAAATAAAACTGTTACAAGTGTGCCGCCAATTAAACACCAGAAAGTTTGGTTTACTTCCTGGGCAAAGTTTATCAAAGAACCATTAGTGAAACTGAGTCCAGGAACACAATATTGTGTGTTGTGTAATCACAGCAGTCCACTTCAAAAGGAATTTATAACAGTATTGGAAGGAGACAGAAACTGACAAAGCTGGAATGTGCCCTCTGCTTGCATTGAAACTACCAGGTATATTTCCTACTGAAGGTACTCCGGTATTGGCGAAAAGCACAAATGGTTCTTTTCATAAAATTTTCACGAAATGTGTTGACAGGAAAGAAATGTTACGTTGCTGTCAAAGGAAATGTTTTGGCACATATGCAACATGTGAATTAGGTGTATTGTGTTCTTTAGTCTTCTTAGCCATTCTCATCTGACATCATTTGGTGAGAAAATTAACAGGATGCATAAGAAGAAACGTAGGACAGTCAAAAAGGTCCATACATATGAAGACTTTTTAAAAGTTAAATTCAAAATGTTGGAACTATAATACACTTTCATTGTCATTAATGGATTTTTCTGGTCAAAGGGCTCACATGTTCACATAAAAAAATCCATGGGGTTTAAATATTATTTTACTACAAAACAAAAAGAGAACATAACATACAAATCTCTTTTTATGACATTGCTTTAGGTAGACTAAATATGCGGTGTTGAAACTAAAAGAACACTGAATAAACTAAAACATAGTAATTGTTGGAATCTTTGTGGGTTGTAAGCACTGCACATTCTTTGTCTTATAGAATTTCTTTAAATTGGACACATATTGAAAAATATTTCCCAAGGATGTGAAGAATGTACCACATGTAAGACGATGCTCTGCTTTGTAGCAGGAGTGATGAAAGGTCATGCTAAATGTGTTGTGCTCTGTGCTTTTGGTAGAGTTGGTTGGAAAATATACATTTTTGAGGGACTTACTATAAACAATAAAGGGAAGGATACTGTGGCAAATGTACATCGTATTAATTTGTGTCCATTAAGATTTATATCGCTCAGGAATTAAACTCCAATGATTGTAGTGTATGCTATGATGTTTATACTTATATCTAGCAGGGCAAGAATATTATTGGTAATAAATGGGTCACTTATGTAGTTTCCATAGTATTTTGTAGGCAGCATTGAAGAAAGCTAGGATCTACCTATAAAGTGCATGTATACATATATGTGTATATATATATATATATATCAGCATGTGAATCCCAAAGTATCCAGCCACAGCGGCGCAACACGAGGGCACAGACTCCAAGGCAGTGATGATGGCAAAGTGTCTTTATTTAAGTATCAATGTCCAAAATGACACGTTTCGGCCGCCAGACATGCGGCCTTGTTCACATAGTGCACTGCATGTGAAAGGGTGCTTTATATACATAGGTGGTGAGTAGTAGTCTTTTTACAGTGTTTAACATTTTACCACATGAGTTGGCACTTTTACTACAGTAAGCTACTTTACTGTAGTGATAGTTTACTACTGCAGGTGAGTCAGCAGTTAACCAGGCACTGTGCAGTATATCTACATGGAGGTAGAAGACATCTGTAACGCTTGTGTGTGTGGGAAGGTATGAGCGTTAAAACGGCTGTGCATGTTGCAGAAGTTGCCTGTCTATGTGTTTTGTGGCGCCACTGCGTTCGCGATAAGGTTTCATGAGTCCTAAAACCATGGAAATGCGAGGCATATGCGAAGATCACGGTAAGTGACCCGTGTGTGAATATATATATATATATATATATATATATATATATATATATATATATATATATATATATATATATATATATATATATATATATATAGATCAACAACTTCTGGGTAATTGGAATATTGCCCAGCGCTACAGTCTCAGTTTCTGGTCCGCACCATTAAAGTAATTATAATACATGAAAAACGTTACTGAGAAGTTACCAACAACAAACAATAGAGATTCTTGTTCTGATTCCTTATATCTTTCTTTATTTTTTATTCTTTCGATGAGTCAGTTAATACAGCAATACAGTCTCAGCACTACAGACAACACATGTTTCATGCAAACTAGTGCTTCTTCAGGGCCCTCAAGTTAAATATTGTGGTTCAACGAGTTGAATCTTGCCAATTGAGTCAAATCTTCAGTCTGATGTATCTGCGTTAGTGTCACCCAAATGTCAAGGAGGTGATAGTTCAACACTTCTCCACTAGATCCTATTCGTATGTCATATCTGTGGGTAGCTGTATGGGTTAATAAGTGAGTGAGTGGCTTGTGAGTAGCTGTATTGCTGAGTGAGTGGATGCGTGATTGCCTGGATGGGTGAGTGAGTGACTGTTTTAACGGCTGTATAGGTAGGTGAGTGGGTGTGTGAGTGGCTGTATGGGTAATTGAGTGGCTCTATGGGTGAGTGACTGGGTGCGTAAATGGCTGTTTGGGTGAGTGAGAGGCTGTTTGAGTAGATGTATGGGTATGTGAGTGGGTGTGCGAGTAGCTGTATTTGAGATTGAGTATCTGTATAAGTGGCTGTACGGGTGAGTGAGTGGGCATGTGAATGGTTGTATGGGTGAGTGAGTGACTCTGCAAGAGACTGTGTGGGTGAGTGAGTAGGTGTGTGAGTGGCTGTATGGGTAAATAAGTGGGTGTATGAGTAGCTGTTTGGGTGAGTGATGGGCTGTGTGAGTGGCTGTATTAATGTGTGAGCGGTGTGTTGGTGGCTCTTTGGATGAGTGAGTGGTGTGTGAGTGTTTGTATGGGTCTGTGAATAGGTATGTGAGTGGTTCTGTGGTTGTGTGATTGGGTGTATGAGAGGTTGTATGGGTATGTGAGTAGGCGTGTGAGTGGTTCTGTAGATAATGTCATCAGTGATGTCATTTGAGATGTCATCAGTGATGTTACTGACCATGTCATGAGTGATGTAATATGTGAGGTCATAAGCAATGCATTGCAGGGGTTATAGTTAGCTGAGGTAACAATAACTGCTGAATTTCTATGGTTTTGTGCGTGTAAAATGTGAACCTAATTATAATGTCCCTGTAACCTTTGGCTTTTTAGTGAATTTCTAAGGTTTTTTAAATTCTATTTCCTAACTGTAAAGTCCTTGTAACCTTTGGTTTTTAAAGTGAATTTCGACGGGGTTTTAATGTTATTAGGTTTATTCATTGTATTTCCTAACTGTAACCTGTAACCTTTGACAATGGGTGTGTGAGTGGCTGTACAGGTCTGTAAGTGGATGTGTGAGTGCCTGTATGGGTCTGTGAGTGGATGTATGGATCTGTGAGTGGGTGTGTGAGTGTCTGAGTGGATCTCCCAGTGGGAGCATGAGTGTCTAAGTAGGTCTCCCATTGAATGCATGAGTGTCTGAGTGGGTCTGTGAGGGGGCGTGTGTGTCTGAGTGGGTGTGCAAGCATCTGTATGGGTCTCTCAGTGGGTGTGTGTCTGAGTAGGTATGTGTCTGGGTGTGTGAGTGTCTGAGTGGGTCTGTGAGTGACTGTGTGAGTGTCTGAGTGGGTCTGTCAGTGGGTGGGTGAGTGTCTGAGTGGATAGCCAGGTGGGTGAATGAGTCTCTGAGTGGGTTTGTGAGTAGGCATGTGTGTCTGAGTGGGCCTGTCAATGGGTGTACAAACATCTGTTTAGATCACTGAGTGAGTGTATATGTCTGAGTAGGTGTGTGACAGGGTGTGCAAGTCTCTGAGAGGTTCTGCGAGTGGCTTTGGAGTGTCTGAGTTGGTCTGAGAGTACGTGTGTGTGCCTGAGTCGGTCTGTAAGTGGATGTGTGAGTGTCTGAGTGGGTATATGAGTGAGTATGTGAGTGTCTGAGTGGTCTGTCAGTGGGTGTGTGAGTGTCTAAGTGGGTCTCCCATTGGGTGCATGAGTGTCTGAGTAGGTCTTTGAGTGGGCGTGTGTGTCTGAGTGGGTGTGCAAGTATCTGTATGGGTCTCTCAGTGGGTGTGTGTCTGAGTAGGTATGTGTCTGGGTCTGTGAGTGACTGTGTGAGTGTCTGAGTGGGTCTGTCAGTGGGTGGGTGAGTGTCTGAGTGGATATCCAGGTGGGTGAATGAGTCTCTGAGTGGGTTTGTGAGTAGGCATGTGTGTCTGAGTGGGCCTGTCAATGGGTGTACAAGCATCTGTTTAGATCACTGAGTGAGTGTATGTGTCTGAGTAGGTGTGTGACAGGGTGTGCAAGTCTCTGAGAGGTTCTGCGAGTGGCTTTGGAGTGTCTGAGTTGGTCTGAGAGTACGTGTGTGTGTGCCTGAGTCGGTCTGTAAGTGGATGTGTGAGTGTCTGAGTGGGTATATGAGTGAGTATGTGAGTGTCTGAGTGGTCTGTCAGTGGGCGTGTGAGTGTCTAAGTGGGTCTCCCATTGGGTGCATGAGTGTCTGAGTAGGTCTTTGAGTAGGCGTGTGTGTCTGAGTGGGTTTACAAACATCTCTGTGGATCTATGAGTGGGTATGTATCTGAGTAGGTATGTGACTAGGTGTGTGAGTATCTGAGTGGGTCTGTGAGTGGCTGTGTGATTGTCTGAGTGGGTCTGTGAGTATGTGTGTGTGTCTGAGTGGGTGTGCGAGTGGGTTTGTGAGTATATGAGTAGGTATGTAAATGTCTGAGTGGGTTTGTCTATGGGTGTGGGAGTGTCTGAGTGGGTCTCCCAGTAGATGCATGAGTGTCTGAGTGGGTCTGTGAGTGGTTATGTGTATCTGAGTGGATCTATGAGTGGGTGTGCAAGCACCTGTGTAGATCTCTGAATGGGTGTGTGTCTGTGATGGTATGTGACTGGGTGTGCGAGTGTCTGAGTGGGTCTGTGAGTGACTGTGTGAGAGTCTGAGTGGGTCTGTGAGTATATATGTGTGCCTGTGTGAGTGTCTGCATGGGTGTGTGAGTGTCTGTGTGGGTATACGATTCAGTATGTAAGTGTCTGGGTGGGTCTGTCTGTGGGTGTGTGAGTGTCTAACTGGGAATCCCAGTGAGTCCATGAGTGTCTGAATGGGTCTGTAAGTGGACATGTGTATCTGAGTAGGTATGTGAGTGGGTGTGCAAGCATCTGTGTGGATCTATGAGTGAGTGTGTGTGTCTGAGTAGGTTTGTGACAGGGTGTGTGAGTGTCTGACAAGATCTGTGAGTGGCTGTTTGAGTGCCTGAGTGAGTATGTGAGTGAGTGTGTGAGTGCCTGGGTGGGTCTGTGAGTAGGTGTGCAAGTGTTTATGTGGGTCAGTGAGTGTGTGTGTAAGTGTCTGTGTGGATCTGTGAGTGGATGGGTGTTTCTGAGTGGGACTGTGAGTGAGTGTGTGAGTGCCTTAATGAGTCTCCCAGTGGGTGCATGAGTGTCTCAATGTGTCTGTCATTGGGTTAGAGAGAGTCTGATTGAGTCTGTGAGTGGATGTGCGAGCATCTGGTTGGGTCTGTGAAAGGGTGTGTAAGTGTCTGAGTGGGTGTGTGAGTGGGTGCATGAGTGTCTGAATGGGGCTGTGAGTGGGCGTGTGAGTGTCTGAGTGGGTCTGTGAGTGGGTGTGTGAGTCTTTGAGTGGGTCTGTGAGTAGGTACATGAGTGTCTGAGTGGGTCTGTGAATGTGTGGGTTAGTCTCTCAGTGGATCTGTGAGTGGTGCATGAGTCTCTAAGTAGATCTGTGAGTGGGTGTGTACATCTGAGTGAGTGTGTCAGTGGATGTAGTAGGTACCTGAGTAGTACCTGAGTAGGTCTGTGAGTGGGTGCATGGGTCTCTGAGTGAGTCTGTGAGTGGGTTCATAAGTCTCTGAGTGGCTCTGGCTGTGGGTGCATGGCTGTCTGAGTGGGTCTGTGAGTGGGTGTGTGAGTATCAGAGGGAGTCTGTGAGTTAGTGCATGAGTGTCTGAGTGGGATTGTGAGTGGGTGCATGAGTGTCAGAGGGGGTCTGTGAGTAGGTGTATAAATGGGTCTGTGAGTGGGTATTCATGTATCTGAGCGGGTCTGTGAGAGGGTGTGTGAGTTTCTGAATGGGTCTCTGACTGGGTGCATGAGAGTCTGATTTGGTCTGTGAATGTGTGTGTGAGTCTCTGAGAAGGTCTGAGAGTGGATGCTTAACTGTCTGAATGGGTCTGTTAAAGGGTGCATGAGTATCTAAGTAGATGTGTTAGTGAGTGCATGAGTCTGTGACTGAAGCATTAGTCTTTCAGTGGGAGTGGGAGTAGGTGTGTGAGTGTATGAGTAGGTCTCTGCATGAGTGCATAAGCCTTGGAGTGGGTCTGTCACTGACTGCATGAGTCTCTGAGTGGGTGTGTGAGTGAATGCATGAGTCTGTCACTGGGTCTGTGAGTGATTCATAAGTCTCTGAGTGAGTCTGTCAGTGAATACATGAGTATCTGAGTGGGTCTGTGTGTGAGTCCATGAGTCTCTTAGTGGGTGTGTGAGTGTCTGAGTGGGTCTGTGAGTGGGTGCATGAGTGTCAGAGGAGGCCTGTGAGTGAGTGCATGAGTGTCTGAATGGGTCTGTGAGTGGGTGTCTGAGTGGGTCTGGAAGTGGATGCATGTGTGTCTGTGAGAGGGTGCGTGAGTGTCTGAGTGAGTCTGTGAGTGGGTGTGTGAGTATCTGAGTTGGTCTGTGTGTCTGTGAGAGGGTGTGTGAGTACATGCATAAGTCTCTGAGTAGGTCTGTGAGTAGGTGTGTGAGTGTCTGAATGGGTCTGTGAATGGGTGCATTGAGTCTCTCAGTGTATCTGTGAGTGGATGCATGAGTGTCTGAGTGGGTCTGTGAGTGGGAGCATAAGTCTCTGAGTGGATCTGTGAGTGGGTATGTGAATATCTGAGTTGGGAATGAGTGCATCAGTGTCTGAGTGGGTCAGTCAGTGGGTGTGTTTGTGTCTGAGTGGGGCTGTGAGAGGGTGCGTGAGTATCTGAGTGGGTCTGTGAGTGGATGCATGAGTGTCTGAGTGGGTCTGTGAGTGGGTTCATAAGTGTCTGAGTTGGTATGTGAGGGGGTGCATGAGTCTCTAAGTAGGTCTGTGAGTGGGTATAACAATGTGAGTTAGTCTCTGAGTGAGTACATACTCACAAGATTGTGGTTCCGCTTATTGAAATGGCACCTGCGAGAACAAAATGCCAACATCATGCGGCTGTAACGAGGGGCATCACAAACACAGAATCGGGAGAGTGGCGGCCCATCTGGGAAACAATGGAGTGTGACTGGTATTGTACAACTGGGCCAGAAATGGATACATGAGCAATAAATTAACTTTTCAATCATCGTATTAACTATGTCATCCAGGCATGTATGCGGTATCCATCAAGGCCGATCGAACTACAGAAGGAGGTACCAGGATTACAGCTCCTCCATTGGCCACCCATTCACCAATGACAAGGAAGGTGACAATTTTTAAACCAATGAGAGACTGTGTTTTATTTTTTAACCTAACAAAAGCACTGAGGAAGGCTCGAAATGCCGAAATGCATTTGCTGTTTATAGCGCTAACTCAATATTTGAATACCCCGTGAGTGCTTCTTACCTGTGGATGAGTTGTTGTGGAACACGCGAGTCCTACCCTCGCGCAAGGAGGCACCCGTTTTGGAGTTCGGCAGTGGCGTTGGTAGGAAACTGGGAGAGATGTAAAGTTGCTAGACTGCCTGAACCGCAACCGCTGGACTTTCTCGTCAACCTATCGGGTCGCCAACTATACAAGTTTGTGGTTCCGTTTCTTGAAATGGCACCTGCGAGAACAAAATGCCAACATCATGCGGCTGTAACGAGGGGCATCACAAACACAGAATCGGGAGAGTGGCGGCCCATCTGGGAAACAATGGAGTGTGACTGGTATTGTACAACTGGGCCGGAAATGGATACATGAGCAATAAATGAACTTTTCAATCATCGTATAAACTATGTCATCCAGGCATGTATGCGGTATAAATCATGGCCGATCGAACTACAGAAGGAGGTACCAGGATTACAGCTCCTCCATTGGCCACCCATTCACCAATGACAAGGAAGGTGACAATTTTTAAACCAATGAGAGACTGTGTTTTATTTTTTAACCTAACGAAAGCACTGAGGAAGGCTCGAAATGCAGAAATGCATTTGCTGTTTATAGCGTTAACTCAATATTTGAATACCCCGTGAGCGCTTCTTACCTGTGGATGAGTTGTTGTGGAACATGCGAGTCCTACCCTCGCGCAAGGAGGCACCCATTTTGGAGTTCGGCAGTGGCGTTGGTGGGAAACTGGGAGAGATGTAAAGTTGCTAGACTGCCTGAACCGCAGCCGCTGGACTTTCTCGTCGACCTATCGGGTCGCCAACTATACAAGTTTGTGGTTCCATTTATTGAAATGGCACCTGCAAGAACAAAATGCCAACATCATGCGGCTGTAACGAGGGGCATCACAAACACAGAATCGGGAGAGTGGCTGCCCATCTGGGAAACATTGGAGTGTGACTGGTATTGTACAACTGGGCCGGAAATGGATACATGAGCAATAAATGAACTTTTCAATCATCGTATTAACAATGTCATCCAGGCATGTATGCAGTATCCATCACGGCCGATCGAACTACAGAAGGAGGTACCAGGATTACAGCTCCTCCAATGGCCACCCATTCACCAATGACAAGGAAGGTGACAATTTTTAAACCAATGAGAGACTGTGTTTTATTTTTAACCTAACGAAAGCACTGAGGAAGGCTCGAAATGCCGAAATGCATTTGCTGTTTATAGCGTTAACTCAATATTTGAATACCCCGTGAGTGCTTCTTACCTGTGGATGAGTTGTTGTGGAACACGCAAGTCCTACCCTCGCGCAAGGAGGCACCCGTTTTGGAGTTCGGCAGTGGCGTTGGTGGGAAACTGGGAGAGATGTAAAGTTGCTAGACTGCCTGAACCGCAGCCGCTGGACTTTCTCGTTGACCTATCGGGTCGCCAACTATACAGGTTTGTGGTTCCGTTTATTGAAATGGCACCTGCGATAACAAAATGCCAACATCATGCGGCTGTAACGAGGGGCATCACAAACACAGAATCGGGAGAGTGGCGGCCCATCTGGGAAAAAATGGAGTGTGGCTGGTATTGAAAACTGGGCCAGAAATGGATACATGAGCAATAAATGAACTTTTCAATCATCGTATTAACAATGTCATCCAGGTATGTATGCGGTATCCATCACGGCAGATTGAACTACAGAAGGAGGTACCAGGATTACAGCTCCTCCATTGGCCACCCATTCACCAATGACAAGGAAGGTGACAATTTTTAAACCAACGAGAGACTGTGTTTTATTTTTTAACCTAACGAAAGCACTGAGGAAGGCTCGAAATGCATTTGCTGTTTATAGCGTTAAATCAATATTTGAATACCCCGTGAGTGCTTCTTACCTGTGGATGAGTTGTTGTGGAACACGCGAGTCCTACCCTCGCGCAAGGAGGCACCCGTTTTGGAGTTCGGCAGTGGCGTTGGTGGGAAACTGGGAGAGATGTAAATTTGCTAGACTGCCTGAACCGCAGCCGCTGGACTTTCTCGTCGACCTATCGGGTCGCCAACTATACAAGTTTGTGGTTCCGTTTATTGAAATGGCACCTGCGAGAACAAAATGCCAACATCATGCGGCTGTAACGAGGGGCATCACAAACACAGAATCGGGAGAATGGCGGCCCATCTGGGAAACAATGGAGTGTGACTGGTATTGTACAACTGGGCCGGAAATGGATACATGAGCAAAAAATGAACTTTTCAATCATCGTATTAACAATGTCATCTAGGCATGTATGCAGTATCCATCACGGCCGATCAAACTACAGAAGGAGGTACCAGGATCACAGCTCCTCCATTGGCCACCCATTCACCAATGACAAGGAAGGTGACAATTTTTAAACCAATGAGAGACTGTGTTTTATTTTTTAACCTAACGAAAGCACTGAAGAAGGTTCGAAATGCTGAAATGCATTTGCTGTTTATAGCGTTAAATTAATATTTGAATACCCTGTGAGTGCCTCTTACCTGTGGATGAGTTGTTGTGGAACACTCGAGTCCTACCCTCGCGCAAGGAGGCACCCGTTTTGGAGTTCGGCAGAGGCGTTGATAGGAAACTGGGAGAGATGTAAAGTTGCTAGACTGCCCGAACCGCAGCCGCTGGACTTTCTCGTCGACCTATCGGGTCGCCAACTATACAAGTTTGTGGCTCCGTTTATTGAAATGGCACCTGCGAAAACAAAATGCCAACATCATGCGGCTGTAACGAGGGGCATCACAAACACAGAATCGGGAGGGTGGCGGCCCATCTGGGAAACAATGGAGTGTGGCTGGTATTGAAAACTGGGCCGGAAATGGATACATGAGCAATAAATGAACTTTTCAATCATCGTATTTACAATGTCATCCAGGCAAGTATGCGGTATCCATCACGGCAGATTGAACTGCAGAAGGAGGTACCAGGATTACAGCTCCTCCATTGGCCACCCATTCACCAATGACAAGGAAGGTGACAATTTTTAAACCAATGAGAGACTGTGTTTTATTTTTTAAAATAACGAAAGCACTGAGGAAGGCTCGAAATGCATTTGCTGTTTATAGCGTTAAATCAATATTTGAATACCCCGTGAGTGCTTCTTACCTGTGGATGAGTTGTTGTGGAACACGCGAGTCCTACCCTCGCGCAAGGAGGCACCCGTTATGGAGTTCGGCAGTGGCGTTGGTGGGAAACTGGGAGAGATGTAAAGTTGCTAGACGGCCTGAACCGCAGCCGCTGGACTTTCTCATCGACCTATCGGGTCGCCAACTATACAAGTTTGTGGTTCCGTTTATTGAAATGGCACCCGCAAGAACAAAATGCCAAAATCATGCGGCTGTAATGAGGGGCATCACAAACACAAAATCGGGAGAGTGGCGGCCCATCTGAGAAACAATGTAGTGTGACTGGTATTGTACAACTGGGCCGGAAATGGATACATGAGCAATAAATGAACTTTTCAATCATCGTATAAACAATGTCATCTAGGCATGTATGCAGTATCCATCACGGCCGATCGAACTACAGAAGGAGGTACCAGGATTACAGCTCCTCCATTGGCCACCCATTCACCAATGACAAGGAAGGTGACACTTTGTAAACCAATGAGAGACTGTGTTTTATTTTTTAACCTAACGAAAGCACTGAGGAAGGCTCGAAATTCCGAAATGCATTTGCTGTTTATAGCGTTAAATCAATATTTGAATACCCCGTGAGTGCTTCTTACCTGTGGATGAGTTGTTGTGGAACACGCGAGTCCTACCCTCGCGCAAGGAGGCACCCGTTTTGTAGTTCGGCAGTGGCGTTGTAGGGAACCTGGGAGAGATGTAAAGTTGCTAGACTGCCTGAACCGCAGCCGCTGGAATTTCTCGTCGACCTATCGGGTCACCAACTATACAAGTTTGTGGTTCCGTTTATTGAAATGGCACCTGCGAGAACAAAATGCCAACATCATGCGGCTGTAACGAGGGGCATCACAAACACAGAATCGGGAGAGTGGCGGCCCATCTGGGAAACAATGGAATGTGACTGGGATTGTACAACTGGGCCGGAAATGGATACATGAGCAATAAATGAACTTTTCAATCATCGTACTAACAATGTCATCCAGGCATGTATGCGGTATCCATCACGGCCGATCGAACTACAGAAGGAGGTACCAGGATTACAGCTCCTCCATTGGCCACCGATTCACCAATGACAAAGAAGGTGAGAATTTTTAAACCAATGAGAGACTGTGTTTTATTTTTTAACCTAACGAAAGCACTGAGTTAGGCTTGAAATGCCGAAATGCATTTGCTGTTTATAGCGTTAAATCAATATTTGAATACCCCGTGAGTGCTTCTTACCTGTGGATGAGGTGTTGTGGAACACGTGAGTCTTACCCTCGCGCAAGGAAGCACCCGTTTGGTAGTTCGTCAGTGGCGTTGGTGGGAAACTGGGAGAGATGTAAAGTTGCTAGACTGCCTGAACCGCAGCCGCTGGACTTTCTCGTCGACCTATCGGGTCGCCAACTATACAAGTTTGTGGTTCCGTTTATTGAAATGGCACCTGCGAGAACAAAATGCCAACATCATGCGGCTGTAACGAGGGGCATCACAAACAGAATCGGGAGAGTGGCGGCCCATGTGGGAAACTATGGAGTGTGGTTGGTATTGTACAACTGGGCGGGAAATGGATACATGATCAATAAATGAACTTTTCAATCATCGTATTAACAATGTCATCCAGGCATGTATGCGGTATCCATCACGGCCGATCGAACTACAGAAGGAGGTACCAGGATTACAGCTCCTCCATTGGCCACCCATTCACCAATGACAAGGAAGGTGACAATTTTTAAACCAATGAGAGACTGTGTTTTATTTTTTAACCTAACGAAAGCACTGAGGAAGGCTCGAAATGCCGAAATGCATTTGCTGTTTATAGCGTTAAATCAATATTTGAATACCCCGTGAGTGCTTCTTACCTGTGGATGAGTTGTTGTGGAACACGCAAGTCCTACCCTTGCGTAGGAGGCACCCGTTTTGGAGTTCGGCAGTGGCGTTGGTGGGAAACTGGGAGAGATGTAAAGTTGCTAGACTGCCTGAACCGCAGCCGCTGGACTTTCTCGTCGACCTATCGGGTCGCCAACTATACAAGTTTGTGGTTCCGTTTATTGAAATGGCACCTGCGACAACAAAATGCCAACATCATGCGGCTGTAACGAGGGGCATCACAAACACAGAATCGGGAGAGTGGCGGCCCATCTGGGAAACAATGGAGTGTGGCTGGTATTGTACAACTGGGCCGGAAATGGATACATGAGCAATAAATGAACTTTTCAATCCTCGTATTAACAATGTCATCCAGGCATGTATGCGGTATCCATCACGGCCGATCGAACTACAGAAGGAGGTACCAGGATTATAGCTCCTCCATTGGCCACCCATTCACCAATGACAAGGAAGGTGACAATTTTTAAACCAATGAGAGACTGTGTTTTATTTTTTAACCTAACGAAAGCACTGAGGAAGGCTCGAAATGCCGAAATGCATTTGCTGTTTATAGCGTTAAATCAATATTTGAATACCCCGTGAGTGCTTCTTACCTGTGGATGAGTTGTTGTGGAACACGCAAGTCCTACCCTTGCGTAGGAGGCACCCGTTTTGGAGTTCGGCAGTGGCGTTGGTGGGAAACTGGGAGAGATGTAAAGTTGCTAGACTGCCTGAACCGCAGCCGCTGGACTTTCTCGTCGACCTATCGGGTCGCCAACTATACAAGTTTGTGGTTCCGTTTATTGAAATGGCACCTGCGACAACAAAATGCCAACATCATGCGGCTGTAACGAGGGGCATCACAAACACAGAATCGGGAGAGTGGCGGCCCATCTGGGAAACAATGGAGTGTGGCTGGTATTGTACAACTGGGCCGGAAATGGATACATGAGCAATAAATGAACTTTTCAATCCTCGTATTAACAATGTCATCCAGGCATGTATGCGGTATCCATCACGGCCGATCGAACTACAGAAGGAGGTACCAGGATTATAGCTCCTCCATTGGCCACCCATTCACCAATGACAAGGAAGGTGACAATTTTTAAACCAATGAGAGACTGTGTTTTATTTTTTAACCTAACGAAAGCACTGAGGAAGGCTCGAAATGCCAAAATGCATTTGCTGTTTATAGCGTTAAATCAATATTTGAATACCCTGTGAGTGCTTCTTACCTGTGGATGAGTTGTTGTGGAACACGCAAGTCCTACCCTCGCGCAAGGAGGCACCCGTTTTGGAGTTCGGCAGTGGCGTTGGTGGGAAACTGGGAGAGATGTGTGTGTATATATATATATACAGACACACATAGAAAAAGCAAAGGTTAAACTAACGTTATAGTTAGGTGAAAAGTTCAGCAGTAACAACATGTTTTAAACTACAATAACCACAGAAATGCACCAGTTATAGTTACCTCAAGTTAGTATAACTCATACTCTAAGGGCATATCGAAGTGCCCCCGCCCTGCACAGTTTTCTGATCTTAAATTTCTTTGCAAATGTTGCAGTGATATTATCAATGATGTCAAAGAAGATGTCATGAGTGTTTTGATATGTGGGGTAAATAGCAGTGAATTGCAAGGGAGCAAGTTATGACGGTGGGGGAACATGGCAGCCAGTGAGTAACAGGTCGCGGAGGCTCCAGGAGTCGGGAGTCTTATTTCTTCTAAATATGTACTAAATAAGCCTAAAAATGCTCTGAATGGTTGTTGTATGCGGGCCGCGTTAGGTTAAAGAACGACCCTTGACAGGGAGGGTTTGCGTGGGGGCTCCTTTGTGTTCGGGTTTTTCTCCCTCTGCTGCGGCGGTGGCAGGTTCGGCGGAGTCTGTGGCGGCGGTCGCTGAGGGGCTGGTACGGGGTGCTCGGGACACTCGTGAGCTGTTCTGGTCCCGCGCAGCCCTCGGGTTGGAGCGAGGGCGGAGAGCCATGGCTCGGATCCCTGTCCGGGGTGGCGGAGGCGGGGGCGACACGGGCACGTTCTGCCCCGTGCGGGAACCACGGGGGAACTCGAGAAAGACGGAGGCGGCAGGAAAGGCCACCGCTAGTGTGGAAGTCGGAGCAGGTAGGGAGAAAAGTTCATCACGGGGTTGCAAAGAGGGGGCTACAATATTGGAAGGGAACCCTGGAGGAACATTGGAGGAGGGGTGAGAGCAAGTATTAGAGGCACGGGGGATCAAAAGAGATATGCCCTGAAATGTGCTGGTTTAAGGCAGCATAAGGACCTTGTTAAAACAGACTGCCAACTATCTAAAAATAACTGGGACATTGCTCAAAAGAAGGAAACCCAAAGTGGGAAAAAATACACAACCACTCGGCCCTCCCAGTCCGAAGCAGAGGTGGAGGAGTGGGTTAACCCCAAAAGAAGAAAACCTAGAAAGGCAAAAACTCCCCCTTTGAACCAACACAAGGTAAAACTCACCCCCTCGTTAAGGAGTTTCTGTAAGGTTATGCCCAGGACCCTAATATTAAAACCTACAGACAGTACTATCTCTAATAATGCCCTCCAAGCATTTAAATATCCGGAAGGTATCCTTAGCCCCAATAGATTTCAAGCGCTTGCAGGCAAATCTAAGTTATCAGAAGAAAGTACAGGGGAAATTCCAATGGAGGATAAAGAAAAAAAGATGCAGGTGCGAGTCCTGTGCCTAACCAAGGGGAAGCGGGGGTCTGGAGGGACACGCAAATATGTGAAAACGACCTAGGTCAATTACCAATGTTGGATCAGAGGAACGAACCTTCAGGCCAGGCAGCCTCCCAGTCAGTCTCAGATTTGGTGAAATTGCTGACAAGTGAAATCAGAAATAGATTAGAAGTATCGGAAAAAAATCAAAGATGGAAAAAAAGTTAGATTCATTAACAGCTAGAACAGCAGCCTTGGAATCCACTGTGATGACGATAGTCACTCAAACAGAAGAAAATACAAAAGATATAATTCGGATAAAAGAAAAAGAAATGGGTTTTCAAGAAAAGCTCGAATCCCTTGAAAATTCTCAAAGGAGAAACAATATACGATTGCTTAAAATTCCAGAGGGGGCAGAAGGGAACAATCTTAAGGAGTTTGTAGTCAAAATGATTAGACAAGCTACGCAAATTGACAGTACTGAGCAAGCTCTTATGGCTGATATCCAGAGGGTTCACAGAGACCCGTATAGGGCAAACCCGAACAAAACAAGGCCCAGGAAAATTCTAGTCCATTTCTTAACGTACAAACTAAAGGAGGAGATCTTGAATAAAGCTCTCAAGATGAGCTCACTAATAGCAGACAGAATAACTTTTGAAATACACTCTGATGTTTCATCCAACCAACCAATGGGAGCTGGGGAAGCTTCTTGACCTTTTGAGGAAACAGGGCCGAACGCACAATTAAAATTCCCTGCTATATTAAATGTGACGCATAATAATAAAATGCAAGTCTTCAGGTGGGTGGAAGATGCGGAAAACTTTCTGCAATCCATCTCAGAGGGAGGGGTAAGCTAGAGGAGAATAAGGGGGAAAAAACGCCTTCTCTCTCTTCAGCCTCTCTAGTTAAGGCAATAAATAATGATAGGTAAGGAGCATAAAATAGTTTTAAATATAAAGTACATATTCTTCTGACTCCAGGAGGGGGGCCCCATAGGCCAGTGTAGGGCCATTAAGGAAAGAAGAGGGGGTTCTCCAGGGTGGGGTTCACAATGGGGTAAGGGAGGGGTAAGGTAGGGAGCACTGGGTGGGGAGCAGTGGGAGAAAATTCCCAAAAAATCTGTCCGATTCTCCTTTGCATGATTCTTAAAACTCTTTGGGTGAAGGGGATATGACACAGCCAATAAGTGATCAAAATGTACAGTTGAGGGTTCTGTCATGGAACGTAAATGGATTAAGAGTGAAGTATAGGAGGGAAAAGATTCTACAATACCTAAAAGACGCTCCAGAACAGGTTTTTATACTTCAGGAAACGCATCTAATAGATACAGAAATGAGAAACCTAGTTAAATCCAGAAGTTGGGTCCAGGATCTAGTCTGTACCACTCAACAGATAACAACAAAAGGTGTGGCAATTTTAATTAAAAGAAATCCATACATTATTGTAGAAAACAGCAGAGTAGATAAAATGGGGAGATGGGCCATAGTTAAGATTAAATGCTATTCTCATAAATTTACTGTGGCAGGATACTATGGGCCAAACATAGATGACCCTGCTCCTTTTAGAAGCCTGCTTGTGGAGTTGTTAAATTTTCCGGATCCTATACTCCTTGCAGGAGATTTCAATGTGGTTTTAGATCCGGTTATGGATCGCTCACTAAAAAGCAGAGCAACATCGAAGTGCAAGATGAGATCAATAATAAAAGCTTCCATGAGGCAGTTAGGATGGGTAGACATATGGAGAGCAAAAATGGGAAATAGAAGAGGATATACCTTTAACAACAGGAAGTCTGGACATAAATCAAGATTGGACTTCTTTCTAGTTAATCATGATCTGAAAAGATGGTTTAAAGCCGTAAAGCATCTGGGGGCATATCTTTCGGACCACTTGGCAATAACTCTAGTATTAGAACTACCAGTCAGACCGATACAAAGGAGATGGACTTTAGATCATGCCATTCTATTAGAAGAAGAAGCAATCGAGAAATTGAGTGTAGAGACACAAGAGTTTTTTGCAATCAATTTAGATAGTGCCCCAATAGGAATTGTTTGGGACGCCTATAAATCCTTCTTAAGAGGATACATAACGTCTCTCCAGATATCCAGACAAAAGAAATATAGAGCTGAAGTGGGGGAAATTGAGCGTAATATCCAGCAGCTGGAACAACAGCTATCAGCCTAGGGGAGTAGTCAGCTGACAGAAGGCACTCTAGCAGCTCTGCAATCTTTCCAATTGGAACTTGCTGAGGTGATGGAACAGAGACTAATGAAACGATGGCAAGCTAGCAAGTTAGCCCATTTTGAATATGGGGAAGGCTGCGGAAAGCTTTTAGCCTGGAAAACTAAACAGGACCAGGCAAAAGGCTTCATAAAAGAATTAAGATGCGAAACTTCCGGAAACCCACTCAGGAGCTGTGCAGAGATAGAGGAGGCTTTCCAAAATCACTTCGAAAAGGTTTATCAGGAGGACTTAACCGTTCTGGAGGAAGATATTAAGGTCTGGTTGGGCCAAGATGTGCCGAACAGAATTAACAAGAAAGACTCTAAAAATCTTAATAGTCCAATTATAAGTAGCGAGGTGAAGAAGGTGATAACGGCAGGGAAGTCTGGGAAAGCGGCAGGCCCTGATGGGATACCCTCAGAACTATATAAGTGCCTGATGGAGGTGCTCATCCCTATAATGGAGAAACGATTCTCTCAAATTTTTGAAGAGGGTAGGAACATGGCACTATCATGGAATGAAGCCACAGTCGCTTTGATCCTCAAACCATCAAAACCACCAAACTCCTGTGATTCATACAGGCCCATCTCCCTGCTTTATTCCGACTATAAAATCTTCACCAAGATTTTAGCAGAGAGATTAAATGGAGTAGTGGGGGCCTTCTAGATGAGGATCAAAAAGATTTTGTTCGTGGGAGAGGAATTCAGGACCTCCTTATAATTTGATAGGGGCAATAGACCTGGCTACACTGTATAAAGTACCCTTGGCCATTATCACCTTAGACACAACGAAAGCGTTCGATAGGGTTAACTTACCCTATTTACAGCAAATACTGAGGCTGTGTAACTTGGGAGAATACTTCTGTAGGACCGTGAGTCTGATATACCAACCCCCCACGGCCAAAGTCTTAGTGATTGGGAATATGTCTGCCCCTTTCAAAATCCAGAGGGGAACTAGACAGGGGTGCCCGTTATCACCTTTATTGTTTAACTTGTATATTGAGCCTCTAGCTGTAAAGATCAGACAACATGCTGGAATATCTCCCTTTAAATATAGGAACTGGGAAAAAAGGTGGCCTTATAAGCCGACGATCTGATGGTAAATACATCAGATTTAACTGCGGCGATCCCAGTTTTGTATAACTTGACTTCACAGTTTGGCCTTGTCTCTGGCTATGAGGTGAATGCGTCAAAAACAGAGTGCATGACGTGGAACATGGATACGCAGCAATATACAATGAAAAAGGAGATAAGATACCTGGGCATTGTGATCTCATAAAACATCGAGAAAATTCCGGAAATAAATGTCAACAAAGTTAGCAAGGAGATATGTAAATCCTTAATAAGTTGGGCACATTTACCATTGACAATAATTGGCAGAGTAAATTTAATTAAAATGATGGTCCTTCCAAAACTCATTTTCTTATTCCAAAATATCCCTCTAGTTTTCAGAGAAGAGTGGTTGAAGAAACTCCAGTCAAAAATAAGTAGCTTTATTTGGGCATCCAGAGGTATACGAATTGCCTGGAAAAAACGTTGTAGAAAAAGAAATAAGGGAGGTCTGTGTTTGCCGGATTTAGTTTTTTATGCATGGGTTTTTCCTTTGAAGGCAGGGAAAATGCTATTGAATGAACCAGATGGTTCAGATATCGGGAAAATGCTGAAGGTGATGCTGCTAGATCTGAAGGGAGGGGATCAAGGTTTTATATATAAATTCGGAGATCCCAGAACTTTCAAAAAGGTGCGCCTCAAGATTTTACATGGGCTAGCTTCCACGTGGCACAAAATTAGGAAGACATTAAAAATAAGCTACTATAGTGCATTGGCGCCTATATGGGATGCCCCTGGCTCCCAGAATGTACTAAGGACTCCTTGGCAGTACCTTTGAAAAAAGCCGGAATATTGAGCTGGGAGCAACTTGTTAAAGAGGGCTCACTGCTTTCTTGGGATGACTTGTGGAGCATCATGGGTCATGAGTTGTCTAGATTTAAGTATTTGCAAATGAAAAGTTGGCACCAAGCAGTTGGAACAATCGTTGATATACCCAATGACTTGGAGTCCACCTTAAGGAGGAAAGTCGAGAGGAAAAAGGAGGTGGCAAACTTATATTGGCTCCTGATCGATCTTGTGGAGGGCGATTTTGAACTTCCACTGGAGCTGTGGGGAAAGAGCTTGCCTGGGATCCATCTAGAAGAATTATGGCAAGTATCATGTAACACTTTGTATTCCACAGTCCAAGCTGCAAACCTAAGGAGAAATCACATCTTTTGTCTCCACAGGGTGTATTGGTCTCCTTTAAAGCTCTCCAAATTTGGGAATGGAGCCACCCCGAAATGCCCTAAATGCTTTCAAGAAAAGGCAGATGATGTGCATATGTTTATGGGCTGCCCAATGTTACAACATTTCTGGGCCGATGTAAGTAAAGACATCTCTGTTATACTTGGGGTGGACCCACAGGTAAGCATAAGGCTGGTATTTTTTGGGGTCATGGTAAATCACAAATCTATGTCCTTAGAAAAAAATAAGCTACTGTTTTATCTGATTTTACTTGCACGAAGGGAAATTTGTAAATATTGGATTAAAAATGTTCCCCCGACTACTCTAGATTGGATTAACTCTGTGAAATATACAATAAAGATAGATAGGGCATCCCTGAATGAGAGAAGTAAGAAGAAAGACTTCTGGCTACCCTGTATAAATTGGTTGGAAAGTGGGGCGAACACAGTCCAATGATTATGCCTCTACACCAAGATACTTCACCACTCCGGTTGTTCTGTGGGTAACTCAGAGAGAGGGTCAGAATAGATCAACCACGAAAGGAGAGGTTCTCTGTAAAGTGCATCTATTTGAATACAGAGCTCTCTGGTTGGCGCCAATCAAGAGGGGGACCTCAGAGAAACCCAAAACAACTCTGTTTATATCCAATGGCGAATGAGGACATTAAAAAAAAGGGAGCAAGATATAGTTGCCTTAGGGCACGAGTTGTAGTTACTTTAGATAACTATGACTATACCTGGTACATTTTTGTGGTTTTTGGAGTTAAAAAACGTATTTGTTACTGAACATTATACCTAAATATAACGTTACTTTAACCTTTGTTTTTTCAGGGAATTTCTGGTTTGTCCCCACAGGCAGCCAACCCCAAGCTATGAGATAGGCTGCAGGGCCTGGCCTGTGGCCAGGCTCTGTGTGGCCAACCCCCCCCCCCACAGGCAGCCAGCCATGCACAGTGGGGGGGTTGGCCTGGCAGTGCACCCGGAGGCAGCCAACCCCACACTGAGCATGGCCTTTAGCTTGCATGGTGAGAGGTTGGCCCAGGGCAATCCCCCCGCAGGCAGCTAACCTCACACGCCCCCCCTCCCTGGTCCTTCAAAGGCCCTGGGTACCCCATCTCCCGGGGCCATATTTTATTAAAAAGGGAGGGCGGCCATGCAATCCTCCTTCCTAAGCTGTCTCGGGCCCCAGAAACCCCATCCCCCGGGCTGTATTTTTTTGCCACAGAGCATTATTGAAGCAGCTGTTTAAAGCAACAGAAATGGAATATTGCTTTTGTTTCTTCTCCTCTGTTTTTTAGGTCTCGCGCCTAGCGTTACAGTGCCTTCGCTCCTCCCATTCCCGACGGTGGCCAGAACGCGCAGCAGCGCGCGTTCGTCTCGCTGCCGCTGCTGCGCTCCATCCCCCCGCTCGTCTGTGGGGCGCGCGCACCACTGGTTTATGTCAGCTGCTGTTTTAAGCAGCTCGGGTCTTCCCGTCGCCCCCTCCCTCGTGCCAGTAATGTTTTAAGAGCTCTGGGCTACAACTTGTCTGTCTTTGTTGCTGAAAGTGTTCTTTCGCTCTAGGCAGGGGGTCCCATAAGTGGAGTGGAAGGAGGCACTCCGGGGGCTGAGGCGGAGGGGGCTGCGAGGAGTTCAAGGCAAAACCAAGGAGGGTTTTGAAACCAAACAAAAGAAAAGTGCAAACTTAAGAGAGGTGAACCGTTTGCGTATTTCTTTTCGCGGACTGGATATGGAAGTGCACTGGGTCAGGTGGAGCCTGGTGCTGTGTGCCTGTCTCCCGGCGGGGCAGCCTGACCCGGCCGAGGCCGGCAGGGTGCGGAGGTTCTCCTATGTGGTGCAGCAGCACCAGGGCCAGGCCGGCTTCAGCGGCCCGGCGCCGCTCTGGGGAGGGCACCAGAGGACTTACAGCGTGGAGCTCAGCGGCCGCCACCGCAGCGGTGGCACCGGGGGCACCCAGGAGCGGACCCGCCGCATGAGCCCGCTCGGCCCCGGTCTGCAGCTCCGCCAGCACATCCAGCTCGGGCCCGGCATGCAGCTGCACCAGCAGGCACCCGGAGGAGGAGGTGGCAGCCAGGTGGCGGTGCGGTACAACAGCCAGCAGCAGAGCGGGGGGCACAGCTCCTCACACAGCAAAGTGCAGCAAGTGACCCGCAGCAGCCCCCAGCAAGTGCACCAGAAACACCAGCTGCAGGGGTAAGCAGGAGTAAAGGTGCTGCTGCTACATGTACAGTAGTACATTGTGGCTAATGACATGTAAATGGTTACTTTATATGTGCAATATTTGGCTCATCAATTAACATGTTAAATAGTGTGCCAAGTGAAGCCCGCATAGTGTAATACACATAATGTAAATACACCGCTCGCGTCTAGTATTACACGAGAATAATATATTGCACATAACGCACTGCTGCTTATCTAACCTGCCCCCCCATAATATTGCAGAACCTCAGCAAACCCGGCCTCCAGTAATAAATCCGGCCCCACCGCTCCAAAACGCCCCCAGCCTCCCAGGGAAATACCCGATTCTGGCTAGGGCCAATCTGGCCCTGTATATGGGTGTTAAACTGATGCTATCAAGGTGCAACCAATGCCTAGACAGTGTTAACAAGTGTAATAAAAATGAGAAAATAATTAAGTAAAACCATCACAAAATGTGCCGCACTCATGCCACAAAATTGGCCTTTTCTTGCTGCGTAATTTTGTCACCTTCCGCATAATTTGCCCCTTTTCTGCCACATAATTCCAGTGGCCCAGACTATAATATTTGAAATATCCGCCAGTGATAAACACATTGCAGAAACAGCTGTTACTCTGTATCAAACACGTCACTGTAACATCTTGGTATGTTGTGTTTGAGTAACAGATGTCAATATGCCCCTTCCCTACTTCAAAGGTGAACTTCTTCACCCGAGAAGAGGTAAGCTTGGGAACTTTTTCACGTTCTCTTTGCACCACACAACGCTTGTGGATACACACACTTGTAATAGGCATAATGAGCTCACTCAATACATGGCACAGTTGCCTCATCCACGCGCTAATACATACAACCCCCACTTCCCGCTACCCGACCTCTCCAGTGTGCTGCTGCGTCACGCGCCGGAGGGCGGAAGTGGCCCGTGCAACCCTCACCTCCAAAAACATAATATCCCCCACCCAGAGAAGTACACATAACATTGTAACCTAAATCAACAAGTCTGACCACTTAAAAATTCCTCCTGCTCAGAAATATACTTACCCATATCTATCTTAGCTGCTATGACTGCATTTCATCCCTTCACAGATCCCCTCGCTTTACCACTCCACACCTCGGATGTAGGATATCCCAATAAAAAATAAAAAAACTCAATTAACTCCAACTCGTCCCTAACACAACTCTCACATCACCCTTACAGACAACAGCACAACTAAACACGGTAACACAATTTGTCATCAGGCAAACATACATAGCGGGCCACTCACCTACTGTAGCTTCTCAGTCTCCATCATATCTCCACTGTGTAGCTCTGTAACTCTCACACTCTTTCGAAGCCGATCCTTCTCAGTTATTAGAAGTAAGTAAAATGCCCAACCTAAAAATACCTGCATCAATAAATGCCCATCTGGGAACTCCCCACACCAAGGAGGACGTACAGAGCTAGCAGAGAATCCAACACCCCCATCACTCACAGAGCATGACTGTGAAACTTGGTTATCCAACCGCACCTATGTCATGCTCAACAACATGCTAACTCATGAGTCTCCCAGGGTCTCAAATGCCTGCAACTCTGAACACAATATATCTATAAAATCTCAAACTGAAAAGACCAGAGGATAGAAATAGAAGATTTAAAAACTGGGGACAAGGAAACATGTGAACCAGGGAAAGTGGATAAGACCCAACTACAGTAGGGTAATATTAGGTAGTCAGGATCTATAATTAAATATAGAAATAGCTAACAAATGAAATTAAAGGTGTATAAATGCAAGACCGTACTTATAGCCAGGATCATTGCATCCGAGGCTAGTTTTGATTAGGCGGCGAGTGTATCGCTAGCAGTGCAACAGGAAGTGACCGGCTGGGAAGAGTTCATTTCCGGTGGCTTGCACTAGCAATGGGTTCTCCTCTGGTGCGCTCGCTGTTCCGGCAGCAGAGTCGCCTTCTTCGCTCCTCAGAGGGGCTTCCCACGGGGGGCTCGTAGCCCTGCCGGCCGCACTCGCCCTCATGGCTGCACACACCCCAACCTATCGCACTGAAGGCTGCTCCCCCTAGGTAACCACCCCTTCTCCAGATCTTGTCCCAGGTATGTTGGCTTCCCCAGTACTTGTGTACCCTCGCTGGGGGTGGGTGGGGTTGAAGTTCCTTATGGAGGGAGAGGTTAGAGGGGGCTCAGACTAGTATTATTTTTCAGGAGGTCACGGGGTTGGTATGGAGGTGTGTTGGTTGCTAATGGGCAGTGGTTTCTTTGGTGCAGCTTAAAGGTCCGGCGTCGAGTCCTGCAGTTGCAGGGCAAAGAGCCAAGTTTGATTTTCAGGGCGCTGGGTTTTGTTTGTAAGTAGCACAAGCTCTGTTTTCGGGGGCTCAGCTTCAGAAACACGTGGCACCCTAGTTTCATGCCCCCACAAGCCATCCCTGCAAAGGGACCTTAGCACTAGTGAAAATGAGTGAATAGAAGGATTCGTGTTCGGAAACAGTCTTACTTCTGGCCTCTCTGGTTACAGCTTTTGTTCTTTTGACCCACTCTTTTCAAATGCTTTAAAACTAATTTGAGGACTACAATGTAAGATACATTTTTGCTTCGCCTTAAAGCTGCTTGTAGCATTCTGTTACTTATCAGTTTAGTGGTTTATCTATCTGTCTGTCTGTCCACTCTTCGGTCTGATAGTCGGTTCCTCCATTTGTGTGTCTGTGTGTTGACTGTTTGAGTTTATGTATATGCGGGTGCCTGTGTATGTGTTTTTGTTTATGTGCGTGAGTGTACATAGGTTATTAGTTTGCTGCTGTTCTGTGTGCTTGGGGATACACGTGTATGCCTTTTGATCTTTGCTTACGTACATCGTGTGTGTATGTGTGTGTGTGTGTAGCAGAATATCTGCATGTGTATTGTTCTTCTGTGTCCATGCTGTACATAAACTCTAGACCTCTTTGCTTTATCAGTGCAAGCTTACTTGGTCACTTCCTTTCCCGCAAATCAGAACTAACCCCTGTAGAAATGGCCATGTATGCACCTGGTCTTCAGAGAGCTGCTGGTGACATTCCTGCAGGGCTGGCACTGTCTGTTAACCTTCCCAGGCGGATTACAAAGTTCACTAATGCTGTTCATGAGTTCTTTGAACTAATTAAAACAAGCATTTGCAATGCAATATGTCTCACATTTGTGAGAGTTTGAGCTATTGGCATTGTAAGGACAATGCCTTTTATTTATGTGATTTGAAAACCTGCAAGTGATGCTTAAACACACCCTTTGTATTAATAGTCCTTGCTTACGAGAAGCAAGGCTGGCAGTAAAACAGGAGCAGTTACTGTCATCCTTGCTTCTCGTAAGTAACGACAAAGTACAAAATGCGTGTTTACGCACGGCTTGCAGGTTTTCAAAACACATCAATAAAAGGCATTGTCATTTACAATGCCAATAGCTCAAACTCTTGTAAATGCGAGACCTATTGCATTGGAAATGCTTGTCTAGCTTATAATGACTACACAAAAGAACATGTTTAACTTTTAGCTAAAGAAAAGCTAGAATCTTTCTGCATGTTTCTACAAATTCTAAGCTACTACAGCTTTTTTTTATTTTAAAAAAGCTCACTTGTATTGAACTGTTTGTAATATCTGTTTGCAACAAATATCTTACAGGGTTTTGACGTGTTTTATTTTGCACTAGAGGTTTTATTTTTATTCTTCAAGTTCACAAACATGCTTGCTCCTTCACTGTCTATTTCATATGAAAGGGCTACGCACCAAGGTTTTAAGTGGTTTGTGGGAAAAGTGATGGTGTGACCATGTATTTTATGGAATAAAGTACCCCCGCCGTACATGATTAGGATATTGCAAGTTACCTCGTAGTTCCATAACCTTATAAATGATGAACTCCGCCTTCGGCCCCATTCCTCTATATGGTTATGGAACTCCTTGGTGACTTGCAATATTCTTATAATGTACGTCAGGGGATGCTTTATCTCTTATATTATTTGCCGCAGTTCCAGAAACCCAGAATCAAAACAAAGCAATAACAGTAGCTGACAAAATGGGTAAAAACAAATAAGACATAACAGTTCCTTGCCATAATCACATAGGTAATCCAGTTAGTCATGTTTTAAACTGGTAACATGCAGCAGCATGATTATAAGCTTCAGCACCTGCTACAGTTACAATAAATGTTGTATCATTTGAGGATTTTGGGGAGTTCGTTCGATGTCTTGACTCCAGCCAATTACAACATTTTACTCATTGAGGCGCATTTTTGAGAAAACAAGGCACCTTATGCACGGAAACACTGCCTGAGTGCTCTAATATAGCAAATATCCAGGCAACAGCATAACTTTGAAGAGTGTTAACAATTAATTTCGCACTTTTGGGTGACAATTAACAATGAGTATTAATTAAACATATGATGGATTCTAGATGCAAACGATGAATTAATAACAATCCTGTTAAAACAAGTTTTATATGACATTTGGAAGTGTGTTTATTTATGTGCTTTAATTGTGCCACATTTTCAAAGTCACCATTTTTGTCAACATGGATGCTGTTCGCTTGTTGTTCATCTCACTTCTGCTCATTCCCCCTCCCTGCGTGGCCCCCCAGGGCATCTTCTCTACCCAGGGCAGTCTTCTCAGAGCACAGTACACTGTGATGTAACTGGTTATTTTCCTTAGAGTGCATGTATTGCAAATGAAGCTTCCTCTTGTTCCTAATGTTGCATCCTCAAGGCCACTTCTGCTGTAGTTTCTGTTGCTGGGGCCTGGTAGAATTCACTTGTGTATGGGCTATTGATCCAAAATGTTTGTCACATCTCTGGACAGTAACAGTGCAGAAGCTGCTGGATGTTTACTTAGAAATGTGTTAGTTCTATAAATATATTTGTGAGTTTCATGTTCTGATTGCCCAACTGTGTTATCTCTACTCATGCTATCCTAACACTCCAGTCTTTTCTTATTTTGTATGCTGAAAATGTGTATAAAAATCCCTTGTTTTTGGGGGTGAGACAGAGGACTTTACTTTTCTACCATGGACATTGTCTATTTCTCACTGATGTTGACTTAGGGCTTAAAATAAATCCGATTTCTGATACATTTGAGCCTTCATGGCATTTAATATTCACTCTGTACCGATTGATTTTGAGATTTTATAATAAAGCTGATCCAGAACTCAGTCATTGAGTAGTCCCAGTTACTTATTCTATTTCTCTGCTAGATGACATTTGGGCCTGGTATTGAGGAGGGTGTTTTTAACATGAGATCAATCTAGGAGTGGAACCAGCAGAGGTAAAGATTTAGGGTAGTGTGAATTTTGGTGTGTTTGAATTTTAGGGTCTACGGATCTACTCCCACAAGAGGAACTAGGCATCTAGTCCGATTCTAAATATGAATGACATTTTCTTTAATCAACAGTTAAAGGAGTTACAAAAATAAACTAAGAAGGGAAGCTCACTGACCCAGCGACCCTCTTTGTGTATTTCTTTGTTCATGACAAAGCCCTGACAGTAACCAGACCTAAAATGACATTTTTAAGCTATGAAGATATTAGTGCTGACACATTATCTCTGATCATATTACAAAAATATCTGATAAATTCTACAAGACATGTAAGGGTTATAGCATATGTTCATCACACTTTTCCCAATCCAAGAAATTCAGAAAATTAACATTCGATGGACAACATTGCTGACTCATTTGCACAAAACAAGGTTGAGTATTCGAATTGACTCTTCAAACTTGAACGATCCAAACCGTATTACTTAAAAATAGAAACATATAATAAGAAAAACGTCACAAAATGAAAGACCTTGAATAAACGGATCAAAAGTCATTAAGACATTTGAAAAACACCCAATGGGTGGCCAATGAAAAAAGTGTTCACTCTTCTCTTACTCTAACTGGTGCTCACGTAAAGCACGCCAATCTCTTCAGGTCGAGTTCAAGCTGGAGGTTAAGCAACTTCAATCACCCTCGAAGGCAGCACAGAAGTAGGATCAAGAAGTCCCTCTTAATCCACAGGAATTGGACAGCTCAATCCTTCTTGTAGATAGAGATCCCAACGATTCAATGTGCAAGAAACCTTTCTTGTTGGTAAACATGCAAACAGGGAAGGCTGAGGTTAAATATCCTGAAAAAGTCAGATGCCAGCCTTTTGGCCATCTTGGTAATGTAATTCAAAGCTGTGAGTACTACTTATTAGCCCATAGCTTATATATAAGGTAAAAAAATGTAATTAGACCAAATGCAGAAGTGTTGACATTGTGTTACCACAAACAGGCTGTCAGCTTGCCTGCTAAATAACCCACCTGTCTTTGACATTTAAAATGAAGTCGACCACAAGCTAAGGGTGGTCAAGAACACATGTTGGAAAATACCACAAGCATTAGGCGACACACAGAGGGACGTATAGAAGAGCATCTCTGGTAATGTAGGTGATACTTAGTACTGGAGTTATGTAGGGAACAATGGGGAAATGTGCCTCTAGCTGAAAATGTCATTTAGGATTCAATGGGTGTGGTATTAGTGGTTGCAGGTGTGTTGCTGATGCCTGTGTGCCACAGGATGCAGCTATGGTGCATTTAGGACTCGATGCCACTGGGTATGGATGTGGATCACATGCCTGTGGGTGGGGGCTTCTGGGTACAGAGGCTAGGGGTGTAGGTATGGTATAGCTGCAGTGGCTGCAGATGCTACTCAGTACTGGTGCATTGGTGGTAACAGTGGGTGTAGGTACTGCTGAGTGAAGGTGCATTATGGTATGGGTGTAGGTGGTGGAAGTGCCACCGGGTGCAGGGGTGGAGTGGTTAGTGGTGAAAGGGTTCGGCAATGTAACAGCAGACGTGGACCAGGAGCTAGTTGGGGTAGATGATAGCGGTACAGAGCAGGTGCCAATGAGTGCTGATGCCAATGTGTACAGGTGCAAGTGGGTTTAGGTGCCTTTACATACTGGAGCATGGTACATGCCTGTGGGTTCATGTGCCAGTGGAGTTAAAGCACCTAACATTTTATATGTGGTGCATGTGTGGTGCTAGTGTATTGACACTGGATGCAGGTACCATTGGGTGTAGCGGTGGTGCAGATGCCAGTGGGTGCAGTTGTCACTGTGCGATGTTGAGATGGAGGTATCATTGGATGTGATGAGGAACAGATAAAATGTTGGTGTGGTGGATGTGCAAATGAGTGTGGGTGTTCCCAGCTGCATGTGCAGAACATGTACCACTGAGTAGCAACCTTAGTGGTCAGGAGGGCGAGCTGTTTGAGCAGTTGGGTGCAAGTGCAGCCTGGCATAGGTCCCATACACGTGGAGTAGGTGTCACTCGGTGCTTATACCAGTAGGAACATTCATCCAGCATCTCTTTCAGGCCTTTTCATACTGAAGTACCATTAATCAGCAGAGAAGTTTGCTAGACACTTCTTTGATGCATTCATGGCTTTTCTTGATACAGCTTTATGGATTGTCCTCTCAGGTTTCCTACTGTGACGTAAGTACTTTTACAATGATACATGTAAGTCTCATGCAGTCTCGCTCTCCCCAGGAATAATAAATCTATGCTCTATTATCAAGACAACGTAGGTTAGGAGCCTCGCTGAAGTTTAAAACTTTAACTAATTTGTCGCCTATCTATGGACTGTGTTTGGATATGTAGCTGGGCACATTACTCCAGATTTTCAACAGTGCTAGCAACGAGCTAAGCAACCTATGAGCAATATTAAGTCTAACATGGCGTCCTCAACAGTCACAGGCTTAAGCATCTGACCACTGAGAGCTAGTGTGACTGACAAGTACGTTCTACAGAGGGCAGGTGAGCCCTGGATGTAGCGAAAACATGCTGAAGAATTGGGTCTAACAATATTCACAAAAAACAACTGCCATAAGAAGTCCCAACTACGACAAGCGCAGTGTAATCAATAGAAGAAAGGTGGAGGAGAAACATTAATCGCACAAATGAAGTCATAAATATTATAGACAAAAAAAATGTTAAACTAACTGATGTTAAAGAAGAAGATGAATGCAATCAATTTCACTGTTGTTGAGAATTTAGCCAATAACACTGAGATGCAGAAAAAAAGCAATAAACAGCATCTATCAATTGTGATAAGAACACTATTATGCAAGGCTGTAGCGAACTATTTCCAAAAGAGATTAATGCAACAAGGGGCTCACTTCACAAACACATATACAAATCCGGACAGCAAAAATAAACGTATGCACTTTCTTTCTTTTAAAAAGCTGGTCCCAAATTCACAAAGTGTGTGGCTATGACGTCCATTCATTTGTGTGACTGGGTGCAGCTCTTTTGTTGTGCAGTGCTGCCCTTGATGAATGTGCAGGAATGTGCCGGGATCCTGCATATTTTCTGGATTTGATTCCAGAGATGGAGGGGTGGAAGCCTGCTCAAGACAGCAGCCCTCCATGTTTGCTTGTCTTAGCACACAGTCCTGAACATCTAAGGGCATGTGGTCTGTTAGAAAGTCACCCTTTTTGGCATGTTCACCCTCATTTTTTGGTACTGAATGAATCTGGTGGTAGCTGATTCTGACTCTGACCTGGGCTCTGGTAGTCAGGCCCAGGACCAATGCTGTGTTAAACACAAACACATACATTGAGGTAGACTTATAATTGGCATGACCTACCCTATAGGTCCCTAGTAGATAATAGGGCCAGGGGATAAAACCTGCCTTTAAGTCCCTTGTATATAATAGGGCATGGCAGTATAGAGACTAGCAGCCTTTGTTGCACTTGCATGTGTGCACTGCTGAGAGCCTGAGGTCATTTTAAAAGCTGCCCTGTGTTGCAGCACTGCTTTTAAAAGTAGAATTTATTGCAAACTTGACTTTGGTGGTATGGGCACTTTAAAAGTGATAATCTGCTTCATTTGTACTTTGTGGGTGCCCCCAATGTCTCCCCTAGGTGTTCCAGATGTGGGGGGGAGGGTCGTGTAACTATAAGCAGGGTCCCTATAAAAGAGGTTTTATAAACCCTGGTGAGTGAAAGCTGCCCATTTTATTTTTCCCCAGAGTAGGAAATTCACTACCAATCTGACTTTAATGCTGTGAGCACTGTGAAATAATAACCAAAATTGTTTTTGCATATTAGGAACCCCCAGGTGTTCCAGGGGTGGGTGTCCTGTAATTGTGAGCAGGGGCTTTATAAAATAGGTTTTATAAACCCTGGTGAGGAAGAAATTGTACATTTCGTTTTTTCCCCTCGAAGATAGTTGGCCTCATAGGCTTACATGGCAATATGTTATGGACTCATAACTAATGCTAAGAGAGTGTACAAAATATAATTCAAAGACTGAACAGAATGGTATTGATAAATACAACAACTTGGCATTGTTGAATTTATCATGACGTGTTCAGAAAATAAGTTATATAGCTTTCTTTTCTGTAAGCCAAAATCCAGCCTCTAGCACTCTTCCCTGATTGGTGAGCCCTGAGGGGATTAGCCAGGTCGCCTTGAATAGGTGATAAGTGGCCTTGCTGGGCAGAGGCTATCTGCTGGAGAAAGCTCTGTGGGGCACAGGGATGCCAGAGCATGGGGTTGGGCCATAAAGCATCAGCTTCAAAGGAAGAACAGGTCAAGCAAGCCTGTCAGCCAGGGCCATCCACTCTCCATGCCAGATAGGAGGCTTAAGGAAGGAATTCACAGATGTGAGTGGGGGTTATAGAAATAAGCCATAATCTGAGTTTGGTTTAGTTAGCTCCTGCTGCCCTGCTGAAATTTCAGCCATGATGGATTTTGAGAGAACAGTGCTTTCTGGGACAAGACTTATGTCACACTTTGGAGTAAGTTGTCATGCTTTGCGGTGTTGCCCTGTACCTTATTGGACAGGGGTACACCCCTGCTGGTCGCCAGAAAACACTGCATAAATATGTGAGAGGTGCAGAGTCTCTCAGTAAAGCCTGAAACTACAAGAAGAAGGAGGATTCTCCTGCTGGAATCCTGGTCTGGACCCAAGGGCTTGTCTGGTGAAGAGTGCGCCTGCTGCACTATCTGGGACTACAGCTCTGATGACTTTGCCTTGCTTCAAGAAGGAGTAAGGAGTGGACTACTGCAGCTACAGGTTGCCAGAGCTTAATTGACCCGTCTCCAGTCAGAGTCTCACTCCTGTAGTGCATCCAGTGGAGTTTTATGGGGTTGACCAGGTGCATTGTGGGAAGTGAAGTCCAGGCCTGCCAAGGACCATCTAGGAGATTTCGGACCCTTGGATTTGTGTTTTGGACACTTGGAACCTACCAGCAGACTTCTGGAAGGACCTCCAGAAGCTTGGGAAAGTTTGAGAAACTTTTTTTTAAAAGCTCCAGGAGGTGGCCGACCAGACCGCTATAGCCAAACCGACCACCTTCAACCACGACCCGGCCCGGATTCCAGGTTCATCCCTCTGAAGAGCTCCAGAAGTCCGACTTACAGAGTTTGACCTGTAGCTCCCCGAAAGTCAAGCCGGCAAACCCTCGCTGAATTCAGACTGGTGGAGAGCAGCGAGGACCCTTGGCGGAAAAAGCTGCAGAAAAGCTTCTGCCACGTGGGGTATCCGAACAGGGCTCCATCACGGTCGACCTCAAACTTTTACTTTGTCCAGGTCAAGTGCGACCAGATGTCCAGAAGTGGCGCTATTGGTTTCTAAGTACTAGAAAGTGTTTATTCTTTAAAAATTCATATCTCTATTTCCCTACATTGGATTTTCATGGTTTTGGTGTAATGTTAAAGATAAAAATGTGTCCAATTTTTATGAATTGGTGTGGGAATTTTCTTTTGTGTGTTGTGTCATACTTATTCACTGTACTGGTGTTTTTAAATTGTTTACATGCCTATCTTCTAAATCTTATTGCTCGGTGTCAGCTACTAAGGGTTGAGCAAAGGACTAATTTATAGAGACCCTATTTAGGACCCAGTATCGTTTTGGTGGCCTTGTTGCTGGTGTTAGGTGCCTACCTACCACTCCCTATATAACCCACCTTCCAACATGGCCTATTTATTTTGACTCTTTGAAAGGTCATGCAGGACAAGACTGCATCCCAGGGATAGCAGACAAATGCACACAGTGGCCAGGATTGATTACTGTATGTTTGAGGCACGTGTGCCGCTTTGAAGGTGTCTAGTTGTACTGGGAATGAGTGGAATCACAAACGAGGCTCATATGTTTCTAAATCATTAACACAGGATATTTGCACTGTACACACTGAAAATGTCAAAGGTTTGAGGTTTTGCTTTAGTGGTTGTGCTTTTTTTGACTGACAACTAAAACTACTTAGTTGTTTAATTGTTTTGCTGCCCTGTTAACTTAAACAAAAAACTAAGGTTCACTCCGGAAAAACAAATTGAGAGACAACCAAGGTAAGTCAAAAGACAACAAGCCACAATGCGGCAGATTTCAGAAAATACTATTTTTCACAAACTTTTTAAAACTTTGTTTAACACAAACTACTCATCTCATCAGAAGTTAATGAATTAGAAATAAAGAAACTAAACAGCAGTACAGAAAATCAAGAAGTTCCGGTGTAATAAAAAAAGTACAGATATAAAATATAAAATGATAGGCTGCAATGAGAGAGTAGCACAAAATAATGTCCACTAATCAATTGAAAATATCAACTAGTCAATTGAAAATATTCAGTTGTAACTCATGTAAATTTGAAGCATCCACATTATATGGAAAAAAGTGGACGTTTCAGCCCAATGGTGAATTTGACCAGGGCCATCATCAGAACAATTTGTCACAAGGACCTTTAGAAGAAAGCAACCTAAGGAGTGCCACTGAAGGTGAACGAAAAGAAAATGATAGGCCAAAAATTGGTCCTGGAAGTTGATCAAAAAATCTCGCAATGGGAAACATCCAGCCAATGAAAATGTCTCAATCATGAGGTGAATTCGATGTGGTCCCCATGAGGCTGGTAACAGAAACACAGACCGCATTGAGAAAACTAAGAGGACGTCAAACACCCACAGTCCCTTTTGATCATCAGTCCCTAGAGCCTTTCCCATTCAGAGCTGTTGGAGTCTTTTTGATGGTACCACAGAAGTTTTCAAACCTCCAGATCTTGTAAGTGGTTTATTGTATTCATCATGCAAATGCCTGTTTTCTGCAAAAAGGCTACAAGCATATCTATAGGCAAATCTAGAGGCAAGTTTCACATGAATACATGCAAGCAAGCGCAAATAAATGTAGTTGCATATTTCTTTGTTTCTAAAAACATTATCTCTTAACATGGAGTCTCATCTAACAACAGCAGAAGAAAGAATTGTGGATTACAAGTTAGTTGACAGTCAACAATCTCATTTAACTATTTTGTTCCATTAATCTCCTTCGAACCCATTAGGAGGCACTATCAACAGCAACTGTGCATTCTACCATTTCTATGGTAATAAAAGAATTATCTAGAGTATCGATAACTCAGTTCTCCGTCCTGGGCTTTGGAGGCTAAGTAGCTTATGAATCAAACCATTTTCCATAGACACAGACTGCATTGATACATCAGGTCCTAGATTCCTGCAGAGTGTGTCACATTATAAGGCACAGTGCCTTTGCCAGATAGCTTTTACTGAGAAAGACTTCCATTGACTGCAGTTCTAGGTCTCACTGGAGCTTTGAAGGAGATTGAACCCATGAAATAGGGGTCTGAAGGGGCGGCTTTAGCGCTGGCGTTGCTCGGTGCTACAACCTTTTTTTTTATTGTCCCCCCACGTTACCTCCTTCTCCATGAACTCGCTTACTACCACTCTCCAACAGTGCCCCTCAACTCTCCATATCCTCTCTATGGCGTACATTTAATTTTTGTATAGTGCTACACATAGATCATTCCCACTCAGGGGCTGATTACGATGTTGGGCGGAAAGCCTCCTCCCTACAGTTGGATTCCCCTTTTCCGCGTCAGAACCCTTCTGACCGACTCAGTCGGTTTACAACCGACCGGTTACGATGTTCGTGGTCTTATTGTAAACAGCATGGTCTTTCCGAATCCGTTCCGACCAGCTCTCAGAGAATTTGTGTTGGTCGGACCCGCATCGTACAGCTCTACGGACTGCATTTCCGACCGAGCGATTATGATGTCACTTTCAAACAGCTTTGCTGAGTCGTCCTGTCCGACATGAAAAGGCTGTCGGAAAGTGACTTTGGCGGCCCCTTGCAGGGCCCCCTTCATCATGCGGCCTCCGGTTGGGGGCCGAGGGGGTACCTAAGGGACCCCCCTGTAAAACCATGCACTGCAGAGTTTTCCGCACACACCCCATTTCCCCATAGGAGCCTGTGTTGTCGGGCGGAACACAGGCTCCCATTGGAGACAATGGGAATCCGACCGAAAAGTGTTCGGTCGCATTGTAATCAGTCGGGCGGAACCGCTGATCGCGAGTAAGTCGGTCCCGATTCTGAGACGGTGTCGAGCGGAAAGTTTCCGCACGACATCGTAATCGGCCCCTCAATTCTGTGATGTGCATGGTATTCGTTCTTTGCAGCAGGCACATTAACCCTCTGCACTATTTTATGATGAATCAAAACTGCAACTAGACAAAATTCTAATCTCACACCAGTAGGAACATTAATCACCAGAGTTATCTTGACATTTTTATTGTTGCCTGAAAACTGCTGGGCGAACAAATAAGTTCACTTGCTTTTTAACCAAAAGTTATTTTTAAACACGTCGCACCCCTCACCCCCAAGTCAGCGCCATGTGCGGCTTCACCGGTTGCACCGCCCTAAAGCCGGCCCTCAGGGCCTGTATTATGTAATAAAGGTGCTGTCGCTGTTTGTGCTATGGCACACCTTGAAGCAGGTGTACCAGGTGCAAACATGAACAGTGTGCCCTATTACAATCTATGTGCTGCCCTGGAGGGCGTGCATTCAGTGCTATACGGAGCACCTGGTTACAAGCTGCTCCATCTTTCATGGTGCAGGCGGCAGCAATTTAAAGAGGGGACAGGGATTGTTTGGGTGGTCCATGGTACTCCCTTTGCCTCCTGTCCAGAGGGCTGCCATCAGAGGGCGCACTGAAAGTGTGTCACCTTTTTGTGGCACACTGTCAGTGCGCCTCCTAAGGGGTGTCTGAGCCTGCCTGTTGTGCACAATGCATGATATGACCCCGAAAAAGCCAAATTACTTATTATTATATATACCCTGCAAGGATGTGCCCCTGATGAATGTTGAATTTTAATAAACGGTACCATAACACCTAGATATTATTCTATGCTGCCTGCACTCTGTCCACCTTCTTTTAATAGAGCATCTTGGTTAGTTTATTCCAAAGACGTTTAACACGTTCTAAAACCTGTTAATGTATTGTTGCAATGCATAATAGTTACTGTAATAATTTTCTTACTTGATTAGACTGCATTGCTTTTGTTGTTGATAAGCATTTCCTCCTGCTGAGAGTAAGCCTCGTGCATGGCCTCCTTCCAAAAACTGAAAACTTTAGGAACACTCAGAGACCCAGTAAAGCTAATGGGTTCATTCTCAGAAACTGCGTTCAGCCCGAGCTCTGGGTTAATGTGACCTATAGTTACTCTCAGCATTCTACAGCTTGTAATGAACTAAACACCCTCACGTATCTTCATAACCGAGCAACAACTTTATTTGGGAAGCAGGTTCATGCTTATTAATCAAGAGCTGCCTTATACTAGGGAGACAATAAACGCACCAAACCTTTTAAGGCCCTATTCATGCATCTATGTGCAGGGTAAACAACCTTGACCCCGCATCCCTCACCCCGCATGTTGTTACAACGCGGTCATTACAACGACCGCGTTGTAATAACGCAATACCATTACTGCGCAAGTCGTTGTTAAAATCCAACACCTTCCCTACTGTCCGCACAGACTGGAGTTGGAATAGTAAATTATACTATTCCAACATCCAGCGCCCCCCTCCGCAAGTCGTAACAACGACTTGCGGGGTAATGGTATTGCGTTGGTACAACGCGGTCGTTGTAACGACCGCGTTGTAACAACATGCGGGGTAACGGGATGCGGGGTAAAGAGGCATATTCATGTGCAGATCTAAGTAGACATTTAAATGTGCAATTAAATGCATTTATGAATCCCATTCCTGTCTCGTAGTTTCGGAATCAGGATTGGTGGGATATTACATTGCTCATCCTAACTGATCACCTCTATTCGGAATTGACAGTGCACGTGAGTAGTCCTGGAAAGAAGAGTTTCTGAAAAATAACATACTTTTATGGGATTGATACATATAATGAAACACAGTGGCAAATATTCTAGTCGAGGGAAGTGATTTGCTCAAGGACTTTGGTATAGTTAGCAGAAAACAGATTTAAATTCGTTTTTCAGGTTTGTACCCAGGGCCGCCATTGCACTCTGTTCTTTGTGCCCTGGCAGTCCTCAAAATTGCAGTACAGTATTGCAGTTCTAGTATGTTTTCTATCCTGTTGCATGCCTGGTTAATATATACTTTTTTTCTTTATTGGTTATTCAGAAAACTCAAGAAAACGATACAAACAAAGGGTGTTGCTTAACCAGAACTGACAATAAAAATGAAAAGGCACAGAGACAAATAAGTGTGGAATGCACATTGTGAAATAGACTCTAGTCCAGCTGCATACTCCTATACACATAAAAAGGATACAGGGGTCGTTATAGTTTGCAAACATAAATTTCACTAACTCATAGGTAATGTCCAGCGGGGCTCAGAAAAACAAAAAACAATGAAAGCGTGATGCCTATCTAGTAGTTATGCAAATGACCTAGGGGATAGTACCTAGTTACATCAGTCGTTGGAGCTGGTCTATGCGTTGTTTTATGCGTTGTTTAATGCTATAGCAATATCCAGATTGGGCCAGGGTATTTCTCAGAACAAAGCAGGTGCCGCCTCATCGCGGGGGTGGGAGGGGTGAAGTAAAAAATAATTACATAATGCATGCCATATGTTTTTGGGCCTAGAGGCGGGGGCACACGTGTTGCTTATAGTGTCGCAACACACCAGGTCACGAAACCATCCTTTGGCCGTCGGAACGGATGCAGCCCCCAATGCAAGGAGACCTGTCGCTTCGCCAATAAAATTGCAATAGCGACAAAGCGCCTAACACCAGTAGGGATGGGCTTAGCATAGCCCAACAGTGCTGTTAGTGGGGATGGGGGCAGTTCTATTTCAACCATTTGTGATAGAACGCGAAATACTTCTTCCCAAATGGATGTACAATTCCAGGCCAATTTCAAAAAAATCTGCCTGGTCTCTGGTGCATTTGGCACAATGAAGCGATTTAGTGGGGTCAAACTTAGCTAGCAGATACGGGGTAGTGTAAACTCGATGTAAATATTTAAAATGCAGGAGCTTATGGCGATGGTTATTTGAAACTAATTTAGTCTGTTCACAGCAGTAACGCCATGTCGTGTCCGACAAAGGACCACCCAAATCTGCCTCCCAGGCCGTTCGTGCCCCCCTTTCCGGCACTGGTTTAAAAAGGAGTGCTGTGTGGTATAGTCGCGAGACTAAATGTGAGCTGTCTGGGGTTGTAATAATTAATGATAATAATGGAAACTCAGTGGGCTCTAATGGTAGAGTCGGGATGGCGACACGTATAGTTTTGAGTAACCGGTGCAATAGGAATCTATCCATGTATGTTACCATGTGACCTTCCGTTAGGGACGTGCCAGTTCTCACTTCATTATTTGCAATTGGATAGGGTACGTTTAGTGTGTGCTTCATTAGTTATTTGCAACCAGGGCTTGTCGGCTAGGGGGATATGTGGGGAGTAGAGATTATCATAACCAAGATGCCGTTGGAGTTTAGCCCAAGCCCAACTAGTGGTGGAGACAGTTGTATTTCAGATGTATTTCTTGGCAGACCCTGGTGCAGTATTGTGGAGAGTGGGTATGGATGAGCCTGTGACCATTCCGGTTTCAGAAATTGTAGGCGAGCATCATAGTGGAACCAGTGGTATGCAAAGTGCGCCTGTGCTACTAAGTAGAAAAGATAGAAATCAAGGACACCAAAGCAGCTCTATTCATATGGCATAGTTAGGGTTTGCCAGTTGATTCTAGGCTGCTTCCCGGCCCATACTAATCGTGTAAGGGTGCTTCGTAGTGTATCAAATAAAGCGGAGGTCAGTCCTATAGGAATGTTGAGGAATAGGTATAGGAACCGGGGCAATATCACCATCTTTATAATTGCTACTCTGCCTGCCATAGATAAGGGAAGCTTGATCCAGTGCTGCACTTGGGTTGTCAGCTTGTCTATCAAGGTTCGTAATTTAAGTGTATTACTTCTGAGCTTTGACGGTGTAGGTAAATACCAAGGTATTTAGGTGGATCCACACATCATTTTAGGGAAATTCCAGGGAGCATTGGAAGGTGGGCTCTGTCAATGGGAACATTTCTGATTTGCTCCAATTGATCGCGAGGCCCGAGAGTTTTCCAAAGCGGATTATCTCTCGGGCGGTAGGTTGATCTACAGGTCTCTAGCAAACAACATTATGTCATCCACGTAGAGGGAGACCAAGAGTGGGCTGCGATGGAACCGAAGACCCATCTGTAGATGACGTTCTTGAAAATATCGAACAAGGGGGTCTATTTCAATTATAAATAGGAGGGGGGATAACGGGCATCCCTGTCTGGTACCCCAGGTTAATATGAATTGATCTGTTAGGGAGCCGTTTATTTTGAGACAGGCTAATGGGGCTGTGAAGAGAAGGCGGACCAGCGCATACATTTTTTGGGGTATTCCGAGTTTTTCTAATGTGGCGAATAGGAAAGGCCATTCTAGTTAATCAAACACTTTTTCAGCATTGAGCAGGACCCCCACTGCAGAGAGCTCAGAATTGATTTGGTTGATGATGGCAAATATGGATCGCAAATTAATTGATGTAGGATGATTGGGGATGAATCCTGATTGTAAGGGGGAGCTTCTCTTTTCCATTAGCAAGTAGAGGCGCGTGGTGAGGATCTTGGCTAGAACCTAATTGTCATAGATCAGTAGAGACAGTGGCCTATAAGATGTGCTTTTGTCTGGAGGTTTGCCCAGCTTGAGTAGTAGGGTAATGGCGGCTTCTTGCATTGTCATGGGAAGACTACCGCACGTCAGGGATTCTGCGTGTACCTCGAGTAGACGCAGCACAAGTATTGATTTGTAAGCTTTTTAAAGAACACCAGTGAAGCCATCGAGGCCCGGGGCACTGGAGCCGTTTAAATCGTCAATGGCCTGAGTGATTTCATCACATGTAATAGGGGAAGCAAGAAATTGTTGCTGTCCAGGATCTAGCCACACCATGGCTATCTCAGCCAGGTAGTTTGCGATCTTTTCCGTAGTGGCTCTGCATCTTGTCTTGTACAATCGAGTATAGTACGAGAGAAAGGTGTCCACTATAGCATCATTGGAGGTGGCTATGGGGCCATCATCCAGTTGGATTTGCGTAATCAATGAGGCCTGAAATGGGGGTGTGGAGCAGCCCAGCCAGCGTACGGCCTGGTCTCTCCCCTTCACCATAAACACGGGCACATGCGTATTTGCCCAGATAAGTGACTTCCTGTAATGTCAGGTCTTGAAATTCCTGCAGTAAGGAAGATGGGTGGAATACTCCTTGGGGGGAGGCATCACTCTAGGGAGAGCCACTAAGATACATGTATGCAGTTAGGTAACAAGGGGGCACACATTAAGTGGAAATGGAGTCGAGCGCCGGTGAAGGCAGTACTGTTCCGACAAAAAGTTGCTCCAGCCCCCGAGCTGGCAACTTATGACCGAATTATGCGTATAAGTTGGGACTGGTAAGAGTGGCAAACAGGGTGGGACTATGTTCATTAAGTCTCCAGAGAGCGCTATGGCAAGTCAGCGGGACCACTGTCCGGCGGCCGGCTGCGTGTAACATGGCGCTGTTCCCAGAAGCTGATAAATATATGACTTTTGCCATCTAATTGTATTCTTAGCCGCGCTGGGTATAGCATGGAATATTTTATATTAGCCTTTTGAAGAAAGCGTTTAGCATCTGTAAACTTGCGGCGTGACTCCTGCACTATGGGGGTGAAATCAGAGTAGATGGATAGTGTCTTTCCTTGGTATTGCAGTGGGGCACGCTCGCTCGCGAGCCGCAGGACCGTGTCACGGTCTTGGCAGTTGAGCAGCTTTGCGATTATCAAACGGGAGGGAGCTCCCGGCGCCAGGCGGGGGCCGAGTGATCTGTGGGCTCTCTTGACTGCAAATGTACATGAGAAGGCTTCCTTGCCACAGAATTCAATGAGTAGGTTTTCCACGTAAGGGTTCATGCGGCCAGTATTGGCTGGTTTCCGCGACTCCTGCTATGCGCACATTATTTCTGCGCAATCGCGCCTCCAAGTCCTCAGCCTTCACAGCCTTCTGTTTTAGTAGACTCTCAAGTTTGTCCATGCATTTACCAGTGGAGGCACTGACGTCTTCTAAGTCCTAAAAGCGCTGTTCAGTGGAAGCAATACGCGTTTCATGTTGCTCGGTTTTCTCATGTATACTCTCAAGACAGGCCGTTATTGCATCTAGGCGGTTGTCAACTGATATGAAGCCCGCGCGAAGCCCCGCCAGGATAGCAGTGCCATCCGGGGCCGGAGGCTCGGAATCCGCAACCTCTGAGGGTGCGCCGCGTGGGCCCTCGTCCTCCCCACGCTGCGGGGTCTTGGGCACCTTAAACGAGAGGGGGCATTGACGGGGGCCAGTGCGCCCCATGGCGCAAAGGAGTAGGAGAGGCACTAGGGTCTTGCAGTTGATAGTGCTCAGGAGGTAGGTGAGGAATCAGGGGAGTATGTCTACGCCAGAGCGTGAGTCGGTTCACAATTGACAAGTGAGCCGCTGGGGCAGTTAGTGCATTATATGCATGGGAGTGTTCCAAGGTGCTGACCCCAACAGTGGCTGAGGGCGAGCGTGAGTGCAAAGGTGAGTTGAAGTGCCCAAAAGCAGCGAGTGGAGTCCGGTGGTGTCGGAATGTGGGCCCTATCAGGCTGAGTGGTGCAAAATTCCCCGCTTGCCACAAATTGTGCAGCACGTCGTGGACCTTGTAATATAGATTAGACCCTGAGGCTGGGTATAGGCAGGTTCAATAACTTCCAGTAGCAGCGGGAATGAGCGGGGGCCCGCCGCCAGGCATGGCATGCAGTCCGGAGGCCCAGGATGTCGGCATTACCCATGGTTCTTACAGCACCTCGCCCTGCCCGCATGGCAGCACAGACACCAAATCCCAATGGTGCGGATGCCCAATCCCCATAGTAGCCTCACAAAGGCAAGTGTGTCCGATGACACAGGCACTTAAAGATGCATCTGTCCGGTGATTTCAGCCAGACACGTGACCACCCGCGGGCCTCGATTTTCACAGTGCGGCCAGGCGCGACCGTAGCCCCGCCCTCAGGCTCACCCGTGGCCTCTGTCGCCGCGGGGCCTCCGAGGGTCGCGTCAGGCTGCGGGCACTGCCAGCCGTCTCTCCGCCCTCCGGGGCAGGTTGAGAGCGGGCCACGGCGCAGCCGATGTAGAGGGGTTAAACGCGATCCTTCATGCCGCTCTATGGTTGTGAAGGTCAGTCGCATTCATTGCTGGCCAGCAAAGTAGCGGTGTGGTTCCCAGAGCTTCAGGCATGAGCGGCCATCTTGGTCCTCAGCCAGTCCATGCCCCATGCCTGGTTAATATTTGTTAAAAGAGAAGTTGCAGCCACACCCTGCCTATTGGCACCCTGGATTGGCATGTTGGAAGCACAAGGCCTCAAAAAAATCACAAATAAATAAAAAAGAAGTAAACACAGGCATAAATAATGGAATAAAGGAGTCGAACCAACCTGCAATAGTTGCTCAGAATTGGCTCCTTCGCTAAGGTGGAGGAGCGTCGCCCCAATGCTATTTGAGCAGTGCAAAAATAAAAATAAAATAATAATAACAAGTTGTTATTATCATTTTATTTTTCTGTGCGGGACTGGAGCCAGGACAGGGTGGGGCTGAGCAAAGTGAGGAGTGGTTTGCACTCCCTAAGTGTGCATGAATGTTTGTCTGGCCCTCTTGGGCCAGCCAAGTATTCAGGCGCACTTACCATGTTCTCCACCTGGAAATGTTGCACAGCCCGGTGGAGAGCATGCCCATGCTCCCAGGCACTGCCTGAGGGGCCATCATGATGCTGTTCGTGCAGCGTTGTGATTGGCCGGGAGAGTCCGGAAACCTGGGTTCTTCCGGCGCTGCCAGCAGACTGAGGATGGAGCAGAGGGGTGCGGCGAAGATACGTTTTTTTACTGCATGTATGCAGTATGCAGATTATATTTAGGTAAACACATTTATAAATATGCTGAATGTCAGTTAATTCCTTTGATCCCCTGGTACTACACCTGGTACTGTTTCAGCAGGTGAAGTTGTTATGATTTTATTACGCATTGCAGAGTTACCATTGAGCAATAACATAGGATGAAATAGGATATTGCTTGCAAGCCTATCAGAGTTGCTCCTTTCAGTTGAGTAGCTTTGCTGGTGTATAAAAGCAGACCAGCCACACTTAGGCCAATCAGCACGGGCCTAACATGAGACTGGTCAGCACTGACCCTTCTCTATGTCGCTGCTCGCAATTCTATATGGTTAAAATGCACCTTGTACTCCGGCGTAGAACCAGTGCACTGGTATTAACTAATCGTATTGTTCAAATGCATTCGAACCAGCTTTTCCTATTAAAGCTATTCTCCTCCAACGATCTTAAAAGAAATTTAAACACTGTGTCAGAACATTTTTCAAATGAAAAATACATTTTGAAATCACAATGAATTGCAGATTCAAATGCAATATTTTTATGAAAGAAATTGAGAAAAGACTTTCAGAAGAACGTAATTGAAGGCATTACATTGCAACACGTTACATGCTGATTCATCTCAGTGTGGCCAAAGTTCTGAGGGCCCAGTTCACAAAAGAAATAGTAAATCTACACCAGCCCCTTGACCAGGGATGCTGGAACAATTTTCTGAGTGGGGGTTGGGGCCTTTGGCGACACCATACAAATGTGATAGGCATTAGCAATGCATGTCACCAAGCAAGAAAGTACAGTAAGTTAGCCAAGACTTTGCAGGGAATTTTAGGTGGATAGAAATGTTTTGAAAAATAGGATCAAACGGTTCAGAATCTAGAACATTTTTCTAAACACACTGTTTAAAATGTTCCAGGTTATAACTAGTTCTGAACGAAACGCATTATTGCATTCAATCCATCACAACGTTTATGCCCCAAAAGTAAGAGTCCTTGATTTTCAAAACTATGTACATGACAACTGGACATCTTCGCTGCCCTTTTGAAACACTAGATACAATAGCACAATATTCACTAGCAGAAAGAGTGAAATGGAAACATTCTGCAACAATAGAAGTATTGCATATCAAGAGTAAAAAACACCACAAGGAATACTGTGCCCCAGATGAATATTGCATATTGTCCACAAGTTGTTGTTGTGCCTATTACGCTTTCAAGGATTTTGTGTGATTTTTAACAAGTGTTTTAGTCTATTTTGTATAAAAATCTCATGCACCCTGTGGGTGGGCACTCTAGTACAATGTTCAACCAGAGCAGCGCCCACTCATTTGGGTGTCAACTGTCTGATATTCTAGCAACATTGCTTGTACTTATATGTTAAGACCGATAAAAATTGGGAAAATCAGCAAAGATTGGTATTTTTCTCTCATTCAAATTAAAACTTTAAATAAAAACTTGAGGAACACGTAAATTTAAATGGGTTTTTAGAACTGTGCAAACTGTATAAAGTAATTCTAACATGTTATGAAAGTAAACAAATACAATTTTGAGCATAAAAGGCACAGAGGATTTTAAGCAAAATATTATTCTAATACCAGCCAGAGGCAATGACACAATTACAAAACATGAGCAAATGCCTAGTATGTTTCTAAGAGGAATGTGCAAATAAAGTAGAATAGGGAGTTTTTTAAACCAGTGACATATTTAAGCCATTTATTTTCATGAAAGACATTTTGTAGTTCAAGGAGCACTGATGATCAAATCAAGTGAAAATATGTGGTCCTAGAGCTTTACAGCTACTTATGGGAACTGAAGGAATTCCACTGACAATTAGTAATATTTCAGCTTTTGGCCTGATCAGATTACATTGTGCACTCCCTTTATACTGGCATTTCTTCCTAATCAGAGCTGCAGAGAACACACACTCCTTTCACTGGCAGCAGCTATGACGGTTTACGAATGGCTGCTGTACCATTCACTGATTTGGTGAGAGATTGTAATTATTATTTTTAAATATGTAACAGCATCGAGCACCTGCCGCACCCCAACTTCCAGCACCCTTGACATTCACACCTACGTGTGAATGTAGATTCACAAACATTCTACGGAATACGAGAGGAAAGCTGCACTAGGTGCAGGTTTCCATGTGTATTCTTGGGAAGGTCGGGTGATGGTCCACTCAGAATCCTGTTCCCGCTGTCCGGGGTTTTTCATAGTGGAGAACTGCACACTGTGAAAATAGGATCCCCTATGCAAAGCACATTTGTTTCCTCTGCGAGGAAAATAGTTTTCCCCATGGATAGGCCCTTTTCCAAACGCCGCTAATTAAAAGGAGGCTGATCCATCCCATTTCTCTCCCAGGAAAGTGTTTAACTCCAACCTTTGGCAAATTGTACTGTTTCCAGAGTGGAAGGAGGAATGAGAGGAGTTTCAGAATACCCACAAATATTCACAAACTTCCAAGGATACTCACTCCTTGAAACACCTGTTTTACAATGCCTTAAGTGGGATTTACAGGTACAGACAATTCGCATTTGTGGCATTGATTTCCTCACATGTAAATTGGTTTACACCTGCCAGGCGTAAAAAGGTAAAACTTTTTCTTATCTAAGAGACAATGCCCTATGGTCCAGAATCCCATCCATTTTTCAGATTATTACAAGAATACAGAGTTCTTCTTTGTTTTGTACGAATGTTATGCCATATTTTGTACAACAATCATTATACTCTGTGGGTCCTTCTGGAACTGCATGAACATGAATTTGTCAAGAGATGGGTAGGAGAAGAAGAGTTGGCCTTTAAGTGACTTCTCAAATTTGGAGATCCTGTTTATGTTTAAGAGACAAAGAGGTCAACTTCCACTGAACCACCGACCGTGCTGAGTTGGTTGTACCACCTTGGCATGCCTTCTACATCTGAGGACTATCTAAAAACTGTGAGCGACTTTAGTAAACATATTGAAAGTCTTAACAAGACCTGGCAGGCACTTCAAATGCTCCTCACCCTGCTCTCGCCACACCGGTACCTTCTGATCCCCAGCTTCTGCCCTTCTTGATAAACTTGGTAATTGATCCAAGCGAAGGAATGGAAAGCTTTTTATTGTGAATGAACTAAAGAATCAATATTGGGGTCAGGTACTAGGCTGGTGGCCAATATCATCAACTCTGTACTCAGGTTTTTGGTGATACCAGCATGGAATTGTTAATTTTCTTCTTTAAAGAAGGTAGCTGAAGAATTACAGTGATGGTGTCAGTGCCAGTGAGATGCTAAACCTATTGCTAAGCCAATAGACAATCAATTAATTTCTGCTTGCTGGTTGAATTGATCACAGATCTATATATCATAAGCTCACCTCCATTTTCTTCCTAGTTGTCAAATTGTTTTTTTTTTTTTATTGGTTTATGGGTCTATGAACGAAACCTAGCTTTATGAATAGTTCTTATGTTTAAAACACTGGGGTAACTTTATCCAGATTAGACATCCATTATCAGGCCCTACAGGGAACACATAGTTTCTTAATTTTGGAAATCGCCACAGGCCCAATTTTGAGATCCCAAACAGCTACACAACAAGCATTTAGCTCATACAATGTGGAGCTATATAAGGCACCTCCTGCTGCATCCCGGCACAATTAGACGTTTCCTAACCCCCTCCCCTGCCCACAATCAATACTTTGCTACGAGAGGAGCTAAATGAACTCATCACTGTGTCTCAGGTTAAGAAAGCAATAAGTGACCTTGCATGTAATAAGTCCCCCAGATTGGACGGGCTTCCAACTGAATATTATGATTCGTTTTTGATCAGCCTGGCCTCACGTCTAGTTAAAGTGTACAATGGAGCCCTAACCACCGGTGTGCTCCCAGATTCTTTCCAGGAGTCTCTTCTAGTATCCCTACTGAAGCCTGATAGGGAGAGCCTCTCCTCCCAAAGTCCAGCGGCCATATTTGGTGCCCATTATAAAATACTCTGCAAATTCCTTGCGGATCGGTACTTTAGAGTACTTCCTATCCTCATGCATCCCGATCAAAATGGATTTGTACCATGACGCAACACATCTAATAATATTAGACGACTCTTCCATGTGATGGATCAGACCTCACTGCGATACCTACAGGCAGCATGTTTCATATTGGACCTTGAGAAGGCCTTTCATTCGGAGTACCTCTTCAAGATCCTATGGGCAGCAAGCCTGGGCCATCATCTGCGGACCTATACAAAGCTGTTGTATAGAAATCCGACATTTAGGGTGAGCATTGGTCGCTTGATTTCATCCTCCTTTTCAATAAGCCGAGGTACATGTCAGGGCTGGCCTCTCTCCCCTATCCTATTCACAATCGCCATGGAGCAGCTGGTTCATCGCCTTCGTACGGAGGGTCAGCAGTGGGGGATTTTCCTAAACAGAAGCACACATACAGTCTCGCTCTATGCAGATGACTTGTTATTATATATTCAAAACACTTCAGTGGGCATTTCTTCAATATCAACTATTTTTCTTGACTTTGAGCAATTTGCTGGCCTCTGGATGAACTGGGGAAAATCATGTGCTTTTACATTTTGCAGTTATGCACCCCCACAGGTAATCCAAATGGGAGATATTCCGCTAGCCTGGAGGACAACTGCCGTCCGTTATTTAGGGGTTCATCTATATCACTCCCAAAAAGACCTGTTTGAAGGCAACCTGAAACGAGCCTACTTAGCTCTTAGATTTCAAACCTGCTTCTGGCAGCTGTTCCCACTTGCACTCACAGGTGTGATAGCATATTTTTTTAAATTATCGTCCTCCCCGCCTCCTTTATTATTTTGTAAATGCTCCCGTGTTCGCACAGTGCCGCTTTTTCCGTGATTTGAATCTATTATTGGGGTACCTATTGTGGCATGTTAGGAGGCGTTGTGTAGCTCTTCAAAAACTTCAACTGCCAATGGGTCAAGGAGGGCTTTGGGGCGCCATCCTTTGATACTTATTAACTAGGGGCACAGCTCCAGTGGGTATCTCGATGACTGGCAGGAACTAACATCTATGAGACAAGCACAGGGGATATTCCTTTTCCCCCTACAGAATACGCTATCTCCTACACCCCCCCATTAAGATACATCATCCTGGTCCCTACATGGGTGGATTGCACGAAAATGTCTAAATAGGGATTTCCAGCTCACGAGTAAAATCACCCCACATTCCCCCAAAATCCCTCTCCAGGGCCTACCAGGCCCTTTGGGTCCGCTTATGGCAGACCAGTTATCGGAATGGCATGCACACTCCTTAGAAACAGTGGGAGACCTCTTCCAAGAAGCACAGATCCTTTCATTTGAACAAATTCACCAGGACTATAAGATCCCGCCGGAACAGTTATGGGCAATTGAAGGCGGCACTCCGTTTATTAGGGGGAGCACTGAATGAAAAACCGCCTACCCACGTGGTGATACATACTCTACACCTTATGGGTGGAGACTGACACCTCATCACATGGCTATACAAAGCTATTAGAAGAACACACAGGCATTCCTCTGGTTCACCTTCGACACCTTTGGGAGTAGGACTTAACAAGACCTCTTCACAACACCGAATGGTCTAGAGCCTTGTAGTCCCCTAAGACTGTTTCGAGGATCGCTTGTTTTAAAAACATCCAGTATATGATCCTTCATTGGGCATATTTTACACCCTCTCAATTAAATCGTATGTTCCCCGCAACAAATTTCACTTGCCCCAAATGTCTCACGCAGGTTGCGGACCTTAAGCATATGCTCTGGTCCTGCCCCAACATAGCAAGCTTTTGGCTAAGCCGGGGCGGAGTTTGTGGAGTTCTGCTACGCGGAACTCCACAAAGTGCAAAAAAAACTCCACCGCGCTACGCGGAGCTTCGCAAGCGGCGGAGTGCATTGGATAAATGCTGTTCGCAGTGATTTTCAGTGCCAGGTGCTTGTCTGCACTGTACAATCATCGCGAATGGCATCATGCACAGCGCAAGCGGGCACTGCTTCCTTTCTGTCGCTGGAGTAGATTTTTACTCGAGCGGCAGCTTTCTCAACGCATATGGACAGTTTCTCAACGTGAGGGGTCGCGAGCAAACGCGACCACTCGCAATGAGAAATCTGACTGTCTGCGTTGAAAAATCTCGCCAGTAGGTTGATTTTCCACGCTCGCGCTCGCCAACTTGATGTTGACAATTGCGTAGCAGGAAAAATCTAGCCGCAAGGTGGATTTTCCTCGCTCGCGCTTGCCAACTTAACGTTGACGAACGCAAGCAAGGAAAAAAACGCGGAGTGCGGAAATCTCCGCTAACTCCGCGAGCGGAGTTGAGTTCACCGCTCAGACTTACTTTTGGCATGCAGTACATACTTCATTAATCACATCACCATATTCACCAATTAAATTAATGGGAGGCTACCGCTTTAAGTATTTTCCCCAGACAAAAAAAGACCACAGGGTGCGGATACACTTTGCCAACCTAGCCCTCCTGTTGACCAAGAGTCTACTAACCATGCACTGGAAGGCCCAACACTCCCCGGCTATTTCCCAATGACGCGAGGCGTTACTCAGATGCGGTGAGGCAGAAAGTTCTGCACTGCATTGGGAGGAAGACCGTCGTATATGCCAACACCGTGTAGCTACAGCCAAGGATACCATTCTCATACAGTACATAGATCTGGCTGAAGAGGACCCACTTCCCTTGCAAACCCTAATTTAAAGGTCTTTGGTCCCCAGATGCTCTCCCCATCACGATATGTCAGAGTTCTTCCCTCTCTACATGCCCCCTAATTTCTGTTTCACATCATTAAACTGTTGTCGCTCATGCTCCCCCTGGTTTCTTCTTCCAAGTTGTGTAACCCATCCCCCATTATTCATTGGGTTCCCTTTATCCTTCTAGGACACACAGGGAGACATGACAGCACGTAGCTGAAGGATTCTGATATTTCTTATTGTTACAAACCAGTGCATTTCTTTCCTAGCCTGCATAGGGTTGCGCAAACTGAAATTCACATTCTATTGTTACTTGCTATTTGTTTTACATGCTGTTTATGCTGATACTGAAAATATCCTGGTTTCATTCAAGTATCAAAATTGAAATGTACCTGAAGAATACTGCCTGTTTTTGCTCTTATCCTGCTGTAACTGCTAATGTCCATAGTTGATAAAACCCAATAAAATTGTATAACAATCCGGCTAACTATCAGGATAGAATAAACTATGTCTACTGTCAGCCGGGGTCAAATCAGCACAACTTCTCTTAGCGTAAAGTAATACTTGGCTTGGGCTACAAATCCCATCAATAAGCTCTAGAATGGGAATCTATGGGAGCATGTGGTGAGATGCCTTGGGGAAAAAACTATCTATCAAAGATAGATTGAAATAAGAATTATGGCACTGCACAAGCAAATTGAGAGAAAAATGGTCATATCAAATAGCTTGCATTTACTTAACAACTTACCATTTATCACAAAGCCATCTCAATGGCAAATTGGAAGAAATCACTCAGTTCCGCAATAAAACAAGTCCAGGCATCCTGAATCTCTCACACCCAAAGCCCCACTCCAAGGTAATTGCTAACTAGCCTCCCCAAAATCTTTACTAGCTATCTTCAAACCATTATTAATATGTCTTGATCATCTGTCTCTACTTAATTCTCACATATGGTCATAGTTAAAAAAAAAAAAGATGTATAGGAGCACTACGACCAGCATAGCTTCTGACCAGTTGCTGCTATTGTTCCTGTGAGTAAGTTCTTAGAGGACGTGGTAATGAAGCAAAGCCAGGACCACCTAGTTAAATCATACTTTTAGAATGTTGAGTTTTCCATCACTCCCCTCAGTCAGGGATCTGCCCCTCTCACAGGACATACAGATCATTGCTTGGTATGACTGAAAACATTCTGAGCATCATGAGTAAGGGGGTGTGGTTATTCTGGGTCGTTTTGGCCTCTAACTCAGCTGTCTACCACCCCTGCTTTTGGAATGTTACATGCAGTAGAAAAGTATAAGGCACTGGTTCTAACCTGTGTTGAATCAGTTGTATTCGATTAAACCATGACATTCCAAATAGACTCCCTCCCAGTAATCTTTGCCAAAATTGATTGGGGCTGACACAAGGATCTCCCCAAGTCTCTTGTATCATCAACATTTACATCAGCTAAATAGTTACAAGAATTGTTACTTAGAAATTTTAAAAAGCACAGTGTATGTATTGTGACATGTCCTCTTATAATCTTTCTAGGTATATATTGAATATGTCTTCATTTTCTATCTTCTGCTTCCTTCCACTTTCCATCCAGCCCCTTCCAAGTTGCATCTCAGTCATATATTATGATTGAAAATCTACATGGAAGAGGAATGGTAGTAAAATTAAGTTACACTGATCAATCATGCTCCGGTCTCAGACAGCAAAGCTAGCCTTAGATGGGTAAGATCTTAGACGATCAACCACAAGAGCTATCATTTAGGTTACAGCTTACAACTTGAAGAACAATTCTATCTTTGTATCTTTTTATGTTACATCTGTTTGCCATCTCTGACCACAGAAGGCAATACTGAGGATTATGGTTTAATAAAGTATATCTAAACAGATGACAAAATGCATTCACAAGAGCTGAGATATAGCAATGATAACAAGTGTCGCTGATAGCAAAGAAATAGTATCATCAATAAGTGACACTAAATCCTAAAGGATATTTGCCACAACCTAGCAATGTACATGGTATGTCACAGATGCACGTTAGATGTCATGGATGGCCACCACAGGCCAAAAGTTTCGTTATGCTATGACAAACACCAAGCCTGGCATAGCTCTTAAATATTTCATGGTTGGCCTCAGTATGCAACGGGTGACTACTGTAGGTGAGCACCACAGTTATGTCGCGTGGCCATCAGAATGCTAGGGATGGAGACCATTGTGTCAAGATGTTCACAATGTGTCAGTGAAGACCAGTGAATGCCAAGACTAGCATTAAACCATTCAGGGCCACCGTGTGCCTAGTCGAACAATGTGCCAAGGATGGTCACCTTACACCATGGCCAAAAAGATGCTTTTGATGGCCACCGTTTTACTAGGGTTGGTTACAGGTATGTCAAAGATGTCAAAAATATGCTACAGATGGCATCTTCATGCCAGGGTCACCGTTGTGATATTGCTGGGCATCATAATGTCAAGGCTGCAAATAATATGCTCACAATCTGCACCATTATGCGAGGGCTACTACAATGCAAATATGGCCAAAACCATGCCAGACGTAACCCCACTGTAAATGAGCTAACCAGAATTATGTCAGTGTTGGTTGCTATGTGGCCAAGGCTACCCACAATACTTCAAAAAAGACAGCAGTATGCCATGGCCACAATAATGCAGATGTGACCACTATTAATGCTGCTACGGCCGCCTGTATGAGACAAATCAAACTCTAATGCTACCGATGTCCACTCAAAACAATCCCTCATTGAATCAAACCACATATACCCACAAACATACACAGGCAGCGGACGTTTGCTTACATGCATGCACATGCACACACACATACAAATGTTCACAGACACACAAGCCCGCACACACACACATGCTTATACTAATAGGGTGACCAACGGTCTGTAAATTTCACGTACTGCCCGTAACTTGGGCCTCTTGTCCGTTGTCTGTGAAGAATTCTTTCACGGACGCCTTTTGTCCATAATTTCAGACTTTAGAGCGAGCTGCCCCCTGCAAGCAGCCTGAGAGTTCTGTAACTCTCACTGCAGGGGCCAGCTCCTGCTGTGATCAAGGGCCTGCAGCAACCCCTCCCCCACCTGGCGCAGACTGCTATAGGCCCATTTTCATTCTGTATGTCGGTCTAATTATCACATGATAATGGGCCAGTGACAGCATTTGCTGGGCCTCCTCCTGCCAGAGCCCAGGCCATGGCAAACTGCTTTTGTATGGCTTCTGTCACCTCACCAGGGGCCAAGCTCTGGGGTGGGTGGGGGTTTCATTTTGGCGCATTTTACCCAGGTGCATTCAATATGCAAATGCAGGTATTTAAGTTTCACTCAGGCACACAACAGATGCAGTGCAAGGTTCTCTCAACCTAATATAAACTTATTTTGGCTTGTGCTTGTGTTGATTGTCTATTTACTTATGTAATATTGCACAACCTCCTCTGATGTGTCTGTAAAATGTACCTTTTGTCCCGAATTTTTGTCCTGAATTCTGACCTTCTGTCCTGAATTTTTGTCCTGAACTTTGACCCTTTGTCCTGAATTTTTACACTCACTGTCCTGAATTTTCACCCATGCCAGTTGGTCACCCCATAGACTACCAAAAATGACTTTCCCCATCTTTACCTGATGGTGTTCACTGCTCACATCTTCATGGTGCTTCCTTGCCACAAAGAAATCTGGGCCTTGCCAGGAGTGCTTTAGCCACCCTCTTATGATGAACAAAACACAAACGTGTGTGCCTTGGAACCTGGGTCATTCCGATGCAGTAAGATAGGCTCTAAAAGGATTGTTGTTTTAGTACTTTTTTTAATAAAGTCATGGTAAATCTCTTGTATGACACAAGCAAAACAATCAAAGTCCTGATTTTTTCAAAGGTCTGCTATATACAAGAGAGAAAGAAAAAACATTGACCACTGAATTGTTGCTTTCAATCCTCGGTACTACATTTAGAAACATTGACAAGAACATCATATTCATGGACAAAAAGAATGCTACGTAAAAGTAAATGGTTACGGTGTGGTACTCAAGTGGCACACAGCGTATTAGGAAGGCAGTATAGTGAATGACATGCACATCAAAGGAAAAAGCAAATGGCTGTGAGGGTTCTTGAGCTCAATGTCAATGTTTATTAGTCATGATTCAGTTAGTTAAAACCATTACATGATATAAAACATCCTACTGTATAACTTATGCGTACTCTGTTAAAAATAAGAAAATTCTTAAAATTAAAATAATTCAATAAATATTCTGGTTATACGTATTTAAAGTGCAATGTCTGAGCTCTCCATCATTTGGATTTGATCTGCTATGAAAGTTATCTAAATAAGAACATTTCATAGGAAGGCCTAATTGTTCATATAATGCACATTATAGAGTGCTGGCGTGTGAAGTCATCAATAAATCTGATGCACTTTAAGCTCGTTAGATTTGTAAGACTATGAATGTTTTTTCGCGTGCAACAGTTGAATGGTCAGCCAACAAGTTCAGTCCAGGGGCAGAAAACGTTCTGGTGCTGGTAAGTTCACCTTTCACAAGTTGGTTTGCTGTCCAGACACCCAGACAATCAAACTGTTGTTTGAGAATGAGCTAAAATCAACAAATGTAAATTCAAGCAGAGCTAGAAGGTGTAATCGTGATAAATTGTGGACTTAAATAAAGGCATACCTGAACGATTTATATTTGTAGAGGTCCCAATGAGCCAAGCTAGGTGTTTCCTGGTTTCGTGGGATAATAGTCAGTTAAAAGTTTTTGAACACTGTGCAAGGATTAAGAGGTACCAGAGCAGTGTTATAAAGAATCTCTGAGAATTTAGTCAATTTTCACGCAGCTTGATAAAGAAGTTGAATCGACTTGGAAAAAAACATATGGATGATGCCTCCACGCAAATACGGGCGCCCATTTTCAGAAATATTGGTCTTAGTAGGGCCCTCCTTGGGTCGTCAAAAGTGGGACATCAGCGCAGAAGGTGCAGCAGTGATTTTTGCTTGAAGTTGCCTAATCTATAGGCCCCTTCTTTGTCTGGATTGGCTCATGCCGGGTTGAAGTCTACTATTGGTAGGCTGAGGAGACACATGTACATGATGTCTCTGCACACTCTGCTGTTGATGGCGACTGAAACATATGGCTGAGGTCTCCCCACAAAGTATGATGAATTTAAAGGGCATAAAATCTCAGAGGACCTTAAAGAGCCAAAGTCTAGTTGGAATGAAGCTAGCCTTAACTGCCTGTGGATTATCTTTTTTAAAAGTCAAAACGTTATGGAATCAAGAGTGAGTGCTGCTGGATCAATTTGGAAGGATACAACTTCCCTCTGTAGTTGCCTGTTCCATGGAGTTCCTCGGTTCTCGGAAATAATTCTGGGACAGGCCTTACGGGAGTTCTCTGGTGCTTACAGTGTACGTATAATATTTCAAAAAGTCTGACTCACAAGGTACAGTTTGATTTAACAGGCCAAGTTCCAATCGAAAGTCTTGATCTGCGGAGGTGCTTGGCAATTGGAAGATTCTCTTATACCCAGACCACTGTGCGATCTCAACCCAGACAGGCATCAGGAAAAGTCTGTTGGCCATATTGTGGTGCTGGAAGAAGAGAGGCCTGAGTAGCTTTGATTATTGATGCAGCAGAGGCTTAATTTCTTATTGAGGCTGGATAAGCCGTAAATGATGGCAATTGATTTGTTTTTTAGCGACCTTTTATGGGCTGAGGATTGAAAGGATTCAGTGTTCCACACCCCCAAATAGTTATATTTTGCTGCCGTGGTGACGATCTTGGGCCCCATGCTGCATGAGAAGGATTTCATATTCTTGTAACAGCCAAAGATTACAATTTTGGTCTTTTCTTGATAAATTCTAAGAAAATTCCTCTTGTTATACGTGTGAAGGCTGGTCAGTGCTCGCTGTAAGCCCACTTTTGTGTGATCCATAATTACTATGTCATCAGCATTTTGTAAAATATGAAGTGGCTTCTGGCCTAATGGGGGGAGAGCAAAGCTGCTGGTTGCCGGTGCTTTCCCTAGATCTGCTGTGTATCAATTGAAGAGTAAGGGAGCTAGCACACAGCCTTGCTTCAAACCCCTTTGAATGGTAATTTTGGGGGTGACTGTGTCTGGGCTGATTCTCATAGGGACCCATGTTTCGGAGTAGAGGGAGATTATCGCCCTTAGAAGGTTGGGGGGAATACCCCAGAGTGACAGCTTCCTCCACAGCGACGGTCTGTCCACCTTGTCAAAAGCTGCGCTATAATCAATAAAGCAGCAGAAGAGTGGTAGCTGATTGCTTTGTGCTGCTAGATGGCTTAGGGCGGCAAGTGCAAGGATGTTGTCAATGGTGGATGCTCCTCCGTAGAAGCCTGTTTGGAAGAATGGAAGTAGCCCATTGTCCGATACCCAAGCCTCCAGTTTTTTAAGTAGTTCTGAGGGCATATGCTTTGGCATCAAGGTCAAGCAAAGCTACTAAGTGACAATTGGTTGGCTATGTTGGGTTCCCTTTCTTAAATATTGGGCATAAGGTGGAACCTCTCCAGGTCTCTTGGATTTGACCCTAATAAAAGCAAGGTTGAGTAGCGGGTTTAAGAACGTTGCCCAGCCCTCAATATCACATTTAAAATTCTAGCTGGAAGACCATTGGGATCTGGCGCCCCATCGTGTTTCATGGCCTTGAGGAGTTTAGAAATTTTGACTGGTGAGATTACCTCCTGTTGGCCCCGTGGGAGCTGGTCGGCAGGCCCTTGGCTATCCAAACTTTTACTGCAGGGTGGCCAGAGAATAGATATGTTACGTGCTATACCCATCTGCTTTCTGAGACTCCATTTTCCCTCGTTGGATGTGGGGATTTTAGTTTGTTCACATAGTTCCAAAAGTGTGCAAGAGTTCTGTTTTTGAGCATTTGATGTGTTTTTAACCACTCCTTTTCTTCCAGGAACTTCTTTGCTTCCCAAACGGCTTTTTTGTATGCTTTTCATGATTTTGTCACAACCCTTGCATTTTTAATAGTGGGGTTGACTTTGTATATGCAGAGGCTTCTCCTTACCTTCTTCCGCCTCATAATGATACACTGATTGTAAGACTGATTGCGATGAGTTGTCCTTGTTGGCTTTGAAGGATGTTGATAGCAACCGGTTCCCAGTATGGAATCTAACAACTCTTTGGTCAGTGTACCCCAATTATTTTGCAGAACCCCCTGGATAGTGGTATTGGGGTTAGCGGTCACCCTCAGTAGCCATTTGGACACCTGAGAGGTGTCTCTGGGTCGCCATTTAATCCTCCTGACAAGCTTCTGCACATGTTGAAATGCCTACTGCGTAGTGTTTGGCCGCTGGCGGAACCCCAAGGTCCAAGGTTACGGTCAAAGGATTGTGGTCTCTTTCCCCTCGGTTAGGGATTTAAAAATTGAGTAAAGGCTTCGCCAGAGAGTCAGACACAAAAATTTAGTTTATTGTTGATAAATCCTTTGAATGTGGTGTGGGGCTTATGGTGGGGATCTGAGCCCATTAACACTTGTTCAGTGGAAATAAGTTTAAAAGAGGCGAGTAGATCATTAATTTTTTCCTGTTCCTTTGTTATTCGAATTGTGGTGGTGGGGGCCTTTCCTAAGGCCTTGAGGTTAAAATTACCTGTGATCACAACTTCATGGGAGGGATGGGCCAGAAGGATGCCTTCTAGACTGTTACAATAGGCGTCAATTGGTTGTTGTTTAAAATTCTTCTGTGCGTTATGATAGCAGTTAATAAGGAACAACGGGAAGACCTTCTGACCAGTTGTTAACCCTGATATTGTTGCCACTTGCAACGCCGGGTTATTTTGGATAAAGTGTATGGCTTCTAATTTGCCGGTTTATTTCATAAAGATTGAGAAACCGCCCAATGGCCGTGAAAATAGGTTAGTACATTTGACATGCTTGAAGAGCTCATGGAAGCCATATAAAACTGTCGGGTTGAGTGCCCACGTTGCCTGTAGGCAAATAATATCGCTATTATACAGGAATGCTACTCCAGGTTTAGATGACAGGGTGGTTTTCAGTCCTGCCAAGTTCCATGATTTAATTATGAACTTATTCTCCTTTAACTGTTTCTGCAGTTGGGGGCAAAGTGGTTAAAGGTGGCTAGGTAAAAGTGTATTGGGCACCGCTTTGGAGGTTGTCCAACTGGTTCTGTCCATCAGTGTTGTGAGACCTTAACACGTATCTTAAATTTCTTTGGTTGTTAGCAAATAATACTTCTAGAGAGTTTGTGGCTTTCGAGGTACTTGGTAGCCAGTCATGGGTGGCACCCCATGCACCTCTCAGTACACTTCTGTGCTGCACGTTAGGTTCCTGCATAAGTAATGCATGCAGATATTTTGGTGGATGGAGCTTGATTCCCCATTCCTCAAAGATTTTTGATTCACTTAGGATGGCATCCCTGATGTCAGACCTTTCCCATGTAGTGATTGTGGCCTCCGAGATCCCTTTACCCAGGATTTGAGCGAATTTCACAGAGGTTAGTTTGGCTGAAGTTAAATCTTTCAATGTTGGAGTGTGTTGGAATAGGCGGAGCAAGTTGCCTCTATTTAATGTATCAAGGGGCTCATTAGGAGTGTAATGTGGAATAAAAACCAAGCCAGGTGGTCCTTACGGTCTGCAGGTGGGGCTGCCCCTGGTATGGTGGCTTGAGATATCAACCCCCATTGTGGCCGGGCAAATGTGGTGTTGGTTCTGCCTAATGGACAGCTTGCTGAGTTCTTTTAAGGTTGCTGGTTAGGCCAGTTTGTCTCCAGTTACTGGGCAGTTGAACTTGTAGTTGAGTGTGTCTAATTATCCCACCAGTGTCGTTCCTGCCGTTAGACTGCTGGACTTGATGTTGGTTATTGATTGCTGTCTCCAAGTCTGTTACTGTCGAAAGAGGGGTGGGTCTAGAGGTCCTTGTGGGTCTGTTCCAAGTTGACATTCGGTCCATCATGCGCAGTTGCCTGGACTAAGTTGTTGGTCGCAATCGGCCAGTGAACATTTTGGTAGCTGTTTACGTACCAAGGGGGGCCAGTTGGGTCTTTGATAAGAATAACCCTAGAGATTCCATCGGATTGGTGAGGGGCTAAGTTGGTACATAATTTTGATGTATAAGCCTAGAGGCAGATTCAGCTGATAGTTCCCTGGCCCGATTAAAGTATAAGTCCCTGCAGGGTTACATTCCATTGCTGCAGGGGTAGCCCATATTAACGTGGCTTCAGAATGCAGACCAGCCCACCCTGGGGTGGAGGAGGGCTGGGTTCTGGTGTAGATGCTGCACCACCAACTGATCTAGGGGGTTCCTGTGATGCCTTTCATCCCGAAGCTGCCTCAAGGGTAGTTGTGTGTCTCGGTTCGGCCCTGGGTATGGGCAAACTTCTGCTTAGTGTCTGGGTAGTACTGGCCTCCTGGGTGGTTGTTTTTAAAGTTTCTAGGCCATTAGCTGAAGTCAGGGTGAGGGTTGTCTTTGTTGAGCCGCCTGGGTCAGGCTCCAGGCACGTGGGGTGCACAGTTTGTGGGCAGCTCTGAAGGCTTGCTGACTTCTTGGGCCCACTGCTTGGTTTACGGGCGGAGTTGAAAATAGAGAAAAACTTGCCGACATTGTCTTGTTGATTCGTGCATGGCGCGCTGTTAGACTCAGCTATCAGAGATCTCCGTTTTATGGGGCGCTGTTTTTTTAAAAGTTTTTCAAATGTCTTTTTTGCCTGTCTAGAGAGGTTAGAGGAGATTACAGGAGCTGATGGACCCAGTGATTCGATTCAGGGGGTTGAAGTAGTGGACACTTGCCAGTCGGAGTTTGGGAGGCGGGGCCCGAGATGGTACTACATGTGCATGAGCGCAGATTTGTTAAAGAGTAGGGGGCACATGCATCAACGTAAGGAATTGCGATTCCTTAATAGCGATTTTTAAGGAATCGCTATTAAGGACTCGCAATTCCCTATGCATGTAGGAGTCGCTAAATAAATTGCGATTCCTACACATTCCCTATTAGCGATTCGCAAATTGCGATTCACTAATAGGGAATGCCTTCCCATTCATTCCTATGGGCCTAGAGGCCCATGGGAATGAATGGGAAACCACTCGCAATTTGCGATTACCAAAAAGGTAATCGCAAATTGCGCATGCAATTTCAAGGGTGCTAGGGGGCCAAAAGGCAACCCTGATGCACCCTCAAAAATGGCATGAGGCCCATGGGAATGAATGGGAAACCACTCGCAATTTGCGATTACCAAAAAGGTAATCGCAAATTGCGCATGCAATTTCAAGGGTGCTAGGGGGCCAAAAGGCAACCCTGATGCACCCTCAAAAATGGCATGAGTGCACATGTGGCGCACACACATGCCCAAAGGGCAAGTGTGTGCGCCACATGGCACTTAGAAAAATGCAATTTTTAGCGTTTTTCTAAGGAATTGCAAATTACCATCAACTTGAAGTTGATGGTAATTTGCAATTCCTTAATGCAAAGTCGCATTCTTAGAATGCTTCTTGCATTGCATTTAGGGAATCGCAAATTGCGATTCCCTAACTGCATTCGCAAAGTAGGTAATCGCAAAAATTGCGATTACCTATTTTGCGAATGGCTTAGGGCTTGATGCATCCCTAAAGGCTAATTAGCGGCCGCAAACGTGCCGATTCTGCAAATCGGCCCGTTTGCGACCGCTAATTAGCTTGATGCATGTACCCCTAGGTCCTTAATTCAGTTCCTGGGGAGACGATGATTCCACAGCTAGGGGAAGCTTGACGTCTTTGTCAGTTGAAATAGGTGCAGGTTTTTTTTCCGAGGGTGAGTCTTGTAAAGATTTTTCCGGTATTTGTGTTGAGCTTTTAACACTATCTACAAGGGACTATAGTATTTCCGGTAGTGAGCTTAATTTGTCAATCAGTGGGGAGCATGAGCAAAATTGATCCGACTCTGTCTGCCCAAATAGATTTTCCAATGATCTCAGTCTATGCCCTAAGTCCATTAAGCTTGATGTGATGGATTGAATTAAATATCTTTGAAGTTCCATTGTTTGTGATTGCCAAAGGAAAGACTTGGCTATTGTGTCTTGCTTATAAGCAACGGAGGCCAGAGATGAGGTTATGGGGCTTCTGGGAAAAGGTGAAGATTGGCCCCCTGGGTGGTTTAGGCTTATGGGCTTTATATTGAGCTCTTTCCTAAATGCTGGAGTTTGTGCCAGTGATTCTTCCATTTGTGCTTCTATTTGTGCTTCTAGTGTGGCAAGGAATTGGTCTGATAGGTTGCCTAGCTCCTGATCAGATATACTGTACCTCCTGGGTTTCTTTGCAGGTGATTGATAAGAATTCGACTCAGATATGGTTATCGGCTCAGCTTTCAATGGAGTTTCCAAAGATGAAAGCAAGCAAGAGTTTGCGCTTCCTTTTGTTTGAACTTGCGCAGTTGCCCCCAATCGATGCTCCCTAGAGAGTGCATTGGTCCAGGTTTTTTCCCCAGGTCCCTGATTCTGTGTACCCGTACAGCTCAGGGTGCCATTACCTATTACCACGAGGGCTTTGGAATCTGGAGTCGTTTTCTGTAAGCTCGAGTGATGATTTAAAAGGAAAGGCTTATCGTTGTACTGGAGCTCTTGTTGTATCCCTGGACAGGAGTTTGACCTTCGGAGTTTTTGTCTTGTTGCTAGTGATTCCTCTGAACCTGCACTGTGTGAGGGCAATAGTAGTAAGTTGTGGATGCTGGGTCCCATTGAGCCCCTTGAGGGTGGGGAGAGGGGGTCCGTATAGGGGGCCTTTGAGAAGTATTCAATTATAAGTTCTCGAGTTGGGTGCTGAATTTCTTCAGCCAGAGACCTATTTGGAGCAGCACTGTTAGCCACCCGAAGTTTCCTTTGCGCTCACTTGGTTAACATTGGTGGCTGTTTGCTTTAGATCCGAAGCCCCTTGGTTCCCATATTCATTCAGAAGGCTAGTGCCAATAGTGAAATTAGAGTCCTGTGGGTAAGGCTCCTGAGATGAGATGAAATAGTCATCTAGGGGATCAGTTTGCTTTTTCCGTGCCAGACCTTTCTTTTTAGCCATGATGTAAAGAGGGAGGGTTTGGCGGTCCTTGTTGGATTTTTCCTGATGGTTTCTAAGGTTTTTAAGATACTATAATGCAAAGATTGTTAGCCTCCGCAAGCTAATCATATTAAACGACGAGGTATGAAGTTGCGTGTAGCGATGTATGGGGTTGGAAGGTGATGAGTATGGCAAGTGTAGAAGTAGCGCCGCCTTTCTTCTCAGCTGGATGGATCCTCTGGGGCACTCCTCTGAGTGAAGGGAGAGGCACAAGCATGCTATTTACTGCGAGAAGTTTACACTCGCTCTCTGTAGCTCCTGTGAGTGCCCTCGATCAGGTAAATTGCTGCTTGCCTCCAGGAATTAGGAACCTATGTCTAGGCTTTTATTTTCTCAACCTTCTCCTTTTCACCACCTTACACCTTCATTCTCCCCGTCATGCTGATGTCAGCTGGTATCTTAATGGTGGTTGCTGACAGGATGTCCGGAGTCTCTTGTCCCCCAAGAACAATTGGGGTAATGTGGCAGCTCAGTACCAGGTACAAGGGGCAGGGACCTAGTCGGGAACAGGCCGCACCAGTCTAATGCTGGCCACTTCCGTGCATCACCAAGCACCCGCGGCACCTAGAGCCTCACCAGCAAGCCCCCCTCGCTCCCCCGGAGCTGGGACATGGAGTTTGAGGAGGGGCAGAAAGCAGAGGCAGCCCAAGGGGAGCACATGTCAAAGTGAAAGTCAATTAACTCCTTGGTTTGGGCCGTCCCTGATGTCAGGTGCACTTAGGACTATGTGATTAGCTCGTGGGAGCACAGGTTCAGGCATTCACAAACCCAGGAGCTTGTAGGCCCAAATGAATTACTGAGCACAGGGGAGGCCTCGGGGGACCTCACATAGCAAACCAACGGTGTAGCGGCCGCCGCTTGCCCCCTGGGGTTCTGGGTGATTCCCAGTTGTACTCAATGGTGCGCCTGATGCTGACTCACCACAGGCGATCGTCAGTGGGCCTGCAGGAACACGGAGGATCATGGAGGGGCAAGGGTGAGAGCAGGCTTTCGACGACACCGCCAATGGTTCCAGGGCCTGCAGTGCCCCCCTACGGGAACTCTGCGCCTACGTCCAGGCCATCCCTCCCGCCCTACCACTTGATTGTTGGCCCGTGGATGGACAGGCTGACCCGAAACACAGCTGCGAGGGTTCACTGCTCCCTGCCCGAACACCGGTCCCGCCTCTCACTACGCCGTCATAAGTCACGCCGTCACTTTGCTCCCACACAACCCTTGAATTTCTTGAGTTAATACCTGGGGATCTGTTAGTAATAAAATCCCATGATCATGACCTGTTAAAGGCCAAAGAAGTACAGTAAAATGCAAAAATAGTCAATGGCATTTTAACCACTATGAAGTAAATTGAGTTCTGGTAAAGAATGAAAACCTCAGTTCGCACAAGGTGCAAGATGCAAGTTTCACGTCATCCAGTCATATTAATTAAATCCTTGAGGGCTGGGTAAAAATCATTTATGCAAGGTAACAATATTTACCATTAATGCAGTTGTCTGTCATCCATTGCTGAAGGGACCTGATGACAGGAGACAAAAATATGCTCAGAGTGAAACTTAAATCCACAAATGCTGGTGACGTGCCCAAAGAGGAGCGCTCAAAGAGTGGCAATTTAGTAACATGGACATTTAAGGAACTCGGATACCACATTCGACTTGGTTGAAGCATTCGGCTTGTAATTACTGTGAGTTAGAGATTCTAACCTTCACTGCTGGTGCTGACAGTATTCACCGAACAGTCGAAATCAAAAACCCTCCTTCAGTCAACATAAACTAAACAAATGTACACTCATACCACATATATATCAAAACCAGTAAGTCAACAGTGCAAACAACAATGACTCGCTCACGAGTAAATAAAATTCACTATTTATTATGAGTATCCATAAAATGTCTCCAAAGAGTTTTTCTCACAATTTAAAAATTCATAAAAGAGAGGATATAACAATTATTAAAAATCATCAGCATGTCATTATTACATTCAATAAAACGAAATATTAATTGTTAAAAACATCAACATATCATTATTGCACACAATACTTAAAGACAATGATTTAATTACTTTTTTTTTTTTTAAAACACCAAATAGTCAAGAAATACCAAGAGAAGGAAAAGAAACAAGGGAGACAGAAAGTAGGACGAAAAGAATTTTTAATCCTATACTCAAAGGTTACACTGAGACACAAATTGGATCAAATAGCCAGAGAAAGAATAAATTTCATATATTTGTGCAAGTCTTCTCTGCAATTGTCCATGTATTTACACAGCAAAACCTCCTAAAGTGCATCGACGCGTTTCGGTGGGTCTATTCATTAACCAACACCTTGATCAGGACAGAATTAATACTCCCATTGTCAATAAAGTTCATTGATAAAGCAATGTCTTGGAGACAAGGAGAAGGGAAACAAGCGGGGCAAAAAAACCTCCACAAATCCACCGGTTCTAAAGATGGAGCAGTATTATTCTTTAAGCAGCTCCCCTCAAATTCAGAATCGCAGTCATCAGTTCCTCGCTATACTTTTCGTGATTATAAAACCAGCTATCACCATCAATAGTAACTTATATTTAAGTCACCCGAGTACCCGTTATCCAAAGCAAACAACCGATCTTTATCCAAGATTCAATCTTTGACTAAATTCCTCCCAATCTTCCAATGTCTTGAATAACACGGAGTCCAGTGTATACGTTATCCGACCAATGTAAAAAACAGGGTATCCACCTCCGTAGCAACACTCATACCTCCACCCACTTTGGGAAGTGTCTATCTCTATGTCCAGACGTCACAGCAGTCGGAATCCTTGAGTCCCACTGCGCCCTAAAATAAGATGGTTTTAGGTAGACACAACATAGCATTCACAGATAACCATTAATAGTCAGGGTTCACTGGCAGGATGGGCTTTAATATGGATTCATCTCTGTGAGTATATACAAAATTCAGCTGCAGCTAGTGGGGAGAATATGGTGGCTGGCTAGCGGAAGGCCGCGGAGCACTGAGCACCAGAGAAATATGTAGGAAAATAAGCAATAACTCTTTTTGCGAAGAGAAGAAAAGAGACCCCTATGCATTAGGAATCTGATACGTTTTACCTACCGAAAGCAGCTTTTGATAAATGTTCTGACACAGCATCTGCTTCTCTGGTGCCCGTATGGAAGTGCAGTCACAGCGGATGCAGCAGCTCATAAGCCGCACTCAGAGCACTGGGTGAGGGCAGCGCTTGAGTTACGAAAGGGGCAGAGAGTCTCAGCAAGGATCCCCTTCCGGGGCAAAGGAAACAGAAACAGCGGCTTGGCACGCACAGGCGCCACAAAGCGCATTTGTGATGCGGGACTGGAACGGGCAGAAGTGGGTCTGGCATTGGAGCCAGACCCCGATACAGATCTGGCACACGGGCAGAGGAGAGCAGAAGATGAAGGGGTAAGGAGACAGAGGGCTACTGGGGGAGTTGATGCAGTAAGCAGGAGGGCAAACCATAGTGGTAAAGGGAGAGCCCCTGGGAAGAAAGGCAGGGCTAAGGAGCACTGGATAAGAAAGTCCCTAAAGAGCAAAAGGCAAGTACACAACTGGGAAAAAAATCCCTATTGTATCTGGTAGCAGTAACTGAGAAAAAGGGGGAGTCTGCCATGGAGCCGAAATTTTATGTGGTTACCGGTCATAAGAGTGAGACCATGGACAAAACTAACTTAGGTAAAGGTAGACTTTCCAAAGTTAAAGACGAGGCTATTAACCAGCAAAAAAATTAAATCACCCCTTACTACAAAGATATTTCAAAGTCTTGCCTGGGGATGCGTATTCTTAGTGAGGCACAAAGAGAGACAGAGAGAGCGCCTTCAGGTGGTGTACCAGAAAGGTTGCTGATCTGTGAAGACCTAAGCCAGTACCTTAGCGCGGAGCCCACGTCGGAGAATGAATATAAACATGGCTAGTCAGAACAGGTATCAAGTCTTAGAGGACATGGGTAGGAGAGAGGCAAAGGGCATGGTATGTCAGGACATATTGGAGGAGGAAGAGCCACAAAAAACTAGTATACAGACTCCTACAGGATTGGAAGTTCCAACCATATCAGAGGTGTCCTCGTTCACCTCTGTAGAACACATTCTATTGACTTTGACTACAGAAATCAGAAACAGGTTTAAGATTTCAATGGTAAATCAAAAAGAGATACAAGCGGCATGTGATGACCTGGAAAAGATACTATACTCGCTGGCAGCTAGGACCTCCATCCTTGAGGGCATGGTGAAGGAATTAAAAGATTCAGTAGAAAAAAGCACATAGGATATTTGCCTCTTGAAAGCAAGTGAAGGAGAATGTCATGAGAAACTAGAAATTTTGGAAAATAATCTAAGAAGAAACAATTCGAGACTAATAAATGTCCGCCTAGGGGTGGAAGGGGGCGACCTAAAATATAGGTGTTGAAGCTAATTAAACCAGGGGTTCAGATAGCGGACACAGATCAGGACATTTTCAGAGACATCTAAAGGGTACATCGAGACCCCTTCAGAAAGTCCCCGAATAGAACCAAGCCCAGAAAGATTGTTATAAACTATCACACATATGTTATAAAAGAGCAAATTTTATTGAATGCTCTTGAAGGCAAAAATGTTTAAAGCGGATGGGTTGTCTTTTGAGATCAGCCCAGATATCAAATGAGTCACTCTAAATAGACAGTGGGATTTGGGAAAAGGGTTAGATCCTCTTAGAAGACTAAGTGCCACAGCTCAATTAAAATTTGCCACCACCCTCAGAGTGATGCATAAAACGTACACATTTAGAGGGCACAAAGAGGTCGATGTTTTCATAGATGCTCTGGGTAATATTACTGGTGCCAAAGAATAGGGAGGGCGGACGGAAATCTAAGTGAAAGTGGCTGAAAATAGCCTTAATGACTGCTGTCCAATTTTGTGTTTTGTTTTGCTCTCTCTCTTTTATTCTCGAAATATGACTGTCTCTTTTTTTAGTCTTGTTTTCTCACACAAATTAACACTCAAGGGTGGGGCTTATCCAAAGTGCATAAGGTCATGGGGAAATTGGGTAGGGTTCTCCAAGGGCATGGTTGGGTGGGGGGCAAGGGTAGGGAGGAGGGCACAGGGTGGGGAGAATTTGGTGGAGAAATAAAAAAAAAGGTCCTCAGGTACCTCAGTGTATGCCTTTTGCCATAGCTATTTGCAAACTCTCTTCCCACATAGAAGGTAGGGGTAAAGTAGTCCCTATAAAAATCTTAACATGGAACATAAATGGGTTGCGGATGAAGGGGAGGCCAAAAAGATTGCTACAATAGCTGAGAGAGTCTACTGCACATATCATAATTTTACAAGAAATTTACTTGCCCTGGGAGGAGAGTACAGATCTGTTTAAGTCTAGGAAATGGGACCAGCAAATGGTCTGCACAAATCAGAATGTTAGTACTAAAGGGGTGCCATTTTTATTTAAAAAAATTATATATATATATATATTTTCTCACCACAATCCTCCAAGGGGACGACAAATGGATCGCACTCCCGTAGTATTTTGCAATTTTTTCCTTTTATTACATCCTCATTCACATGGTTATAGGCGATATAATCATCTACGCGTTTCGGTATCTCCAAATACCTTGCTCACGATCAACTATATATATATATCCATCAAAGATAGCATTACTGACGAAGCAGGAAGATGATTTATAACGAAATTAACGATATTCGACCAAAACTACACTTTAGTAGGTTACTACAGTCCAACTATAGATGATACAGGTTCCCTAAATGCGATGTTCTCAAGTTTACTAGATTTCCCCTCACAATGGCCAGAGACTTCAATGTTATTTGGATAATGTCTTAGATAGATCATCTAAAAGTAGAGCACCTGTATCCCTGAAAACACAAACGTTACTCAAAAATATGATGAGAGAGATGAGGCTTCATGATATATGGAGGGAGAAGGCTGGCTCAAGATGGGGTTATACTTTTCACAACAAAACATATGGGCATCAATCGAGGATCGACTGCTTTTAATAGACCAAAGCTTAAGATCCAAGAAGTCAAGCAGGCAGGGGCACATATGTCGGATCATTCCGCAATATCCCTAGAGTTCAAAGCAGTCATTAGAGCGGAAGTGAGAAGATGGCATAAGACCAAATGATTTTACTAGATAAAGAAATGGTGAATACACTCTGTACGGAGACTGAGAAATTCTTTCAAATTAACAGATGAGTATAGTGTGTGACTCCTTTAAGGCCTTTCTGAGGGGGAAGATCACAAGCATATCATCCTTTAAGAGGAAGGCATACAGTAAGAAGATCATTACATTGGAGTCAGAATTGAGGAGTGCAGAAGGGAAGCTGGCCCATCATACGTTAGGGCCCAACAAAGTAAAAATACTTCAAGATAGGATACAAGACTTAAAAGACAAGTAAACTGGTATTATGGAGGCCAGAGTCAGGAGGAGCTGGGAATTGAGCAAAATACCTCACTTGAAGTATGGGGAAAACTGTGGAAAATTGCTTGGCTGGAAATGTAAAATGGACCAAGCAAGAAACTTAATTAAGAAAATAAAGTGCAGTAACTCAGGAACAATCTTAAGTAGCAACAATGAGATTTAGAATGCTTTAAAAAATGTCTTTAGAGATCTTTATACAGAAAATGTAGCTATAACGGAGGAGGAGGTAAAGGAGTGGGTCGCAGGAGTCAAACTAGGCAGACTTAGTGAAGACAATAAGACTCAACATAATAGCAGTATTAAAATTGGTGAAGTCAAACAGGCAATTCGATCTAGTAAACCAGGAGAGGCAGAAGGCCATGAAGGTCTGCCAGTGGAATTGTATAAAGCCCTAAGACACATATAACTCCCGGTAATGACAAATCTGTTTAGTAAGATTTTCGAGGGAGGGTTACCTTTGCCCCCTTCTTGGAATGAGGCTGTTGTTACTTCAAATCTTAAGCCTGGAAAAACCCTAATAGTTGTGAATCGTATAGTCCTATCACTCCTAAACTGTATTATAAAATCTTTGCCAAAGTTTTAGCAAATCAATCAATCAATCACAGAATTTGTAGAGCGCACTACTTACCCGCGAGGGTCTCAAGGCGCTGGGGAGAAAAAAAGGGGGGGGTGCTGCTACTGGTCGAACAGCCAGGTCTTGAGTAGCCTCCTGAAGGTCAGCAGGTCTTGGGTCTGTCGTAGGCTTAGTGGAAGGGTGTTCCAGGTCTTGGCGGCGAGGTGTGAGAAGGATCTGCCGCCGGTGGTTGTTCTTCGAATGCGAGGGACGGTGGCGAGGGAGAGGTCGGCGGAGCGGAGCTGGCGGTTGGGGACGTAGAAGAAGAGTTGTCTGTTGAGGTAGGCTGGGCCAGTCTTGTGGAGTGCCTTGTGTGCGTGGATGAGGAGTTTGAAGGAGATTCTCCTGTCGACGGGGAGCCAGTGCAGGTTCCTCAGGTGGGGGGTGATGTGGCTGTGGCGTGGTACGTCGAGGATCAGGTGTGCGGAGGCGTTTTGTATGCGTTGCAGTCGCTTGATGAGCTTGGCCGGGGCTCCCGCGTAGAGGGCGTTCCCATAGTCGAGTCTGCTACTGACGAGGGCCTGGGTGACTGTTCTTCTTGTATCTGTCGGGATCCACCTGTAGATCTTGCGAAGCATGCGGAGGGTGTTGAAGCAGGAGGAGGAGACTGCGTTGACTTGCTTGGCCATGGAGAGCGTTGAGTCGAGGATGACTCCCAGCAAAGAGGCTGAATAGAGTTATTGGAGGTTTTTTAGTTTTTTTAGTTTGAGTTTATTGAAAAACAAGAGAAAAAGAACAGCCTATACAAAATTAAGCTTAGATAATTACAATTAATATAAGGAGTGTTAAGTAATAAGAAAAATCATTGTTATAACAATCATGCTGTATAGAAAGCGAGGAGGGGAAAAGAAAAGAGGGGGGTAAAACATAATCTAACTCTATCAAAATTTTAGAGAAAGAAACAACAAGGTAAAAAGTTAAACACTGTAAGCATAAAAGAAAAATATCTAGGAATTAAGAGAATCACAATATAAACTAATTTTAGTATATAAACATGAATAACAATATCCTAATTTTATGAAATAAGACAACAAGGTGAAATTAAGGCAGTTTTCGGACATCATCAGCATCAGTAACAGCATTAGAGGCGGACCAAGATAAATATGTAGTGAGGGGAAGCCATAAAAGGTCTCTTTTAATAGCTAAAGAAATAGGGCTAACAAATTAGTATCAAGCCTGTGATGAAAGCACACGGCATTCCACCAAGCTCTGAAAGTAACTTTGTCAGTTTGTTTCCAATTTGAGGTTATTAGATGTAAAGCAACAGCCAATAATAAATCTAGCAACTTAGAATTAGCTGGTGATTGAGGCCAGTGAGAGGACAGGAAACCTAAAAAAATATTGGATAAGGAGAAGGAAATATTAACTTTAAAGAGCTTTTTAATCTGAGACCAAACTAGTTGCCAGAAATTTAAATAGCATATGTTTTAAATCTGCATTAGAGTTGGAACAGGACCAACAGGTAGATGAGGTAGTGTGTGAAAAGGAAGCTAATTTTGCAGGGGAAAGTAATAGTCGTTGATAAACAAAATAAAGGGTTTGAGAGGTGTTAGCTGCTCTTGAAGTTTTGTGAATTTTGAGCCACAATTTATCCCATAAGGAGGTTGGCCAGCATTGTTGCAAATCCCTTTCCCATGCCAATTCAGTTTTTGATTTAAACCTCTCCAAAGGCGATAATAGACACTTATAAATAGAAGAAGCTGAAGGGGATGAGTCTAGAATGGGAAATAGAGAGGAGCAAGTTGTAGGAAGAGCGGGGCTAATTGGTAATGCAAGAAGGTACTGATTTAGCGAAGGAAGTAGAGAATAATATTGTTTACGAAAAGAATTAGGTAATGAGAATTTCGCTTGTAGATCAGAGAAGGATAGGGGAAGATTATTATTATTTAAAAGTTGGGAAATCCAGAGTAACCCCTTGGATCTCCAAGATTTCCATTAAATGGTACGATTCCTGATGCATAATAATTTATTGTGCCAAATAGGTTGTTGAGACAGAGAGGCAATAGAAGGGTAAGAAAAAGGTAGAAAAGGGGTTAGAAGCTTACGAGAATGAGAAATAATAGGAGAGCGTACAGAAGAAATATTGTTGGTAAAAGCAAGAAACTCCTGAAATGCAAAGGGAGAAAGTATAGACTTCTCTATGGAAAGCCACACAGGGGGATGAGTGGGAAGTGCTGAAGAAAGCCAACGGGAAGATTGTTTCAGAGAAAAGGCCGAATGATAAGATTTGAAATCAGGAAATCGAAGACCTCCATTAGATTTATCCTTTTTTAAAGAAGATAAGGCTATTCGAGGGGATTTGCTTTTCCATAGAAATTTAGTTAAAAGTGAATCAATTTTTTTAAAATAGTGTCCGGGAATATGCACAGGTATCATGGAAAGAGTATATAAAATCAATGGGGTGAGCATCATCTTAATGGAATCAAGTCGGCCCTGCCAGGATAGAAAAAGAGGATGCCAGCGAGTAATATTATCATTTAGCGATTTTATAATATGATCAAAATTTAGTTTTAAAGTGTCAGGGATAGAAGAAGAAAACCATAAACCTAAATATTTGATTTTAGAGGATTGCCATGAAAAACCTGTATGGGTGAAATAATGTTTAAGGCATAAAACATTAAGTGGTAAGACTTCACATTTATCCGGATTAAGACGGTATCCTGATAACTGAGAAAAAGTATTAACCTGGTGAAAGAAGGGAGGGAGGGAAGTGGTCGGGTTAGAACAATAAAAAAGAATATCGTCTGCATAAACAGACATTTTAACCTGATGAGAATCAAGTTGAAAACCAGAGATCTGAGCATCTTGTCTAATTTTAGTTAAAAAGGGCTCTAACGCTATTACAAATTACAACGGAGACAAAGGACAACCTTGCCTTACTCCTCTGAGAAGAGAAAAATAATCTGAGGTTTTGCCATTAACAAAAATAGAAGCTCTGGGACCGGAATAAAGTAATGAAATTAAGGAGATTAATGTAGGAGGAAAACCTATCCATTTTAAAGCATGAAACATAAATTCCCAACCAATCCTGTCAAATGCTTTTTCAGCATCTAAAGCAATGGCAGCAATAGGGTAATCTAAGGAAGAAGCCTTACTGAGGACATTAAAGAAGACTCTAGAATTGTCAGAGGATAAGCGACCTTTTACAGAGCCAGATTGCTCAGGTCCAATAAGTTCAGGTAAGATAGGATCGATGCGTAATGCTAAAATTTTTGCAAAGATCTTATAGTCAGTATTGACTAAAGAAATGGGGCGGTAATTTTTACAAAGGGAAGGGTCTTTGTTGTCCTTTGGGATTAGACATATCATGGCTTCTTGAAAAGTGCCATGAGACGAACCATTAGTAATAAAGGAATTAAATAAGAGTAAAAGATTTGGAAGAAGGAGTTTAGCAAAATGTTCGTAAAACTCAACAGTAAATCCATCAGGACCAGGGGCCTTCCCACGTCGCAAGACCGAAATAGCATGGGTAATGTCAGTTAATGTAATATCAAGTTCCAAGAATCAAAATCAATATAGTCAGAGGGAGGAGAATGAATAGATTGAAAATAAAAGGATAAATCTGTTTGAGTTGGTTGAGTCTCTGGAGTATATACATTTTTATAGAAGGAGACAAATTCATTTAAGATATCCTCATCTTTAAATAGAAGAGACCCAATAGTACTTTGTAGAGAATCTATTCTAGTTCTTTCTTTCTTTATTTTTAAGTAGTTGGCTAATAGTTTCCCTATTTTATTTTGGCCACCATAATAGCGAGCACTACTCTTTAAAAGATAGGAAGAAGCAGCTTCTGTCGAAAGTCTGTTAAAAGTAAGTTTGGCATCAATAAGATTTTTAGAGAAGATTCAGAGTTGGAGTGGTAATAAGCATATTCCAATTGTTTAATTTTATGAAGTAATTGGGCAGATTTTACTTCAAAAGACTTTTTCTTTTGTGAGACGAAATTCATTATAAAACCTCTAGCTGCCGCCTTAAAGGAATCCCAAATCATAACAGGAGAAGAGTCTGGAGTTGAATTAATAGCAAAAAACTCAGAGGCAAAAGAACTGAATTGGCTAGAGAAGTTAGGGTCCGCAAGTAATGAATTGTTAAAACGCCATCTACCGGTATGAGGGATAAAAGGTATTAGATCGAAGTCAACAAAAACTGGAGCATGGTCTGAAATTAAAATAGATCCTATCTCAGAATGTAGGGCATGTTGAGCTAAAGGCTTACTAAGAAAGAGATAGTCAATACGGGATTGTGTTTGATGTGGAGGTGAAAGGTATGTATATTCTCTGAGATCTGGATGACAAAGTCTCCAAATATCAACAAGAGACCTACGCTGTAAGGAGGAGGTAAATTGTGAGTGCATTTTAGTATTTACAAATTTGACAGACGAATGTCGATCCAATAAGGGGTCAAGTATTTAATTACAATCACCGCCAAAAACAATATAGTCATCATCATATAAAATTAATTTATCAGAGATTTGTGTCCAGAAAACCTTATCAACAGTAACAGGGCCATATACATTGAAAATAACTAATCAATCAATCAATCATGTCACATATAAAGCGCACTACATACCCGCGAGGGTCTCAAGGCGCTGGGGGAAGAGGGGGGTGGTGCTGCTACTGATCGAAGAGCCAGGTCTTGAGGAGTCTTCTGAAGGCCAGTAGGTCTTGGGTCTGTCGGAGGTTGGTGGGGAGGGTGTTCCAGGTCTTGGCGGCGAGGTCGGAGAAGGATCTGCCGCCGGCGGTCGTTTTCCGGATGCGGGGGACTGTGGCGAGGGCGAGGCTGGTCGAGCGGAGCTGGCGGGTGGGGGTGTAGAAGCTGAGTCGTCTGTTGAGGTAGGCTGGTCCGGAGTTGTGGAGTGCTTTGTGTGCGTGGGTGAGGAGCTTGAAGGTTATCCTCTTGTTGACAGGGAGCCAGTGCAGGTCTCTCAGGTGGGGTGTGATGTGGCTGCGTCGGGGGATGTCGAGGATAAGACGTGCAGAGGCGTTCTGAATGCGTTGCAGCCATCTCAGGAGCTTAGCCGTCGTTCCTGCGTAGAGGGCGTTTCCGTAGTCCAGCCTGCTGGTGACGAGGGCCTGGGTGACTGTTTTTCTTGTTTCGGTGGGGATCCACTTGAAGATCCTGCGGAGCATTCGGAGGATGTTGAAGCAGGATGAGGAAACGGCGTTGACCTGCTTAGTCATGGAGAGGGTGGGGTCGAGGATGACCCCTAGGTTGCGTACGTGGTCGGTGGGTGGCGGGGCTGTTCCCAGTGATGTTGGCCACCAGGAGTCATCCCAGGCTGAAGGGTTGGAACCAAGGATGAGGACCTCCGTCTTGTCCGAGTTCAGCTTCAGGCGGCTGGTCCTCATCCATTCGGCGACGGCCTTCATTCCTTCGTGGAGGTGGGCTTTGGCAGTGTGAGGGTCTTTGGTGAGGGAGAGGATCAGCTGGGTGTCGTCGGCGTAGGAGATGATGTTGAGGTTGTGCTCTCGGGCGACGTGGGCGAGGGGTGCCATGTAGATGTTGAACAGCGTTGGGCTGAGGGAGGAGCCTTGGGGTACGCCGCAGATGTTCTTGGTGGCCTTGGATCGGAAGGGGCGAGGCGGACGCTTTGTGTTCTGCCGGAAAGGAAGGATGTGGTCCAGTCCAGGGCCTTCTCTTGGATCCCGGCGTCGTGAAGGCGTGTTCGTAGTGTGTGGTGGCAGACCGTGTCGAAGGCGGCTGATAGGTCCAGGAGGATGAGGGCTGCTGTTTCTCCGTTGTCTAGCAGGGTCCTGATGTCATCGGTGGCGGCGATGAGGGTGGTTTCGGTGCTGTGGTTGCTGCGGAAGCCGGACTGGGAAGGGACCAGGATGTTGTTCTCCTCGAGGTAGCGGGTCAGTTGTTTGTTGACGATTTTCTCGGTGACCTTCGCGGGGAACGGGAGCAGAGAGATGGGTCGGAAGTTCTTGAGGTCCTTGGGGTCTGCCTTGGGTTTCTTGAGTAAGGCGGTGATCTCGGCGTGCTTCCAGCTTTCCGGGAAGGTTGCTGTCTCGAAGGAGATGTTGATTATTTTCCGGAGATGGGGCGCGATGGCTGTACTGGCTTTGTTGAAGATGTGGTGAGGGCACGGGTCTAGCGGTGAACCGGAGTGGATGGTGTTCATGATCTCGCTGGTGTCCTCGTCGTTGATGTTGGTCCAGGAGAGCAGGCGGTTGGTGGTTGTGGGGGCAGTGGTCTCGGTGGTTGCCGGGGCGGTCGTGGTGTTGAAGCTGTCGTGGATGTCGGCGATTTTGCGGTGGAGGAAGGTGGCCAGTGAGTCGCACAGGTCTCGCGACGGCTGGATGTCGTTGGTGTTGGAGCTGGGGTTGGAGAGTTCCTTCACGATGTTGAAGAGCTCTTTGCTGTTGTGTGCATTGTTGTCTAGGCGGTCTTTAAGTGAGGCCCTTTTGGCGGATCTGATGAGGTGATGGTGACTGCGGGTGGCACTCTTGTGGGCGGCGTAGCTGTCCGCTGTCCGTTCGTGGAGCCAGATCTTCTCCAGTTTTCGGCATGTTCGTCTGGAGGCCTGGAGGTCTTCGGTGAACCAGGTGGCTTTCTTGCTGGTGTGGCTGTTGGGCGGATTCTTGAGCGGGGCGAGGGTGTTGGCGCAGTCGTCGATCCACTGTCTGAGGTTGTGGGCGGCGGTGTCGGGGTCGGAGGGTTCGGCGGGTGGGCTCAGGGCGAGGGTTGTGGTTAGCTGGTCTTCCGTGACTCTGCTCCAGCAGCGGCGAGGCATTTGTTCGGTGTGGTGGTGCGTGGTGGGCTTCCTGTAGGTGAAGTGGATGCAGTGGTGGTCAGTCCAGTGGGGTTCGGAGGTGTGGTTGAAGGAGACGTGTGGGCTTGCGGAAAAGATGGAGTCTAGCGTGTGGCCGGCGGCGTGGGTGGGTGTAGTCACGAGCTGTCTGAGTCCGAGGGTGGCGAGGTTGTCGATCAGGGTGGTGGAGTTGGTGTCCTTGTTGTTCTCGAGGTGGAAGTTCAGGTCCCCGAGGAGGATGTAGTCCGTGGAGGCGATGGCGTGTGTGCTGACGAAGTCAGCGATGGAATCGCTGAACTGTGGTCGGGGTCCGGGGGTCTGTAGATGAGGGTTCCTCTGAGGGTGGTGTTGGGATCGGTGTGGATCTGGAAGTGCATGTGTTCGGCGGTGCTGAGGGTGTCGTCGGTGTTGGTTGAGACTCTGAGGGTGTTCCTGTGGACGATGGCGATGCCTCCTCCGACTCCGTTGGTGCGGTCCCTGCGGGTGATCTTGTATCCGTCCGGGATGGCAATGGCGATGTCGGGGGCTGAAGCGGGATTCAGCCAGGTCTCCGTCAGGAATGCGACGTCTGGGGAGGTTGAGTCGAGAAGGTCCCAGAGTTCGATGGCGTGTTTGCGGGCGGAGCGGGTGTTGAGGAGGATGCATCTGAGGTAGTTGGGTTCTTTCCTGGGCGGTGGTTTGGCGGGGCGGGTGCTGGTGAAGCTGCAGTTCCGGCAGGTGAAGGGCCCTTGGGTGCGCTTCGGGGTGGCCTGGTAGCAGGCGTGATCTTTTCCGGGGTTGTTATCAATAAGAAGTTTAACAATAACCCAACGGCGTTGGAAGGCCATGTGTTCTTCGTGGGGGTCCTGGGAGGCAGCAGTGGTGGTGGGTGCTGCCTGCTGTGTGGTCTGTGCAGGGGGTGGGGTCTCCTCGTAGCAGCTGGGCTGCCCAGCTCCTGGAAGTGGGCTGCGTAGGCTGTCCACGAGCAGTTGGAGGGCATCAGAGTCGAAGCTGTGGTGGTCCTCTTCGTCTCCAGAGAAGAGAGGGTCGGACAGCTCTGCAGGAGGTGTTGATTCTCCCTCTGCAATGTGAAGGGGAGATGCAGTTTAACAATGTGTCCACATGTATGTTGTCGCATTGTACATGTTTTCATACAGACAGCATGACTGGGTACATTGTGGCTGTTTGGGAGGAGCTGCCTATTTGATGGGGGACAGTGGACATTTCGACAACAGACGTGTGTGTGTGTTTGTACTTGTACATTATCAACTCACATTTCCCTGCAATGCCAAATGTGATTGGCTAGTGTCTGCACCCAAGCGGCACCAGTTGTGTCCTGTGTTCTGTTGTCGGTGTTTTGCGGATTGTGTCACATCGTTGTCAATGTAGATGTGCTCTGCATGTGATGTGTGTGCTGCATTTTGGGGGAGTCGCCCCTGCAGTTCTGATTTTGCTGCCCCTTATCCCTTTCATGAGGTGTGCCTTTGACTTCTGTGCTTGTACAGTGCTGACATGTTGCATACTTGGGTACATTGGTCTCTTGGTGGGAGTTGGTGGTCTGGGGCATGGTTTGTCCACGGATGTGCTCAACTTAATTGTGCATGTGTGCCATTGTGCCCATCTCCCCCCGTCCCCCCAGGCCCTGGTCGTTACTCACCCTGTTGCTGTTGTGTCGGGTCCTGTTGAGCAGTGTCCGGGCCCCCAACTCCTGCCACCGTCTCCCCACTGATGACTGTGGACACCATTTCCTCCATGTCGTCCAGCTCCTCCTGTGGCGCTGTGCTCCCACCTCCAGTCTGCATTGCTGCTTTCAGGTTGTTGGCGAGTTTCAGCTTGGTTTTGCGCTTGACATCATTCCAGCGCCTCTTGACCTCGTCCATTGTCCTCTTCAGCACTCCGACTGCATTCACCTTGTCCACGATGGACTTCCATAGTCCATTTTTTGTTGCCAATGACACAGTGGAGGTGACGAACAGTTGTTGATGGTGTTCTGTCACCTCCATTATCAGGATCCTGTTTTCCTGCGAACTGAACCGCTTCTTCCTACTCTTCTTGTCCTTGCCTTTCCCTGACCCCGAAGTCCCAGGATGGTCCTCCGGGTGGCTTGTGGGGCTCTGGTTCTCCTCCGTACTTGCTCCGGCAACGTCCATTGTGCTTCGCTGTTGTATGGCATTTGTTTGTCTGTTTTTTTCTACTTTTATGGTGATTGTTCCCGCGAGACGAGTGTGAATTGCAGGCCTGTAGCTGGTTTTCGCTGATTTTCGTATCGCGATTGGCCTCATCGCAGCTTTTTTTGCGTTCGTGTTTCGCATTTTTGCGGCGTGGCGTTGATTTTAACGCGGTCAGTTGACGCGTTATCTGGAGACTATCGCATGGTACCGCCGTGTTGTGAATACTTGGTTAACAGGGCGTAAATTTCCCGCAACAGACTGCGATGTTGAAGGTTGCGTTAAGTTACTTTTGCAATGGTTATCACACGTTCTTGAGAATATGCCCCTATGTTGTCTACAGGAATGTTAGTAAAACTCTTAGTAAAAAATACTCTAAGAATTTATTAAAGAATTTATTAATGTATGAGATGAAAATCAATCTTATAACATGCTGTTTAATGGTTTCTTGTATAGATTAATCTATTGAGTATAGAAATGATTCATTTATCTTCGTCATTTCCCGCTCATCAGGAACTTTGACCTAAGATTTTAAACCATGCTACATTTTTTCTGAACTATTATGCCGGTATGTTTTTTGTATGTATGTGTATTTTGGTTATGTATAAATTTGTTTGCATTTTTTTATTTTTTATTGTATTTTGTCATTGTACTGCTGTATGTGGTTTAGACATGCAATGGAAATTTTATCTTTACTTTTGTTTCTAAAGCTACAACTAAAAACTACAATTAAGTAATATGTGATGTTGTGACCAGGAGACTAAGGGGCCGATTCCGATCTCGGTCGGAGGCACACCTAATACAATTCGGCCGGGGAAAAAGCCAGGCGAATGCCTGTTTCCCGACCGATTCGCACATTATTCCGAACGAGCAAGTACGATGCGCACAACTGCATAGATTCCGACCCAGTCGTACTCACCCAATCCAGGTCCTGTTCTCCGACCGAGCCGGATCCGGAAACGCAGAATCGAGATGTACGGAAGCCAAAATGCAGCCCCGTCCGGCCGGACAAGTGCGATGCGCTTTCCGTACGCGCCGAACCCGTCGCTACGCACGGCACGTCAAAGCATCCGGGAGAGGCGCACATAAGCTCCGATTCGCGCCACAAGACGATCCACGGCTACGAGACGAACACGCCAGCGACGAGGACGAGGCGAAACAAAGAGAAAGACGAACGAGACGAACCAACCATGAATGCCATCGTGCCGATCCTACCAATATTCTACATCTATTACCGGAACAGGCACGGACGCGTACGGCGCAGAAGGTAAGTCAGACACCAACCACAAAAACAAACTACACGTACCCGACATATCACACACACACAGAGGGATGCAGAAATTACTCACACCAGCAACAGCAGCACCATAGGGGCGGGATGGCCATCACCAATGCCACATATACACATAGGGGCCTGGATGCCAACAACTAACACCACCCCTACCCAGGGGGTGCTAGATGCCCGTCACGACTACCACCCCTACTCATGGGGGCAGGATGCCTGTCACCACTACCACCCCTACCCAGGGGTGCCAGATGCCTACCACTACTACCACCTCTACCCATGGGGGCTGGATGCCTGTCACTACTACCACCCCTACCCAGGGGGTGCCAGATGCCTACCACTACTACCACCTCTACCCATGGGGGGCTGGATGCCTGTCACTACTACCACCCCTACTCAGGGGTGCCAGATGCCTACCACTACTACCACCTCTACCCATGGGGGGCTGGATGCCTGTCACTACTACCACCTCTACCCATGGGGGGCTGGATGCCTGTCACTACTACCACCTCTACCCAGGGGGTGCCAGATGCCTACCACTACTACCACCTCTACCCATGGGGGCTGGATGCCTGTCACTACTACCACCTCTACCCAGGGTGTGCCAGATGCCTACCACTACTACCACCTCTACCCATGGGGGGCTGGATGCCTACCACTACTACCACCTCTACCCATGGGGGCTGGATGCCTACCACTACTACCACCCCATCTCAGGGGGTGCCAGATGCCTACCACTACCACCACCCCTACCCAGGGGGTGCCAGATGCCTACCACTACTACCACCTCTACCCATGGGGGGCTGGATGCCTGTCACTACTACCACCCCTACCCAGGGGGTGCCAGATGCCTACCACTACTACCACCTCTACCCATGGGGGGCTGGATGCCTGTCACCACTACCACCTCTACCCAGGGTGTGCCAGATGCCTACCACTACTACCACCTCTACCCATGGGGGGCTGGATGCCTGTCACTACTACCACCCCTACCCAGGGGGTGCCAGATGTCTACCACTACTACCACCTCTACCCATGGGGGGCTGGATGCCTACCACCACTACCACCCCTACCCAGGGGGTGCCAGATGCCTACCACTACCACCACCCCTACCCCGGGGGTGCCAGATGCCTACCACTACTACCACCTCTACCCATGGGGGGCTGGATGCCTGTCACCACTACCACCTCTACCCAGGGTGTGCCAGATGCCTACCACTACTACCACCTCTACCCATGGGGGGCTGGATGCCTACCACTACTACCACCTCTACCCATGGGGGGCTGGATGCCTACCACTACTACCACCCCTACCCATGGGGGGCTGGATGCCTACCACTACTACCACCTCTACCCATGGGGGGCTGGATGCCTACCACCAACAACACCCCCACTCATAGGATGGCTAATGCATGACACAACAAGCACACACCAACATAAAGAATGCAACAAAAAGACATCCCCCCCAACATCATGACAAGCATGTGTAGACTGTGTCAAATGCCTACAACACTGAACATTACTTTGAACATACAATGTGACCCCCTATCACATGTGTCACACATAAATGTGTGTGGCCCCCACAATGCAAGCAGACCATGACCACTGTGGCAATGGGGTCCAACCCCCATCATCACAGTGACCAAAAGGTAAGTGTGGGGTCCATAGTTGAAGCACATTTTGAACATTGTGGCAATGGGGTCTAAACCCCCATCATCACAGTGACCAAAAGGTAAGTGTGGGGCCCATAGCTGAAGCACATCTTGAACATTGTGGCAATGGGGTCTAAACCCCCATCATCACAGTGACCAAAATGTAAGTGTGGGGCCCATAGCTGAAGCACATATTGAACATTGTGGCAATGGGGTCCAAACCCCCATCATCACAGTGACCAAAATGTAAGTGTGGGGCCCATAGCTGAAGCACATCTTGAACATTGTGGCAATGGGGTCTAAACCCCCATCATCACAGTGACCAAAATGTAAGTGTGGGGCCCATAGCTGAAGCACATCTTGAACATTGTGGCAATGGGGTCCAAACCCCATCATCACAGTGACCAAAATGTAAGTGTTGACATTGAAAAAGCTGCAACTGCCAAACTGCATGGATGATTCCTGGTCACAGAACAACAAACACATCAGTGGCAAAGTAGTGCTTGTGTCCCATAGCAACATACATTGGGGGAGGCAAACAGTGCAGTGCAAATAAGACATACCTTTGGCCATGTGCAGACAAACATCACCCATGGGGGCTGACACTGTCAACATTCATCAATGACACAATGACAGAAGTGACCATCAGAATGCAGACCCACATATTTGCACCAATGGGCACACAAATGCAGATTCCCTGTGGAGACTGTAGATGTGAGGTGAACAGATACCATACCATGGCAGCAATGGGACACACAAACAATGATCATTGTGCTGACTGATGACCTAGGAGTCCCAGGGACAGCAGGGGAAACCCACCAAACAACATACAGCCAATGGCACACTAAAGATATGCCAATGCAGTGGTGCAGATGCACAAACACAAACAGGCAGACCCACACTTCACATCAAACACAACAGGTGAGGGGGGGGGGTGCCAGTGTCCCCAGGCAACCACACAACACATGATGAGGCCTGAATACCAATTACACAGATGCGCATACAGTGCCACACAAAAGTAACTCATGGATCCAAATCCCCTATGTGGGCAATCAGGCATTGTTAGGTGAGAGGGAGCACAAATCACACATGTCACACAAGCATGTAGGAACAGCAACTGACACAGCAAGACACAGACACACCACAGCACTACCCCCAGGGTCCCCACAATGTGGTGACCCTGGGCTGCATGACAATCCCACTGTGATGACAAAGCTAGATGTCGTTCACACTGTGAACCACAGTCATGTGTCCTGAGCAACAAACTACCATCACACCTACACAAGCACAAATCAATCAGCACGGCCAGTAAGCCAAGGCCAACATGGAGGCAGGGGTCTAGCCGGGCAACAACTCTCATCTGCACACACTCAACACCACACACCTCGACCTCCAACAATGTGCAGCAGTGAAGCTCACATGCACTGGTGACATTGCACATGCACCCATGACAATCCCATGGGTGGTGGTGGGAACCAAGGTGCAGAAACACATCACACATGGCCACTCAACAAGACTCCTGAATGTCTGACACACTGCACACTACGCCGTACATGGACATGACGGCAATACCACAACAACCAATGGGATCCCAGCCACAGTCCCACACCAATGAAGAAGCCAAGGTCACCCACAAAGAACACACATAGACAACTACCAACATTGCAGCCCTGACCCTGAGGAGTGCCAGCAGTCACACACACAACGTGTCACAAACACTGAAAGCTAACACAAACTGGAAATTACATGACAGGTCTAAACAACAAGTGCCAAGGGGAATCCTGACTGTGTCCCATCTGCGTCTGCCCACAAACTCAGCCCTGACAGCAAACACACCTATGGGTGACACCCTGATGACCAGTAATGTGCCATGCACCCACATCACAGAGAACCCAGGGAGAAGAGTTTGGGGGAACATAGGTCAACTCAGCAAGCATCACAAACAGGAACATCACTAGGGATCCCAGCATGCACAGCAAAATGGAAGTGAACACACAGACATGCTCACACAACACACACCTTGGGCGCAGGCAATGTCACAGGAGTACACACTGCCATGAGGGGACTCCACTCCTGTGTGAGGAAAGCTGTGCCATATGTTGCCTCAGTAGGGCTCCATCATGTCAGCAGAACACTTGGTCACACAGTCAACAATTAGCACCAAATGAAGGCTCCCGTCACATCAGCCTGGTCATGGGAGTGTCAACGAAATCATCAGCACAGATCCAACACACATGTATAGCAAGTTGTACTGACAACACAGATGAGTCCTTCCCCATTGATGCCCAAACCTGCATGTCCAGTGGAGATGGCCACACGGTCAGGGAAGTAGACTAATTGAACAATGGCAAGCACAACAGATGTGCAGGGGTGGAAGCCACAGATGTGACATTGCTAATGTAAGTTGGAAATCCCATTGCCAAATATTGAAAACATGACACCCTCATATGCTGCTAAGGATGACATGGATACACTACAGGATAGGACACATTGCCCGTGGACCACATGGGTTCCTGCACAGTAACACTTCATTTTCATGAGACCAAATATCACCATCACTGCAGCAAGGGCATGGTTAGCATCATCAACATCATGTACATCAGAAGCAAAACCACTAGAGAACAGAAAGTTGCTTTATTCAGCATATGTGGGTTCAAAAGTTGAAGTCCAGTAAAAAAGAAACAAAGGCCAATGGCCAGTCCATCCTGAAAGTCAAAACAGGGTGACAGTGGCAGATGTCACCCTACGCATGCCTGCACTGATAAACACCAGGGACAATCCCATCGGAGGGGCATATGGGGGGGCAGGCCAGGCACCGCAGGGACAGGATCAGGGCTCACCAGAAGGAGGCAGGGAAGGGGTGGTGGGTGCTGGAGAGCCACTGACAACTGCAGTGGAGGTGTCTGACATGGTGTGTGCCGGCACAACTGGGGGCATGAGTCAGATGGTGTGGGTGCCGGCACGACTGCAGTGGTCCGTGCAGATGGAGTGGACAGGTTCCCCACTGCAGTGCCCAAGTCAGACCGGGTGGTAGTGGACTCCACTGCAGTGCCTACCTCCAGGGGAGGAGAATGGGGATCAGGTAAGGTGGGCAGGACAGAGGGGAGGACACCGTCTCCACACCAGTGGCACAGACATGCACAGCGGGGGGTGGTGCCGGAAGAGCAAGTGGCAGGGGGAGAAGGCCTGATCATTTTGGGGATGGTGTATCTGTGGGTGGGGGAACCTGGGGCAGGGTGTGGTGGGGGCACCTGTGGAGTGGGGGCCTGAGGGATGGAGGAAGGAGACTTGGTGCCTGAGCTGCAGGGCGGCGGCGGGGTCTTGCTCTTCCGGGTCCGGGGGGACTTGCGGATGGGGGCCTCAGTCGGTCTGCACCTGGGTGAGGGTGTCCGGGGGCGAGGGGCACTCCGCTCCGTGTGGGTGGGCTTCCTCTTCCCCCTGAGTGCTGTATCAGCTGGATCGGAGGGGAAGAGGCCGAGGTCACTGAGGAAGACCCGCTGTGTCTTTGGGGTTGCAGGTGAGGCAAGGGAAGGGGCTTTGGAGGGAGAGGTAACTGAGGAATGCGCAGTGCTCGTGGATGCATGTGTGTGTGCCTGGGCCCCATCCCCTGTGAGTGTGGTTTCAGTCCCCTGACTGTGCGTGCGTGTGCGTCTTGATTTTGACGTGTGTGTCTGTGTGCTGCTTGTGTCTGTGCTGGTGTGTGCCTGTGCCGGTGTGTGTGTGCTTGGGACAGGTAAGGTGCTGGGGAGTGTGGATGGGGCAGAGGCAGGAGGGGTGAGGGACTGTTGGAGGAGGGACACTGCTGCAGTCAGGGAGGAGTCCATGGACCTATTGCCCCTCTGTAGGTTAGACATGCCCGATGAGATGCCCTCCATGAACGACACCAGCTGAGTCAACAGAGTGGTGTGTGCATGGAGGACACTCAGCATTGCTGTCTGCCCTACATGGAGCTGGCGAAGGAGGTACACAGACTCCTCACTCAGGGCAGCAGGGGACACAGGGGCAGGGGGTGCGGTGCCTGGCCGGAAGGAGACACGCTCCCGAACATGGGAGCCTCCACGGACCTTGGGAATGGGAGACGATGGGAGGGCGGTGGTGGTGGCGGGGACAGCAACACTAGCTGGGGTGTGGTGGCTGCTGACACCCGCCTCCACAAGGGAGTCATCCTCCGAGCTGCTGTGGTCCTAAGCTGAGGTGGATGGTGCTGAGGACTCCTCGGTGTGGCTCCCCTCGCCCTCCGTGCCACTGGGTCCCTCCGACCACTCCTCTGCTGCTGACCCAGTCTGGCTCTGCGGCTCCTCCTGGTCTGTGGAGCTGTCCCCTCCTTTGGCCGTGGATGTATCTGCAAACAATAGGGAAACAGACAGACATCAGTCACCTGCACCGAACGCACACACCACAGTAAGTACAGCACATTACAGAGCAAGCCCTGGCATCCTTAGTTGAACATTGCCAAAAGTGCCCAAACAGAATAGGAGAAGCCAATTGTCAGTCTGATGGTCAACCATGGCACTCACATCCCTCCTGGCCTTGCACCCATCTGTCTGGTGTCTGTTGGATGGCAATACCCCAGTGTGGACACATGCACCACCTACACAGTAGTTGGACAGTGCAGAGAACACGGTGAAGCATGTGAACATGCACACATCACAACTCTTGCCACTGAGTCAGTACAGGTGTCTGGATGAAAGGGATGCCCAGAGTCAAATATGAAATGCATATGATGCATACCAGCGACAGACACCATGATGCACCCATGTCCTGATAGTCATTGCCACAATGGTGTGCATGTAGCACATGTCACTCCCCTGCAGGATCACTCATAGGAAGTTACATGCCATGGCACAGGCATGCCTGCTAAGTCATACATCACTGACTCCAGTCACATGGGCAGGGCAGCCAGACAACAACAGTCTGCACTGTGTCACAATAGTAGGTCATGGGGAATGCAAGTCCTGGAGCTGAACAAGTGCACATGTACATCCCCCACACACCACATCATCTGAACCCTTATCTGTCCACGTCATACCGATTGGACATATGGGAGACCTGTAACACAACCCTCTGAACCTGAGCACCTCACAATCTGCTGTGAATGGGAAACAGCTGCCTGAACTTCACATTCGCATACCCCAGTCTGCACGGTCAAGTGATCAAACACCTATGTGTCACACAAGTATCGTCTCCTATGGTCACATCTCCGGTGGCATGCTGAGCCCTAACCGAGAAACACCCCAGTAGTCCTGACAATGTAGCCACAGCACACTGACACAGAGGCAGACACCTGAGGGGACATATCACTGAGCACAACGTGTCAGCTGATACACGGGAGTGGGAGTACAGAGTGTATTGTAAGGCCTGGAGTAGGCATGACTGTCCTGCCCCACGTGAATGAGGCATGAGCCCTGGACAGTAGGCAGGTGGCTAAGTATGTGTGACACACGTAATATACACACTCCTGGGGCCCAAACATTGTTCCCACCCGAAGCATGTGTGTGTGCCAGATACCCCAGGCACATGTGGTGGATCAGCTCAGCAATTGGACCACATATTAAAGTAACACGCAGATTACATGTCAGAACACAGGCATTGTGTTAGCAATGGACCCACCCATGATGCCCACCACAGAGTTAGGGGAACAAATGCTGTCCCCCACCTTGAGCTAAGCAAAATGCAAGGACACAGTACACAAGTGACACAATTCCCTGACTGTAAGGGCCACACCTGGGTATCAGATGAGGAGTGGGCAGTGCACAATTGAGGGACATGGGTCCTGGACCACATGACTGATGTACTGTGGACGTTTAACCAGGCCAGAGGAGGGCACATAGCATGGCAGACAAAGTTCACAATGCAGTCATGGACTCACCCCCTCCTTGCTGCTCTCTGGCCTTCAGCTGCCCATCCAGATCAGGGAAGACCACCGCCAGGATCCTGAGCGTGTGGGGGGTCAGGGTCCTGTGTCCGCCCCTCCTGCGAGGAGGCGACAGCTTCAGCTGGACCCGTCCTGCCACCTCTTCTGGCAGTTGCGGATCTGGCGCTTGTAGACCCCCACGGATCTCACTGCCCGGACGATGGTCAGCCATATCTGCTGCTTCTGGTGGGCATCAACCTGTGAGGATGAACAAAGTGAGAATGCCATTACTACACATGCAACATATCCGTGCATTACACAGTTGGATATACATGTCTCAATCACAGGGGCACATGATGTACACAGGCAGTGCAACAATGGCTATGGACAGTTTGCCAGCAGTTACTACATGGTATCATTGCCTGGGAAGTAAAACCTTGTTTAAATGCACTGTCACTGCACTATACCTGTTCAGTGCATGTAACTACACACTATGGGGGGTGACAACTACTCAGTGAGCCTGCTAGCCAGTGGCATGCAGACTGTAAGCCTTGCTAGTCAGACAACATGCACATTTAGTAAGGCAGTGGACAGCACACTCACCTGCTCCCCTGCTTTCCCATACAGCTTGCTGTACTGTGGAAGGAGGCTGTCCAGCAGGGCCTGGTTCTCCTCAGTGCTGAAGGCTGGGGCTCTCTCCACAGTACGTGCCATTGCAGGGTCCAGAGGGTGCAGATACAGCAGCAGTGGTGGTGGCAGATGTCGTCCTGGAGCATGTAGTGCAGGCAAGTGAGCTCTCAGGGGAACAGCCAGCATTATATGTGTGCTGCAGAGGCAGATACTGTCCCATGTGTCCAAAGTGATAGGTCCAAGTCGTTTGCATCTTCTGAATCTGGCCAATCCATGGAATTGCACCACTTACACACGCCCACAGCATCCTTCAAAAGTTCAACTTCATGACACCCATGAATTTGCAACATTGTTGTGGGTGACCAACTGAATTTACAGCATCAGACTCGTTCAAGATTTGAAAACGCGTCCGTTGCCAGGCCAGGCCATAGCCAATGTGTGCGCACTGATCGGTCCATTGCTGTACAACGCGTACCCGGGAGACAACGCGTACCCGCACACATTGAATGCAATGGGCCGGCCGGGCACACCGATCGGTCCATTGCTGTACAACGCGTACCCGGGAGACAACGCGTACCCGCACACATTGAATGCAATGGGCCGGCCGGGCACACCGATCGGTCCATTGCTGTACAACGCGTACCCGGGAGACAACGCGTACCCGCACACATTGAATGCAATGGGCCGGCCGGGCACACCGATCGGTCCATTGCTGTACAATGCGTACCCGGGAGACAACGCGTACCCGCACACATTGAATGCAATGGACCGGCCGGGCACACCGATCGGTCCATTGCAGTTCAACGCGTACCCGCTCACAACAGATGCAATGGGCCGGCCGGGCACACCGATCGGTCCATTGCTGTACAACGCGTACCCGGGAGACAACGCGTACCCGCACACATTGAATGCAATGGGCCGGCCGGGCACACCGATCGGTCCATTGCTGTCCAACGCGTACCCGGGATACAACGCGTACCCGCACACATTGAATGCAATGGGCCGGCCGGGCACACCGATCGGCCCATTGCTGTCCAACGCGTATTGCGAATACAACGCGTACCCGCTCACATTGAATGCAATGGCCAATGTGTGCGCACCGATCGGTCCATTGCTGTCCAACGCGTATTGCGAATACAACGCGTACCCGCTCACATTGAATGCAATGGCCAATGTGTGCGCACCGATTGGTCCATTGCTGTCCAACGCGTATTGCGAATACAACGCGTACCCGCTCACATTGAATGCAATGGCCAATGTGTGCGCACCGATCGGTCCATTGCTGTCCAACGCGTCCCTGTACAAGTCACTGGCATATGTCACCATGCCTGTCACAGGTGAACATATGCCAGCCACTTATACTCCCCAGGGAGTGAGGGGCACACCTACAACACCACAGCCTGTCCACACTGTATCCTAAGGCATGTAAGGCTGCATTACCTATTCCGTGTATGGGGGTGAACATGTTGTTCTGTGGGTGTCACTTGGGGGCAGCCACTCCCAGGCTGTGCACGTGTTCATGGGGACAGAATCCTTGGTGTGTCGTGCACATGGCCACTGTGATGTGCAACTGTTCATTTCTGAGCATGTGGCATGGTCACATCTCCAGGTTGTGTATGTGTGTGTTATGTCACATACACCCTGAGTCCCATGTGGGATGGTATGTACGTCACAGGGTGACCCATTGCCACAATTGTGATGGCCCTCCACAGTCTGTGTGCATGTTGTGTTTCAGATGTCTCGGATTCAATGTGCACAATGGGAGACAGTCTCCACATCCATGTTGTTTGTGCATGGACTTTGATGTGGTGCGTGTGTGTGTCACAGACGTCCATGTCTGTCCTGCCGAGGCAACAGGGATCACTACCTGTGGGGGTCATGGTTGTTTTGCTGTGGTGTATTCATGATACACCATGTCATGCCAGTGTCCATGTGGCAATACAGGGTCCCTGGGAATCTATCTGTCGATGAGCTGTGATGCCTGGGGCACATCTGTCCTCACATGTCACTGTGGGTTGTGTTTGGAACGTGGCAGCAGGACATGGGAACTGTGACACGGCCTCATGATATCCCATGGCACAACCTGGGACTTGTTGATGCCACTTGTTGAACTGTGATGTTAGATGTTGGCCATGTAGGTGCCATACATGTCCTTACGGAACTGCACACATCATGTACTTGTGTCTCATAATGATGTATCATGTGATATTGAGTATGGTCAATGCCACATATGTGGGGTGACTGACAATCTTTCTTTCTTCACCTATGCACTGTCCATAGACCATTCCCTGACCTTGCAACCATGGTCGAACGGGACTACATCCGACGGTACCGCTTCACCAGGCCACTGATTGAGGTATTGACGGTGCGGTTGGCCCCACAATTGCAAGCTGGCCGGACATACCCTACAGCGCTGACCCCCAAGGTGAAGGTGATGGCAGCCCTACACTTCTTTGCCACCGGTACCTTTCAACACACTGTGGCGTCTGCTGGTGGGATGTCACAGACCATGTTCAGCCGTGTGCTCCGCGATGTTTTGGAGGCTATGTTGATATACCTGAACCAGTACATCTATTTCCCTAGACTCCAACAACTCACTGACGAGAACGGTGACTTCTATGCCCTGGGGAGGATGCCGCATGTCATTGGCTCCATTGATGGGACACATGTGGCTTTGGTACCACCACAGGCCCAAGAGCAGGCATACAGGAACCGCAAACACTACCACTCGGTCAATGCACTGGTGGTATGTCTTGCAGATATGAGCATCTCACACGTCTGTGCCCGTTTCCCAGGTTCTGCACACGATGCCTTCGTGATGAGGAGCAGTCGCATCCCGAGGATGATGTCACAGATGCAGAACCAGCGTGCCTGGCTTGTTGGTGTGTACTGACTTTGTACCATTGTGTGTGTTCTGCAATGTAGTGTTCCACCCTCTTTTCCAACTCAGCTAATGTGCAATTGTCTGTATGTAGGTGACTCCGGATACCCCAACATGCCGTGGTTGCTGACGCCCCTCAGGAACCCTGTGACACCAGCCCAGATGCGCTACAATGAGGCACATGGTCGGACCAGGAGAGTGATCGAGCGGACATTTGGTCTCCTGAAGAGCCGCTTCCGCTGCCTCGATAAGACAGGAGGGGCCCTCCCATATGCCCCAGCAAAGGTGTGCAAGATTGTCATCGTCTGCTGCATGCTACACAACCTGGCAGTGCGGAAGGAGTTGCCTCTCATCCTGGATGACGATGACCAACATCCGCCACCTGTGGAGGATCCTGGCCTGGACCACGATGCCAGTGATGATGATGATGGTGATGTCCGCACACAGCTCATCACCAACTTCTTTAGCTGAATGTGAGTATCCGGAGATGTCATGTCAATGATGTGAGTATGCATGATATGTGTTGGTGGTGCTCTGGTGCTGTTTGAGTGTGGCCATGTGCTACATGACTGTATGCGTGTAGCGATGTGTCCTTACAGGTAGTCTGTACTCGCCAACAGTGTTGACATGCTAACTTGGTTCTGGGTGGGTATCTTGTGACATGTATTGGGCATGAGTATTGCAGTTCTGTCCTGTTCTTCAGTGCTTTTGACTGTGTGTCATTTCTGTCCTTCACAGGGTACTTTCAGAGTCGTTTGGTCAACTGTGATCCCCGACACCGTGATTCAACTTCCATGGTGGTAGCTGTCGTGTCCCTACAGGTGATGTGCGCCACACCCATGGACTTCCTTCCTTCTACACTTGTTGACTGTGTGCCCACTGCCAGGTGGGATTACCTTGCATCTGTAGTGGTTACAACATGTTGCAAATGTGTAATAAACCTGTGCTTCACTTTGTGATGAGCGTTGTCTGTGGTCACACATCTGACTGACATTTGCTTACTGCACCAGTGGGCTAGTTGACAAAGACTGTGAATAGGTGTTGTGTCTGTGCATTGCACCGTATTTCCTGGCAACATCAGTGTAGGTGATGAGTCAGATGGCCTTGGTGTGTATATGTTGTGTAGCCCTGGTGGTGTGTCTCCCTCATATGTGTCACGTTGCCATGACTCACATGCCTGTGTTGTACTAGCTGTAGCAGTTAGCATGCACAGTGTAATTTCGCAGGTCATCATCTCCATGACAGAAACCACGTTGGAATCACAACAGAGGCAGGTATGGTGTATTAGTGTGTTTATTGTCATACATGTGTGTGTATAGTGCACAGGATGGTGGGTGCTGTACATTGTGATTGTAATCCAAAGTTCCTAGATGATTTGGAAGTCCTGGTAGCAGAAATGTCCTGAGTAAAGTCCACAGTCATCTGATACATTGGTCCAACTTGTACTCCCCATGTCATGTGGGGGAGTTGTGTTGCATTCAACAGTGTGAACAGTTTGCGCACAAAGGTGATTATCCAGAACAGGTTTTGGCATCCTGGGGGTTGCGCATGGCCATCGGCCTCTCAGTCGCCCTTCCTCGGACGACCCCTCTTCTTTGGGGGGGGGACCCTCGAGTGCAGGCTGCTGCGGTGCAGGGGACTCTCCGCCAGAGTCATCCTCCCTCCCTGTGGCAGTTGCAGTTGTTTCAGCACCAGATGTTGTGGGCACACAGGGAGGTGTTGACTGGTTGCTGCTCATCTGGCGGAGGCATTGTAATATGTCCCTATGCACCGCCGTCATCTCTTGCAGTGACTCCATGCGGGACATGTGTAAGTCCAAGCGGGCATGATGGGCAGCCTGCTGCTGTCGTATGTCCCTGAGGAGCCCCACTACCTGGCTGAGCTCTCCGGTGCTGGACTGGTACCCATCGGCTATGCGTACCAGTTGTGGGTCATCATGCAGTCCAGACCCCTCTGCGAGCAGCGACCTATGTCTACCACCCCTCCCACCACCCCTGGCGACATGTGCAGTACCTGAGGTGGCACGCACAGGTGACCCTGGGCCCCCTTGGGGGTTGTTGGTGGTGTTGGTGTCCATAGCCCCACGTTGGTCCAGGGTCCGTGTGCTGGTGGTGGTGGTGCTCCTTGGTCTGTCCGTGTCGGCAGGGGTGGTTTGTGTGTTGACAGTCGTTGGAGGGGTGGGTGCAGGGGGTGCAGCTGGTGGTCCTGCTGGTGCTGCATGATGACTTGCTCCGGAGGTGCCAGGTAGGTCTTCGTCATCCGAGGAGGGCAGAGGCTGTTCCACACCAGTGAGCTCCGTTTCCCCTTGAGCCTGGGACGGGGACTCCTCAGCGTCTGCTGCTGTGTCCCCATCATCACCTGTTTTTGGGAGACACACACAATGTATGTTATGTTTCTGCAGGCATCAGTGGTTGACACACCTGACAGTTGTGACTGTACCTCTGGATGCGGGCCTGTACATTGCATTGTCCTAAGTTGTCACAGTCAGAGGTTGATATTGGTGTAGCACATTGTCCTGCATACTTTGAGCATCTCAATATGAATGTTAGGGTGTGTACATGGTCTGCATTGGTTGTATTTGGTTGACATCCGGCCCTCCTTCTCCCCCAGCCCAGTTATCCCACCATGAAGCATGCCACCCTTGCAGTGGGTTCAGGTTGACTCTCAGGATGTCAGTGAGTGGTGTCCTGCTGTTGGTTGGTGCCCAGTTGCCAGCAGGGCCTTGTGCTCCCCACAGCAGTACCCAGTGTCAGCCATCTTGTCAGTTCTTTTCCACTCCCTGTGATGTGCGCATGGTTCAGGGTGGTGTTGATGGGACAATTGTGAGGGTGACCAATATCTGTGACTACCACTCCCATCCTGCTATTGCCTCCAACCCCCTTCCCAGCATGCCCATGCTTCCTTCCTTTTGACTCTGCTTCCCTGTGGGGTTGTGTGCCTGTGCTGACAAGATGGCTGACAGTGTTATCCTGGGGTTAGTTTGGCTACAAGTCCCATGTGTGCCCCTGTGCTTCACACAGCATAACCCAGGGTGGTGGTTCTTTGTGGGATATTTAATTAGAGTGTGTGGCAATGCATTCTCCCAGGTGAGTTGTGTGGAGTTTGTGTTAAGGGTGTGTGTGAGAAAAGCAGCTGGTAACTATGGTCAGTGCTGTCAGTCCTCCTTCCCACCCAGCCAGATATTCCACCATGGAACGTGCTTCCATTGCAGGGAGTGCAAGTTGTCTTTCAGGATGTCAGTCAGTGGTGTCCTGCTGTTGGTTGGTGCATAGTTCCCAGCAGGGCCATGTGCTCCCCACAACTGAGCACCATTGTCAGACATCTTTGAAGTGGCTTTTCACTCCCTGTGATGTGCCCATGGTTCAGGGTGGTGTTGATGGGCCAATTGTGAGGGTGACCAATATCTGTGACTACCACTCCCATCATGCTATTGCCTCCACCCCACTTCTCAGCATGCCCATACTTACTTGCTTTTGAGTGGACTTCACTGTGTGTGAGTGTGACAGCAATGGCAAGATGGCTGACAGTGGTGTCCTGCTGTTGGTTGGTGCCCAGGGCCGGACTGGCTACCGGGTGTTTTGGCATGCTGCCGAGCTGGGGGCTGATTTCGTTGATGGGGACCTGCGTGTGCTGAACGAAATTCGTTTTGCTTTGTTGATTTCGAAGCACACGCAGGTCTCCATCAACGAAATTAGCCCCCACCGCAGTGACATCAGCCCCCAGCTCGGCAGCATTCCAAAACGCCCGGTAGCCAGTCCGGCCCTGTTGGTGCCCAGTTCCCAGCAGGGCCATGTGCTCCCCACAACTGAGCACCAGTGTCAGCCATCTTTGAAGTGGCTTTTCACTCTCTGTGAGGTGTGCATGCTTGGGTGTGAGCTTGCTGGGCCATGTGGGTGGGGGATGTTGGGCTGTGACTACCACTCCCATCATGCAATTGCCTCCACCCCCTTCCCAGCATGCCCATGCTTCCTTCCTTTTGACTCTGCTTCCCTGTGGAGTTGTGTGCCTGTGCTGACAAGATGGCTGACAGTGTTATCCTGGGGTTAGTTTGGCTACAAGTCCCATGTGTGCCCCTGTGCTTCACACAGCATAACCCAGGGTGGTGGTTCTTTGTGGGATATTTAATTAGAGTGTGTGGCAATGCATTCTCCCAGGTGAGTTGTGTGGAGTTTGTGTTAAGGGTGTGTGTGAGAATAGCAGCTGGTAACTATGGTCAGTGCTGTCAGTCCTCCTTCCCACCCAGCCAAAATCCCACCATGGAACGTGCTTCCATTGCAGGGAGTGCGAGTTGTCTTTCAGGATGTCAGTCAGTGGTGTCCTGCTGTTGGTTGGTGCCCAGTTGCCAGCAGGGCCTTGTGCTCCCCACAGCAGTAGCCAGTGTCAGCCATCTTGTCAGTTGTTTTCCACTCCCTGTGATGTGAGCATGGTTCATAGTGGTGTTGATGGGCGTATTGTGAGGGTGGGCAATATCTGTGACTACAACTCCCATCATGCTATTGGCTACACTGACTTGATCAGCATACACAGAATTCCTTCCTTTCAGTGAGCTTCCCTGTGAGGTGGTGTTGTAGTGGTGGCTACATATCTGACTGTGTTTGTTGGTTAGAATTGTGCCACTGCCTAGCTCTGTTTGTTGTTGGGTTTGTACATGTCATGACACAGTTACATATCACTATGAAATGGCATGTATTGTGTTTATCTGACTGACATACACATCTTGGGATGATTATCTTGTGGTTGGTGTGTATTTGCTGAGGGTGCATGGTTTGACTCTCCCCTTGAAAGTGATGTGTGTGTATTGTCGCACAATATTGTGTACATTTGTTGTGTACTCACCAGACTCTGGGATGTTTTCTAGTCCATAAACGCTGACTGGTGGTAGGATAGCCCGCACCTTCTCCTCCCAGGGCCTGAGGTGTACTGGTTTGGCAGGAGGGCCACTGCCGGTGTGTTGGCTCAAGAGGTAGTCCTTCTTAAGCAGGTCCCTGACCCTCCTGCGCACGTCATACCACCTGTTCTGGATGTCTTCCTTTGTGCGCAAACATGGTGATTGTGCGTTCACCCTGTCGACGATCCTCTCCCACATCTTGGTTTTCTGCGACATGGGGGTCTGTTGGACCAGTGTACCAAACAGCTGTGGCTCTACCCGGAGGATCTCATCTACCAGGACTTCCAATTCACTATCTAGGAACTTTGGATTCTTCCTCGGGGGCATGGTGATGGGTGGTGGTGGTGAGTGATGTGTGTGGGGTTGTGCAAGTGAGGGTGTGTGAGTGTGTGTTTTGCTGGGTGTATGTGAGGGTGCTATTTGTTGAGGTGCTGATGGTGTGTGGCTTGTGTGATGGATGAGCTGTGGGTGGGTGTGTGGTTGCTGTCTGTTGAGTGCTGGCAGGTAATTTGAATTTGCAAAGGATCATGGTAGGGATTTGTGTCCTTTATATGGGTGGAGTTGTGGGTGTGTCTTTGTTCCCTGTTCCCCCCCCAGTATTTATTGGCTTTGTAATTGCTTGTTTGGCCTTTTTTTGTGTGTTTTTTCCTTTGTACTTTTTGTGCATGTAGGAGACGTTCTTCTGACCGAGTTGGACCCTGCAGTTGTCTCGTGCGAGCTTCTCCGATTCGTTCACGCTGTGTTTGTGCTGTTTTCTGTGCTGCGTACGCGTCGGTCGCGGTGTATTGGGTTGCTTCGGCTCGCAGTTTTTTATGCGTGTCGGTCGTACGGCTTGGGCTCCGTGCGACTCGTCGTGTTTTCCACGCGTTGCATCGTACTTGGCGGGTCGGATTTCGCGGGTACGTTTCGTTCGGGATTCTTCCTGGTACGTGTCGGTCGGTTCGATTTGCGTGCTTTTCCGGCCGGATAGCTGTTTTCCGCGCGGTTCGGTCGTTCGTATTGTGTTCCGTACGAGTTGGTCGGATTTTGCACGCATTTCATCATACTTTGCGGGTCGTGCTGCACCGGTACGTGTCGGTCGGAATAAATTCCGGCTCCGAGTCGGTCGGTACGTTTTCCGGCCCGAATCGGAATCGGCCCCTAAATGTTATATATCTTCTCCAATTTACAGCCCTGAAGAAGCGAAACCTTTTTTCGCAAAACACATGTTGGCTGGTTGTGTTTGAATATGTTATGAAGAACTCTGATCAAGTATCTGGAAGCATTGATACAAATGTTACAGCAATTGAAGAAATAACTTTTTCAAGTGTTTGGAGAGAAGATTAATAAAATACTTTATATGGATACGGGAATCCTTGATATGTGTTTTTTTCAGCTCATGAATCAATATATCTATCTATATATATATATATATATATATATGCAAAAAAGAAGCAGGGAACTCTGGCTAGTTCTCAAGTTTAGGTGGAAAGTAGCTCCTGTATAGATCACCCTCAACACCAGCGACACTCCAAATTTGCTCACCTCAAATGTATACTTTTCTATCAGATTCTTTAATCATAGGATTAGCCAGTGCCATCCACGCCGAGATAGAAAGGGACAAAGTCTTTTGCCATTTCTACAGCAAAGTTTTTAAGCATAGGACTAGCACAGTGCTGTTCTTGCCAAGCTGTAAAATAACAAAAGCCTTTTACCACTCCAGGCACAGTATTATAGCCTTGAATTGGTAAAATACCAACCACGCAAACCTGAAATGAATAAAAGCAACCACTGACACATGTTTCGTTCTCATTAGAGCTCTTCAGAGAGGTACAGCTTTGTCCAGACACAAGAGAGCACCCAGTATAAGTCAAAACAATACCCTTTCAGGCATAGAGTGATGTTTAAATTATCAAAAAAGAATCAGAGTACTCTGGGTAGTTCTCAAGTTTAGGTGGAAAGCAGCTCCTGAATAGAGCACCCTCAACACCAACGACACTCTAAATTTGCTCACCTCAAATGTATGCTTTTTATCAAGATCTTTAAGCATAGGATTATCCAGAGCCATCCACGCCGAGATAGAAAGGGACAAAGTCTTTTGCCATTTCTACAGCAAAGTTTTTAAGCATAGGACTAGCATTGTGCTGTCCATGCCGCGCTGTAAAATAGCAAAAGCCTTTTACCACTCCATGCACAGTATTACAGACTTGAATTGGTAAAATACCAACCAAGCCAACCTGAAATGAATAAAAGTAACCCCTGACACGTGTTTTGCTCTCATTAGAGCTCTTCAGAGAGGTATAGATTTTATCCAGACACAAGGGAGCACCCAGTATAAGTCAAAACAATACCCTTTCAGGCTAGAGTGACACATAAATTATGCAAAAAAGAAGCAAACAACTCTGGGTACTTCTCAAGTTTGGGTGGAAAGCAGCTCATGTATAGAGCACCCTCAACACCATGTTTTTTGAGGTGACAGTACACACCTCTAGGATAGAACATACATGATGGCAGCTCGATAAATCACTATTAACAGAAGAGGACTGGGTATCACATATGTGCTCCGAGATAGAGCATTTTGTTTAGTAGGAATTTAGGAACAGCTTCGATTTTTGCAGTAAGTGGCGCCTGCAAGGCTTTTATTGGAGGTGAAGCAATTTCATGTAAGGCTCAAGTTAAAAAATTGAGATGTGGAGCAGCGACGGTCTTAAAGTCTGAATTAGATCAGGCTGTTAGTGCACATCTCATATATAATTCCGCCGTATCTAAAGCTAAGGTTTTTCAAGCTAATCAGCATTTAAAAGATCACTATATCTCCAAAGAAGTAATAAGTCAGAGATCTTGCGTTCAGACATACTATGAAGAAAGCAGAGTGCTTCTTAGCGTGGTCAACCAAACGCAAACTAAACTGAGAGATAATTAAGTCAGTTTTCGATGGAACTAGGAATTCCATTATTACACAACTCATATTAATTGGAAAAGTGTTTCTTGAGCACTATGCTAACTTTTATTCCCTGGCGTGCTTGACCAGGCAGGACCAAATAGAGGATTTCCGAAATCCAATTGAACTCCCAGTATTAAGTCGGGACCATCAAGACTCAATCACCGCACCTATTTCAGCAATGTCAGTAAGGGCAGCCATTCAATCCTTACCTAATGCCAAAGCATCAGGAAAGGATGGCTTGCCAGGCGAAATGTATGAGACTTTTATGCAGCATTTGGCAACAGTTTAGGTGGTCTTATTCAATGGATTATTAGAAGGGGGGGCAGTCCCTCACTCTTTTATTGAGGCAGCAATTGTCAGCTTCCTTAAAAAGGACAAGCCACAGGAACAACCAGGCTCATATCGGCCAATCAGTTTATTAAATACTGATTTTAAATTACTTACTAAATTTTAGCAACTAGATCAGCCCCTGCAGTTCAAACTATAGTTCATAGTGACCAAAGTGGTTTATATCCACAAGATCAATTTCATCCAACACCAGTTTTTAAGTCCAGGCACTACACTACTATTCACATAATGAAATTGCAACTGCAATTATTATGTTAGACGCTGAAAAAGCGTTTGATCTAGTGCAGTGTGAGGTATTATTTGGTGCAGAGACAGAATATCGAGTAAAAAATATCGAATTGCACAAATATCGTGTCAAAAATATTTTGGGTCAGAAATATCGACAGACAAATTCTTGTGATCAAGAATATCGATTTTAGGTAAGTAATATCGGTTTAAAAAATATCATTTACAAAAATATAGGGGCCGATTCCGATCTCGGCCGGTAGGGCTCCGAATCCGATTCGGCTTAACCGGATCCGATTCGGAGCCCTATTTCCCGACCGATTCGTACGCGCGTCCGGGCGAGCGAGTACGATGCGAATTCGCCGACCGACTCGTCCGGGCATCCTGACCGCTCCGACCGACTCGTTCCCGGGTCGAACCGCACCGACCGACTCGCTCGGACTCGACTCGCACCGCGCAATGGAGACGTTCCCCGGCCGGGTGAGTACGATGCGTGCCGCGAGCAGTCCGACCGAGCCGCGCACTCCGGCTCCAAAGATCAGTCAGAGACGTACTTTGGGGGTCCGTGTCGGACCCCCCTGTACGTGTAGCCGCGCGAGTCGCACACAGGGGGGACCCATGGGTCCCCCCTACCTGTGCGTGTATGGTGCGAGTCGCTTCGACGCGTACCCGCTGTAGGGGGCGCCCTTGACCGCCTCGCACCCATTGAGTCAATGGGAGCCCGCGTACACGTTGTATGACCGGCTCCCATTGACTTCAATGGGAGTCCGACCGACTCGAGTCCGATGGCATACGTGAGCATCGTACTCGTTCGGTCGGGCTGCCAGAGTCCGATTCGGTCGGAAATCTCTCCGAGTCCGGCTCGGTCGGAGAGATTTCCGGCCCGAATCGGAATCGGCTCCATAGTTGTTAAAAATATCGATTTTTTTATTAATGTTATGTATTTTAGTATATATTTTATATGTGTGTGATATATGTTTTTTTCTATAAGAATTGTTTGTATTTTTATTATATGTGTTAAAATTTTAGTAGTTAATAATTTTTTTTTAATTGAATTTTGCTTTTTTAATTCCGTAGCGGGTTGTGTGTTTATAGGGGAAAAGGGTGGGAAGTAATTTAATTATATAAAATGTATTGATTACTTTTAGTAGTTATTATTTTTTTATTTGAAATTTGCGGTTTTAGTTCCGTAGCTGGTTGTGGGTTTATAGGGGAATAGGGTGGGAAGGAATTTAATTATATTACATTTATTGAATAATGTTTATTTATTAATATTTGTTTAATGGAGATGTTATAGTATTAAATGTGTAAATTAATTTATTATTAATTAGTTCATAATTAGTTGTTAATTAATTTTAATTAATTAATTAGTAATTAATTATGGTAATTGTGTAATTAATTTTAGGTGTGTGGTGTGGTGTTTATAGGTGTAAATGGTGGGAAGGGTGGGAAGTAATTTATTATTCATTGATGAATTATTAATTAGTTGTTAATTAATTTAAATTAATTAATTAGTAACTAATTGTGTAATTTATTTTAGGTGTGTGTTGTGGTGTTTATATGTGTAAATGGTGGGAAGGTTGGGAAGTAATTTATTTTTCCTTGATGAATTATTAATTAGCTGTTAATTCATTAGGAATTAATTATGGTAATTGTGCAATTAATTTTAGGTGTGTATTGTGGATATTATAGTGTTAAAGAATGTGTACTCAATGAATGTTTATTATTTTTTTATTAATACAATTTTTTTAATTCATTATTAATTATGGTAATTATGGAAATAAATAAAAATAAAACTGTTGAAGGCTTTTTTTATTGGTTTGGTGTTATAGGTTAGGAAATAAAATAAACACATTTATGTTTTCAATAATTTTTTTAAATATTTGCTTCTTTTAAATAAATATTGTTTATAAATGTATTTATTAATTTATTTTATGTAATATTTGTACCTTTTTTGTTATATGTACTTAATATTATAATATGTGTTCTTTTCATATGTTTAATATATTTAGTCGTATATTTCTGAAATATTGTTTATTTATTTTTAAGATTATTTAATTTTTTTCAATTGTTTAAATGTTATTAGTAAATTTTGTTTCTTTGCTATCCAACACTTTCCCTACTGTTGCACTCACTGGAGTGGGAATAGTAATTTTTACCCCTCTGCTATCCAACACTTTCCCTACTGTTGCACTCACTGGAGTGGGAATAGTAATTTTTACCCCTCCGCTATCCAGCACTTTCCATACTGTTGCACTCATTGGAGTGGGAATAGTAATTTTTACTCCTCCGCTATCCAGCACTTTCCCTACTGTTGCACTCATTGGAGTGGGAATAGTACATTTTACCCCTCCGCTATCCAGCACTTTCCCTACTGTTGCACTCACTGGAGTGGGAATAGTAATTTTTACCCCTCCGCTATCCAATACTTTCCCTACTGTTGCACTCACTGGAGTGGGAATAGTGATTTTTACCCCTCCGCTATCCAATACTTTCCCTATTGTTGCACTCACTCGCGTGGGAATAGTAATTTTTACCCCTCCGCTATCCAGCACTTTCCCTACTGTTGCACTCACTGGAGTGGGAATAGTATTTTTTACCCCTCTGCTATCCAGCACTTTTCTACTGTTGCAGTCACTGGAGTGGGAATAGTAATTTTTACCCCTCCGCTATCCAGCACTTTCCCTACTGTTGCACTCACTGGACTGGGAATAGTAATTTTACCCCTCCGCTATCTAACACTTTCCCTACTGTTGCACTCACTGGAGTGGGAATAGTAATTTTTACCCCTCCGCCATCCAGCACTTTCCCTACTGTTGCACTCACTGGAGTAGGAATAGTAATTTTTACCACTCTGTTATCTAACACTTTCCCTACTGTTGCACTCTTTGGAGTGGGAATAGTAATTTTTGCCCCTCCGCTATCCAACACTTTCCCTACTGTTGCACTCACTGGAGTTGGAATAGAAAAGTTAATTCTTCTGCTATCCAACATTTACCCTACTTTTGCACTCCCTGGAGTGGGAATAGTAAATTTTACCGCTCTGCTATCCAACACTTTCCCTACTGTTGCATTCTTTGGAGAGGGAATAGTAATTTTTACCCCTCTGCTATCCAACGTTTTCCCTAGTGTTGCTCTCACTGGAGTTGGAATAGTAAATTTGATTATTCCACTATCCAACATTTTCCCTACTGTTGTATTTTTTGTATTGCAAAATGTACGTTTTAATTTTATTTTAATAGTTTAATGTTTTAATTAATTATAGAATATTTTTTTTAATTTTAAATTATTGATATATGTATATATTTTATTTTTATATAATTTAAAAGTTTAAAAATTAAATAAAGATAATAGTTAATAAATTATTTTAAAATAAATATATGTATATGTATAAATTATTATGTTTGTGTGTTTATATTTTTTTAAATTAAGATTATTTTTGATATTTAGTTAAAATGTATATTAAATGTAATTTATTTTGTTAAAGATAATATTAATATTTTATACTTTTATATATATTATTTTATTTTATTTATACTTTTAAATCGATATTTTTTACATCTATATTTTTAACTTTGATATTTTTGATTCAATATTTTTGTACTTCCCTGTTTAAGTATAAGGAGTCGATATTTTTGCATTCTATATTTTTTTTCGATATTTTTTACATCAATGTTTTTAGCATCGATATTCTATCAGTGATCCATATTATTTGTTATTCCTGAATGCTAGGGTTCCCATTAAAGTTTGTCAAGTTATTGCAAAACATATATGGAAAAGCTGAGGCTGAAATTGCAAGTAACTCACAGGTGGCAGAACATGTCACAATTAGAAGATGCACAAGGCAGGGTTGTCCCATGTCCCCAATTCCCTTCGCTCTTTTTATCGAGTCTTTGGCTGCTGCAATGAGATAAGATCCACTGATTGAAGCCCCTATAGCAGGATCATAAAAAATCAACCTCTAGCGGATGACATGATCATTAATTTAGCAGCCACAGAAAAAAGCTTTGCTATGCCATTGCAAAGCTTCAGACATTTACAAGCAACAGGGGGGTATCAGGTTAATCACAGTAAGGGGCCGATTACGATGGTGGACGGACTGGAGTCCGTCCACCATCGTGGTGGTGACCGGGACTGTCCGCAATACATGCAGCAGTTCCGCACACCACATTAGGATGCGACCGCCACCATGGCGGTCGCATCTTGCATTTTTAACATTGCGGCGAATGCTGCTGACAGCAGCACCCGACGCAATGTTGAAAATGCATGTTGTGCATTACAGTGCACTAAGTGGCAGGCACCACACGGTGCCTGCCACTTAGTGCACTGAAATGTAGGGGGTACCATGGGTACCCCCCAGTGCACATGCACCCCCCCCATTGAGGGCCTGCAACGGGCCCCCAAACAGGATCTCCACCAGCCTTTTCATGACGGTGTCGCCGTCATGGAAAGGCTGGCTCACAGCCTGCATCATAATATGGTGGACGGTGCCTGCTAGGCACCGCCACCATTTTATGCATGCAGACCGCTCCGCCAGGCAATCGGTCCGATTGCCTGTGGCGGTTCCGTGGCGGACGGTCTTTCCGTCCGCCACGGTCGCAGTCTGGATCCCCCCGCCATCGTAATGTGGCGGGGGAAATTCGCGGTCCGATGGCGGAAGGACCGCCACTGCATGGCTGGCGGTCGCGGTCCTTCCGCCATCGTAATGACCCCCTAATTCTGAAGTTTTACTATTTAAAAGCTCCCCCCTAATATTACTTGCAGAAATGCGACAGCACTAATCTATTACTCGCTCCGTAACATATTTGGGTATTTATGTTTCACATGATTTTGGAGAGCTATTTTCTTTAAACTATACTGCTACCCTGAATAAGGCACCAGCACTATTATTGAAATGGCAAAATCTACCTCTTTCTATTGTCGGACGTGTGGCCTTAATTAAAATGGCAATTTTGCCGTTGTTTCTATTCATATTTTCGAATGTGATAATTAAAGTTACTTGTCAGTTTTTTGATGAGGTTGATCAGGCAATTCAGCATTTTTTGGGCCAGGGTAAACGGGCTTGTACTAATCTCCAGACAATTCAACTGAATATTGAACAAGGTGGACTGGCTTTACCACATATTAAGATGTATTATCAAGCTGCTTTTCTTGATTGGCTTACTCGGACAGCGGCAACAAATAGTAACACTCATTGCTTCTATCCCCAGCCATGCTTCAGGAAGTCGTAATTCGGTTACCCGTATTTCTCCAGATCCCCAAATTTACCCAACGCACTCGCTATAAGGTGTCACATATGCTTGAATATAGATTCAAGCAGATAAGAGAGATTCGAGCAAATAAGAAAGCAAATACAATTTCCTCTGTTCCATCCCAAGATGTCTATTAAGGAATGCACAGAACTAGGATCCATCATAGGAACTGGGGTTACTGAGAAGTGGGAAGATGCGGGGTGTTTAGACCTAGTGATTTCTTGTTGGCTGGGGATATGAAATCTGGACTATCTTTTTCCTATCTGCAAATCAGACATTTCGTGCATCACAATCAGGTTCAGAGGAATTCATTTTTGGAATAAATTAGCAAAGCTTACTTTGTAAGTGGTATTAGAGAGATAGGGAATTGGTGCTGTTTGCTCCATTGACAACTACAAGACAAAATGGTACCTGCAGCTTTGGCCAAAATTAAGATCTTGCCTGGCTGGGAGACAGATACCCTCCTCCGAGCTGTTACATTTTAATGGCTATTAAGGCTACACGGGGGTGGTAATTTTAAAAGAATGGCTTTTTACTGTAAATGGCAGCTTTACAATACTCTGAGTAGATGGGAGACAACAATCATGTGTCTGGGTGTGATAAGATGTATCTCTGATGAAGATGTGATTGGCTTGGTACTCCCGGACATTTGAGCTGCATTCGATGCTGTGACCCAAAGGCCTTGATCCATCATTTGGTCGAAACCAGCATCGAAGTCGTTGTGCTCATCTGGTTCCAGTATTTTCTAGTATGGCGCTTTCAAAGAGAATTCATGAGAAAGCACTATTACCATGCCCTCTGTAATGAATATTGTCAGGGATAGAGGAACTTTTTGTGACTTAATTTGTACTGTTCTTGCACCCGGGCCCTGACGCAAGTTTTCTATAAAAAGGACCCAAACCCCTATCCCAAAGTAAATGGTATGCTTATTATAGGGAATTGCTCCTCAACAGCAATGAATGTTGCAAATTGGGCTCTTCACAAACTCTTTATGCAAGTTGTTGTTTGGTTGAGAGTTTAGCTGTGGATAGTATTATATCCTAGATAAACTGTTTTTATCTGAAGCAGGGGTCACCTGGTTGTTAAAATGATGTTGTGGTAGGGTTTATATTGTTTATTTGTGCCCCCTAACACCAGAGTAAAAGGAAACAAATATGCGCTTTTAGATCAACAAACGTTTTGGTGTAGGTTGGCATGTTTGTGCCCTCTCTCTGTGCCCTAGAGAGTCCATGGAGGAAAGCAGAGTATTATGTAGTGGTGCTGGTTAGGCCTCACTATGTAATACTCTCACAATACCCCATATTGGTCCTTGGATTCACAGTAATAAATCCTTAGCTCAGTCCTGGTAGTGTGGCAAAGAGCAGTCAGGCTTTACTAGAGGACCATGTGTTAAGCATTTCAGAGTACCAACATGGGAGATAAGTATTTGACACGACTCGAAGAAAATCCAACACCGATTTATAAAAATAAAACAGATTTTTATATCAATTTAGACACCAAAGCAAGGACAATCAGCGCAAATTCACTACAGTAAAACTTTACCGTTGAGGTCAATGGGAAAAAGCACTAGTAACAATCGGTCACTTTCAGGTCGAATCATGTGGAACCAGCGGGGGCTAAGATGATGCAGGTCCCAGGACCAAGCAACAACAGTTGGTTCAATTTTACCTGGCCCGAGAGGCCCGGGTGCAGAGTTGTCTTGGCTGTCCTTGGTGCTAAAGCGGGAGCTGCTGGAGGGCTGGGTTTACTGCTTAGACAGTGCTGGGGAGGAAACGGATGCAACAACAGGGCCACTGCTGTGGCCGGTTGAAGATTCTGTGAGGTTGCCTCATGTTGCAGTGTCGAGTAAAGATGGTGTTAACCGGACTGGTCACCAACAAGCTTTGGTAGCGGTAAGGTCATCTAGGTTATACTTAGATGTCCAAAGGTCCGGGGAACAATGGTAGCTACCTGAAACTTACTGGAGGTCAGGACTACATTTCTCACAATCCACTAGACCATCTACTTTTGGACGATCCATCGGAGGGCCCGATGGCCAGCGATTCCTTGGTTCCAGGGGTCAGTTTTTACCTGCGGGCTGCAGGGGACTAGTGCCACTAGTACAAGGGAGTCTGGAGTTGCCTTTAGTGCTCAAAGGGGTCCTTCTGTCTGGCGAAACCAGTCTTGGGTCCAGGACGAGTCGCAGTCGTGCACTTGCAGGGTGGTAGACACAGGTGACGGTTATCACACCTTTGCTTTGTACAGGTTTTGAAGTTACAGACTTGGGTCTCTTCTTTGTTCTTGGTTGCAAGTCTTCACAGATCTGAGGTTCTGGTGCCAGGAGTGCCCCTTAAATTCTAGATTATGGGGTGTTAGGGATGTTGGCACAAGTGGCCAATGGGCTACTAGCCCCAGCAGTTAATCTGCCCCTGAGGTGACCACATCCAGGGGTGTGTGTCACCTTTTCTACCCAGAACCCTCTATTCTGCCACTTCTAAGAATTACAGAAACCTTCCTCAGCTGTAAAGACCAGGTAGCCCACCGTAGGGGTGTGGCTAGCCTTCCGGGGGTGTATACCTCCTGGCGAACTATTTTCCCACCTACGCGGGTGAAAATGTGCCTGGGGCAGGGGAGGGCAGCTTCCTCCTTTGGGAGTGATCCTGCCTACATATGCTTTGAAGCTCACCACCTTGTTGTGCCACTTTGCTAGCCATCCTGTCAGGGAGGAAGGTGTTACCTGGTTCCCAGGCAGGCATTTGATTCTGACTTGTGGAACTGTTCACACGTTCTGGCAGGAGGTGAACTCCCTACCTTGGTGGTAGCAGCTGCAGGCTGCCAGCCAGGGCACAGGAAAGGCTGGGGCAACAAGGTGGGCAACCTCAAAGGTAGCCACCTGGGTGCATGTCACATCAAAACCGACATTGGAATAATGTCAGGTGTGATAAGGCACATTGTTTGATACCAAACATGACCATATTCAGCGGGTCCATAATGGAGCTGGCAACTTCTGGGGTGCCAGCCCATGTTATCCTATGGACCGTTGATCACCTATAGTAGTCCTCAATGGAAAGAGGCTACTATAGGGACATATAAGCTTGCACTTAAATGTCCACGCCTTTAACATAATGCACCCTGCCTCCGGGGCTTAGGAGGCCTACCTTAGGAGTGACTGACATATTTTAAAGATATTGCTTTGACCATGCTACTCATGGTGAGGGCAAATTTGAGTTGGAGCAGTTTGCACTGTTCCTGCAGTCTGCAATGGCAGGCCTGCTGACATCTGTTTACTTGGGTCACTCCGGGTGACACAAATAGTGCTTCAGGCCCTGGTTACCCCTTTATCACCCATGCCCTGGGTACCCTTGTTACCATTTACTAGGGACTTAAAATGGGTTTAAAATTCTTGCCAATGACCCCAGGCTTGCTCCTTGTGACCCCTGGCATTGCCTTTGCAAACCCTGGTCTGAGACATCTGAAAAGCAGTGGCAGGAACTTAAGGAAAACGAGGCTCATATGAGTCCTGTTTACTTTTTGTTGCTCGTCCAAAACTGGGATATTTTAATGAATTTGTTTGTATCCTCAGTGTCTCTTGATGGGACTTTTTGGGGCACACATGGGGGCCACAGATAAAACTGGTAGTGCCACCTACTATGTGTAATCATGAGCATTGTGTGCCAATGTGTAGAGTGTGTGTGTGTGTATTATTTTATAGATCAATAAAGTAATGCAAAAGGTGTCTAAAGCATATATAAAATACAAATCTTATTTTGTACCACATCTATCTATATATGATTCAAAAATGGATTTGCATTTGCTTTACAAACGAGTTTCATTACTTTATTTATCTTGCACTTAGGGGTCAATTCCGATCTCGGTCGGTAGGGCTCCGAATCGGATTCGGCTTCACCGGATCCGAGTCGGAGGCTTTGTTTCCGACGAGTCGTACTGAGGTCCGGACGCCCAAGTACAATGCGATTGAACGCGAAATCGCCGACCGACTCATTTCCGGGTGCGAACCGCTCCGTCCGACTCGTTCGCACTCGATTCGTACCGCGCAATGGAGACGTTTTACGACCGAGCCAGTACGATGCACGATCCGGACAGCCGGATCGAGTCGGAGCCTCCGACACGAAAAAGCTCTCGGAAGCGGACTTCGGGGGTCTGTGCCGGACCCCCCTTCACCCGTAGCCGTACGAGTCGGACACAGGGGGGACCCATGGGTCCCCCTTATACATGCGTGTACGGTGCGGATGGCACCAACGCGTACCCACTACAGGGGGGCCCCTTGTGCGCAACGTACCATGAGTCAATGGGAGCCCATGTACGCGTCGTACGACCGGCTCCCATTGGCTTCAATGGGAGTCCGACCGAACCGAGTCCGGCAGCATACGGCCGCATCGTACTCGCTCGGTCGGACTGCAGGGGTCCGGCTCGGTCGGAAAACAATCCGGATCGGTCGGAGAGCTTTCCGACCCAGATCGGAATCGGCCCCTTAGTGTTTAATCTTTCTTCTATTGTCGCTTTTTTGAGTTCAGTGGAGTCACTTCCTTAATGCGATTATCAGGGTCAAAAAGTAACGTGAAATCACTTCCTGTGATATTACCAGTGGCTGAACGTTTGGACGATGTCACCTCTGCTACCCCAGACATTTTGGTGAAGCAACGGCAATGGAGCAGTTGAGTCACCTGTGGACATAGCAGTAAAGTCTGGTGTGTTGAAGTGAAAATTAAACTCCGTACCATGCTTTGCAGTTCATCCTACACAAACATGTCATATAAAGTTTGGTTGCTAAAGAGAAATACTTGAGGCACATCCATGTTATTCTGTTGGTGCTTGCTCCCCGGTGTGGATGCCCAATCAGTAAGTGATCTTCCTTTTAAAGAGGGGTACCAGGGATTTCAAGAGTCAATGTGATCTAATGTGCCTAATTGTTAAGCAAGGTCCTCAATGATAATGTTCTGTTTACTTTTAATCCTGTGTTAGGGAGGCACAAATAAAGAATATAAAGCCTACTACAACATAATTCCAACTTGTAGGTCACCACTGATTCAGGAAAAAACTATTTACATAGGATATAATAATATCCATAGTCAAACTCTGCAACAAACAACAACTTTGAAAAAGAGCTTATGGAAAGTCAACCCTGCAATATTTATTGCTGGTGAGGCACGAAGACCTCTGATGAAGCATGCTATTCACTGTGGGTAAGGGATTTGTGTCCTTCTTTATAGGAAACCCGAGATACAAGTACAGGAAGAGCACAAATTCATTGGCAAAGAGGCCCCACACTTCCTGATGCTACTTGTTCATTTACCTATGCATTTTAATGTCGTGCGGATATTACCCAAAGGTGCCAGAGCACATTAGAATAGAAATGAATCATTACATAAGGTACAAATTTACATAATCTTTGGTTACAAAGTCATAAAAATACATTATCGGAAGATGTAGTTACATTTAGAAGGCAAAGAACACTGCATAATTGTATATGATTGAGTAGTCATAAAAGTAGCATTTCAGGATGTCGACTGGCGCCACATACATGATGAAGTCTAATGAAATGGAGGTGCAGTAGATCTCAAGGCACCGATCAGTGCTAGGCTAAATCAGAGAGGTCCAAAATGGGGAGGAATGGTTAGCTACAGTATCTTTGAAGCAGGAGGGGGTTTCCGTTCTGATTTAAAGATAATCGTGCAAAGGTAGTGCGTAGGTTCAGATGTAAAGGAGTTTCATATTCTAAGAGCCATAAGTCTTTCATTTTCAAAGGTCAGGGGTTCGAGCAGCAGTGCATCGGCGTTACTCAATGGTCTAGAGCCCCCCATAGATCAAGTTTGCCAGCAGGTAATGAGGAGTGGATGTATTTATAGCCTTATGAGGAATACAAGCTGTCTTGTATATGGCCCTGACTTCAACTGGCATCCAATAGAGTGTAACCAACATCAGTGAAATGTGGGCATTCCTTTTGGCCCAATAGATGAAACATGCTGCTGAGTGTAGGATTGACGTGAGAGGAGTGAGATGAGTCTTGGGGAGACCAATCAAGAGAGAGTTACGGTAGTTGAATCTGAAAAAGCACCAGTGATTAAGTTTTCAGATCTTGCTCTGGAATATAGCAGAGAGTCCCTTAGAGAAGATGCAATTGATACTGCGCATTGTCTGGCCATGGTGTTGATTTGGGATTGTAAATCAAGCCTTTAACCTAGGGATTTGGCACTGTCAATAATGGTGGGTTTTTTGTTAAGAATAGTGAGTGTGGCCATCTAGAATTGTACTGGAATTTGTGAATTTGATGAAGAAATGAAGACAAATTCAGGTTTGGAAGGGTTCAGTTTTAAAAGATGTAAAGTCATACGGTCTTGAACTGTTGATGGGGAGTGTTGGCAAGGCGGAAGATGTCATTTGGAGAGGAGATCGTTAAGTGCAGTTTGATGTCATCTGCATATTGATGGTAGAAGATCTATGGTTTTCTTAGTAGGACTCCAAAACACTTCACATAAAGGTTGAATAGGGTCATAAGGTCGGAGCAAGGATAGATTCCAGAGGACCCCCTTGGTCTATGCAGAGAGCTGGGTAATTGTATATTCTTGCAGAATTTTTTTAGTGACAGGGGTCTATGGTGAAATACCCTAGATGTTGAAGGCACAGGGTTTCTGGCCCAAAGAGCCCTTCAGGCCCAAATTGGGAAGCCACCATAGGTAGATGTCCTTAAAATTTTCGCACTCTACCTGGATCCCAGGGCAGGATACCATGGGAAGAGGGGTTAAAATGGGTTGGTGGGGGGAGGGGCTACCATCTCAAAAAAGGACCCTGAGGAGAGACAACCAAGGTGGGAGATGAAGGAGCAGATGGGAAGGATCATACATACTAGATGGTGCATGAAGAGCACCCTGAATGGCTTGCAGAGTGGAAGTTGGATAACTGTTGGAAGAATTAAGCCTCTATGCGGAGCAATTCAGTCCCAAATGCTTTTAAAATTGCCATACACCAATCTGACTCCAAGTTCACAGCACTAAAAGGAACATTTTATATGAAATACATAAAAACCCTAAAGGAGCTGACAATTTCTTTTGCAGCAGTGTTCTGGATATTGTTAAAGAGCAGTGACTCCATGTGGAGGCTATCTCAAGAAGGTGCCGAAGGTGAGGTTTTTTGCTCAATCTCTGAAATAAATTCTCTTGTTTTATTTGCGAAATAACTACATCTGTAAACACGAACCCATGTTTTTCTGGAATTTTTGTGTTTCTGTGTCTCAGAAACAAGTTTCCCGGAAGCAAGACCGATCTAGATATGATATTAGAAACTTAAAAATGTCCTTTCTCTTCCTTTAAATTCCACAAACAGTTCTACATTGTGATTGTTGTAATGCTACTATTGCTAGAAAAAGTTTGTCTCATATTTCCTATGGAGCGAGGATAATGCGGCAGGTAAAATGGGGGTAGGTGAATTGCTATGTGGTGTAACGTAAAAACAAATATCAACCATAAATACTCTCATGGAGAATTTTGTAGATTTCTAGTCATCGAAATGTCAGGACAAGCCCTGCACACAGGCCACCTCCAAATGTGCTAATGAGGATTAGAATCAGGGCTTCAGCTGAACCAGCTTACGAACAGACCCTTCTTGTATGGTTTACTTTGATTGAGGTCATGTGAGCTAGCTCTCTGGCATCATTACATTTCTTAAAATACAAATAAAGGGGATCGAAAGTGAAGTTCAAGGGGCTCACCGAAATGGGTTGAAAAGTCGCACTCTTGGTGCTTTGAGAGTTAGCTAATTTTTATGTGGTCTTATATTAAACACTTTTTTCTCAGACTATTTAACACAAGCAAACGTTTTCTTTCCTTTATTCCACAGAGATAAGGAGATCTATTTATCTTATGTTTTATGAGGAAGAGGATCTGGATTAAAAAATGAATGAATGTGACCACAGAACTTTGCGCTGCGCTGCGCTTCATATCATCGCTTAGATCCATGTTAAACTGTATCTTGGGGGCAGATTTAGTAACTTTTCACGTATTGAAACTCAGCAACCGAAGTCACTGCGTTGATTTGCATGAAAGGGAGAGAGCAGAACAGTACCATATCTCCTCCATATCTTTCTCCCTGCGCTGGCACATCTTAGACTTCCAGTCCAAAAACTATGCTTTAATAATTTCCTTACTTTATATGTGTAGTGTACAGTGCAGAACACATGCAAAGTTGAAAAAATGTGGAGACTTTTAAAAGTTGCTTCTGTGTTACGTCTGCCTCGAGTAGCAAATCTCTGTCTGCAAATGCTAGTAGATGGGGATTCGCATCAGAACCCCCATGTGCCATCTATGATATTTCCCATTGACACAAAGTAGCACAAGGTAGCGCACATCACTACTTTATATCACTTTCCAACTAAAATCATGATACACATTGAAAAGTAAATCCCACCACAACAGTTTGTGCTCGGTTTGCATCACGTTTGTGATACAAACTCAGTGTAAATTGTTTGTAAATCTGGGCTTTGGTTTATTTGAGTCGAATGTTGCACAATGTTCTGTGCCCTAACCAACGAGGAAATGTATAATGCATTTTGTAGTCATTGTTTAGACACCTAGTTATCTCAGTGCCACAGTAACATATTCCAAATCTGTAGACAGAAGAATTTTGTCTTCAAGGGTTTGAACTTGTCATTCCAGTGGCACCATTCATCACTTAAACACAAAAGAGCACTTCCTCTAGTTAAATGGGGCATATTGAACTTCAAAGCACTAATTAACTTAAGGAAGCACTCTTGCAGTTTGTTTTCATTTGGCTTCTTTGTTTAACTTTGGGCTGAGCTCGCCAGAGAAGTGTTAAGTGGGTGTTATACAACCATCTGCTATTAAATCTTCCATTTACTGCAAATATTGTACAGCCTACTCCGGATACATAATTGATGTTTTGAACTTACTTGCACTGGGTTGAATACTCCTCGTCCATTTAGACTTTGACCATGTACTCTAGCACCTTACCAAACGTTGACATTTAGGCCTCATTGCATAGCACAGGAGTTGGGTTTCTTGTTTCTAGGCTCTCTTGTTGTCCTGTATCTGGACAATATGACTCAGGAGCAGTACCAGAGAACAGGGTACCAACTCCAGAGCAGCGGAAGCTCTCACCAGCTACACTAAGAGTAGGAACCTGGGATTAATGGCACTAACTTGGGTAAATGCTTCTGGTATAGTCAACTCTCCTGATGCAGCAGTGAGAAAAGATAATACAAACAGCACTTAAAACAGGAATATCAGAGGCCAATCAAGAAAAATCTTAATGAGCACTCATCGACACGCAATGTAGCCATTGTTCACAAAAAATGAAAAAGGTGAGCATTATGTGGGGCAAATTGAAACTCCATATGTCTGTGTGAGTTAGTGTGTGTGTCAAGGGGCTTGCAAATATAGTCAGCCAAGTCAATGGACTTCACCCACAGTGCCTCTTCACCCAGGCCAATGTCAAGGGGTGTGCCGCCTGTCTCTTCTGTGCTTTTTGTGCATTGTTCTAAAACTGTAACAATAGTGTAAAGTGGTTTAATACAAAGTGAAACTTCATATATTCCAGTGAGTTGTTACGTGTGTTTCTGAGTGCCAATGATTATGGTCCTCTAAGGAATGGGATCAACCCACACCTAAATCCGGGTGTGTTGTTTCTCTTGTGTGTACTGTTTGTGCAAATGAAAAAGATATGTGTCTCAGTGTGGTGTTAGGGATGTAAGTGGATGTATGATTATGGTCAATCAAGGCTTGGGCTTTGTCTCACCCATTTTTGGGTTTGTATTGTGTGACCCTTGTGTTATTTGTTCATTGTTTGCTAAGACCAATAATGGCGCAAAGTGGTTTGGTGCAAAGTGAAAATCCATGTCCCGGAGAGGTGCTGCATGTGTCACAGGACATATGATTATGGTCCACCAAAGTGTGGGTTTTGACTGCCCCTTGAGTTTGTTTTGCATATCCATTGCTTGTGAACACCAAAAATGATGCAGAATGGTTTGTTGTAAAACGAAACTCCATATGTGTCTGTAAGGTGTTCTGTGTGTCAGGGATATGCCATTGTAAACCGACAAAGAATGGTCTTCGCTCTCGCTGACTTCAAGGTACACTAGCTCCAGTTGTGTGTTTTGATTACATTTTGCATTAATATTGTGTTTGCAAACTTATACCATTGCCCTGTGAAACCTTCCATATATGCGCAGTCAAATGTTTGTGAATGTTTGAAAAATATGCATTCTTTTGGGGGCGTGGCCTGTCGAGCTGCGAAATGGCCGCTAACTAGGCGAGCTCCGCCGGCCGAGGAAATATCCTAACAAAATCCGACAAACTGGTGAGAGATTGCTGCAATAAAACACTCCCAAACCCGGCCCAGAGCATCCGGCATCAATCGAGCTGACTCTTGACACTGGAGGTGTTCCTGAGGCGGAGTGGCGAGTCCCGTTTTAGAGGAGCCCGGAGCCAGCTATCGGCAGCGTGCGTGGGTGTCCGGCTGCGGCGAAAATTGAGCCCGGGGAGCTGCGGGGGCGGCGGGCCGCAGACTCCGGACGGACCTGTAGGCTGCCTCGAGGATCGGAGGAGAAGCGGAAAGGCCTGTTGGCTACCCTGGGCAGATAGCGCTATTCGGCCGCAGCTGTGACCGCTACGGAGACGGCGTCCTGAGCGGACAAAGAGCTTGAAAGGAGCCGGTAAGAGCGGAGTGGATCCCGGGGGCCAGGAAGATTAATTGCGGACGCTCCGCTGGAGCGCTGATACCCTGGGGAGGGAAGAGCAGTTTGGAGCCCGCAGACCATAATTGAAGCCACCACCTGGGTACAACTGGAGAGGGCATAGTCCTGGAAGCACAGTGTGCCGAGAAGCCCAGTGAATACATTCAGGGCCCCTGTGGAAGATCGCGCTCACGCCAGCAGGCCTTAAAGTTCTGCGCACATTGCTGTGTATGCCTGAACACTACGCATAAATACAAATACTCCTGCTGCCCCTATAAACCTGCGTATGCTGCTACACCCTGAGCCCATAGAACTGAACAATCGGACTGCATCCACGCCACGTGGTTTTACTGCTACCGGAGCCAGGCACTATAGCGCCATTACCACTGCGGCGGAGGAGGCGATAGACCCAGGTGAGGTGTGCTTTGTAGGTTAGCTGCTGGGGCCCCCCTGGATGAACCCCCCCCCCCACCTGGACACGCAACCGGAGGGTCTGCCGCGCCTCAGAACAGCTGGGTTCGGCAGGCAGCCTTTTAGTGGGTGGACTTGAGATCCTTTTGAGTTTCGCATTGCCTGCCCAGGATTGACTGGTAGTCCGTGCTTGGTGGACCCGTGACAACAACCGAGACATGGGCAAGCAGGACGCAAAACATCCGAAACTGAACTTCGACCAGCGAAGGGCCACGAGACTTACGGAGCATGACCCGGAGGCAGGGGCGGAACGACCGCAGGATTCACAGACGGAGGATCAAGGAGAGGATTTGCGTACCCTGATGCTTGAAATGAGGTCCAGCCTCCGCAACATCGACACAAAGCTAGACGCGCTGACCTCCCAACTGGATGCGGTTCAAACACAGGTGGGGACGCATGAGACCAGGCTCGACGTGCTGGTAAACCGAGCCACGGACTTCCACGAATTCCAAGTAGAAACGAAGGAGCAACTCCTGCAGATGGATAAAGTGCTTGGCATTATCCGCGCCAAAAACGAAGATTTGGAGGCCCGGTCCCGCCAAAACAATCTCTGAATTACCGGCATACCGGAAACGACAGCTATGGACAAGATGGAGACCTACGTGGCGACGCTGCTTCACGAGCTCTTCGACCCGCAGCTTTCCTCGGTCTTTGCGGTGGAGAGAGCACATCGTGCCCTCGGCCCCAAGCCACCAGTTGGCGCTCCTCCCAGACACATCTTGGCCAAGCTCCTAAATTATCAGGACCGGGACACTGTTCTGCGCCTCGCCCGGGGCAGGGGGACGATTACACATAAAGACAACACCATCTCCTTTTACCCGGACTTTACCCCAGCGGTGCAGGCGGCGAGACGAGAGTTTATCCCAGCTAAGCGCATACTGCTACAGGCCTAGATCCCATATGCACTCCTGTATCCCGCTAAGCTAAAGGTCACATATGATGGATCTGCTCAGTTCTTCACGGATGCCAAATCCGCCATTAAATTTGCAAAACATGTCGGGGGGAAGGCATCCAAGCAAACCCCTAGGGGGGCGGACTCAGCCGCGGACCGTTTGAGTGATAATGACTGAAAGTCACTGCGTCAAAGTCATACCCCTGAGATGTGTTGATCTGAAGTATGCTGTAACATGTTAGCTCACGTTTTTTGAATCTGGGAAGAAGTGCCTATTACTTTGTATATTGCATCCGCTCTTTATTATGCAGAATTGATACCTACACACACTATCTCAGGACACAGTCCGTCTCTTTGGTAATTGTATTTTGCCGCTTTGTAGCTGGTTGGGCCAGGGTCGGCTCGCAATTTCGTAGCTTGACTGTATACCCACGGTGAAGGGGCTAATGTGTTTGGGGGTTTCTGTTAGCGCTGTGACGACTCATGTTGGCATGGTTTGGTTTGTGCTTGATGGAACTGAGGTGCAGGGCTTACCTATATGCATGCGATAACTGGTCTACACTCTGTGGTACTGACACACATGTTCATTGGCTCTAGGTGCAATACGTCTGCCTATGCAATATGCTGAGTCTAGCTGTGTCCCACTAAATTTTTATAGACTTGTAATTGACGTGGTGGCTGTACACCCTCTATACGGGCTTTAGTAGGGTTGGGTGTTTGGTTTATACTACTGCGAGACGATAAGTAAGACTCACCGAAATGTTCTCGGCCACCCTGAGTAATCGGGGGAGTATGCCGGCGGTAATACGCCCCCATGGGAGAGCTCCCACTAGTAGTTGTAGTTGTTATGATGTTTGGGATGGGTATTCTGCACTCTGATTGGGGGGTTGGAGTGGGTGGCGGGTTGGGGGGTGGGAATGTTTTATTGTTTGCCAGATCTATGCTTTTTAATTTACATGATGACTGCCATGTGAAACAGTATATGCCATTATGTTTCGCTCCTTCCGATTCGCTGCACTATATAGCCATAGACACCCTATGACTTCTTTAAAATTTCTTACCTGGAACATTTGAGGGTTAAATGATGGTAGGAAGGCCAGATTAGTACACTCCTACTTGCTTAGACACCACATTGATGTTTGCATGCTGCAAGAGACACATCTCAGTATTCCCTCTTCACCTAGATTGAGACATAGTAGATGGGGACCGGTTTACTCATCTATTTATTCAAATTATTCTAGAGGAGTTGCTGTGCTGATAAGACGAGGTCTGGACTGGAAAGCTGAGGCGATACAACTAGAAATCTCACACAACAGAGAAGGACTAGACAAAATGAAACTTGCCGGAGGTACTGAACTCCACGAAACCTCCTACACACACCGACCACTAGTCCAGATCACAAAGACAACAAGAAACAGGGAAAGACAAAAATTGTCTTAATACTGCCCTCACACACTTTGCAGTGTCATGCTTCATCATAGGGCCGCATCAAACACCCAGGTGCAGACCAACACGCTGAGTGGAGCGCAAATAATCTTTTGTGTGAATGAAGATTAGTGGTGAAGACACAGTATATATAAAAAGAACATATACGACAATGACAAACATAGGAAAGAATATTCCCTTCAGAACGGGACCAAACAGTGCAGACACATATAATTAAAACTACCTAAAGGGCAACCGTGATCATTCTTTATTCCTGTCACCCCTTGGCAGGATTAAAAATAAAATAATGGGGTATTCAGGGGAGGTAAAGGCCCCTATACCCTTGCTGCGAATACCAACATGTTTCTGCCAATTCTATGTGTCCAACAGGATCACTCTGGCATTCATCAGGGTGTTGGTCCCTCGTTTTGTAGTCCCAAACCCAAATAGGGTATTTATTACCTTCAATACTCAGACGGACAATGTCCACTATTGCTTCACTCTGGGGTTATTTCCAAGAGGACTCCTTTTCTGTGGAAGAATATTGACGTTTAATTAATATTCCGCCGCCCCTGTACTTGTTCCCTTAAAACATCTAAAATTCACTCCAATTAGTTCAACTGCAGTTTGTCATAAAAACCAGCCTTCATTTACATATTCAAACAATGATCCACCCCTTGTGAGCACATCCTTTAACCTTCTCATATCAATGTGACTATTACATCCACCGGGTAAATCGTGTACACACCATCTCCATAGTTTTCCGGTTCCCTCCTCGGAGCCCAATCTCTAATGTATCCGTGTGCACACTCCCAAAAATAATAAATAAGCTTACACGAGTTCACAAGGATTACTCTGAACCCGGGACCTCTGTGGGACCGTGGTCTTATCGTCACACTCTGTAGAAAAATGGGAAGAGATCACATGGCCAATGCTCTCTGCATAGTCAGAAAACAGCCGACCATTACTGAGAAACCCCCTCCTAAACACCCACTTACTACTCCAAAGAACCACTCCGGGTCAATGCCTCACATCGGTCCTCCGTCGATACTTTCCCACCGCCATTAGCGGTTTTTATAGAAGGGAAATCTCTGACGCGACCGGGTGCCTGACCCGCCCCTTATTCGTAGTGTGTGCGTCATCACGTCCTAACTCTCCGAATCCCCAATCAGGGAAAACAAAAGAAGGACTCACTCTCCTACTCTCCTGCAAGTCGGGGGCCATCTTAAGACTTAAAACTTCATCATGTCAATAAATTCAATCGTACATCGGGAATTAACTCTGAAATACACATCAATCCCCAACATGCAGCAACAACTCATGGCGACTATTTTTCAAAGGGAGATCGTACATCTTTGTCCAACCTGTAGAGGAATGGATACTACACCACAAGACTGAAAAGACATTCTGTTGACAAATAGATGAGTATTGCATCAAATCATGTATCCATAATTGTTACACTGCCCAGACCAAAAATCCCACAACAATACGTACTTATTTATTTGTAACCCCATATAGTTGAAACCAGGGTATACAATCATTCAAACCCCTGGTACTGCTTTTCAACCTGTCCACCCAACGCTGTTCTCTAACTAAGAGAAAGCTCGAAATATCTATTGTGTTGGGTGGGATAAAGGGTTTATCTAAAATTGTCCACCTAAACTCTTGTTCGGTATGATTTTTCTCAAGAAAATGGGCGGTAAGTTTTGTATTACTCTTCCCACATCTTATAGTGCTCATATGTTCAAGTATGCGGATTTTTACTCTCCGAGTTGTCATACCGACATACTGCATCATACATGGGCATCTTATTAGATAGATCACATTATCTGTATTGCATGTTGTGTGTTTTCGCTGTTCCCAGGGACAATTCAACCCGATGTCAATGCTTTTCCCATTAATGGACAAGGGACAAGCTCTGCAATACCCACATGCATATTGTCCTTTTACCGGTGGCAAGAGCTGAACCTGGTTCAGTACATTGGGGGGATTGATCAAGGTCCGTGGGCGTGTGTTAACAACAATGTCTTTAATGCTAGCACTTTTCTTAAACGAAAAGAGCGGTATCGGTTGGTCTAACCCATTGGCATTCAGAATACGCCAGTTCTTGTTTATTATCTTCTTCAAATGGTTCGACGGTGTATTATAAGTTGTCACACAAATACTTCTGTCAGTGATTTCTTTCTCATTCGTCTCCAGTAAGGCCTCCCTATTGCAATTTCTCGCTCGTTTCTGGGCCTTTTTGATGACAAATTCAGGATAATCTCTATTCAAGAGCTTCTCGCTCAAATCCTTAGCCTCCTTTTTGTAATCCTCCATCCTGGAGCAATTCCTGCGGAGACGCAGGAATTGTCCATACGGAAGATTTTCCTTAAGGGAACAAGGATGAAAACTTCGAAAAGACAGGAGGTTGTTCCTATCAGTGGGTTTATGAAACACACTGCTGATTAGAACTCCATTTTCAGCTCTTATATTCAGATCCAAAAAGGGCAAAGATTCGTTTGTCATGGTTCCTGTAAAAAACAAGAAAGGATTTCTTTGATTCAGCCACTCAAGAAAGATTTCGGCCGTGCTCTTGCTCCCTCTCCAGATGATAAACACATCATCTATGAACCTACGCCAAACCCTAATATGCTCATAATAAGGGTTTGTATGTGTTAAAATAGTTTCTTCTTCAAATTGTGAAACATACAAGCATGCTAAACTCGGGGCACAGGAACTCCCCATGGAAGTTCCATGAGTTTGTAGATAGAATTGCTCCTCAAATTTGAAAAAGTTCTTAGTTAGTGCTAGTTCAAGAAGGCAAAGAATAAATGCACGGGGGGTCTGGTAATCCCACTCCTCCGCAAAGAGAATATTTTCAATCACCCTTAAGGTTTCAAGTTGGGGAATATTGGTATAAAGTGACTCTATATCGAGCCTGATCATTAGGTCATTTTCAGGATCGAATTCTAAATCTTTTATGAGGTTGAGAACCTCACGAGTATCTTTGAGGTATGCTGGCATCTTCTGAACTAAAGGGCGCAAGTAGTTGTCACAAAACTTGGACAATGGTTCCAAGATAGAATTAGTCCCTGACACAATAGGACGTCCAGGAGGGGGACGCGTGGATTTATGCACCTTAGGCAAAGTATAAAAATACGGCACTATAGGTTGTTGCTTACAAAGGAACGCCGCCTCCTTTAGGCTAATCCATTCATTCCCAATTGCTTCTTCCACAAAAGTGTCGATCAATATCCTCAACTCCTCTGATGGATCATAATCCAAGATCTGGTAATTCCTTCTGTCATTCAAAAGACGCAGACACTCAATATTATAGGTGTCTTTATCCTGGATCACAATAGCTCCGCCTTTATCGGCGGGTTTTATGATTATAGTTGGATCATCCCTCAGTTCATTCAAAGCTTGCATTTCAATTTTGGATAGATTGAAAAAAGGCTTATCATTGTTGGATGTCTCCATAACTTCCACCTCCCTCAGAACTGCCTGCTCAAAGACTCCTACCTCGGGTGGTAACTGACCCAAGGATGGGACAAAAGTCGATTTGTTTCTCAGTCCAGTGTCACCCTCTTTCATCACCATCTCTTTGCCTTCAAAGAATACTTTGAGGTGAACACTACGGAAAAAACCAGCCAATTCACATTTTAATTTAAACGAATCGAGCTGGTTTGTAGGGACAATAGACCCAGAAGGCAGATACACAATAATACAGGGTATCATGGGTGGTAATCCAATGGTGTTGGTCGCGGTGTATAGCCCCAACGCTGACTCCCCTGAGTTCTTTCAACATGTATGGGCTAAGGTGAAGGCGACAAACTGTGACACCATCATTTGGGGAGGGGACTTCAATGCCATTCTTGATGACGTACTGGACAAGAAAGGGGTATCTAGAACACTACACCCATCGGCTAGCGCTACATTACAAGCCATATTATCAGACGGGGACTTAGTGGACATTTGGAGGCGTACACACCCGACGGTTCGGGAAGGAACATGTATTTCAGAATATCATAAAGCGTGGTCACGTTTAGATTATTGGTTAGTTTCACGTGATGTGGCTACGTAGACGAGGAAGACCCTACATCTTCCCAGATCTTTATCGGATCATGCACCCTGTCTCCTGCGCTTGGAATTACCAAATTCCATTCCGCGGATGTACACCTGGTGGCTGCCACAGGAAACCCTCTTAGATGAAGCTTTTAAGGAGGAGATAGGGGAGACATAAATGATTACTTTTCCCGGAATCGAGGCTCTGTGGACACCGCGGCTACATTGTGGGAAGCTTTTAAAACTGTGGTAAGAGGGAACTGTATAGCCCGTCAGGCGGGGGTGTTGAAGGCCATCCGAGGGACCCTTGACACACTTGAAAAACAGATTAAGGAATTGGAATCACACTTTTACTCCTCCGGTGAACTTCACACGCTGGCAACGCTGAAAGAAAAATTGCTCGAATTTGAGGAAGAGGCACACAGGGAAGTTAAATTCCTAGGTAAACATGCCCAGGCTGGAAGATATGGGGAGGGAGACAGGTCCGGGAGAACACTAGCGGCAGTGCTCCGAGCTCCGCGGTCTACTGCTTTTATTACTGAGTTGAAAACTGCAAACCAGTCGGTCATTAGAGGTCAGAGAGCTATACTAGATGAGTTCTCTGGTTTTTACTCTAAGCTCTATACTACTACACGGAGCTCCAGCCCCGAAGGCTTGGTGCCATTCCTCGATTCTCTAGAGTTGCTCTGGCTGAGTCAAAGACACAGGGACTATCTAGATTTCCCCTTTACAGCGGAAGATGTGGCACAGGTCATAAAAAGTTTGCCGATGAACAAAGCCCCTGGCTCGGACGGTCTAGCCACCGCCTTTTATAAAACCTATGTTGAGGAACTAGCGCCCCATCTATTCGAGCTCTTTGTGGAAGTCTGTGAGTCTGGCGTCCTTCTGCCATCGATGCGTGAGGCAATAATCATTACCCTGTTAAAACCTGGGAAGCCCGAGGATGAACTAGACTCCTATAGGCCGCTATCTTTAATAAATGTAGACGTAAATATCTTTGCGAAACTGATTGCTAATAGGCTGCAGCCTTTGCTTCCACTGGTTGCTCGTCCGGATCAATCAGGATTTATCCCTGGTAGATCAACATCCCAAAATCTCAGGATTTTGTTTTCAGTAGTACATTATTTGCACCCCGAGGTACAAGCGGCTGTTGTATTTTTAGACGCCACAAAGGCATTCGACACTTTAGAGTGGCAATACCTTTTTGCTATCCTAGGTCGTATGGGCTTTAGTCCGTTATTTATAAATCTCATACGTCTACTCTACACACAATCGTTGGCACGCGTGAGGGTGAATGGTCTCCTCTCGGAACCCTTTAGCATCTCGCGAGGTACGAGGCGGGGATGCCCGCTGCCCCCTCTACTTTTTGCGATTGCGATGGAGCCACTCGCAGCACGTATCAGGCAACACCATACCGCTAGAGGGATTAGCTTCAGCGCCCGTAGTCTTTTAATTTCACTATATGCAGACGACGTTACTCTATATGTGTCTGATCCGGCGTCAAACCTGGATCCGTTACTGAGGGAATTTATTAAATTTGGTGGCCTTTCAGGCATCTCGATCAATTGGGCTAAATCTGTTATTTTCCCTTTGACGGACAACACTGTCCAGAGCCCCTCTGAGTTCCCTCTTCAGTGGACGGTGGAACCCGTGAAGTATTTGGGCATATGGATTAGCAGAGATAAACAAGTCCTGTGGAATATGAATTACGGTCGCGCCATAACCTGGCTGGAGGAAAAGGTTACTGCATGGGCTGGGCTCCCGCTCTCTTTAGCCGGGAGAATAGCATTGGTCAAGATGGTGGTATTACCGAAATTCCTTTATTTATTTGTTAACCTCCCCCTAGTCCTTACACAGGCCTTTTTCAAAACCCTGCGGTCCCTATTGATCTCCCTGGTGTGGGCGGGTAGACAGGCAAGAATCTCATGGGATCTTTTAACACTTCCTTTGCGTCAGGGTGGACTGGGAGCTCCAGACATGCAATTGTATGCATGGAGTGCACAGGCTCAGTTTTTACACTACTGGGTACATCCTACTCCTTTTCAGCCTCACATGGCTGTGGAGGCGGACATCGCGGCGCCCCTTCCTCTGCAGGTCGCCCTGTTTAAGGAGTACAGATGCCCTAGGGCAGATATAGATACCGTGGAGACCCTACGTTGGGCCTGGAACGAGTTACGGAAGAGAGCCGGCGCGCCCATCCTATATGCCCCGGCAGTGCCCCTGGCACATAATCCAATGCTGTTCCCCACAGGAGACGGAATTGGAAAAGAATTGGCACAACAACTGAAACTATACACCTTCGCAGACCTCTATCCAGAGGGTTCGTTCCGGCCTCCCCCGACGGCAGTGGAGGATAGGCAGGTGGCTTTTTCTGAATTATTTGCATATCATAAACTCAAAGCAGCGTGTCGATCTTTACATTGCACTTTTCCGGATGCCCCGCCCACTCTAAGCGCTTTAGAAAACGTATTTAAATCGGCTTCCCCTCGCTGACTCATCACCAGGATATATAACCACATGCAGACATCGGCTCCTCTGATGAAACCCCGGGCACTGATGGCGTGGAACAAAGACCTACAACCACCGCTCACGGAAGACCAGTGGTTGTATTGCTGCAGCCAACTAACGGCACTCTCCCCTAATTACAAACTTCGCCTAATCCATTTTAAATTCCTACACAGATTTTATAGGACACCTACCAGTATGCACCATATAGGTCTTAACCCCTTCGCTGCTAGGCCTTTCCCCCCCCTGTGCTAAGCCTTTTTTTGGCTATTTGGGGTAGTGCGCGCTTAGGCCCCTGTAACTTTTTGACCACATAAGGTATCCACGCCAAATTTGCGTCCTTTTTTTCCAACATCATGGGGATTGTAAAGGTACCCAGGGTTTGTGGATTCCCCTGGAGGGGTCCCAGAAATTAGCCAAAATACAGCTAAATTTTGGGTTTTTGGGGAAAAATGCGAAAAAGGGCTGCAAATGAAAGCATCTGGGTTTTTCCCTGCAAATGGTATCAAAAAGGGTTTGTGGGGCTGAAATCACCATTTTCCCAGCTTTTAGGGAATGACAGACCTTTGTCAGAAAACTAACATTTTTACACAGTTTTGGCATTTTTCTGGGACATAGCCTATTTTTGCTATTTTTTGTGTTTTCAACCTCCTTCCAGTTAAAGGTAGAAATGGGTATGAAAGCAATAATGGATCCTAGACAGCTATACATTTTAGAAAAGTAGACAAAATTCTGAATTCAGCAAGGGGTCATTTGTGTAGATCCATCAAGGTTTCTTTATAGAAACTAACAGTTAAATGTAGGAAAAATTGAAAATTAGTTGAAAAAAACAGCCTTTTGTGTCAACGTTTTCACCTGTAACTTCTTCTAATTATGACAGCTCTTTGAAAGCAATATACCGTTACATCCGCTGGACCTTACTGGTTGTGGGGATATATAGGACTTGTAGGTTCACCAAGAACCCGACGAACCCAGAGCCAACAACTGAGCAGCGTCTTGCAATGGTTTTTTATTATGTACCGGGTATATAGCAATTATTGTGGGAAAATGTATACATGGAAAAATCGGTATGAAAGACACCTATATATTACAGTAGATATTTGCACATTTCCGAAATTGGGAATACTCATACTAGCATGAGAATTATCGGTCATTTTTTAAAATTACTTCTTTTTTACACAATGTCTTTCATTTGGAAGGCAGAATGCATCGAAAGTCAATAGGTAATAACAGTTGCTTTACAAATTTGAATTACCCTAAGTCTCCCGATAAAAATGGTACCTCACTTGTGTGGGTAGGCATAGTGCCCACGACAGGAAATGGCTCAAAACCCAACGTGAACACACCACATATTCACAATGAAAAATTACCCTTTTTTTGCAAAGGGCCTAGTTGTGGTTTTTGAACCCTAGCTCTGCCGGCACCTAGGGAAACCTAGCAAACCTATACATTTTTGAAAACTAGACACCCAGAGGAATCCAGGATGGGGTGACTTGACTGGCTCCCACCAGGTTCTGTTACCCAGAATCCCTTGCAAACCTAAAAGATTGATAAAAAAAACACATTTTCCTCACATTTCTGTGGTGGAAAGTTCTGGAATCTGCGTGGATCCACAAATTTCCACCCACCCCACGTTCCCCAAAGTCTTCCGAGAAAAATGGTACCTCACTTGTGTGGGTAGGCCTAGTGCCCGCGAAGGGAAACGGCGCAAAACGCAACGTGGACACACCCCAATTTCACAGTGAAAAATGACCCTTTTTTGACAAAGTGCCTAGCTGTAGTTTTTGAACCCTAGCTCTGCCAGCACCTATGGAAACCTAGCAAACCTATACATTTTTGAAAACTATACACCCAGGGGAATCCAGGATGGGGTGACTTGACTGGCTCCCACCAGGTTCTGTTACCCAGAATCCCTTGCAAACCTAACAAATTGTCAAAAAAAACACATTTTCCTCACATTTCTGTGGTGGAAAGTTCTGGAATCTGCGTGGATCCACAAATTTCCACCCACCCTGCGTTCCCCAAAGTCTTCCGAGAAAAATGATACCTCACTTGTGTGGGTCGGCCTAGTGCCCGCGACAGGAAACGGCGCAAAACGCAACGTGGACACACCTCAATTTCGCAGTAAAAAATGACCCTTTTTTGACAAAGTGCCTAGCTGTAGTTTTTGAACCCTAGCTCTGCCAGCACCTATGGAAACCTAGCAAACCTATACATTTTTGAAATCTAGACACCCAGGGGAATCCAGGATGGGGTGACTTGACTGGCTCCCACCAGGTTCTGTTACCCAGAATCCCTTGCAAACCTAAAAGATTGAAAAAAAAAACAAATTTTCCTCACATTTCTGTGGTGGAAAGTTCTGGAATCTGCGTGGATCCACAAATTTCCACCCACCCCGCGTTCCCCAAAGTCTTCCGAGAAAAATGATACCTCACTTGTGTGGGTCGGCCTAGTGCCTGCGACAGGAAACGGTGCAAAACGCAACGTGGACACACCTCAATTTCGCAGTAAAAAATGACCCTTTTTTGACAAAGTGCCTAGCTGTAGTTTTTGAACCCTAGCTCTGCCAGCACCTATGGAAACCTAGCAAACCTATACATTTTTGAAAACTAGACACCCAGGGGAATCCAGGATGGGGTGACTTGACTGGCTCCCACCAGGTTCTGTTACCCAGAATCCCTTGCAAACCTAACAAATTGTCAAAAAATACACATTTTCCTCACATTTCTGTGGTGGAAAGTTCTGGAATCTGCGTGGATCCACAAATTTCCACCCACCCCGCGTTCCCCAAAGTCTTCCGAGAAAAATGATACCTCACTTGTGTGGGTTGGCCTAGTGCCCGCGACAGGAAACGGCGCAAAACGCAACGTGGACACACCTCAATTTCGCAGTGAAAAATGACCCTTTTTTGGCAAAGGGCCTAGTTGTAGTTTTTGAACCATAGCTCTGCCGGCAACTAGGGAAACCTAGCAAACCTATACATTTTTGAAAACTAGACACTCAGGGGAATCCAGGATGGGGTGACTTGACTGCCTCCCACCAGGTTCTGTTACCCAGAATCCCTTGCAAACCTAAACAATTGTCAAAAAAAACACATTTTCCCCACATTTCTGTGGTGGAAAGTTCTGGAATCTGCGTGGATCCACAAATTTCCACCCACCCCGCGTTCCCCAAAGTCTTCCAAGAAAAATGGTACCTCACTTGTGTGGGTCGGCCTAGTGCCCGCGACAGGAAACGGCGCAAAACGCAACGTGGACACACCTCAATTTCGCAGTGAAAAATGACCTTTTTTTGGCAAAGTGCCTAGCTGTAGTTTTTGAACCATAGCTCTGCCGGCACCTAGGGAAACCTAGCAAACCTATACATTTTTGAAAACTAGACACCCCGGGGAAAACCAGAAAGGGGTGACTTGACTGCCTCCCACCAGGTTCTGTTACCAAGAGTCCTTTGCAAACCTAAAAAATTGTCCAAAAAAACACATTTTCCTCACATTTCTGTGGTGGAAAGTTCTGGAATCTGTGTGGATCCACAAATTTCCACCCACCCTGCGTTCCCCAAAGTCTTCCGAGAAAAATGGTACCTCACTTGTGTGGGTCGGCCTAGTGCCCGCGACAGGAAACGGCGCAAAACACAACATGGACACACCTCAATTTCGCAGTGAAAAATGACCCTTTTTTGGCAAAGTGCCTAGCTGTAGTTTTTGAACCATAGCTCTGCCGGCACCTAGGGAAACCTTCCAAACCTATACATTTTTGAAAACTAGACACCCAGGGGAATCCAGGATGGGGTGACTTGACTGCCTCCCACCAGGTTCTGTTACCCAGAATCCCTTGCAAACCTAAACAATTGTCAAAAAAAACACATTTTCCTCACATTTCTGTGGTGGAAAGTTCTGGAATCTGCGTGGATCCACAAATTTCCACCCACCCTGCGTTCCCCAAAGTCTTCCGAGAAAAATGATACCTCACTTGTGTGGGTCGGCCTAGTGCCCGCGACAGGAAACGGCGCAAAACGCAACGTGGACACACCTCAATTTCGCAGTGAAAATTGACCCTTTTTTGGCAAAGTGCCTAGTTGTAGTTTTTGAACCATAGCTCTGCCGGCACCTAGGGAAACCTAGCAAACCTATACATTTTTGAAAACTAGACACTCAAGGGAATCCAGTATGGGGTGACTTGACTGCCTCCCACCAGGTTCTGTTACCCAGAATCCCTTGCAAACCTAAAAGATTGATAAAAAAAACACATTTTCCTCACATTTCTGTGGTGGAAAGTTCTGGAATCTGCGTGGATCCACAAATTTCCACCCACCCACGTTCCCAAAAGTCTTCCGAGAAAAATGGTACCTCACTTGTGTGGGTAGGCCTAGTGCCCGCGACAGGAAACGGCGCAAAAAGCAACGTGGACACACCCCAATTTCACAGTGAAAAATGACCCTTTTTTGACAAAGTGCCTAGCTGTAGATTTTGAACCCTAGCTCTGCCAGCACCTATGGAAACCTAGCAAACCTATACATTTTTGAAAGCTAGACACCCAGGGGAATCCAGGATGGGGTGACTTGACTGGCTCCCACCAGGTTCTGTTACCCAGAATCCCTTGCAAACCTAACAAATTGTCAAAAAATACACATTTTCCTCACATTTCTGTGGTGGAAAGTTCTGGAATCTGCGTGGATCCACAAATTTCCACCCACCCCGCGTTCCCCAAAGTCTTCAGAGAAAAATGATACCTCACTTGTGTGGGTCGGCCTAGTGCCCGCGACAGGAAACGGCGCAAAACGCAACGTGGACACACCTCAATTTCGCAGTGAAAAATGACCCTTTTTTGACAAAGTGCCTAGCTGTAGTTTTTGAACCCTAGCTCTGCCAGCACCTATGGAAACCTAGCAAACCTATACATTTTTGAAAACTAGACACCAGGGGAATCCAGGATGGGGTGACTTGACTGGCTCCCACCAGGTTCTGTTACCCAAAATCCCTTGCAAACCTAACAAATTGTCAAAAAATACACATTTTCCTCACATTTCTGTGGTGGAAAGTTCTGGAATCTGCGTGGATCCACAAATTTCCACCCACCCGCGTTCCCCAAAGTCTTCCGAGAAAAATGATACCTCACTTGTGTGGGTTGGCCTAGTGCCCGCGACAGGAAATGGCGCAAAACGCAACATGGACACACCTCAATTTCGCAGTGAAAAATGACCCTTTTTTGGCAAAGTGCCTAGTTGTAGTTTTTGAACCATAGCTCTGCCGGCAACTAGGGAAACCTAGCAAACCTATACATTTTTGAAAACTAGACACTTAGGGGAATCCAGGATGGGGTGACTTGACTGCCTCCCACCAGGTTCTGTTACCCAGAATCCCTTGCAAACCTAAACAATTGTCAAAAAAACCACATTTTCCCCACATTTCTGTGGTGGAAAGTTCTGGAATCTGCGTGGATCCACAAATTTCCACCCACCCCACGTTCCCCAAAGTCTTTCGAGAAAAATGGTATCTCACTTGTGTGGGTCGGCCTAGTGCCCGCAACAGGAAACGGCGCAAAACACAACATGGACACACCTCAATTTCGCAGTGAAAAATGACCCTTTTTTGGCAAAGTGCCTAGCTGTAGTTTTTGAACCATAGCTCTGCCGGCACCTAGGGAAACCTTGCAAACCTATACATTTTTGAAAACTAGACACCCAGGGGAATCCAGGATGGGGTGACTTGACTGCCTCCCACCAGGTTCTGTTACCCAGAATCCCTTGCAAACCTAAACAATTGTCAAAAAACCACATTTTCCCCATATTTCTGTGGTGGAAAGTTCTGGAATCTGCGTGGATCCACAAATTTCCACCCACCCCGCGTTCCCCAAAGTCTTCCGAGAAAAATGGTACCTCACTTGTGTGGGTCGGCCTAGTGCCCGCAACAGGAAACGGCACAAAACGCAACGTGGACACAGCTCAATTTCGCAGTGAAAAATGACCTTTTTTTGGCAAAGTGCCTAGCTGTAGTTTTTGAACCATAGCTCTGCCGGCACCTAGGGAAACCTAGCAAACCTATACATTTTTGAAAACTAGACACCCCGGGGAAACCAGAAAGGGGTGACTTGACTGCCTCCCACCAGGTTCTGTTACCCAGAGTCCTTTGCAAACCTAAAAAATTGTCCAAAAAAACACATTTTCCCCACATTTCTGTGGTGGAAAGTTCTGGAATCTGCGTGGATCCACAAATTTCCACCCACCCCGCGTTCCCCAAAGTCTTCCAAGAAAAATGGTACCTCACTTGTGTGGGTCGGCCTAGGGCCCGCGACAGGAAATGGCGCAAAACGCAACGTGGACACTCCTCAATTTCGCAGTGAAAAATTACCCTTTTTTGGCATAGTGCCTAGCTGTAGTTTTTTTGAACCATAGCTCTGCCGGCACCTAGGGAAACCTAGCAAACCTATGTGCCGGCACGGTGATTCCATGCAAAAATATGTGGAAAATGTGTTTTTTTCAGCTAAATTTAAGGTTTGCATTGCATTCTGGGTAGGAAAACGTTGGGGGATCCAGGCAAGCCATACCTCATTGGACTCCCCCAGGTGTCTAGTTTTCAGAAATGTTTGGGTTTGGTACATTCCCAAGATGGCCACCGAGCCCGGGGCCAAAATCTCAGATGCCCCCCCCCAAAACCAGATAGTCACCCCTTTCTGGTTTCCCCGGGGTGTCTAGTTTTCAAAAATGTATAGGTTTGCTAGGTTTCCCTAGGTGCCGGCAGAGCTATGGTTCAAAAACTACAGCTAGGCACTTTGCCAAAATTACCTATAGCAAAACTACCTGGTTTTGGGGGGGGCACCTGAGATTTTGGCCCCGGGCTCGGTGGCCATCTTGGGAATGTACCAAACCCAAACATTTCTGAAAACTAGACACCTGGGGGAGTCCAATGAGGTATGGCTTGCCTGGATCCCCCAACGTTTTCCTACCCAGAATGCAATGCAAACCTTAAATTTAGCTGAAAAAAACACATTTTCCACATATTTTTGCATGGAATCACCGTGCCGGCACAAATGTCCTACCACCCAGCGTTCCCCTTGTTCTCCCGAGTAAAATTATACCTCACTTGTGTGGGTGTCCAAAGCAGAATTGGCTAAAAACTTATTTTTAAAAAAATGTAGCGCTTAGAATTGTCGGTGCTATACTATAAATCCCTATGTTTTGGGCTCTTCCTAGCCACAGGCCTTTGGCCCACCCACACAAGTGAGGTATCATTTTACTCGGGAGAACAAGGGGAACGCTGGGTGGTAGGACATTTGTGCCGGCACGGTGATTCCACACAAAAATATGTGGAAAATGTGTTTTTTTCAGCTAAATTTGAGGTTTGCATGGCATTCTGGGTAGGAAAACGTTGGGGGATCCACGCAAGCCATACCTCATTGGACTCCCCCGGGTGTCTAGTTTTCAGAAATGTTTGGGTTTGGTACTTTCCCAAGATGGCCGTCGAGCCCGGGGCCAAAATCTCAGGTGCCCCCCCCAAAACCAGGTAGTTTTGCTATAGGTAATTTTGAAGTCTCCAGAGTACGATTTGGGCCATTTCCTGTTGCAGCCACTGTGCCTACCCACACAAGTGAGGTACCATTTTTATCAGGAGACCTGGGGGAACGCTGGGTGGGAGAAAATTTGTGGATCCACGCAGATTCCAGAACTTTCCACCACAGAAATGTGAGAAAAAAGTGAATTTTTCAGCAAAATTTGAGGTTTGCAGGGGATTCTGGGTAGGATAATGATGGGGGACCCATGCAAGCCATACCTCGCTGGACTCCCCCGGGTGTCTAGTTTCCAGAAATGTGTGGGTTAGGTAGGTTTCCCTAGATGGCTTCCGAGCCCCGGGCCAAAAACTCATGGGACCCCCCATGCAAAACCAGGTTGGTTTGTGATAGGTAATTTGGATGTCGCCTCACTAGCTTTTGGGCCCTTGCCTGTCGCGGGTCCTTGACCAACCCACGCAAGTGAGGTACCATTTTTATCGGGAGATCTGGGGGAACGCTGGGTGGGAGGAAATTTGTGGATCCACGCAGATTCCAGAACTTTCCACCACAGAAATGAGAAAAAAGTGCATTTTTCGGCAAAATTTGAGGTTTGCAGGGGATTCTGGGTAAGAAAACGTTGGGGGATCCACGCAAGTCATACCTCCCTGGAATCCCCCGGGTGTCTAGTTTTCAGAAATGTGTGGGTTTGGTAGGTTTCTCTAGGTGGCCGCCGACCCCGGGGCCAAAAACCCAGGTAACCCCCCCGTGCAAAACCAGGTTGGTTTGTGATAGGTAATTTTGATGTCGCCTCACTAGGTTTTGGGCCCTTGCCTGTCGCGGGTACTTGACCCACCCACACAAGTGAGGTACCATTTTTCTCGGAAGACTTTGGGGAATGCGGGGTGAGTGGAATTTTGTGGATCCACACAGATTCCAGAACTTTCCACCACAGAAATGTGAGGAAAATTTGTTTTTTATACACATTTTGAGGTTTGCAAGGAATTCTGGGTAACAGAACCTAGTGAGAGCCAGTCAAGTCACCCCATCCTGGATTCCCCTGGGTGTCTAATTTTCAAAAATGTACAGGTTTGCTAGGTTTCCCTATGTGCCGGCTGCGCTAGGGCCCAAAATCCACAGGTAGGCATATTGCTAAAAACAAATCTGTTCCTAGTCGGCTTTCTGACGCCCTGGGGGGGATATCGGGGGGTGGGGTTGCCCATTCTGAGCAGCCCCCACCCCCACACATAAAAAAGCCAGTGTAATCGTTGGCGTCTAGTGGGCTTTTGCCCCCTGGGGGGGGGCAGAAAGGCTGTAATTGTTGCGGGTGGGGGCATTGACATGCCTGATTTGGGCAGCCCCCACCCTAATAAAAATTTGCCCCAAAAAATCCCTGGTGTCTAGTGGGCTTTTGCCCCCCGGGGGGCAGATTGAGGGCTTCTGCCCCATCTGCCCCCCAGGGGGGCAGGAAGGCTGTAATTTTGCGGGGAGGGGGTGGGGGCATGGACATGCCTATTTTGGGCAGCCCCCACCCTAATTCAAATTTGCCCCAAAAAACTCACTGGCGTCTAGTGGGCTTTTGCCCCCACCTGGCGGGGCAGATGGGAGCTAATGCCCCCATCTGCCCCCCAGGGGGCAAAAGCCCACTAGGTGCCAGGGAGTTTTGGGCAAATTCTAATTAGAGTGGGGGCTGACCAAAACGGGCATGCCAATGCCCCCACCCTAATAAAAATTTGCCCAAAAAAATCCCTGGCGTCTAGTGGGCTTTTGCCCCCCTTGGGGGGCAGATTGGGGGCTACTGCCCCATCTGCCCCCCAGGGGGGGCAGGAAGGCTGTTATTTTTGCGGGGGAGGGAGTGGGGGCATGGGCATGCCCTTTTTGGGAGCCCCCACCCTAATTCAAATTTGCTTCCAAAAACTCCCTGGCGTCTAGTGGGCTTTTTGCCCCCCCCGGCAAGGCAGATTGGGGACTAATGCCCCCATCTGCTCCCCAGGGGGCAAAGCCACTAGACGCCAGGGAGTTTTGGGCAAATTTTAATTAGGATGGGGCTGCCCAAAACGGGCATGCCAATGCCCCCACCCTAATTTAAATTTGCCGAAAAAAATCCCTGGCGTCTAGTGGGCTTTTTGGCCCCCCGCGGGGGCAGATTGGGGGCTACTGCCCCATCTGCCCCCCAGAGGGGGCAGGAAGGCTGTTATTTTTGTGGGGGAGGGGTGGGGGCATGGGCATTCCCATTTTGGGAGCCCCCACCCTAATTCAAATTTGCCCCCAAAAACTCCCTGGCATCTAGTGGGCTTTTTGCCACCCCCGGCGGGGCAGATTGGGGGCTAATGCCCCCATCTGCCCCCCAGGGGGCCAAAAAGCCCACTAGACGCCAGGGAGTTTTTTGGGCAAATTTTAATTAGGGTGGGGGCTGCCCAAAACGGGCATGCCAATGCCCCCACCCTAATTAAAATTTGCCCAAAAAAATCCCTGGCGTCTAGTGGGCTTTTTGCCCCTCCGGGGGGGCAGGAAGGCTGTTATTTTTGTGGGGGAGGTGGTGGGGGCATGGGCATGCCCGTTTTCGGAGCCCCCACCCAAATTCAAATTTGCCCCAAAAAACTCCCTGGCGTCTAGTGGGCTTTTTGCCCCCCCCGGCGGGGCAGATTGGGGGCTAATGCCCCCATCCGACCCCCAGGGGGGGCAAAAAGCCCACTAGATGCCAGGGAGTTTTTTGGGCAAATTTTAATTAGGGTGGGGGCTGCCCAAAACGGGCATGCCAATGCCCCCACCCTAATTAAAATTTGCCCAAGAAAATCCCTGGCGTCTAGTGGGCTTTTTGCCCCCCCCGGGGGGGCAGATTGGGGGCTACTGCCCCATCTGCCCCGGCTGTAATTTTTGCAGGGAGGGTGTGGGGGCATGGGCATGCCCACTTTGGGCAGCCCCCACCCTAATACAAATTTGCCCCAAAAAAATCCCTGGCGACTAGGGGGCTTTTTGCCCCCCCTGGCAGGGCAGATTGGGGGCTAATGCACCCAATCTGCCCCCAGGGGGGCAAAAAGCCCACTAGACGCCAGGGAGTTTTTTGGGCAAATTTTAATTAGGGTGGGGGCTGCCCAAAACGGGCATGCCAATGCCCCCACCCTAATTAAAATTTGCCCCAAAAAATCCCTGGTGTCTACTGGGCTTTTTGCCCCCCCGGGGGGGCAGATTTGGGGCTAATACCCCCAGCTGCCCCCCAGGGGGGGCAGAAAGACTGTCATTTTTGCGGGGGTGGGTGGGGGCATGGTCATGCCCATATTGGGCAGCCCCCACCACAAATTATAATAAAAAAAAAAATCCCTGGCTTATAGTGGGCTTTTTGCCACCCCGGGGGGGCAGATTGGGGGCTACTGCCCCCCAGGGGGGGCAGAAAGGCTGTACATTTTGCGGGGTGGGGGCATGGACATGCTCTTTATCGGCAGCCCCCACCCTAATAAATTAATAGGGCAAAGAAAAATATCCCTGGGGTCTAGTGGGCTTTTTGCCCCTCCGGTGTGGCAGATTGGGGGCTACTGCCCCCATCTGCCCCCCAGGGGGGGCAAAAAGTCTAAATCGCACCAAAAAAAATTGGGGGGAGCAAAAGCCCTTGCCCCCCTCCCTGGTGTCTAGTGGGTGGATCCCTGCTTGGGGATCGCCCTCCTGGGGCGATCCCCAAGCAGGGATCCACTGGGAGAGGTACCATTGGAAAGGGAGATTCTCCCATTTCCAATGATACCTCTCCCGTCTTTCTACGTGCCCGGGGGCTGAGATAGCCCCCTGAGCACATAGAAAGTGAAACTGAAATGAGCCTAAAGGCTCATTTCAGTTTCGTTTTCTGTGCAATGAGGACAGCGCGACGTGCGCGCTGATCCTCATGGCACAGAAACCAGGGAGGGGCCTCGGGAGCTGGGGAAGCAATTCCCCAGCTGCCAAGGTCACAGGGGTGAAAGAGAAATCCCTCTGCTGTCTGCAGCAGAGGGATTTCGTGCCCCTGGCCTCATGACGGAATGGTTCCGTCATGAGCACAGGGGCACCGATGCTCATGACGGAACCATTCCGTCATGAGCATCGAAGGGGTTAAAGACGACGACAGTTGCTGGAGATGTGGTATTGCTCCTGCTGGCTTCTTACATTTTGCATGGGACTGCCCGAGATTGGAAATGTATTGGTCCAATGTGTTTCATATAATACATCAAATAACTGGGTTGGTTGGGGATCCCAATCCTATACAGGGGCTGTTGGGGTATGTTAAGGACACACCGGTTAAGGTTAGGAAGCTACACGCCTTGCTACTCCTTTTTGCTAAAAGACGGGTTGCCATTCACTGGGGAGGTAGGAGGGTACCATCTAAAGAAGATTGGATAAAAGATGTAACCTTTGGCCACTCACAATTGACCACTTTCTGGGAGCTGATGCCCTCCGCATCTCGGCCCAAGGATATTTGGGAGCCATTTGTCATGTGGGCTCGCGAACATCAAGAGACGTCTGTAGACGCGGGGTCACAGGAGTAGCCTGGAGGGGGAACAAGTTGGGACGTGGGACACCATTTGTGGGTTAGGCAAACATGCAGATGTACATTGTTATATTGACTTTAATGCTATCTTTACACATTTGGATGAGAGGTGCCCTGCAGCGAATTCTTGCGTTGCACTTGTGGTCCAACCCTTTATAATGGGAATACCTATTTTTTGTTCCAGTGACTATGCGAAGAAGCGAATATATCTACAAGTATAATTATAACTCACATGATGGTATTATGTACTGATGACACTATTGAATCAGCAACTGACTGGCTGTTCTTTGTAATGTTTTTTTTTCTGTTAAAAAATGCCAATAAATACAAAAAAAAAATATATATATATGCATTCTTTGATATGGAAATGGTAGCCTCACTGTTTGCCTAATAACTCAAAACGACTGAAGGGATTTTCACCAAACAAAGAAAAGGCGCCAAATGAGCAAACAACCTCTTAGTCACTTAAATTTGGTGATCATCCATTCAGCAGTTTCAAAGTTCATACTAAAAACAAATTCTTAAGGGAAATCCCATTATAATGGCATGTGATTTTTTGACTCTTCATAACTTCTGAGCCATTACTCTGACCTGCACCAAATTTGGCAACATCTTAGATGACCTCCTGCAAATACTTTAAATGTTCATTACAAATTGTTTAAGAGGTGCCAAAGTTACTAAGAATACAACATTGGATTTCCTAATGAGTGTGATGTGAACCCTAACTTCTGAGGTGTGACTGCATCTCTGTAGTTATGCATCTATATGCATTTATACATATTGTCCTAAATGTGATTCTCCACACCCAGAAAGAACAACTGCACCGACTCATAAATGCCGGCAAACTGTGCTTTACTAAGGACGCCCAATGCATTCCCACATTAGTATGAACATAATATGTTTCTCCATATTTAATAGCCTCGATCGTGGTGCTTTCTATTTTGCCTCCTTTGGTACCCAAAGTGACATCACTGTATTGAACAGACTCATGGTTTTACATTGCTTCTGTAGCAAAAACAGACTACAAGCAGAAATGAAAAATCGTCCTTACAAAAATTCTATGGAAGTGCATTTACTTGTCACAATTGCTGTAAATTCTCACAGTAGTAGACTGTAACAAAACACATTTACATACATCTCAAAATCAGTTTTGCTACTATTTTTAAAGCTGTTCAGCAGGAATCAGGAGCAGACTTGGTATGGATTTTACTCTCCCTCACTGATCAATAATCGTCGTCAGGTGGCTTTATGATTCTATCATGCTGAATAGCAACTTAATTCCAAACGCTTTAGCCAATTTCAGTTTATTAGATGTAGTCCTAATGTGCTAACTTAAATTGATTGTATTTATTACTTATCTAACAACACAAAAAAGTGATTCATTTCTATAAATTCCATATTTTCTCTTCCATAAGTATATCAAGATTATCCAGTGTTATGTAGCTCGGCTAAATGCTGGCTCCTATTCTCAGAACTAGACATGTACTATTCTGTCAAATTATTTCATTATTTTGACCAGAAGTCTTACTTTTCAAAATATTGTATTGTTCATATTTGAAAACAACTTGAGTCTTCCAAAGCAAATCAAGAGGTTTTTAAAATACGTGCCCCACTGGGCTTGGTCTTAAGTAGTAAATGACTAAAATTGTTTGGGTGGGGTTAACAATGGTTAAAAGAAGAATCCTAATGAAATGAAAGAGATACACCACACCCAGATACAAAGCCTTGGGAACTGATATGATTAAGTGGGTGACTATGGAATGTGAAGTGAGGAGAAAACTACAGAGCCAAATAGGGGAGGCTGACTGAACCCTACTCTGAGAAATGGTGTCCGCTCAATTGGAGTATCAGGATGAGGGTTTGGAGGAAGAACGGCAACAATTAGAAGCAGAGGAAGACCAGAATATCCTATATATTTATGAAATGAACAAACGGATGGTAAATGGGAGAAATGTAACAGACTTCTTAAGAAACAAAAGATAAGCATTGTTATGTAACGCTATACCCTACTGACTATGGACGTGTGGAGTTCTCAAGGGAGAGGGGTGGAGGGAGGGGATTAAAGGAAACTTGAATTTGAATTGGTTGTGAGGTGAAGACAATAAATACAAATATTGCTTCTTAAAGTTATTACAAAAAACAATACCAAAAGCACATATTGAAATGTATTTACATACGTATTGTAACACTCTACTATAAAAAGGATTTAACATTATTGTGACAAAATTAAGTGATTGTACTTCCACATAGAGGAGCTTTTGTATCTACCCTTTTCAGTTTCTATTTGTGATCTCTTTTTTGATACAACAACAATATAAAGTACCAAGTCTGTAGACTATGTTCACTAAGGTGATGTCACTTAAAGTACCGGAAAAGGCAGTGGAGGAAACACCTTGATTAAAGCTCTTGTGTGAGCTGAAATGCATTGGATCCTTACTGCCTTGAAATGCACTGTGTGTGCTGAATAAATAACAGTTTACGGGCTTCTACTAATGAACTGAAGAGACACATGTAGACTATTGAGTGGGGCCCACCTTCCCCTTACAGAGCTCGGACCTCATTAGTGCATGCTCACATGTTAGTCCTGCAGTGAGACACTGTAGTATTGTCTTCCTCCGCCTTTCAGATAATACAGAATTCTACAAATTCCACTTCCAAACGGTGGCTAAAACACGGCGGAGCAGGAGACATAAAACACAACACCTAGAAAAGGGTTTTATTTTACAAAATGCAAAGACTCTTTTTAGAATAAAGCTTGGGGTTTTATTTATGCAATGCTCTCTAACAGAAAGGCTTTCCCAGATGCCAAATGAAGAAATATATATTTATATGCAAGCAATAATAACACACTTGGTAAATGCAACAGTTAAAAGCATGAATAATAATATGAATAAACAAGTAGCAAATAATATGAGATAAAACTCAAGCAAATATACTGGACGTCCTGCAAAAGATAAGAAAGAAATATAAACTGAATACTTCAAATGATTACTTTTGATGTGCACTCAGACTCATTTACACATCACAAAGATAACACCTCAAATGACCACAGCCACTGGAACCACGCATCACAATGGCACTAGTCAGAAACTAATCACCTCACCCGATCGTTCACTCGACATCCATGCCAACTCAAGCTGGGGGGCCCGTTCCCAGCTGGGCTTGGACTCTCGACCGGGACTCAGGTTCTGTTCATCTTACAACAGTACGTCTACTCTGTAAGTGAGCTCCCAACCTTGGCTGCCAACAACACTCAGCTTTATAGTCTCAAAACACACACTAGAAGGTTCGAGAGTCTTCCCCTCTGTGCCAAGGAAACTTACTGGAACTGGCCAGCTTCCAGGCAAGCATTCCACGGCAGGAAGGAGTTCCCAAGTTACCTCTACATTCTCGCATGTTCTAGCCTTTATCTTAACGAAGCTTACGAAACAAAACAATCTTTGAACGTGATTAACACAAACAACTTGCAAGTCTGTGCATGCAGAAAAGCTCAAGCAAGGCAGAGTCAGAATTCAGGATGACATGAGGCCATGTCAAAGCCAATAGTAAGAACTTCATAATTCTTCCCAATGTTCAACATAATGCACATTTGTGCACCACTGCCTATAGCATCACATACTTCATCTCTCAATGTACAACACAGTGCACATTTGTGCACCACTGCTCATAACACTGCACTACGAGACCAAAAAGTACATTCCCTCACCTCTCTCTCTCATGCTTTCAAATGCACATCCCACACATTCTGTTCTTGGCAAAGCTGTTCTACTCTGTGACAGCTCCCACTACGAGAAGAGAAACAAGGCATATGCAGGACGTCGTACATTCAGGCTAAGGTAAAATAACACACCAAAGTCAATTAAAATAATGGTAGTCAAAGGTCATCACGTGGTGTCAGACCACAAGAGTGCCTCTAGCACTACAAGTATTTATAATGTTTTACATTGATAAAGGAGGATGCCTTGCACTTACAAAGGCAGACCATCCATGCATTTGAAACATTAAAAAAACCACATGCCATTTCTAAAATGATCATTTCAAATAGAACACAAAGTAGTATCATTTTTCAGTTTATGCACATTTATATTATATTACATAGCACTGCACCATTAGTAAAAATGTTCAATTTGAGAACACCACCCCTGAGCAAAACACTAGTAAACACTGCCTGGCCTTCTCAATAGCTTTGCACCTCAAGCAGCCATCAGCTGAAGCAGCTATCTTCCTTATGCAAGTGCCGGAATTACAAGTTACCCATAACCTACTTAAAAAAAATTGGCAGAAAGCACTAACCTTATCGTTGAAATCCAATGTAATGACGTATGCTTCTATACTTCTCTGACCCCACTACCTGCCACATACACTGTGTTGTTTAGAAGTAACACTGCTTTGTATACAGCTGGACACTGCCTTCAACTGGAGCAGCATGGATACCTAATATTTAGAAGTTTTAGGGCCTGATTTAAAGTTTAGCAGATGGGATACCCCTTCACAAACATGATGGCTATCCCATCTGCCATGTTACTAGTGAATTATATCCTACAACACTTGTAATACGGTGGGTGGGATATCCGTCACATTTGTGATGGAGTATCCCATACGCCAAACTCTAAGTCAGGCACTTAGGGGTCGATTCCGATCTCGGCCGGAAGCGCACCTAACACTATTCGCCCGGAAAAAAACCAAGCCGAACGCGTGTTACCCGACCGATTCGAACATTCGTCCGAACGAGCAAGTACGATGCGCATAACTGCCCAGATCCCGACCCAGCCGTACGTACCCATTCCAGCTCCTGTTCCCCGCCCGAGCCGGATCCGTAAACGCCGAATCGAGTCGCACGGAAGCAAATATACAGCACCTTCCGGCCGGACTAGTACGATGCGCCTTCCGTACGCGCCGAACCCGTCGCTACGTCCGGCACGTCAGAGCATCCGGGAGAGCTGCACATAAGCTCCGATTCACGCCACAAGACGATCCACGGCTACGAGATGAACAAGCCAGCGACGAGTACGAGTCGAAGCCACGAGAAACACGAACGAGACGACACAACCATGAATCCCATCGCGCAGGTCCTACCAATACTCTACATCTATTACAGGAACCGGTACGGACGCGTACGGCGCAGACGGTAAGTCAAACACCCACAACACAAACAAACGACACGTACCCGACATATGTCACACACACATAGGGATGCAGAGATGACGTACACTAGCAACAGCAGAACCATAGGGGCGGGATGGCAATCACCAATGCCACACACACCCTTAGGGGCCTGGATGCCTACCACTACCACCACCCCTACTCATGGGGGGCTGGATGCCTACCACTACCACCACCCCTACTCAGGGGGGGCTGGATGCCTGTCACTACTACCATCCCCACTCATAGGGGGATGGATGCCTACCACCAACACCACCCCTACTCAGGGGGGCCTGGATGCCTGTCACTACCACCACCCCTACTCATGGGGGGCTGGATGCCTACCACTACCATCACCCCTACTCAGGGGGGGCTGGATGCCTACCACCAACACCACCCCTACTCATGGGGGCCTGGATGCCTACCACTACCACCACCCCTACTCATGGGGGCCTGGATGCCTACCACAACCACCATCCCCACTCATGGGGGGCTGGATGCCTACCACCAACACCACCCCTACTCATGGAGGCCAGGATGCCTACCACTACCACCACTCCTACTCATGGGGGCCTGGATGCCTACCACAACCACCATCCCCACTCATGGGGGCCTGGATGCCTACCACCAACACCACCCCTACTCAGGGGGGGCTGGATGCCTGTCACTACCACCACCCCTACTCATGGGGGCCTGGATGCCTACCACTACCACCACCCCTACTCAGGGGGGGCTGGATGCCTGTCACTACTACCATTCCCACTCATAGGGGGCTGGATGCCTGCCACTAACACCACCCCTACTCAGGGGGGCCTGGATGCCTACCACCAACACCACCCCTACTCAGGGGGGGCTGGATGCCTATCACTACCACCACCCCTACTCATGGGGGCCTGGATGCCTACCACCAACACCACCCCTACTCAGGGGGGGCTGGGTGCCTGTCACTACCACCACCCCTACTCATGGGGGCCTGGATGCCTACCACTACCACCACCCCTACTCAGGGGGGCTGGATGCCTGTCACTACTACCATCCCCACTCATAGGGGGCTGGATGCCTGCCACTAACACCACCCCTACTCAGGGGGGGCTGGATGCCTGTCACTACCACCACCCCTACTCATGGGGGCCTGGATGCCTACCACTACCACCACCCCTACTCAGGGGGGGCTGGATGCCTACCACTACCACCACCCCTACTCAGGGGGGGCTGGATGCCTACCACAACCACCATCCCCACTCATGGGGGGTTGGATGCCTACCACTACCACCACCCCTACTCATGGGGGCCTGGATGCCTACCACCAACACCACCCCTACTCAGGGGGCTGGATGCCTGTCACTACCTCCACCCCTACTCATGGGGGCCTGGATGCCTACCACTACCACCACCCCTACTCAGGGGGGCTGGATGCCTGTCACTACTACCATCCCCACTCATAGGGGGCTGGATGCCTGCCACTAACACCACCCCTACTCAGGGGGCCTGGATGCCTACCACCAACACCACCCCTACTCAGGGGGGCTGGATGCCTGTCACTACCACCACCCCTACTCATGGGGGCCTGGATGCCTACCACTACCACCACCCCTACTCAGGAGGGGCTGGATGCCTACCACCACCCCTACTCAGGGGGGCTGGATGCCTACCACAACCACCATCCCCACTCATGGGGGCTGGATGCCTACCACTACCACCACCCCTACTCATGGGGGCCTGGATGCCTACCACCAACACCACCCCTACTCAGGGGGGCTGGATGCCTGTCACTACCTCCACCCCTACTCATGGGGGCCTGGATGCCTACCACAACCACCACCCCTACTCAGGGGGGGCTGGATGCCTGTCACTACTACCATCCCCACTCATAGGGGGCTGGATGCCTGCCACTAACACCACCCCTACTCAGGGGGCCTGGATGCCTACCACCAACACCACCCCTACTCAGGGGGGGCTGGATGCCTGTCACTACCACCACCCCTACTCATGGGGGCCTGGATGCCTACCACTACCACCACCCCTACTCATGGGGTCCTAGATGCCTACCACAACCACCATCCCCACTTATGGGGGGCTGGATGCCTACCACCAACACCACCCTTACTCATGGGGGCCTGGATGCCTACCACTACCACCACCCCTACTCATGGGGGCCTGTATGCCTACCACAACCACCATCCCCACTCATGGGGGCCTGGATGCCTACCACCAACACCACCCCTACTCAGGGGGGGCTGGATGCCTGTCACTACCACCACCCCTACTCATGGGGGCCTGGATGCCTACCACTACCACCACCCCTACTCAGGGGGGCCTGGATGCCTACCACTACCACCACCCCTACTCATAGGACGGGTAATGCATGACACAACCAGCATACTCCAACATAAGGAATGTCAGAAAAAGACATCCCCCCAACATCATGACAAGTGTGTGTAGTCTGTGTCAAATGCCTACAACACTGAACATGACATTGAACATACAATGTGACCCCCTATCACATGTGTCACACATAAATGTGTGTGGCCTCCACAATGCAAGCAGACCATGACCACTGTGGCAATGGGGTCTAAAGCCCCATCATCACAGTGACCAAAAGGTAAGTGTGGGGTCCATAGCTGAAGCACATTTTGAACAATGTGGAAATGGGGTCTAAACCCCCATCATCACAGTGACCAAAATGTAAGTGTGGGGTCCATAGCTGAAGCACATTGTGAACAATGTGGCAATGGGGTCTAAACCCCCATCATCACAGTGACCAAAATGTAAGTGTGGGGTCCATAGCTGAAGCACATTTTGAACAATGTGGCAATGGGGTCAAAACCCCCATCATCACAGTGACCAAAATGTAAGTGTTTGGTCCATAGCTGAAGCCCAATTGAACATTGTGGCAATGGGGTCTAAACACACATCATCACAGTGACCAAAAGGTAAGTGTTGTCATGGAAAAAGCTGCAACTGCCAAACAGCATGGATGATTCCTGGTCACAGAACAACAAACACATCAGTGGCAAAGTAGTGCTTGTGTCCCATAGCAACATAGATTGGGTGAGGCAAACAGTGCAGTGCAAATAAGACATACCTTTGGCCATGTGCAGACAAACATCACCCATGGGGGCTGACATTGTCAACATTCATCAATTACACAATGACAGAAGTGACCATCATAATGCAGACCCACATATCTGCACCAATGGACACACAAATGTAGATATCCTGTGGAGACTGTAGATGTGAGTTGAACAAATACTATACCATGGCAGCAATGGGACAAACAAACCATGATCATTGTGCTGACTGATGACCTAGGCGTCCCAGGGACAGCAGGGGAAATCCACCAAACAACATACAGCCAATGACACACTAAAGATATGCCAATGCAGTGGTGCAGATGCTCAAACACAAACAGGCAGCCTCACACTGCACATCAAACACACCAGGTGATGGGGGGGGGGGGGTGCCAGTGTCCCCAGGCAACCACACAACACATGAGGAGGCCTGAATCCCAATTACACAGATGTGTATACAGTGCCACACAAAAGTAACTCATGGATCGGATTCCCCTATGTGGGCAATCAGGCATTGTTAGATGAGAGGGAGCCCAAATTACACATGTCACACAAGCTTGTAGGAACAGCAACTAACACAGCAAGAGACAGACCCACCACAGCACTACCCCCAGGGACCCCACATTGTGGTGACACTGGCCTGCATGATAATCCCACTGTGATGACAAAGCTAGATGTTGTTCACACTGTGAACCACAGTCATGTGTCCTGAGCAACAAACTACCATCACACCTACACAAGCACAAATCAATCAGCACGGCCTGTCAGCCAAGGCCAATATGGAGGTAGGGGTCTAGCCGTGCAACAACTCTCATTTGCACACACTCAACACCACACACCTTGATCTCCACCAATGTGCAGCAGTGAAGCTCACATGGACTGGTGACATTGCACATGCACCCATGACAATCCCAGGGATGGTGGTGGGAACTAAGGTGCAGAAACCCATCACACATGGCCAGTCAACAAGACTCGTGAATGTCTGACACACTGCACAGTACGCCGTACATGGGCATGACGTGAAATCCACCCCAATCAATGGGATCCCGGCCACAGTCACACACCAATGAAGAAGCCAAGGTCACCCACAAAGAACACACATAGACAACTTCCAACATTGCAGCTCTGACCCTGAGGAGTGGCAGCAGTCACACACACAACGTGTCACAATCACTGAAAGCTACCACAAACTGTAAATTACATGACTTGTGTAACCAACAAGTGCCAAGGGGAATCCTGACTGTGTCCCATATGCGTTTTCCCACATCCCCAGCCCTGACAGCAAAGACAACTAGGGATGACAACCTGATGAACATTAGTTTGCCATGCACCCACATCCCGGAGAAACCAGGTCCTAGATGCTGGATGAACACAGGACAACTCAGCAAGCATCACAAACAGGAACATCCCTAGGGACACAGCCTGTGTAGGAAAAGGGAAGGGAACACACACAGACATGCTCACACAACACACAACACGGGCCCAGCCAATGTCACAGGATTACACACTGCCATGAGGGCACCCCACTCCTGTGGAAGGTCCGGTTTGCCAAACCTTGTCTGTGCACGATTCAAACATGTCAGCAGAACACCTGGTCAGTGAGTCAACAACTACAACACACTGAAGGCTCTGCTCACATCAGCCTGGGTACGGGAGTGTCACGTCAGTCATCTGCATACACCCAAAACACGTGTCAAGCAAGTTGCACTGTATACACAGATGAGTCCTTCAACATTGATGTGCTAAACTGCATGTCCAGTGGAGATGGGCACACAGTCAGGGAAATAGAAACATTGAACAGTGGTAAGCCCACCAGATGTGCATCAGTGTAAGCCAAAGATGTTAATTTACAAATGCAAAACGTACATCCCTGTGTCAAATGCTGAACATTACACCCTCAGACTGCAGCAAAGGATGCTATAGATCCAGACAACATTAGGACACATATCCCATGGACCACATGGAGTCCATCACAGCAACACTTCATTTTCATGGTCTGAACACTATTACAACTGCAAATGCATGATGATACTCATCTACATCATGTACATACAAAGAAAAACAACAAGTAAACAAAAAGAGGCTTTATTCAGCAAATGTTAAAGTAAAAATTCAAGTCCAAAAGAAACTAAGGCCAATGGCCAGTCCAAATACACAGTCCCAACAGGGTGATATGTGACAACTTGTCACCCATTGCTTGCCTGCACTGGTACGGACAGGGGACATCCCCCTCGGAGGGGCATACAAGGGGCAGGCCAGGCACCGCAGGGACAGGAGCAGGGGATGCCAGAAGGAGGCAGTGAAGGGGTGGTGGGTGCAGCAGTGTCACCGGCAACTGCAGTGGAGGTGTCTGACTCAGTGGGGGCCGGCACCACTGTAGGGCACAAGTCAGATGGTGTGGGTGCTGCAACCACTGCAGTGGGCCGGTCAGATGGAGTGGACTGGGTCCCCACTACAGTGCCCGAGTCAGACGGGGTGGCTGTGGACTCCACTGCAGTGCATGACTCCAAGGGAGTGGAAGGGGGGGCAGATGAGGTGGGCAGGACAGAGGGGGGGACTCGGTTTCCACACCAGTGTCACAAACAGGCTGAGCGTCTGGGTTGGGGGTGGAAGAGCAAGTGGTAGGGGGGAGGGCCTAATCAGTTTGGGGATGCGGTATCGGTGTGTGGGGGAACCTGGGGCAGGGTGTGGCGGTGGAACCCGTGGAGTGATGGCCTGGGGGCTGGAGGAGAGAGACTGTGTGGTGGAGCTACGTGGTGGTGGTGGTGGGGTCTTGCCCTTCCTGGTCCGGGGGGACTTTCGAATGGGGTCCTCAGCCTGCCTGTGCCTGGGGGAGGGTGTCCGGGTGTGAGGGGCACTCCCTCTGTGTGTGGTGGTCGCCTCTTCTGCCTGGACTTCATGTCAGATGTATCTGTGGGGAAGAGGCCAAGCTCACAGAGGAAGAGCTTCTGGGAGGGGGGTTTGCAGGTGAGGCAAGGGAAGGGGTTTTGGAGGGAGAGGCATCTGAGGACTGCGGAGTGCTCATGGATGCATGTGTGTGTGTCTGGGCCCCATCCCCTGTGAGTGAGATATCAGTCCCCTGACTGTTCATGCGTGTGCATCTGGAGTTTGGCTTGTGTGTCTGTGTGCTGCTTGTGTCTGTGCTGGTGTGTGCCGGTGTGTGTGTGCTTGGGACAGGTAGGGTGCTGGGGATTGTGGATGGGGCAGAGGTAGGAGGGGTGAGGGACTGTTGCAGGAGGGACACTGCTGCCGTCAGTGAGGAGGCCATGGACTGATTGGTCCGATGTAGGGCTGACATGCCAGATGACATGCCCTCCATGAATGACACCAGCTGTGTCAAAAGACCCGTGTGTGCATGGAGGACACTCAGCATTGATGTCTGCCCTACATGGATCTGTTTAAGCAAGTCCACAGACTCCACACTCAGGGCAGCAGGGGGGACAGAGGCAGGGGGTGCGGTGCCTGGCATGAAGGAGACACGCTCCCCTACACGGGAGCCTCCACGGACATGTGGGATGGGAGCAGATGGGAGGGTGGAGATGGTGGTGGTGGCGGGGACAGACTTGCTTGATGTTGCCTCTGGTCTGCTGACACCCGCCTCCACAAGGGAGTCCTCACTGGAAGTGCTGTTTTCCCCAGCCGAGGTGGTCGTAGCTGAGGTCTCCTCAGTGTGGCTCCCCTCACCCTCCGTGCCACTGGGTCCCTCGGTCTCCCCTGCAGTGGACCCAGTCTGGCTCTGCCGCTCCTCTTGGTCCGTGGAGCTGTCTCCTCCTGTGGCCGTGGATATATCTGCAAACAATCAGGATAAACAGAGCAACATTAGTCACCTGTACTGACCACACACACCACAGTAAGTACAGCACATCACAGAGCAAGCCCTGCCATCATTTGCTAGACATTGCAATAAGTGCTGACACTGATTTGAAGAAGCCCATTGTCTGCCTGACAGTCAGTCATGCCACACATATCCTACCTGTCCATGCACCCATCTGTCTGCTGCCTGTTGTATGCGACTAATCATATGTGCACACATGCACCACATACACAGTTATTGGACATCCAAGAGAACATATGGAAATGTGTCACTCCAAACACATGCCATCTCCTGCCACTGACTCAGTACATGTGTCAGGAAAAGTGATGGGCAAAGTCTCTGTTGGCTCTCTCCACAGTACGTGCCATTGCAGTAGCCAGAGGATGCAGACACAGCAGCAGTGGTGGTGGCAGATGTCGTCCTGGAGCATGTAGTGCAGGCAAGTGAGCTCTCAGGGGAACAGCCAGCATTATATGTGTGCTGCAGAGGCAGATACTGTCCCATGTGTCCAAAGTGATAGGTCCAAGTCGTTTGCATCTTCTGAATCTGGCCAATCCATGGAATTGCACCACTTATACACGCCCACAGCATCCTTCAAAAGTTCAACTTCATGACACCCATGAATTTGCAACATTGTTGTGGGTGGCCAACTGAATTCACTGCATCAGACTCGTTAAAGCTTCGAAAACGCATCCGTTACCATGTCAGGCCATAGCCAATGCGTGCGCACCGATCGGACCATTGCTGTACAACGCGTATTTCGAAAAACAACACGCATCCGTCCACATCATATGCAATGGCCAATGCGTGCGCACCGATCGGTCCATTGCTGTACAATGCGTATTTCCCTCCACATCAAATGCAATGGCCAATGCGTGCGCACCGATCGGTCCATTGCTGTACAACGCGTATTTCCGTCCACATCAAATGCAATGGCCAATGCGTGCGCATATCGGATGACAACACGCATCCGTCCACATCATATGCAATGGCCAATGCGTGCGCACCGATCGGTCCATTGCTGTACAACGCGTATATCGGATGACAACACGCATCCGTCCACATCATATGCAATGGCCAATGCGTGCGCACCGATCGGTCCATTGCTGTACAACGCGTATATCGGATGACAACACGCATCCGTCCACATCATATGCAATGGCCAATGCGTGCGCACCGATCGGTCCATTGCTGTACAACGCGTATTTCCCTCCACATCATATGCAATGGCCAATGCGTGCGCACCGATCGGTCCATTGCTGTACAACGCGTATTTCCGTCCACATCAAATGCAATGGCCAATGCGTGCGCACCGATCGGTCCATTGCTGTACAACGCGTATATCGGATGACAACACGCATCCGTCCACATCATATGCAATGGCCAATGCGTGCGCACCGATCGGTCCATTGCTGTACAACGCGTATTTCCCTCCACATCATATGCAATGGCCAATGCGTGCGCACCGATCGGTCCATTGCTGTACAATGCGTATTTCCGTCCACATCAAATGCAATGGCCAATGCGTGCGCACCGATCGGTCCATTGCTGTACAACGTGTATATCGGATGACAACACGCATCCGTCCACATCATATGCAATGGCCAATGCGTGCGCACCGATCGGTCCATTGCTGTACAACGCGTATTTCCCTCCACATCATATGCAATGGCCAATGCGAGCTCACCGATCGGTCCATTGCTGTACAACGCGTCCCTGTACAAATCACTCGCATATGTCACCATGGTTGTCACTGGTGAACGTATGCCAGCCACAATTACTTGCCAGGGACTCAGGGGCACACCTACAACACCACAGCCTGTCCACACTGTATCCTAAGGCATGTAAGGCTGCATTACCTGTGTGTGTATGGGGGTCAACATGTGGGTTTTTTGGGGGCACTTGGGGGCAGCCACTACCAGTCTGTGCACGTGTTCATGGGGACAGAATCCTTTGTGTGTTGTGCACATGACCACTGTGATGTGCAACTGTTCAGTTCAGGGCATGTGGCATGGTCACATTTCCAGGTTGTGTATGTGTATGTCATGTCACATACACCATGAGTCCCATGTGGGAAGGTATGTACGTCACAGGGTGACCCATTGCCACAATAGTGATGGCCCTCCACAGTCTGTGTGCATGTTGTGTTTCAGATGTCTCTGATTCAATGTGCACAATGGGAGACAGTCTCCACATCCACGTTGTTTGTGCATCGACTTTGATGTTGTGCGTGTGTGTGTCACAGACGTCCATGTCTGTCCTGCAGAGGCAACAGGGGCTACTACCTGTGGGAGTCATGGTTGTTTTGCTGACGTGTACATGATACGCCATGTCATGCCACTGTCCATGTGGCAATACAGGGTCCCTGGGAATCTACCTGTCAATGAGCTGTGATGCCTGTGGCACATCTGTCCTCACTTGTCACTGTGGTGTGTGTTTGGAACGTGACAGCAGTGCATGGGTACTGTGACACAGCCTAATGATTTCCCATAGCACGACCTGGAACTTGTTGTCAACACATGTTGAACTGTGATGTTAGATGTTGGCCATGTAGGTGCCATATATGTCCATACAGAACGGCACACACATCAAGTACTTGTGTCTTGTAATGATGTATCATGTGATATTGAGTATGGTCAATGCCACATATGTGGGGTGACTGACAATCTTTCTTTGTTCACCTATGCACTGCAGGGCACCAGCTGTCCATAGACCATTCCCTGACCTTGCAACCATGGTTGAACGTGACTGCATCCGACGGTACCGCTTCAACAGGCCGCTGATTGAGGAATTGACGGTGCGGTTGGCCCCACATTTGCAACCTGGCCGGACATACCCTACAGCGCTGACCCCTAAGGTGAAGGTGATGGCAGCCCTACACTTCTTTGCCACCGGTACCTTTCAACACACTGTGGCGTCTGCTGGTGGTATGTCACAGATCATGTTCAGCCGTGTGCTACACGATGTTTTGGAGGCAATGTTGAGATACCTGAACCAGTACATCTATTTCCCTAAACGTCAACAACTCACTGACGTCAAGAGTGACTTCTATGCCCTGGGGAGGATGCCACATGTCATTGGCTCCATTGATGGGACACATGTGGCTTTGGTGCCACCACAGGCACATGAGCAGGCATACAGGAACAGGAAACATTACCATTCTATCAAGGATCTGGTGGTATGTCTTGCAGATATGAGCATCTCACATGTGTGTGCACGTTTCCCCGGTTCTGCACACGATGCCTACGTGATGAGGAGTAGTCGCATCCCGAGGATGATGTCACAGATGCAGAACCAGCGTGCCTGGCTTGTCGGTGTGTCCTGACTTTTTACCATTGTGTGTGTTCGGCAATGTTGTATTCCACCCTCTTTACCCAACTCAGCTAATGTGCAATTGTCTGTATGTAGGTGACTCCGGATACCCCAACATGCCGTGGTTGCTGACACCCCTCAGGAACCCTGTGACACCAGCCCAGATGCGCTACAATGAGGCACATGGTTGGACCAGGAGAGTGATCGAGCGGACATTTGGTCTCCTGAAGAGCCGCTTCCGCTGCCTGGACAAGACAGGAGGGGCCCTCCCATTTGCCCCAGCAAAGGTGTGCAAGATTGTCATCGTCTGCTGCATGCTACACAAACTGACAGTGCGGAAGGAGTTGCCTCTCATCCTGGATGACGATGACCAACATCCGCCACCTGTGGAGGATCCTGGCCTGGGCCACGATGCCAGTGATGATGATGATGATGATGGTGATGTCTGCACACAGCTCATCACCAACTTCTTCAGCTGAATGTGAGTATCCAGAGATGTCATGTCAATGATTTGAGTTTGCATGATGTGTGTTGGTGGTGCTCTGTTGCTGTTTGAGTGTGGCCATGTGCTACTTGACTGGATGCGTGCAGCGATGTGTCCTTACAGGTAGTCTGTACTCCCCAACAGTGTTGACATGCTAACTTGGTTTTGTGTAGGTATCTTGTGACATGTATTGGGCATGAGTATTGCAGTTCTGTCCTGTTCTTCAGTGCTTTTGACTGTGTGTCATGTCTGTCCTTCACAGGGTGCTTTCAGAGTTGTTTGGTCAACTCGGATCCCCCGACACCATGATTCAACTTCCAGGGTGGAAGCAGTCGTTTCCCTACAGGTGATGTGCCCCACACCCCTGGACTTTATTTCTTCTACACTTGTTGACTGTGTGGCCACTGCCACGTGGGATTACCTTACATCTGTAGTGGAAACAACATGTTGAAAATGTGTAATAAACCTGTGCTTCACTTTGGGATGTGCGTTGTCTGTGGTCACGCATCTGACTGACATTTGCTTACTGCACCTGTGGGCTAGTTAACACTGACTGTGAATAGGTGTGGTGTCTGTGCATTCCACTGTATTTCCTGGCAACATCAGTGTAGGCGATGAGTCAGATGGCCCTGGTGTGTATGTGTTGTGTTGCCCTAGTGGTGTGCCTCCCTCATATGTGTCACGTCTCCATGACTCCATTGACGGTGTTGAACTTGCTGTAGCAGTTAGCATGCACAGTGTCATTTAGCAGATCATCATCTCCATGACAAAAACAATGTTGGAATCACAACAGAGGCAAGTATGGTGTATTAGTGAGTTTATTTACATACATGTGTGAGGATAGTGCACAGGATGGTGGGTGCTGTACATTGGGATTGGAATCCGAAGTTCCCAGATGAGTTGGAAGTGTTGGTAGCAGAAATGTCCTGAGTAAAGTCCACAGCCATCTGATGCATTAGTCCAACTTAAACTCCCCATGTCATGTGGGAGAGTTGTGTTGCATTTGACAGGGTGAACAGTTTGCACACAAAGGAGAATTTCCAGAACAGGTGTTGGGTTCCTGGGGGATGTACATGGCCATCGGCCTCTCAGTTGTCCTTCCTCGGACGGCCCCTCTTCTTTCTGGGGGGACCCTCACGTGCAGGCCGCTGTGGTGCAGAGGACTCTCCACCAGAGTCATCCTCCCTCCCTGTGGCAGTTGCAGTTGTTGCGGCACCAGATGTTGTGGGCACACAGGGAGGTGAGGCCATGTTGGTGCTAATCTGGCGGAGGCATGTCAATATGTCCCTCTGCACCGCTGTCAGTTCTTCCAATGTGTCCCACTTGGACTCCATGCCAGACATGTGTGTCTCCACACAGGACATGTGTGTCTCCACACGGGACATGTGGGAGTCCAAGCGGGCATGATGGGCAGCCTGCTGCTGTTGAATGTCCTTGAGGATCCCCACTACCTGGCTGACCTCACCGGTGCTATTCTGGTACGCATCAACAATGCGTACCAGTTGTGGGTCATCATGCAGTCCAGACCCCTCCGCAAACAGCGACCTCTGCCTACCACCCCTCCCACCACCCCTGGCCACACATGCGGGACCTGCGGTGGCACGCACAGGTGACTCTAGGCCCCCTTGGGGGTTGGTACTGGGGTTGTTGTCCGTTGCTTCATGGTGGGCTGTGGTCCCTGTGCTGTTGTCATTGAGTGTCCTTGGTCTGTCCGTGTCGGCGGGGGTGGTCTGTGTGTCGGCAGATGTTGAGGAATGGGTGCAGGGGGTGCAGATGGTGGTCCTGCTGGTGCTGCATGATGACTCACACCGGAGGTGCCAGGTTGGTCTTCACCATCCGATGAGGGCAGAGGCTGTTCCACACCAGAGAGCTCATGGGCCACCGGAGCCTGGGACAGGGACTCCTCCTCATCTGCTGCTGTGTCCCCATCATCACCTGTTTTTGGAAGAGACACATAATGTATGTTATGTTTCTGCAGGCATCAATGGTTCAAACACATGGCAGTTGTGACTGTACCTCTGGATGCGGCCCTGTACATTGCATTATCCTAAGTTGTCACAGTCAGAGGTTGATATTGGAGTGGCTCATTGTCCTGCCAACCTGATGCTTTGCAATGTGAATGTTGAGGTGTGTGCATGACCTGCATTGGTGGTATTTGGTTGACATCCGGACCTCCTTCTCCCCCCAGCCCAGTTATCCCACCATGAAGCATGCCACCCTTGCAGTGGGTGCAGGTTAACTCTCAGGATGTCAGTCAGTGGTGTCCTGCTGTTGGTTAGTGCACAGTTCCCAGCAGGGCCTGGTACTCCCCACAACAGAGGACCATTGTCAGACATCTTTGAAGTGGCTTTTCACTCCCTGTGAGGTGTGCATGCTTCAGTGTGAGCTTGCTGGGCCATGTGGGTGGGGGATGTTGAGCTGTGACTACCACTCCCATCATGCTATTGCCTACACCCCCCTTCCCAGCATGCCCATACTTCCTTCCTTTTGAGTCGACTTCACTGTGTGCGAGTGTGACAGCAATGGCAAGAAGGCTGACAGTGGTGTCCTGCTGTAGGTCGGTGCACAGTTCCCAGCAGGGCCTTGTGCTCCCCACAGCAGTACCCAGTGTCAGCCATCTTGTCAGTTCTTTTCCACTCCCTGTGATGTGAGCATGGTTCAGAGTGGTGTTGATGGGCCAATTGTGAGGATGACCAATATCTGTGACTACAACTCCCATCATGCCATTGCCTACACCCCCCCTTCCCAGTATGCCCATACTTCCTTCCTTTTGACTCTGCTTCCCTGTGGGGTAGTGTGCCTGTGCTGACAGGATGGCTGACAGTGTTGTCCTGGCGTTTGTTTGGCTACAAGTCCCAAGAGTGTCCCTGTGCTTCACACAGCATAACCCAGGGTGGTGGTTCTTTGTGGGATATTTAATTGGAGTGTGAGGCAATGCATTCTCCCAGGTGAGTTGTGTGGACTTTGTGTAAAGGGGGTGTGTGAGAAAAGCTACTTGTGACTATGGTCAGAGCTGTCAGTCCTCCTTCCCACCCAGCCAGATATCCCACCATGGAATGTGCTTCCATTGCAGGGAGTGCAAGTTGTCTTTCAGGATGTCAGTCAGTGGTGCCCTGCTGTTGGTTGGTGCACAGTTCCCAGCAGGGCCTTGTGCTCCCCACAGCAGTACCCAGTGTCAGCCATCTTGTCAGTTCTTTTCCACTCCCTGTGATGTGAGCATGGTTCAGAGTGGTGTTGATGGGCCAATTGTGAGGGTGACCAATATCTGTGACTACCACTCCCATCATGCTATTGCATACACCCCCCTTCCCAGCATGCCCATACTTCCTTCCTTTTGAGTCGACTTCACTGTGTGTGAGTGTGACAGCAATGGCAAGATGGCTGACAGTGGTGTCCTGCTGTTGGTTGGTGCCCAGTTCCCAGCAGGGCCTTGTGCTCCCCACAGCAGTACCCAGTGTCAGCCATCTTGTCAGTTCTTTTCCACTCCCTGTGATGTAAGCATGGTTCAGAGTGGTGTTGATGGGCCAATTGTGAGGGTGACCAATATCTGACTACAACTCCCATCATGCCATTGCCTACACCCCCCCTTCCCAGCATGCCCATACTTCCTTCCTTTTGACTCTGCTTCCCTGTGGGGTAGTGTGCCTGTGCTGACAGGATGGCTGACAGTGTTGTCCTGGCGTTTGTTTGGCTACAAGTCCCAAGAGTGTCCCTGTGCTTCACACAGCATAACCCAGGGTGGTGGTTCTTTGTGGGATATTTAATTAGAGTGTGAGGCATTGCATTCTCCCATGTGAGTTGTGTGGAGTTTGTGTTAAGGGGGGGTGTGAGAAAAGCTGCTTGTGACTATGGTCAGAGCTGTCAGTCCTCCTTCCCACCCAGCCAGATATCCCACCATGGAACATGCTTCCATTGCAGGGAGTGCAAGTTGTCTTTCAGGATGTCAGTCAGTGGTGTCCTGCTTTTGGTTGGTGCCCAGTTCCCAGCAGGGCCTGGTACTCCCCACAACAGAGGACCATTGTCAGACATCTTTGAAGTGGCTTTTCACTCCCTGTGAGGTGTGCATGCTTCAGTGTGAGCTTGCTGGGCCATGTGGGTGGGGGATGTTGAGCTGTGACTACCACTCCCATCATGCTATTGCCTACACCCCCCTTCCCAGCATGCCCATACTTCCTTCCTTTTGAGTCGACTTCACTGTGTGTGAGTGTAACAGCAATGGCAAGAAGGCTGACATTTGTGTCCTGCTGTTGGTTGGTGCACAGTTCCCAGCAGGGCCTTGTGCTCCCCACAGCAATACCCAGTGTCAGCCATCTTGTCAGTTCTTTTCCACTCCCTGTGATATGAGCATGGTTCGGAGTGGTGTTGATGGGCCAATTGTGAGGGTGACCGATATCTGTGACTACAACTCCCATCATGCTATTGGCTACACTGACTTCACCAGCATACACATCATTCCTTCCTTTCAGTGAGCTTCCCTGTGAAGTGGTGTTGTAGTGGTGGCAAAATGTCTGGCAGTGTTTGTTGGTTAGATTTGTGCCACTGCCTTGCTCTATTTGTTGTTAGGTTTGTACATGTCATGACAGTTACATATCACTATGAGATGGCATGTATTGTGTTTATCTAACTAACATACACATCTTGGGATGATTATCTTTTGGTTGCTGTGGATTTGCTAAGGGTGCATGGTTTGACTATCCCCTTGACAGTGATGTGTGTGTATTGTCACACAATATTGGGTATATTGGTTGTGTACTCACCAAGCTCTGGGATGTTTGATAGTCCATATACGCTCACTGGTGGTAGGATGGTCTGCACCTTCTCCTCCCAGGGCCTGAGGTATACTGGTTTGGCAGGAGGGCCACTGCCGGTGCGATGACTCAAGGCGTATGTGAGAAGTTGGCCTGGCATATGCTGTCCACTAATTATAGTGGGCACCTTGCTCCAGTCCAAACAACCCCTTATTGGAGATAGGTTAAAGACAACCTTATTGAAAGCTATCCTAGTGGTAGCTATGGAGAGCAGCCTTCAGGCTAAGTCTTGAAGGAATGTAAAGCAGCTTGTTTTACCAGTCTATAATCTCTTGAGTGATCAAATGAAAGAGCACCACACCAGGTATATATTCAAAATATATGTATTTATTGCTAAACACACCCCTCTAGTCTCTTTATGAGGCTAGAGTTCGAAGTACATAAGTTATAAGTTATTTAAACACAGTAATAGCACAAATACACGTTTGGGCCCTAGGGCGTACCAAACCATATACCAATAAAGTGGTATAAGAACCACGACTGAGCTAGACACTAGGCCTAGAGCCTCTAGAAGTTCTTGGACCACAAGGAACCACCCAAGGTAGTGACACAGGGGACCCACGGGGGACGCGTGCAGTGTAATTACACAGCCGCGAAACGCCGTTAACTTCTATGGAGAAAGTCGCGGTTTGGAAATTAAAGAAAAGGGACACTTAAAGAAGGACTTGGAGCAAACCCTTTGAGAACTAGGTCGTTCTAGAGTCTCTACCCACGGGAGCACCAGAGTACTCTTGTTACCTCACCCAGGGAAGCCGGGTGCATAGGTGCCTTTCGGGGTCGGGTTTCGTCGTCGATTTGAATGGCGATCTGCTGCAAAGTGCTGCTGGCGACCAAGTGGAAAGTGTCCGGGTGGATCAAAGAGTGGATCGGAGATCTGGAGAACCTGAAAGCAGAGGGGACAGAGTCTGGGCCACTAGCCAGTGACCAGGAAGGCGATGAGCAGATGCCCACTGATGTCGAGTGCTTCAGGTAGGTTTACGGTCGTCTTGACTCTTCAGCCACGAGGTCCAGGAGGCGTTGTCGGCGACCAGGAGCAGGATTCGGGCTGGTACACAATGTATGTCGAGTGCTGAGGTGTCGGCGACCGGATTGGACCCAACAAGCCTTGGCAACGGCAAGTCTCGATGTAGATGAAGATTGACGATGATGCAGACCAGCAAGGTCTGAGGAACTCACCCAGCAAGGGTAAGGGAGAGCAAGCCTGGAGCAACCAGGGAGCCCAAGAAGAAAAGGATTGGCCTTCGTGAAGGGCTACTAGCCAACGGGCTAGCGACCGCGAAGGAGCCTCGAGACGGTGCACGTGGAGCTGGCTCACAGGACACTCGTGGAGTGGAGGCCAGTGATCTTCGGTGCAGTTGGTGCTGGAGGCTAGGGCTACTCGGAGCCCAAAGCACGACTTCGTGGGAGACCCAGAAATGCATGCGATGTCCAGGGGTCACGGTTCCACGTTACCCACGACAGCTACGGGCCTCAGCTTTGCTGGGGACTCAGGGCAGCCTCGGGGAAGTCTGGAAATCCACCTCTGGTGATGCAAAGACTTCGGCGTCCGACGGGAGCTTAGGCGATGCAGACCGGACAATTGCTTCTTTGGTGCCTGCCAAGCAGGGGAGTCACTCCTTGACCCCAAGGGAGATTCTTCTGTCCTCTAGTCTTGAGTAGCGCGTCGAAGGTCCAGGATTCTGTGTCAGAGTTTCGTCCAGGGATAATCTAAAGTCCTAAGGACTGGGTTCCTATACTTATACTAAGTTTAGGGGTTGGACTACTCTGTGGCCCCACCTATGGGTGGGTCAGGGCAGAGGGGTGGCTACACCCCTTTCCCTTTGTCCAGTTCGCGCCAAAGCAGGGGCTGCAAGCCCCTGATCCGGTTTGAACTGGGGTATGCACAGGGACACCAAGTGTGCCCCCAGTGCAGGACTTCAAAGCACCCGAAAGTGCTCCCGCCCAGCCCCAATACACACTATCCTGTCTGGGGAGGTGGCCAGGCCAGGGTTAACATGTCTCTCCCTCTAGAAGGGTGGAATGCTACCCCCGCCGCCAGAATTGGCGGGGGGGGGGTAGTATTCCAAGATGTTTGACACCAAACACGACATGTTTCGGTGCAGCCATTCCAAAGTTAGCATTTAACGCGAGGTTATAATGCGCTTAAGAGTATATGGTCAGGCTGCACTACAAACAGCATCAGAGAAGGGTCTCCGAACGCTGCAGAGGGGCCCTGCTCATGCAGGGGCACCCTCTCACATAGGAACCACGCACTCTGCCTTCAGGATTGATAAGGCCTGCCATAGGAGTGACTTATAGGTTTATATGTGTGTATGTATTTAGTGATATAGGTAACCTATATCACAGTAAGGGGTGCATGCACCACCTTACCCAGGCTGCAGTAGCAGACCTGTGGTGTCAGTTTGGATGGCCTTCCAGGGGTGGCATAATACATGCTGCAGCCCCTGGTAGGCCTCTGAGATACCTATGCCCTTGGTACATAGTATACCATATACTAGGGACTTATAAGGGCACTCCAGATTCCAATCAGTGATGTGCCTAAGGCACATGGAAACCATTTTAGAGAGGAAGCAGCTAGGCTGGGGTTCTGATTAGCAGGGCCCCAGCCAGACTAAGGTCGAAAAACAGTGAAGCATCAGCAAAAAGTGAGGGTACCCATGTGAAGCAGATCCTACTCTCCTACACAACCCCCCCCAAACGTAGGGACATTAAACTAACCTTGCCCAGTTAAGTCTTCATGTTCTAAGTGGAAGTACCTAGAGAGTCCATCTGCATTGGCATGGTTACTCCCAGGTCTATGTTCCACTGTGAAGTCCATCCCCTGTAGGGAAATGGACCACCTAAGCAGTTTGGGGTTTTCACCCTTCATTTGTTTTAGCCATAAGAGGGGCTTATGGTCTGTTTGAACAAGGAAGTGAGTACCAAACAAGTATGGCCTCAACTTCTTCAGAGCCCAGACCACAGCAAAGGCCTCCCTCTCAATGGCTGACCAACGTTTCTCTCTAGGGGTCAGCCTTCTGCTAATGAAAGCTACTGGCTGATCCTGACCTTCTTCATTCAATTGTGACAGTACAGCCCCTACCCCCAATTCAGATGCATCAGTTTGAACAATGAACTTCTTGGAGTAATCAGGACTCTGTAGAATGGGAGCAGTGCACATGGCCTGCTTCAGGTCATCAAATGCCTTTTGACAGCTAACTGTCCACTGAACCTTTTTGGGCATTTTCTTGGAAGTTAAGTCATTCAGGGGTGTCACTATTGATCCATACCCCTTGACAAATCTCCTATAGTACCCAGTCAGGCCTAAGAAGGCTCTCACCTGAGTCTGGGTAGTTGGAGCAGTCCAGTCCATGATAGTCTGGATCTTGCTCTGCAAAGGTTGAACCTGGCCTCCACCCACAAGGTGGCCCAGGTACACAACCTGACTCTGCCCTATCTGGCACTTAGTGGCCTTGATAGTCAGGCCTCCCTTTTGCAGGGCCTGTAAAACATTCCTGAGGTGGACCAGGTGATCCTCCCAGGTGGAGCTAAAGACAGCAATATCATCAAGATATGCTGCACTATAGGCTTCCAGACCTGTAAGGACTGTATTCACCAACCTCTGAAAAGTGGCAGGTGCATTCTTCAGACCAAAGGGCATCACCGCAAATTGATAATGCCCACTAGGGGTTGAGAATGCTGTTTTTGGCTTTGCAGCATCAGCTAGTCTGATCTGCCAGTAGCCAGCTGTCAAGTCAAATGTGCTTAGATACTTGGCTGAGGCCAAATTGTCTATCAGCTCATCTGCCCTTGGTATTGGATGGGCATCAGTCCTAGTGACTGCATTGAGACCCCTGTAGTCCACACAAAACCTCATCTCTCTTTTTCCACCACTGGTGTGAGGTTTTGGCACAAGGACCACTGGACTAGCCCAAGGGCTATCTGAGGGTTCAATAACTCCCAAATCCAACATTTTCAGGACATCAGTCCTGATACAGTCCCTGACATGGTCAGGTTGCCTATAAATCTTATTTTTAATAGGCAGACTGTCCCCAGTGTCCACTTCATGAGTGCACCAGGTGGTCTGACTGGTTGTCAGTGAAAACATGTGTCTAAACTGATTGAGCACCTGTCTACAATCAGTTTTCTGCTGGGTAGTGAGGCTGCCTGCCAAGGCTACACCATCTACTGACCCATCGTCAGGGTTCTGTGAGAGCAGGTCAGGGAGTGGGTCACTCTCTTCCTCCTGCCCTTCATCAGTAGCCATGAGCAAGCCCATGTCTGCCCTGTCCACATATGGTTTTAACCTGTTGACATGGAGAACCCTGTGGGGACTCCTGGGTGTTCCTAGGTCTACTAAGTAGGTAACCTCACCCTTCTGCTCAACAATAGTGTGGGGTCCACTCCATTTGTCTTGGAGAGCTGCTGGGGCCACTGGCTCCAACACCCACACCTTCTGTCCTGGCTGGTAAACAGTCAGAACAGCCTTTTGGTCATGCCAGGCCTTTTGAAGTTCCTGGCTAGCCTCAAGGTTTTTAGTTGCCTTTTTCATATACTCAGCCATCCGGGAGCGGAGACCAAGTACATAGTCCACTATGTCTTGCTTTGGGGGCTTGAGAGGTAACTCCCATCCTTCCTTCACCAAGCACAGTGGACCCCTGACAGGGTGGCCAAACAAAAGTTCAAAAGGGCTGTAACCAACCCCCTTCTGAGGCACCTCCTTATATGCAAATAAAAGGCAGGGCAAGAGTATGTCCCATCTTCGCCTAAGCTTTTCTGGGAGCCCTTTAATCATGCCCTTCAAGGTTTTGTTGAATCTCTCAACTAAACCATTGCATTGTGGGTGATAGGGTGTGGTGAACTTGTAAGTCACTCCACACTCCTTCCACATTGCTTTTAAGTATCCAGACATAAAGTTAGCACCCCTGTCTGATACTACCTCCTTAGGAAAGCCCACTCTTGAGAAAATTCCCAGGAGGGCCCTTGCCACCACAGGTGCTGTAGTGGTCCTCAGGGGAATAGCCTCTGGGTACCTGGTGGCATGATCCACTACCACCAGGATAAACCTGTGCCCAGATGCTGTTTGGGGATCCATGGGACCAACAATGTCAATCCCCACCCTTTCAAAGGGCACCCCCACCACAGGTAGTGGTATCAGGGGGCCTTTGTAGTGCCACCTGCCTTGCCACTGGCCTGGCAGGTTACACAGGAGCGACAAAACTCCTTGGTGTCTTCAGACATGTGGGGCCAGTGAAAGTGAGGGACAATTCTGTCCCAAGTCTTGTTCTGGCCCAGGTGACCTGCCAAGGGAATATCATGGGCTAGGGTCAATAGGAAGCCCCTGAACTTCAGAGGTATAACCAACCTCCTGGTAGCACCAGGCTTGGGGTCTCTACACTCTGAGTACAGGAGTCCATCATCCCAATACACAGTATGGGGACCACTAGCTTTCCCAGCAGCCTCAGCAGCAGCTTGCTGTCTGAGGGGTTCAAGAGAGGGGCAGCTCTGCTGCTCCTGGCTCAGATCTGCCCTGGAAGGTCCCCCTGTCCCCAAGAACTCAACCTGGTCAGGTTCAAGCTCCTCTGGGACAGTTCCTTCCTCAGGACTGAGATCATCCCCCTCAAGGGACTGATCTTCCTTCTGAGCCAAGGGGAAGGCACTGCCTTTACCCTACTCCTCCTCCTCTTGGAAGGCACTTGGTCCATTATTCCAGAATCCAAGGCCTGTTCAGTGCTAGACATTTTGGCTTGTGACCTGGTCACAGCAAACACATCTGCAGGGATCCCCAGCATTTCTGCATGGGTCCTGAGCTCCACTTCTGCCCAAGCTGAAGTTTCTAAGTCATTGCCAAGCAAGCATTCGACTGGTAGGTTTGCACTCACCACAACCTTCTTAAGGCCAGTTACCCCTCCCCAGGAGAAGTTAACAACTGCCAGAGTATGGTCTGTTCTGACATTGCTAGCATTGGTCACTTGGTACATCTCACCAAGTATAACTTGCCCAGGATTCACAAGGTCTTGTGTCACCATGGTGACACTTGCCCCTGTGTCCCTAAATGCCAAAGCCTCTCGTCCATTGATTAAAGGCTGTTGTCTGTTCTTGCCCAGATTACTGGGACTCACAGAGGAGGTCACATCCATGCCTCCATCACAGACTAACACAGCCTGAGTGAGTTCTCTGACTAGGTCAGAGCCCAACTCAGTACCCAGGGTCAACCCTACTAAACCCTTGGCTGTAGTACTCCCACCACCAACTGTAACTGTACTAGGGGGAACAGGTGCCTTAGGGGCATTGGTGGGGGCTGGACTTGAGTCTTTGGACTTGGTGCAATCACTGGTCCCGTGGGTCTTTTGCTTACAGACCTTGCACCATGGTTTTCTTTGGCCTTTCCCTTTTGTAGACTGTGAATCCCCACCTGAAGAAGATTTTTGGGGGCCTTGTGAAGACTTTTGATCTTTACCCTTCTCCCCACCCTTTTCAGAGTTCTTAGAATCTTGCTTCTTAGGGTCACCACCTTGGTTCTGTACCTTCTGCCTCACCCTGGTTCTGACCCATTTGTCTGCCTTCTTTCCCAATTCTTGGGGAGAGGTCAGTTCAGAGTCCACCAGGTACTGATGCAACAGCTGATTTTGACAGTTATTAAGAATCTGCTCCCTCATTATCAGATTGTACAATCCTGTGAAATCACACACCTTACTGCCCATCAACCAGCCTTCCAGAGCCTTAGCAGAACAATCCACATAGTCTACCCAGTCTTGAGTCTGTGCTTTTTGGGTATCTCTGAACTTCAACCTGTATTGTTCAGTGGTTAGGCCAAACCCATCAATAAGAGCACTCTTCAAGACCTTGTAATCATCAGCATCCTCTTCTCTTACAGTGAGGAGCTTGTCTCTACCTTTGTCTGCAAAGGAGAGCCACAAGATTGCTGCCCACTGCTCCTGAGGGACTTTCTGTACTTTACAGGCCCTCTCTAGAGCAGTTATCCATTTGTGGATGTCATCCCTACTCTGGTAGGGAGGGACAATCTTGCTCAGGTTTCTATGGTCATAAGACCGTTCCCTATCTCTAGGGACATGGCTGCCACCATGGGACTCTAGTCCCAACTTTCTTCTCTCTCTGTATAGATCTAGGGACTCCCTGTCTATAGCCAGTTGCTGTTTTCTGAGTTCAAGCTGAGCTTCCTCATATTGAATCAGCCTCTTTCTCCTCTCATGAGAGGATTCCCTCCTATGAGAGGAGACAGAGGTCCCTATTAATGTGCCAGAGTGGTTAGACTCCTGAGAAGGAGACCTAGACCTTCTGGGCACACTCACAATCCTTCCTGGGGGACAAAGTGGAGGTCATTCTGAGCCTCCTCCTCATCCACAGGAGGAATTGGGTTATCCAGGTCAGGGTCATTGTCACCCTCCTGGTCAGTTCCAGAGGGGGGCTGGGGGTGTTGCTACCCCTGGCCCCATCCTCATCTTCTGCCCCACCCTCTGCTCCTACCCCTTCAGTCCCTAAGGGCCTGCTGAGATCATAATCCTCTAACATCTCTCTCAGATGTTGGGTGGTGAGGCTTTGGCCTGTCTTCAGTTTCCTCAAATTGCATAATGCTCTCAATTCCAAGAATGGGAGTGTATCATACTTGGAGGGAAGAAGCCCATGGGCTTCTGGCAAGGACTCACTGGGTCCTGGCTTTGAAGACATCACTAGTGAGGTGTGGTGTATGCACTACCTACTCTAGTGTGGCCTACTAAACTCTCTTGAGTTGTAGAAAGGCTGTGCTATCCCTTAACACACAACTCTAAGTTCAGTAGAACTTACTGTATTCTAAGCTTAATTTATATGTACCTTAGGTACCTTTAGTGGTTTTCAGTTGATCAATTCAATTGAGATTATCTGGTAAAACAATAGCAAGCTGGAATCCCACACGCTGCCACCAATGTGAGAAGTTGGCCTGGCATATGCTGTCCACTAATTATAGTGGGCACCTTGCACCAGTCCAAACAACCCCTTATTGGAGATAGGTTAAAGACAACCTTATTGAAAGCTATCCTAGTGGTAGCTATGGAGAGCAGCCTTCAGGCTAAGTCTTGAAGGAATGTAAAGCAGCTTGTTTTACCAGTCTATAATCTCTTGAGTGATCAAATGAAAGAGCACCACACCAGGTATATATTCAAAATATATGTATTTATTGCTAAACACACCCCTCTAGTCTCTTTATGAGGCTAGAGTTTGAAGTACATAAGTTATAAGTTATTTAAACACAGTAATAGCACAAATACACGTTTGGGCCCTAGGGCGTTCCAAACCATATACCAATAAAGTGGTATAAGAACCACGACTGAGCTAGACACTAGGCCTAGAGCCTCTAGAAGTGCTTGGACCACAAGGAACCACCCAAGGTAGTGACACAGGGGACCCACGGGGGACGCGTGCAGTGTAATTACACAGCCGCGAAACGCCGTTAACTTCTATGGAGAAAGTCGCGGTTTGGAAATTAAAGAAAAGGGACACTTAAAGAAGGACTTGGAGCAAACCCTTTGAGAACTAGGTCGTTCTAGAGTCTCTACCCACGGGAGCACCGGAGTACTCTTGTTACCTCACCCAGGGAAGCCGGGTGCATAGGTGCCTTTCGGGGTCAGGTTTCGTCGTCGATTTGAATGGCGATCTGCTGCAAAGTGCTGCTGGCGACCAAGTGGAAAGTGTCCGGGTGGATCCAAGAGTGGATCGGAGATCTGGAGAACCTGAAAGCAGAGGGGACAGAGTCTGGGTCACTAGCCAGTGACCAGGAAGGCGATGAGCAGATGCCCACCGATGTCGAGTGCTTCAGGTAGGTTGACGGTTGTCTTGACTCTTCAGCCACGAGGTCCAGGAGGCGTTGTCGGTGACCAGGAGCAGGATTCGGACTGGTACATAATGTCTGTCGAGTGCGGAGGTGTCGGCGACCGGATTGGACCCAACAAGCCTTGGCAACGGCAAGTCTCGATGTAGATGAAGATTGACGATGATGCAGCCCAGCAAGGTCTGAGGAACTCACCCAGCAAGGGTAAGGGAGGGCAAGCCTGGAGCAACCAGGGAGCCCAAGAAGAAAAGGATTGGCCTTCGTGAAGGGCTACTAGCCAACGGGCTAGCAACCGCAAAGGAGCCTCGAGACGGTGCACATGGAGCTGGCTCACAGGACACTCGTGGAGTGGAGGCCAGTGATCTTCAGTGCAGTTGGTGCTGGAGGCTAGGGCTACTCGAAGCCCAAAGCACGACTTCGTGGGAGACCCAGAAGAGGATGCACTTGCAAATGCGTGCGGTGTCCAGGGGTCACGGTTCCACGTTACCCACGACAGCTACGGGCCTCAGCTTTGCTGGGGACTCAGGGCAGCCTCGGGGATATCTGGAAATCCACCTCTGGTGATGCAAAGACTTCGGCGTCCGACGGGAGCTTAGGCGATGCAGACCGGACAATTGCTTCTTTGGTGCCTGCCAAGCAGGGGAGTCACTCCTTGACCCCAAGGGAGATTCTTCTGTCCTCTAGTCTTGAGTAGAGCGTCGAAGGTCCAGGATTCTGTGTCAGAGTTTCGTCCAGGGATAATCTAAAGTCCTAAGGACTGGGTTCCTATACTTATACTAAGTTTAGGGGTTGGACTACTCTGTGGCCCCACCTATGGGTGGGTCAGGGCAGAGGGGTGGCTACACCCCTTTCCCTTTGTCCAGTTCGCGCCAAAGCAGGGGCTGCAAGCCCCTGATTCAGTTTGAACTGGGGTATGCACAGGGACACCAAGTGTGCCCCCAGTGCAGGACTTCAAAGCACCCGAAAGTGCTCCCGCCCAGCCCCAATACACACTATCCTGTCTGGAGAGGTGGTCACACCTCCCTGGGACAGGAAACCTATTGTCCAGGCCTCCCCTGCCGGAGTTTCGTCCAGCAGCAGGAGGCCAGACTTGTGTCTGTGGCAGCAGCATCCATTTTGTGATGCCAGGGCTTTAGAAAGAAGTTACCGGCCAGGCCAGGGTTAACATGTCTCTCCCACTAGAAGGGTGGAATGCTACCCCCGCCGCCAGAATTGGCGGTGGGGTAGTATTCCAAGATGTTTGACACCAAACACGACATGTTTCGGTGCAGCCATTCCAAAGTTAGCATTTAACGCGAGGTTATAATGCGCTTAAGAGTATATGGTCAGGCTGCACTACAAACAGCATCAGAGAAGGGTCTCCGAACGCTGCAGAGGGGCCCTGCTCATGCAGGGGCACCCTCTCACATAGGAACCACGCACTCTGCCTTCAGGATTGATAAGGCCTGCCATAGGAGTGACTTATAGGTTTATATGTGTGTATGTATTTAGTGATATAGGTAACCTATATCACAGTAAGGGGTGCATGCACCACCTTACCCAGGCTGCAGTAGCAGACCTGTGGTGTCAGTTTGGATGGCCTTCCAGGGGTGGCATAATACATGCTGCAGCCCCTGGTAGGCCTCTGAGGTACCTATGCCCTTGGTACATAGTATACCATATACTAGGGACTTATAAGGGCACTCCAGATTCCAATCAGTGATGTGCCTAAGGCACATGGAAACCATTTTAGAGAGGAAGCAGCTAGGCTGGGGTTCTGATTAGCAGGGCCCCAGCCAGACTAAGGTCGAAAAACAGTGAAGCATCAGCAAAAAGTGAGGGTACCCATGTGAAGCAGATCCTACTCTCCTACAGCGTAATCCTTCTTTAGTAGGTCCTTGACCCTCCTGCGCACATCATACCACCTGTTCTGGATGTCTTCCTTTGTGCGCAAACATGGTGATTGTGCGTTCACCCTGTCGACGATCCTTTCCCACATCTTGGTTTTCTGCGACATGGGTGTCTGTTGGACCAATGTACCAAACAACTGTGGCTCTACCCTGAGGATCTCATCTACCAGGACTTCCAATTCACTGTCTAGGAACTTTGGATTCTTCTTTGGGGGCATGGTGATGGGTGGTGGTGGGTGTTGATGTGTGTGTGAGTGTGCAAGTGAGGGTGGGTGAGTGTAGGTTTTGCTAGGTGTATGTGAGGGTGCTAATGGTGTGTGGCTTGTGTGATGGATGAGTTGTGAGTGTGTCTGTGGTTGCTGTCTGATGGTGTTCTGTGCTGGCAGGTCAGTTGAATTTGCAAAGGATCATGGTAGGGATTTGTGGCCTTTATATGGGTGGAGTTGTGGGTGTGTCTTTGTTCCATGTTTTTTCCCCCTGTATTTATTGACTTTGTCATTGCTTGTTTGGCCCTTTTTTTTGTATTTTTCCTTTGTGGGTTTTGGGCATGTAGGAGACGTTCTTCTGACCGAGTAGGACGCTGAAGATGGCTCGTGCAGGCTTCTCCGAGTCTTTCAAGCTGTGTTTCTGCTGTGTTTCATGTGCGGCGTACGCGTCGGTCGCGGAGTATTGGGTTGCTTCGGCTCGGTTTTGTATGCGTGTCGGTCGTGCGGCTTGGGCTCCGTGCGACTCGGTCTGGTTTTCCACGCATTGCATCGTACTGCGCGGGTCGGAGTTCGCGGGTACGTTTCTGTCGGGTTCATTCCTGGTGCGTGTTGGTCGTTCGATTCGCATGGTTTTCCGGCCGGATAGCTGGTTTCCGTGCGGTTCGGTCGTTCGGCTTGTGTTCCGTGCGAGTCGGTCGTGATTCACATGCATTGCATCGTACTCACGCGGATCGGGCAGCGCCGGTACGTGTCGGTCGGACAATATTCCCGTACTGAGTCGGTCGGTACGTTTTCCGGCCTGAATCGGAATCGGCCCCTTAGTGTTTTTATTGATCTTGATACTGCACCTGATTTCTAATACTGCATATGAAGTACCTTTAGCACAACTCTATGTCTCCAGATCTATAAGGTTTGATGAAACTCCATGTCCTCCTCAAGATGAAACACAATTGCCATCTATATTATTATTTTTTCAATACAACTACCTATTGTGTTTTAGAAACAAGCTTAGTATTTCAAGTTACATTCGAAGAGACAGGTTTATAAACTGCAATATAATAAATGCACATCAATATTATAGTGTTCACCTGACAACAAACATTCACTTTCTCATTCTATGTAATTCCTTTATAGCACACGAGTATCAAACTCTCCTCATGGGGAAATAAGCTGCATAATATACTAGCTCATAATCTTCTAGTGGTGACTTCTAAAATAGTTTTTGGAAATAAAATCTAGGGCCAGATGTATCAAGAAAGCATTTTGCGATTCTGAAATAGCGAATTTTACCAATTCGCTATTTGGATTCGCAAAATGCAATGTATGTAGGAATCGCAAAATATTTTGCGATTGGTAATCGCGATTGGTAATTGCAATTTGCAAATGCAAATCCAATGGTGCTAGGGGTTGCAATTCGCTATTAGGGAATGCATTCACATTCATTCCTATGGGCGTATAGGCCCATAGGAATGAATGGGAATGCATTTGCAATTTGCGATTACCAAATTGGTTATCGCAATTTGCGAATGCAAATCCAAGGGTGCTAGGGGGCCTAAGGCCCCCTGATGCACCCCCAAAAAGGTAAGTGTGCACATGTGGCACACACACATGCCCTAGGTGCATGTGTATGCTCCACATGGCACTTTGATAAATGCACTTTTGTGCATTTTTCAAAGGCTTCGCAAATTACCATCAACTTGAAATTGATGGTAATTTGCGATTCCTAAATGCAAAGTCGCATTTAGCGAATGCTACATGCATTGCAATTAGGGAATCGCAAATTGTGATTCCTTAAATGCATTTGTAATTTAGGTAATCACAAAAAATTGTGATTACCTATATTGCAAATGCAAAAAGGTACATACATTGCAAAATGCCTTTTTGCATTCGAGAACGGGCCCATTCTGCGAATCAGCACGTTTGCGAACGCAAAAAGCCTTGCTAAATATGGCCCCTAAATCCATAAAACACCAGTAGTTTCCTAGAATACATGTCTATACATTTTGTCAACTCGAGGGACACTAACAGCCTGCAGTTTCCAAACATCTGGCAAGAAGGTTATGGCTGCAGTGACTGTGTATCTCGATTGCCTGGCAAAGATGCTACGAGGCAAACACAAGGAGATGATGGACGGAGTGCTGAAACTTTTCGGACACTCACCCCCAGTCACAGATCTGAGTTGAATCCATCATCGTTCTTTAGCTCACTTTGCCACCTCAGTTCAGACCCAGCTATATGCAAATCAGTCTCTCTTGACCCTCTGCCTCATGGGAACAGTCCAGCCTGAACTGCCAAGCCAGGTCTTCCCTGAACCAGAAACAAGCATCCTGGGACCGGTTTCGGGGTAACACCCCTCATCAGCCAGGCTAGCTTGAATCCAGTGGCAAAGTAAGAAAGGGACCCATGTCTGGGTCATACCCTGCCAACTTAGGGCGGACAAAGCAAACACAAGGAGATGATCGACAGTGCGCTGAAACTTTTTCGACACTCACCCCCGGTCACAGATCTGGGTTGAATCCATCATCGTTCTTTAGCTCACTTCGCCACCTCAGTTCAGACCAAGCTATATGCAAATCAGTCTTGAGCCTGTGCCTCATGGGAACACTCCAGCCCGAACTGCCAAGCCAGGTCTTCCCTGAACCGGAAACAAGCATCCTGGAACCGGTTTTGGGGTAACACCCCTCATCAGCCAGGCTAGCTTGAATCCAGTGGCAAAGTGAGCAAGGAACCCACGTCTGGTCATGCCCTGCCAACTTAGGGCGAACAAAGCAAACACAACCAGATGATGGACGGAGCTTTGAAACCTTTCAGACACTCACCCCCAGTCACAGATCTGGGTTGAATCCATCATTGTTCTTTAGCTTACTTCGCAACCTCAGTTGAGACACAGCTATATGCAAATCAGTCTTGACCCTGTGCCTCATGGGAACAGTCCAGCCCGAACTTCCAAGCCAGGTCTTCCCTGATCCGGAAACAAGCATCCTGGGACCGGTTTCGGGGTAACACCCCTCATCAGCCAGGCTAGCTTGAATCCAGTGGCAAAGTGAGCAAGGGACCCACGTCTGGGCATACTCTGCCAACTTAGGGCAGACAAAGCAAACACAAGGAGATGATGGATGGAGTGCTGAAACTTTTCAGACATTCACCCCCAGTCAAAGATCTGGGTTGAATCCATCATCGTACTTTAGCTCACTTCGCCACCTCAGTTCAGACCCAGCTAAATGCAAATCAGTCTTGACCCTGTGCCTCATGGGAACAGTCCAGCCCGAACTGCCATGCCAGGTCTTCCCTGGACCGGAAACAAGCATCCTGAGACCGGTTTCGGGGTAACACCCCTCATCCGCCAGTCTAGCTTGAATCCAGTGGCAAAGTGAGCAAGGGACCCACGTCTGGGCATACTCTTCCAACTTAGGGCAGACAAAGCAAACACAAGGAGATGATGGACGGAGTGCTGAAACTTTTCAGACACTCATACCCAGTCACAGATCTGGGTTGAATCCATCATCGTTCTTTAGCTCACTTCGCCACCTCAGTTCAGACCCAGCTATATGCAAATCAGTCTTGACCCTGTGCCTCATGGGAACAGTCCAGCCCGAACTGCCAAGTCAGGTCTTCCCTGGACCGGAAACAAGCATCCTGGGACCGGTTTTGGGCTAACACCCCTCATCAGCCAGGCTAGCATGAATCCAGTGGCAAAGTGACCAAGGGACCCACGTCAGGGCATACCTTGCCAAATTAGGGCGAAGAAAGCAAACACAAGGAGATGATGGACGGAGCGCTGAAACTTTTCAGACACTCACCCCCAGTCACAGATGTGGGTTGAATCTATCATCGTACTTTAGCTCACTTCGCCACCTCAGTTCAGACCCAGCTATATGCAAATCAGTCTTGACCCTGTGCCTCAAGGGAACAGTCCAGCCCGGACTGCCAAGCCAGGTCTTTCCTGAACTGGAAACAAGCATCCTGGCACTGGTTTCGGGGTAACACCCCTCATCAGCCAAGCTAGCTTGAATCCAGTGGCAAAGTGGGCAAGGGAGCCACATCTGGGCATACCCTGCCAAATTAGGGCAAACGAAGCAAACACAAGGAGATGATGGATGGAGCGCTGAAACTTTTCAGACACTCACCCCAGTCACAGATCTAGGTTGAATCCATCATCGTTCTTTAGCTCACTTCGCCACCTCAGTTCAAACCCAGCTAAATGCAAATCAGTCTTGACTCCGTGCCTCATGGGAACAGTCCAGCCTGAACTGCCAAGCCAGGTCTTCCCTGAACCAGAAACAAGCATCCAGGGACCGGTTTCGGGGTAACACCCCTCATCAGCCAGGCTAGCTTCAATCCAGTGGCAAAGTGAGCAAGGGACCCACGTCTGGGCATACCCTGCCAACTTAGGGCGAACAAAGCAAACACAAAAGATGCTCTGACCCATGATGAACTTACACTCTGTGACTAGAAAATGTGGGATCCGGGCACATTTTATCAGGGCGATCCAAATGCTATACTCTGAACCATCGGCAGTAATAATGGTTAATGGCATACTCTCTGAAAAGATATCTATCACCCGTGGGACTAGACAGGGATGTCCATGCTCGCCTTTATTATTTGCGGTGTTTATCGATCCATTTATCCGTAGACTCGAAAACAATGCACTAATTCCACCTATACAGTCACGGAACTGGCTTACAAAAACATTGGCTTACGCCGATGACATAGCCGTAGTCACACCAGATCTCTGCTCTGCCATAAAGGTGATAGAAGAGGAGGCTAAAATCTTTGGAGGTGTATCCGGATATAAGTTAACCCCTTGACCGCGATCGGAATTCCGCTCGTGTGCTGGACATTCCGATCGCGGGTGGGGTCGTGACGAGCTCAGCTCGTCATGCGCACAGCGCTACCGCGCAGCATGATGAGCTGAGCTCGTCATGAGCACGGAAGGGGTTAAACTCAGGTAAAACGCAGATTGTACTTAATCAAAAAAGTGAGATGAGGGACAATCGCGTAGTAGACAGAGCCACATATCTGGGCGTTAGTATTACACCAAAGTTGGAAAACTTACTCAACGATAATTTAGAACCACTAGTGCAGCGTACTAAAAGGATCTTAGAAGATTAAATAATCTGCACTTATCCATCGGGGGCCGATGTAACGTAATAAAAATGATTTTTTTCCCTAAATTTTTATATTTTTTTAGGACAATTTGTTTGGAGTTTACACCCCAGTGGTTCAAGACAATTGAGAACTTGTTTTCTCAGTTTATACGGGGCTACACGAGACCATGAAGAGCATTAAGGTTTATCATGCTGCCAAAAGATAGAGGGGGTATGGTCCTTCCCAATTTCAAACTATATTACTGGGCAACTACATTAAGATATAGCCAGGAGCTCCTTTTTATTAAATATAGATAGTATTCCGAACACCAAAATTCCTACATTGCAGGAACTTGTATTGGACGAAGATGCCAGAGGGCTTCTCTGGCGACAACTCCATGATAGTTATTTCAAGAAAGTTCGGTTTAAAACTATCATTGCCATCCATAAAGTGTGGAACAATACTCGTAAAATGTTATGAATTGGTAGACTCTCTTATTATACACCTGTTCGGGATAATTATAATCTTCCAGCAATTTTTTCCGATGCTTGTATGAGTAGATGGATAGGAGCAGGGATCAATCAGCTTGGCTGTTTTTACTCCATAAATGGGTTAAAATCTTTTGATATACTCACTTTTGAGTGTGTCTTAGAAAATAAAGATTTCTTTAAATTTCTCCAGGCCAGGGATTATCTTTGCAGGAAATTGGGAGGAGGATCTAAATTTCAAAAAATCACAACTGTTGAAATTCTAATTAAAAATAGACTCCCGGCTATTGGAGAAATTTATGAAGATATGAATGCATATCTGCCAGACGATATGGAAAAATGGTCCGTGAAATGGCAGACAAAACTGGGGGTCTCTATAGAACTTTTTTCTAGGTCATATGAGCTATCTCAGTCTCTCCTAATGTCTACTAGACTGCAGGCACAATACTACAAGACGTGTTTCTCGCTATATTATACGCCTAGTAAGATAGCTAAGTGGGGGTCCGGTAAAGGAACTGTATGCCCACGATGTGCACTGTATGAGGCTGATATAGTACATATCTTCGTGTCATGTAAAGCATTACAAGAACTAATTAGCGAGATATCAGATTTTTTATCAGAGATATTAAAAATCAGAATAGAAATCTCAGCAATAGATATAATCCTAGGTATATCTGAAGGAAGCCGACCCAGGAATGCACAAGGATTGATCTTTGTGGCCATGGCAGTTCTAAGGATATGTATTGCATCAGCATGGTTGGACCCAAATCCACCAGTATTTCAACAATGGCGTGCTCGATTATTGGCGACATGTAGTCTAGAAACAGCCATATACAAAAGAAAAGGCTATCGTAAACGTAAAAAGGGGCTAAAAATTTGGGACCCCTTGTTGGAGTGGTTACGAAATCACAGCGGGAGTGGCTAGACTTCCACGCCCTCTATCTTTCTGTTACCATGATTTTTTAGTTGGTCTATCTTACCTAGAATTGAAGTTATAGTTTTAATCAAATAATGATGTTGTAAAATTCAGGGGTGTTCAAGCTATAAGTGATTCAATAAGTACTGGCTACTCTTTCTTTTTTTTTCTCTTTGGGAATTAATGTACCCTGTATAAATTGTTTATGTTTTTTTGTGTGTGTGTTTTTTTGCCTTTATACACTTGTCTGAGGAGGGTGGGGGAGGAGAATTATATGGCTGGAAAAAATTTCAATAAAAATTTAAAAAAGAAAATGTTCAACACCATTTGCAAGAGAGTCTCATTTCTCATCTGTTGAACACAGTGCTCAAATTGAGGTCTTTCTGGAGCATCTTTAGTATATTTCCTTATAAATTAATATTTTGAAATCCCAACCATCATCTGAAAACTTCTGTGTAATACATCAAAATAAAGACATGCTTTTTAGTGAATTAGTCATTGCTAATGAAATATTAAACTTTTGATATTTTTTGTTTGGCCTGGATTTTTTTAGAAATGAAACATCACTGTTGCCTTTTGGCTTTAGATTCCTTGTAATTTCCACAAAAAGAAGAATAATCACCATAAACATGTGTAACACCTCATAACAATGTATTTCATCTTGGCTTAACATAGGAACACTTTGGAGTACATTCTGAGGTTTCATATTTGAGATATGAACTGCAGCTGAGATAAAGTTTTAGAGTTTGGCGGGGTGGTGGAGGACAATTACTTCACCATCCTGATGGACTATGGCCTGACAAATTTCGAGATGACTGCCGGTCCAGGGATCATCTCTGTACATTGAAGGGAACCTCTGTCACAGTGGTAAATTTGAATGTGCTAAAAGTTTGTTGGATGGCCACTGTCTGCAATCCGTAAAACCTATATATTTTTTTGTTTTTCAAAAACAAACTTCAAAAGTGGTAGTTTGTTTATGAAAAACCAAACAAAAGAAACTAATGAGCCTCACACCCTAGGAGATTTCTCCCATGGTTTAAACATCATTATGGGTTTTTTTCCTAACTGACTGGCAAGTCAATAAACTATTCACTTTAATGAGGGCAGACAGTGTAATGTCCTTCCTCCAATGACCCCTCCTCAGTTAGGCCATCAGAGGAAGTGCTCCATCAACAGGATCAATGGGGGCTCTATTAACGGAAAACTTAAGGTCTGCCATCTCTAATCGAGACAGGCACACTGAGGTTTTGGCAGGCAGGGTACTCTATCATGTTTTCAATGGTGTACCTTGTCCGACAAACTCTAAATCACTCCCTTAGTCTTTGTCTATGGTCCTCTCATGAGGCACAATACTCATATAGCCCTTGACGAGTTGGCTTAGCCTATAAACCTCATGTGACTTCTGTCAGAAGTCTATAGACATACTTTATTTACTTGTTTACTTCAACGTCAGTCCATATGTTTTATATATATTATTAACCTCAGCGTTATTCCATAAGTGAGATATATATGTATACATATCTATAAAACCTACTGCCAGTTGCCAGTAGGAAATTATAGTTAGGACCAACTCTGCCCATTGACAAAGCGTTTTTCTTTGCTATTAACTTTGGCGCCGTTTGACGAATCTTCATGAACATTTCAAAACTAGTTTGCCACTCAATTTCAGCTGCTGTCTTGAAAGTGTCGGGTGATTCATCAAGCGGGGGCCGAGATAAAGGGGGGGTCCCAAAATGCTTTTCCCAATTCTATGTCTATGGGGATTTTGCAATTTTTAGAGACAACTACAGCCCAAACCACTGAACGGAATTACATCAAATATGCCAGAAAGTTAGCTCTTGATCCAGAAAGAGCCCTTTTTGTGATTTGGTGTAAATCCGTTCAGTAGTTGTGGATTTATTAAAGAAAAAACAATTGTATATCCAGGGACGCGGATCGTTTCAGATCCATCGGGGTGCTCCGTGAATCGATGCCCCAACAGCAATGCCATGATTGGCTGACCGCAACCTGATTGGAAAGTTGTGGCTGTCATTTTATGTTACGGGCCACAAAATATGAGTGCATAGTGATTGAAGGGGTCAAAGATAGAGGTATCATGATCCCATGGGTCTGTTAGATGCGTCACAGAGGGACCAATGAAGGTCATGAAATTGCCTTAAAATAGCTTTTTTCACATGTGGGGATCCACAGAGCCGGTGCAGCACTCTGCGCGGGACCCTGTGTGAAGTCGAGACGGATCCGTGAATCCCGCAGTAATTAAACAAAAGACATACTCACAGACCCATACAGGCAGTCAGAGACTCATACATGTACTCACACACCCACTCTCTCACCCATTCAGAGACCGACACAGGCACACACACAGCCACTCACAGACCAACACACACACACTCACACACCCACTCAGACACTCACACATCTACTCACAGACTCACACACACTCACAAACCCACATAGACACTCAAACACCCATGCTCAGATGCACTTACAAACTCACACACCCACTCACAGACTCACAGACCCACTTACAGACCCAAACAGACTCTCAGACACCCACTCACAGAGATACTCATACACACACTTACAGGTCCACACAGACACTCACAGACCCACACAACACTTAGACACTCACTCACAGATCCACACAGACACTCCCATACCCAATCATAGACCCACTCAGACACTCACACAATCACTCACAGACTCACTCACACTTCCACTCATAGACCCACTTATACACCCACTTGCAGGGCTACTCACACTCACATAGCCTCTCACAGACCCAACCTGACTCTCACAAACCCACTCACAGACCCATATAGACACACACACCCACTCACTTACTCTAACACTCATACACCCACTCACAAACCCACAGAGACACTCAAACAGATACTCACAGACCCACATAGACAGTCACATACCCATTCTCAGACCCACACAGACACTCACACAACCACTCACAGGCCTACACAGACACTCACACACCCACACAGAGACCCACACAGACACTCACACACCCACTCACAGACCCATTTACACACTCACACATCCACTTACAGACCCACACAGACACTCAGATATTCACTGTGTCCACACAGACACTCATACACCCACTCACAGACCCACACAGACAGTCACATACCCATTCAAAGCCCCACACAGACACTCACACACCCACTCACAGATCTACTTACACACCCACTCACAGACCCACTCACACACTCACAAACCGAAACAGACATTCAGACACCCACTCACAGGCCCACAGAGACACTCATAAACCCACTTACAGACCCACATAGATATTCACAGACCCACTCACAGACCAACACAGATACTCAGACAGCCACTCATGGGCCCACACAGACACTCATACAACCACTCACAGACCCACACAGACAGTCACACACCTATTCACAAGCCCACACAGATACTCACACACCCACTCAAATACCCACATATACACTCACAAACCCACTCACAGACCCACACAGACACTCATACACAGACCCACATAGACACTCACACATCCATTCACAGACTCATTCACACTTCCACCCATAGACCCACTTATACACCCACTCACAGGGCTATTCACAATCACACATCCTCTCACAGACCTACACTGACTCTCACAAACCCACTCACAGACCCACTTATACACCCACTTGCAGGGCTACTCACACTCACATAGCCTCTCACAGACCCACCCTGACTCTCACAAACCCACTCACAGACCCATATAGACACACACACCCGCTCACTTACTCTAACACTCATACACCCACTCACAAACCCACAGAGACGCTCAAACAGCTACTCACAGTCCCACACAGACACTCACACACCCATTCTCAGACCCACACAGACACTCACACAGCCACTCACAGGCCTACACAGATACTCACATACCCACACAGAGACCCACACAGACACTCACACACCCACTCACAGACCCATTTACACACTCGCACATCCACTCACAGACCCACACAGACACTCAGATATTCCCTCATGGGTCCACACAGACACTCATACACCCACTCACAGTCCCAGACAGACAGTCATAAACCCATTCAAAGCCCCACACAGACACTCACACACCCACTCACAGATATACTTACTCACTCACACACCCACTCACAGACCCACTTACACACTCACAAACCCAAAGAGACACTCAGACACCCACTCACATGCCCACAGAGACACTCATAAACTGACTTACAGGCCCACACAGACACTAACAGACCTACTCACAGACCAACACACACTCAGACACACACTCACGGGCCCACATAGACACTCATACAACTACTCACAGACCCACACAGACAGTCACACACCCATTGACAGGCCCACACAAACACTCACATACCCACTCATATACCCACATATATACTCACAAACCCACTCACAGACCCACACAGAAACTCACACACCCACTCACAGACCCACAGACACTCAAACACCCACTCTCAGATCCACTTACATACTCACAGACACACTCACGGACCCACTCACAGACCTAAACCGACACTCATAGGCACACACACAGACACTCACATACCCACTCACAGACCCAGACATACACTCACATACCCACTCAAACACCAGCAAACCCACTCGTAAACTCACTCACAGACCCATACAGCCACTCACATCCACATTCACATGCACTGATGCAGCCACTGGTACAGAACATTACACACCCATACAGCCACTTACACTCACACTCACACACCCACCCACAAAACCACTACACTCCCCTCATAAACCTATACAGCCAATAACACACACACTCACACACTCATATAGCCACACACACACCCAGTCACTCACTCATACAGCTACTCACACACTCATCCTACAAGGTTACAGGTTGCAGTTAGGAAATAACATTTAAAAAACCTGTACTAAAAAAACAAAGGTTACAGGGACGCTATAGTTATGAAATGGCAGAAATTCACTGAAAAACCAAAGGTTTCAGGAACGTCATTAGTGATGTCATTTGAGATGTCATCAGTGATATCATCAGTGATGTCACTGACCATGTCATGAGTGATGTAATATGTGACATCAGCAGTGCATTGCGGGGCGCGAGTTATAGTTAGCTGAACTGACTATAATGGCCGAATTTCTCTGGTTTTGTACGAGTGAAATGCCCAACTAACTATAACTAACTATAAAGTCCCTGAAACCTGTGTTTTTTTCAGTGACTTTCTAAGGTTTTTTAAATGCTAATTTCTAACTATAACGTCCCTGAAACCTATGGTTTTTTCAGTGAATTTCTAAGGTTTTTTAAATGCTAATTACTAACTATAACGTCCCTGAAACCTCTTTTTTTCAGTGAATTTCTAAGGTTTTTCAAATGCTAATTTCTAACCATAGCGTAGTAGTCGCGTTTGCAGAGAGGTGGAGAAAGGGGGCTATGCCTCCGACCAGCACTCAGACATTCCGCTGCGTAGGACTAACAGGAGGTACCAGAATGGCTTCTTGGCCCCCAAAGTCCCTCAGGAGTAAAATGGACTTCATCTCCCAACCTGTAGTGTGCCAGGAGGCACGTTTGCAGAGTGGTGGAGAAAGGGGGCGTGGCCTCCGAAGATCTGGCCTCCGTGACCAATATCGTCCCCATTGACTGGTCCGACCATCACCTTATACTGTTCACCAATGCTACCAATGCAAATCTCCCTACCTCCAAAATTAACAGACCTAAGAAACTGACCAGAAATCTAAAACATATCCCCCGGGTGTTCTTGAGTCTAAACTCCAAGCTCAACTTCTTCTCATTCCCCCTCACAAAATGCCAATGAGCTCACTGAACACTTTAACAATACTGTCACTGGTATTCTTGACCAACTAGCCCCGCCCAAACTCAAAAACCAAAGAACCACCCCTCCAACTCTTGGTTTAATACCGAGCTTAATAACGAAAGACGGTCACTCAGACTGTCGGAAAGAACCTGGAGACACCATCCCTCTCCCGCCCATCTTGCGCTCCTCAGACATGCTAGATCCACGTACAAAAAACACATCTTCAAGGAAAAGGCCTCCTTCTTCCGCACTCAACTTGATCATGTCAAAAACAGACCTAGGGAACTCTTCAAAATCATTCGTAACCAAACTTCCCCCGCACCTCCTAATCTGACCGCCTCCTCAGCCAGATGTGAAGAAATTTCCCACTTCTTCTCAGAAAAAATAGCCAAAATTGATCAATCCTTCTGCTCCACACAGCTCCCCTCCAACTCCCAATGCAAACCCGTCCTCACCTCTAATGCCTACCCCACATCCCCTCGACCAGCTGACCCGGCTACCTCTCCGGAAACCAACTCCCTAACTCACAATTAAAGAACAATGCCTCCCTGCTCAACTTCCTCCCCGTGACTGAGCTAGAAGTCCTTAAAATAATTGGTAATCTTAAACCGTCCTCCCACACAAAAGACCCATTACCCTCTAACCTTGTCCCTGCCTTTAAGCACATCACCCCATACTGGACCACAATCATCAACACCTCTCTCTCCACTGGCTGTGTCCCCACCTCCCTTCAACTTGGACAAATCTCTCCCATAATCAAAAACCCCAATGCTGACCCCAATGACCTAAACAATCTCCGCCCCATCACTAACCTCCCACTTCTCTCAAAGGTCCTTGAAAAATGTGTCCTACTACAACTAGACAAACACATCGAAAACTTCAACCTACTTGATCCCTTTCAATCAGGCTTCAGGAAAGGCTGCAGCACCGAAACGGCAATGCTCAATGTCGTCGATGACATCCACCACTCACTTGATAATGGCGAGACCTGCCTTCTTATCCTCCTTGATCTCTCCGCAGCGTTCGATACAGTCAACCATTCAGCCCTACTCAATGTGCTTAGGACCCGTTTCGGCCTCAATGATATTGCCTACAAATGGTTCGTCTCCTACCTACAACACCGAACTCAGCAAATCAAAATTCAAAACTGTCTCTCTAACCCCACTCCTGTCTCCCTTGGAGTCCCCCAAGGGTCTATTCTCTCTCCCTCCCTCTTTAACCTCTTTATGGAACCCCTCACCCTCATTCTTAAACAAGCAGGCATCAACTACCACCTCTACGCCGATGACACCCAAATCTATTACAAGATTAAAACTCATGCCGACATCTTACACCTGAACAACACCCTCACCAAAATCCAAACCTGGTTCCACTCCAATCATCTCAAACTTAACCCTAATAAAACTGAAATCATTCTCTTCTCCCCTAAAAACAACCCTCTCCCCGTTCAATCATGGATCTCTGACCTTAACGCACTCAACTGCTCATTCACCTTGTCCAACTCCGTCAAATCTCTTGGTATTTCTATCGACAACACCCTAACCCTTAACGTCCACATCAAAAACTCTGCTAAAGGAGCCCTCCTCACTCTCCGTCACCTCAAGAAAATCAAACCCTTTATACCCACCGATGATTTTAAACTTGTAGTTCAGTCACTTGTTCTTTCACGTATTGATTATGGTAACGCCATCCTCAACGGAATCCCCAAGGTCCACCTTGCTCCAATCAAAGCTGTGCTCAACCTTGCCGCCAGGCTCATTACAGACTGCAAACGCTTCGATCACATATCCCCGGCTCTCAAATCTCTTAAATGGCTCCCTATTGAAGGCAGATCTGCATACAAAACTGCCTGCATCACTCATAAAGTCCTCCACCAAAACACTCCACAGTACCTCTCCAAGAAACTCCTCATTGCGGGCACCACACGACCCCTGAGAAGCACCAACTCCCTCCTCCTTATACCACCACTGCATAAAAGAAAGCCACACAATCACGCTCCTTCTCTGGGAATGCCCCTATCATCTGGAATGCCCTCCCAAAAACCTGCGCTGCAACCCCTCCTATTTCAGCTTCAAAAAGACCTCAAAATCCACCTCCTCAATTATTATTGGGGATCCTAACTTGTGACCTGCACTCGATCTCCAATCTCACCATGTTATATTAGTCCAGTAATATTTGTCCATTTCATGAACATCATCGGCCTAATTACTTGATATGTATAGCTCCTGCCCGTTTATCTATTTGATTCGTTTATCTAACTGTTTTATTTGTCTATCTACTTGATTTGTATATTTCACATGTTGTTGTCATTATCTTTTATCTACTTATACGCCATGTTTGGCCCAATTATCTTTGGGGGTCCTAACCTGTGCCCTGCACCTGATCTCCAATCACCATGTTACATTTTGTCCAGTATTATCTGTCCATCCCCCGAACATCATATACCTAGTTACTTGAAATGTATAGCTCTTGCACCTGTATATTTATTTTGTTTTTGTATATTTCACACGTTGTTTCTTTATCTTTTTTTCTACTTGTATACCATGTTTGCGTTATATTATCTTCTCATGTAAAGCGCTCTGATACCTCTGGGTCTAGCCAGCGCTATATAAAACTCTCAAAATAAAAATAAATAAAATCCCACAGTGTGGGACTTACTGGAGGTAGCGGGAGGGGTAGTTGGCCCCCAAGGACGTTTTGGAGGCCAACTACCCCTCCTATTACCTCCAGTATGTTCCACACAGCAGCATTGGTAAGTTCTCATAGCAGGCCGCGCCCCTTTGCCCACCAGTCTGCAAACGCGCTCCCTGGCATGCTCTTGGATAGTGATTTAAGTCCCCTTCGATGCTGGGGGTCCTTAGGGGCCAACTAGCCTACCTGACACCTCCAGTAAGCCCCAGATGGTGGGGGGAAAAAATAAATATATATATATATATATACCAAACGTTACAGGAACTTTATAGTTTGGAAATGGAATTTTAAAAACTTAGAATTCACTGAAAAAACCAAAGGTTACAGAGACGTTATAGTTAGGCTCTGGTGCCACTCATACAAAACCAGAGAAATTCAGCCATTATAGTTACTGAGCTAACTATAACTCACGCCTCCACAATGCAATGCTTATGACCTCACACATAGCATCACTCATGACATGGTCAGTGACATCACTGATGACATCACTGACGACATCTCAAATGACATCACAGATGACATCATCTGGTGACAGTGAGTGTCTTTAAAAAGTTTGAGTGTTAAATTATATACCAAGGTCCATTGGTGAATCAGTGAGTGTATGAGTGCCTGATTGCATGATTCAGTGGGTGCATGACTAACTGTAAAAGTGAGTGATTAGGTGTCTCAGTGAATGTATGGGTGAGTGACTGGTTGTGTGAATGTTTGTATCTGTCTGTCAGTTGGTGTCTAAGTGGCTGGATGGGTGCGTGAGTGGGTTCGTGAGTTTCTGTATAGGTGAGTGATTGGTTTTCTGAGTACCTCGATGGGTGTCTGAGTGTCTGTGTGGGTGGGCGATGAGTGGGTGGGTGAGTCAGTGGCTGTATGGGTTAGTGAGTATGTGAGTGTGTGGTTATATGGGTGAGTGAGTGTGCGTATGGCTCTGTCTGTGAGTGAGTATATGTGTCAGTAGTCTATGGGTGAGTAACTGGGTATGTGAAAGGCAGTATAGGTGAACGATGGGGTATATGAGAGACTGTATGAGTGAGTGAGTGAATGTCAGAGTGGATTTATGGGTGAGTGTGTGCTTGTGTCTGTGACTGTATAAGGGAGTGAGTACTCATTATTGTCTGTATGAGTAAGTGAGTGAGTGTGTGTGTAACTGTATGGCTGAGTAAGTGGCTGTGTGATTGAATGTTTGGGGGAGTGAGTAGGTGTGTGAGTAGCTCTATGGGTGACTGACTCAGTCCGTGGCTGAATTAGTGAGTGAGTGGGTGTATGAGTCGCTGTATGGGTTAGTGAGTGGATGTGTGTTGATCTATGAATCAGTGAGTGGCTGTGTAAGTACTGGTATGTGTGTGTGAATGGGTTTGAGAATGATAGTGTGGTAGTTGGAGCAGGTGTATGAAATGTTATAGGGGGTGCGAGTGGTGTGTCAGAGATTCTGAGCATAATGTCATCAGTGATGTCATGAGTGATGTCACTGACCATGTCATGAGTGATGTAATATGTGAGGTCATAAGCAGTGCATTGAGGGGGCATGAGTTATAGTTTGCTCAGTTAACTATAACTGCTGAATTTCACTGGTTTTGTACGAGTGGAACCTGAGCCTAACTCTAACATCTCTGTAACCTTTGTTTTTCTTCAGTTAATTTCTAAGGTTTGTTTAATTCCATTTCCTAACTATAACAACCCTATAACCTTTGTTTTTTTCAGTGAATTTCTATGGTTTTTTAACTAGTAGTTGTGTTTGCAGAGTATTGGAGAAAAAGGGCTGAGCCACCGACCAGCTTTCAGCTTTCAGGAATCTCGCTGTGTAGGACTTACAGAAGGGACCAGGAGGGCTTCTTGGCTGCCAAGGTCCCTCAGGAGTAAAGTGGACTTCATCTCCCTTCCAGCAGTGCACCTTCAGATGCATTTGCAGAGTGGTGGGAAAAGGGAGCGGGCCTCTGAAGACTTCTTAGCAATCCCGCTGTGTGGGACTAATTGGATATAACAGGAGGGTAGTTGGCCCCCAAGGACCTCCTTGGGGGCCAACTACCCCTCCTGTTACCTCCAGTAAGTCCCACACAGCAGGATTGCTGAGACCTGGTAGGTCCTCTTGGCTATTGAGGGTTCTTCGGGGCCAACTACCTCTCCTGTTACCTCCAGCAAGTCCCACACAGTGTGTTTACTGAGAGTATTTTGGTGGCCACGCCCCTTTCTCCACCACTCTGCAAACATGCCTCCCGGTGCACTACTCGTTGGGGGATGAAGTGCCCTTGGCTCTTGAGGGTCTTCGGGGTCCACTAGCCCTCCTGTTACCTCCAGTAAGACCCACACAGATGGATTGCTGAGAGGTCATCAGAGGACACGTCCTCTTTCTCCACCACTCTGCAAACCACACCTCCTGGTGCACTGCTGCTTGGGGATGAAGTCCACTTTAGTCCTGTGGCCCTCAGGAGGCAAGGGGACCTCATCCCCCCACCAGCAGTGTGCCGAGAGGCATGTTTGCAGAGTGGTGGAGAAAGGGGGCATGGCTCTCCAACCACCTCTCAGCAATCCCACTATGTGGGGCTTACTGGAGGTAACAGGAGGTCTTGTTGGCCCCTAAGGTCCTTGAACAGCCAAGGGGACTTCACCCCCAACCAGCAGCGTGCCAGAAGGTGAATTGCAGAGTGGTGAAGAAAGGGGATGGGGCCTCTGGCAAGTTGCCAGCTTTTTTCTTCTATTTTTTAGGAAGGTGGGGCTTTGTGCCACCCTTCCCTGGACTATTTTGGGCCCTGGGGACCCCATCCCCGAGACCTGCCCCTTTTTAAAAAAAAATGTATACAAAAAGGGAGGGGCCCAACTCCTGGGCTGATTTCGGCCCCAGGGACCCAATTCCCAGGGCTTGGCCTTTGTTTTCTTTTTTGTAAAATAAACAAAGGGGTGGCGTGTGGCCCTCCTTCCCTGGGCCAATTTCGGCCCGGGGACCCCATTCCCCGGAGCCTGCCCTTTATGTTATTTATATAATATATTTTTTTTACCTGGGAAAGGGGCCGCACAGCCCTCCTCCCAAGGCCGATGTAGGCCCAGGGACCCCATCCCCGGGGGTCAAGCCTTTATATATTTTTTTAGGAAGGGGCCTGCGCAGTTGGCCACTCCATTGGGGACCGCGGGGAAGCCTGAGGGCCCCCTCGGTGTTTACTGGTTGCCCCCTCTTGCTGGAGCCGGCATTGCTTCGAGACCCAGGGCTAACATGCAGCTCCCTGGATCTCAAAGCAATGTCTGTTTCCCTGCTCGCTTGACAGCTGGCAGGGAAACAGACATGCCCTGCTTTCAGCAAGCAAGAGCATTTTTCATGCTCTCGCTTCCTTAAAACAGAGTGTTTGCTATGGCTCCCGCCAAGCCATAGCAAACTGCAATGTCCCGGGTGGGCACCTCGGGACTTCGCTGGAGCCGGCCCTTGGGGTGGCGGTCCCCAGGGCTATGTAGGGCTCCACGAGGGGGGCCACGCGGCCCTCCTCCTTTGTAAATTAATCCCCAGGCAGGTGGTGGTCCCCGGGGCTGCGGGGGTGGGCCACGTGCCCCCCATTTGTGTCATTTAGCCCCAGGGAGGTGCCGGTCCCCGGGACTGCGGGGGAGGCCATAAGGGCATTCATTTATTTCGATAGCCCGAGGAGGTGGCAGTCCCCGGGTCTGCACGGGGGGCATGCAGGCCCCCGCATCATTTTTCATATCTTTGCCCTGGGGAGGTGGCGGTCCATGGGGTAACGGTGAGGCTCACCCGCATATAATAATGTGACTGCCCCTAGGAGGTGGTGGTACCCGGGACTTTGAATAGCCCGAGGAGGGGGCCCTGTGCACCCCTCCTATATTTACACTTGCATCTGGGACCTGGCCCACCTGGGGGCCTATTTCAAACAAGGCGCTGGAGCCCACGCTCGTTTTTTACACATTTCGATGGGAGTCGCTGATCCAGCACGACTCCTGCCGAATTGTTTTTTTTTTAAATGCTTTTTTGGCCGTGGGGGTCCCTGTCAGACCCCCTTGGGGTCTAGGGGTCAGTGTGTCTCTACCCTGCCCCCTTTTATTGCGACTCAGTTCAACCGAGTCACAAGATGGCTGGCAACACTTCCTGGTTTGAAGTGTTGGCAGCCAATCAGATCTCAAGCATGAGCTCGGGAGGGGTCACGAATCCACAGTGGCTTCAGTTGTGTATCTTAGAAATCTTTAAATTTCTCAGCAACTACTGAATAGATTTGCACCGTTTAACAAAAAGCTGCTTTCTGGACCAAGAGCTATCTTTTTGCCAAATTTGGTGCAATTCCGTTCAGCAGTTCGGGCTGAGGCCGTGTCTAAAGTTTGCTATGCAAATTAACATGGAGAAAAAGCGTTTTGGGACCCCCCCCCTTTTCTCGGCCCCCGCTTGACGGATCACATCGAGATTTTCAAGACAGCAGCTGAAGTGACTCACAAATTAGTTTTGAAAACTTCGCGAGGATTCGTCAAACGATGCCAAGTTGTTGGCAAATAAAATAATGCTCTCCCTATGGAAACCACATCCTAACTATAACTACCTACTGGCAACAGCCAGTAGGTTATAAATATATAGGTTATTTTGCACAAAGTCTTTTACAAAATCCTAAAAAGACAGGTCACATTTTTTCTGCATTGATCTCTTACGAGTGCAACCAGTCTATTTGTATCTGTAAAAGATTGTACAGTTTTGATGTGTTATACGGGTATGGACAGAGCCTGTTTTTGGCCTGCACCCACCTTGGTCAGGAGTCCTGGCGTATTCCTCCCTGGGGAAAGCAAGTGGAAGATAGATAGATAGATAGATAGATAGATAGATAGATAGATAGATAGATAGATAGATAGATAGATAGATAGATAGACAGACAGACAGACAGACAGACAGACAGACAGACAGACAGACAGACAGACAGAGTCTGTCTGTCTGAGATAGATATCCATTTTGGCAAACTTTTCTTTATCTGGACAACACTTTGCTCCTCTGACAAGCTCTAGAGCAACACAGGTGTCAGAATCTGCTTTAATACATTCCAGCTTGTCTTGGATGTTATTTTACCAGTCCAAAGCTGTAACTCTGTGCTTGGCATGGTAAGAGGCTTTTGTCATTTTTCAGCTCGGAATGGATACCACATACCTAAGCTTAAAGACTTTGCTGTAAAAATGACAAAAGGCTTTGTTGCTTTTCTAGCTCTTACTGGATGGCACTATGCTAATCCAACGCTTGAAAACATTGCTAGAAAACCAGACATTTGAGGTGAGCAGATATAGACTGTTGATGGTCTTGTAGCGTGCTTCATATAAAGGAAATGCACCCACCTAAAACTTGGGAACTACCCAGGATTTCCTACTTCTTTTTGGTAGACCGACAGACAGAAAGACACATAGATAGATACATAGATAGATAGATAGATAGATAGATAGGTAAAGTATTTATTTGTAGCAAAACAGTTAAAAAGTCAAAACATACACAAATAAAATAATAAAACCCAATTCAAAAAATGGAGAAAAAGTTATTGAGCAAAATGAAACCAAAACAACAAAAAAATCAAGAAGTCCAATTTCAGACACATTGCAATGAAGCACAGGTTGGATACAGCAAGCGGTCATTCGGATTCAAACTTTTTGCCTTCCGACTTCGCCTCTGAAATGGAAGTCAAAATCTTCCAGCCAGACAAGCGTGCAGACTGCATCTGACTAAGTCCTTTTGAACCCATGTAGCCATTAAATGGGATCCCGCTGAAACTGTTGGTTTTTGGTAGAAGAAATTCAAATTTTGCATCTGCCAAAGTCCTCATATTGGGCAGATACTTTTTGTACCATCGCTAAACGAAGATTTCTACCTATGGTCTTAGGGCCAGAATTTGAGTTTGGTAGATGGATTACTCTGTCACAAACGTGACTGGATATCCTATCCTCCTTATTAAAAGTGCCATAGTACTGTCGTGTGGTTTGTGGCCTCCTGGTCTACCCTGCTACGTTGGCCTGGGCCTGGCTGCCTTGAGGCCCTTTTTTGCGCACGTTCCTTTGTGCCGTTGTTTTTCGAGACTCTGATGCTGCTCGGCTATCTTTGCACTGTCTGCATTTCTGACTTTCACCTTGTCTCCTGTTCCCTTTTGGGCTACTGTCTGCACACCATGTACAAGGTCGATAAACAACGTTCCTTGTTCCTGCTGATTTGGCCAGTCCCTCGAACTTAGACATAACACTCTATTTACAGCTGCCTTGGAGAAATTCGTGTGCTTTTAATATTGTGTTTTTTCACTGTTAGAATCACTTGGAGAACAACCTTTCCAGAGAGAAGAGCTGTTTGTATCTGATGATGTAAACTTTGCATCTAGATATTGAGGTATGGGGGTTCGCTAGTCAAAGCCCAGAGGTCTTCTATTTTTATAATAAACTAGCTACTAGCACGGGGAGGGTGATAAGGTCTTTTAGCCTTATATACACTGCTTTATGAAATGCTTTCCCCGTTTGTATTCTATGGAGTTGTAACTATGCTGCTTATGTTATCATTATGCCAAAACTTCCCATACCTCCCTCCCCTTATTTAAACATACCTGTTCCCTTTTGAAACCTTTGGTCCTCTCCACTAACATTTCTCGCGATTCCTTCTTAGACTCTCCTATTTGGCACAACTCGCTTATCCTCCTCAATAACAGACCCATTTTTTGGACTGCGTGGAGACTAAAAGGTATTTTATGGGTTAAGCAGCTTTTTGATGGAGTTTCACCTTGCTCCTTTCCCCAATTTCAGTCTTTGTTTCATTGTCCTCGCTCTTTTTGCAGAAGTTTACCACTCTTATGGCGATTATCCTTGACGTATACTATTCTCTTCCCTCTTCATCTTTATCTGATATCCAAAATCCTCTTCTCAAAGTACTTCTTATCCTCCCCAAAGGTTCTCTTATATACAAATTCTTTTCAGCCCCCAATCCAGATTGTGCTAAATCTAAATTGGAACTTTCTTGGGAATCGGATTTGGGATGCGAATGGTCTATTATTTTTTGGGATAAACTTTGGTCCAGATCTTTAAAAATTTCTCGCTCTGCTTCTCTTACCCAATCTCTGTTCTTCTTTTATCACAGACTTTATCTTTCCCCTGCTTCTTTAGCACGCTTTTCTTCCTCTGCTGACTCTAACTGTTGGACTTGCGGTTCTCCTAATGCTGACCTCCTTCATCTTTTCTTTTTTTGTCCTATAGTCTCCGAATTTTGGGAGAAGGTTTGGTCTTACATCTCTCGTCTGTTTACAATTTCCATTCCTTATTCTATACCTCTCCTCTTTGCTGGAAGCCTTTCTGACTCTTTAGATCTTCCCCCACATAGTCATGGTCTTTTTGACCTTATGCTTGCTCTAGCCTTTCAACACATTTCCTTTAACTGGAAAAATCTCACAAAACTTTCCATACAACATTGGTGGAATACTCTCTGCCATTTCCATAGACTGGATGTTGCTTTCGCCTCTTCTTGCAAACCAATCATTAATAGGGATCTCTTTTGGTTGCCACTTACCACCTATCTAGATCGAATTGTGTTAAAAAATACTTCGCATATAACCTCTGAAAATTTCAAACCCCCTTGAAAGATTTTTTTTTAAATGTTTTTTTTTTTATCTCTGTTCTTCAATATCTACCCTGTTAAGTTAATACATATATTTACTCATTAGACAATTTCATATGTATTCATTTACAGTGATTAATCTAGTATGTTTTTCTCCGTTTTATTCCTTTATACCACACTATCAATATTCCCTCCCCTTCTTTCCCCTCTTCTTCCTTTCCCTTCCTCTTTTCCTTACCTCCACCCTATATAAATCCTACAAATTGCTTCTACTCTTTTCTTCCTGATATCAGCCAATTCCTTTGTTAAATTGCTATACTTGATTTCTTTCTATATATTGCTGATGTCTTTATGTATTAATAAGTGACTAATAAAGCTTTTCAAACACAAAAAGTACTTAACAAACAAACACACTTGTTTTTAATACACAGGAACCAGTAAGCTAGAGAGGAGGTCAAGGAGCAGACAAAAAGATAAGAGAAAGGAAAGACAGGAAGAGAAGGGAGCGAATGCAGACACCAACACAGAGAGACAGAGGAGCCAGAGGGACGTGCTTGAGCAGGACAAACCAGACACAGAAATGCACACCACAGACAAAGAGGCAGGCACAATGCTCCCACCACTTTGAGTCCCAGGCCTGGCTCGACCCAGGGGAGAGTCTTGGCTTCCCAGGGGGTAAATAGATGGTCACTGAATAACTTGTTTTCTCTTCGAATGTATTAGTTTTTTAAAAATGGGGCATTAAAGGCAGGAAACATAAAAGGGAAGAGGTGGAAAGCAGCCATATAACCAAAAACCGAGCAGAGTATTGGGCAAAGATTATGTAAATGAAATGGGAAACAAGATGACCACATCTGATTGTGCTGATTGTGTTCTTAGTCACACACATACAACCCAAATCCAGCACTGAAAACACCCATTTAGGAAAGCTTAGATAAAGGGGCCGATTCCGATCTCGGCCGGTAGGGCTCCGAATCGTATTCGGTTAACCGGATCCGATTCGGAGCCCCATTACCCGACCGATTCGTACGCGCGTCCGGGTGAGCGAGTACGTTTCGAAATCGCCGACCGACTCGTCCGGGCATCCCGACCGCTCCGACCGACTCATTCCCGGGTCTAACGGCACCGACCGACTCGCTCGGACTCGACTCGCACCGCGCAATGGAGAAGTTCGCCGGCCGGGTAAGTACGATGCGCGCCGCGAGCAGTCCGACCGAGCCGCGCACTCCGGCTCGAAAGAGCAGTCGGAGCCGTACTTTGGGGGTCCATGTCGGACCCCCCTGTACGCGTAGCCGCGCGAGTCGCACACAGGGGGGACCCATGGGTCCCCCTACCTGTGCGTGTACGGCGCGAGTCGCTTCGCCACGTACACGCTGTAGGGGCGCCCTTGTGCGCCTCGCACCCATTGAGTCAATGGGAGCCCGCGTACGCGTTGTACGACAGGCTCCCATTGACTTCAATGGGAGTCCGACCGACTCGAGTACGATGGCATACGTGCGCATCGTACTCGTTCGGTCGGGCTGCACGGGTCCGATTCGGTCAGAATCTCTCCGGGTCCGGCTCGGTCGGAGAGATTTCCGGCCCGAATCGGAATCGGCCCCTTAGAAGGAGGGCAAGGGGTGGGGAGTCTAAATATCGATTTTTGAATATCGATGTACAAAAATATCGACTCTGTAATATCGATAGTATTAAATATCGATGTTTTGTATGATGTAGTAAATATCGTTTTGAAGTGTGTTGTGAAATATCGATGTAAGTAATATCTATTGTAAAAATATCGACGTTAAAATATCGTTTTTGTATGTATTTTGATTTTTTTTGAGTTATTGTTAAGTAGTAAAATGTTTTAAATGTTATAATATAAAAGGATTATTTTATGTATTTTGAAATTTTTTAGAGTTATTGTTAAGTAGTAAAATGTTTTAAATGGTATAAAATAAACGGATTATTTTATATTGTTTTAGGAGCGGGATGTTGGGTTTATAGGGGATAAGGGTGGGGAGTGTTTTAAAAAAATTAATTTACCTTGTATAAATTTTAATATTTTTAATATGAATTTATAAATTAATTTCGAATTTGAAAATAACATTTAGGAGCGGGATGTTGGGTTTATAGGGGATAAGGGTGGGGAGTGTTTTAATAAATATTTTTTAATTTGTATTAATTTCGAAATTTCAAATTATAATTTAAAATTTAATTTTCAATTTCAAATAAAAATTTAGGAGCGGGATGCTGGGTTTATAGGGGATAAGGGTGGGGAGTGTTTTAAAAAATATTAATTTAATTTGTATTAATTAAAAAATTTTAAATATCAATTTTAAATTTATTTTTGAATTTCAAATAACAATTTAGGAGTGGGATGTTGGGTTTATAGGGGATAAGGGTGGGGAGTGTTTTAAAATATATTATATTAATTTGTAAAATTTTTAAAAATTAAAATATTAATTTAAAATTTCATTTCGAATTAAAAAAATTAATTTAGGAGTAGTGTTGTGTTTAAAGGGGATAAGGGTGGTGATTTGAGAAAAAATGAAACTTTTTATTTTAAAGATTAAAAATATATTTTTATTTAAACTACAAATAAATTTCACAAATTTAAAAAGTGTGGGGAAATTTTCAAAAATATTGTCAAATTTATAACAAAATAGAAATTATAAAGTTTAAATGTTTTAAATAAATTATAAAGTATGAAAATATATGTGGTAGTGTAAACATGTCCTAAAAAACATTGACTGGAGTGGGAATAGTAAATTAATTAAATATAGTGTCCTGCACCTACCCAATTTTAATATAGATTGGAGTAGGAATAGTAAGTAAATTAGGTTTAGTGTCCAGCATTTACACCAATTTAATACTGACTGGAGTGGGAATAGTAAATTAATTAAGTTTAGGGGCCGATTCCGATTCGGGCCGGAAAACGTACCGACCAGTACGGGAATTTATTCCGACCGACACGTACCGGCGCTGCCCGATCCGCGTAGTACGATGCAATGCATGTGAATCACGACCGACTCGTACGGAACACAAGCCGAACGACCGAACCGCATGGAAAACAGCTATCCGGCCGGGAAACCACGCGAATCGAACCGACCGACACGCACCAGGAATGTACCAGACAGAAACGTACCCGCGAACTCCGACCCGCGCAGTATGATGCAATGCGTGGAAAACCAGACCGAGTCACACGGAGCTCAAGCCGTACGACCGACACGCATACAAAACCGAGCCGAAGCAAACCAATACCCCGCGACCGACGCGTACGCCGCACATAAAACACAGCAGAAACACAGCTTGAAAGACTCGGAGAAGCTCGCACGAGACAACTGCAGCGTCCTACTCGGTCAGAAGAACGTCTCCTACATGCCCCAAAACTACAAAAGAAAAAATACAAAAAAAAGGGCCAAACAAGCAATGACAAAGTCAATAAATACTGGGGGGAAAAAACATGGAACAAAGACACACCCACAGCTCCACCCATATAAAGGCCAAAAATCCCTACCATGATCCTTTGCAAATTCAAATGACCTGCCAGCCCAGAACACCATCAGACAGCAACCACAGACATACCCACAACTCATCCATCACACAAGCCACACACCATTAGCACCTCCCAAATAGCACCCTTACATACACCCAGCAAAACTGACACTCACCCACCCTCACTTGCACACTCACACACAAACATCAATCCCCACCACCACCCATCACCATGCCCGCAAAGAAGAATCCAAAGTTCCTAGACAGTGAATTGGAAGTGCTGGTAGATGAAATCCTCAGGGTAGAGCCACACTTGTTTGGTACACTGGTCCAACAGACCCCCATGTCGCAGAAAACCAAGATGTGGGAGAGGATCCACAGGGTGAACGCACAATCACCATGTTTGCGCACAAAGGAAGACATCCAGAACAGGTGGTATGATGTGCGCAGGAGGGTCAAGGCCCTACTCAAGAAGGATTACACCTTGAGCCATCGCACCGGCAGTGGCCCTCCTGCCAAACCAGTATACCACAGGCCCTGGGAGGAGAAGGTGCGGGCCATCCTACCACCAGAGAGCGAACATGGACTATCAAACATCCCAGAGCCTGGTGAGTACACAACCAATATACCCAATATCGTGTGACAATACACACACATCACTGTCAAGGGGATAGTCAAACCATGCACCGTTAGCAAAGCCACAGTAACCAAAACATAATCATCCCAAGATGTGTATGTTAGTTAGACAAACACAATACCTGCCATCCCATAGTGATATGTAACTGTGTCATGACATGTACAAACCTAACAACAAATAGAGTAAGGCAGTGGCACAAATCTAACCAACAAACACTGCCAGACATTTTGCCACCACTACAACACCACTTCACAGGGAAGCTCACTGAAAGGAAGGAATTCTGTGTATGCTGGTGAAGTCAGTGTAGCCAATAGCATGATGGGAGTTGTAGTCACAGATATTGCTCACCCTCACAATTGGCCCATCAACACCACTCTGAACCATGCTCACATCACAGGGAGTGGAAAAGAACTGACAAGATGGCTGACACTGGGTACTGCTGTGGGGAGCACAAGGCCCTGCTGGGAACTGTGCACCAACCAACAGCAGGACACCACTGTCTGACATCCTGTAAGCAAACTTGCACTCCCTGCAATGGAAGCACGTTCCATGGTGGGATATCTGGCTGGGTGGGAAGGAGGACTGACAGCACTGACCATAGTTACCAGCAGCTGTTCTCACACACACCCTTAACACAAACTACACACAACTCACCTGGGAGAATGCATTGCCTCACACTCTAATTAAATATCCCACAAAGAACCACCACCCTGGGTTATGCTGAGTGAAGCACAGGGACACTTCTGGGACTTGTAGCCAAACTAACGCCAGGACAACACTGTCAGCCATCCTGTCAGCACAGGCACACTACCCCACAGGGAAGCAGAGTCAAAAGGAAGGAAGTATGGGCATGCTGGGAAGGGGGTGTAGGCAATAGCATGATGGGAGTGGTAGTCACAGCTCAACATCCCCACCCACATTGCCCGGCAAGCTCACACTGAAGCATGCACACCTCACAGGGAGTGAAAAGCCACTTCAATGATGTCTGACACTGGTGCTCTGTTGTGGGGAGCACAAGGCCCTGCTGGGAACTGGGCACCAACAAACAACAGGACACCACTGGCAGCCATCTTGCCATTGCTGTCACACTCACACACAGTGAAGTCCACTCAAAAGGAAGGAAGTTTGGGCATGCTGGGAAGGGGGGTGTAGGCAATAGCACGATGGGAGTGGTAGTCACAGCTCAACATCCCCCACCCACATGGCCCGGCAAGCTCACACTGAAGCATGCACACCTCACAGGGAGTGAAAAGCCACTTCAAAGATGTCTGACACTGGTGCTCTGTTGTGGGGAGCACAAGGCCCTGCTGGGAACTGTGCACCAACAAACAACAGGACACCACTGTCAGCCATCTTGCCATTGCTGTCACACTCACACACAGTGAAGTCCACTCAAAAGGAATGAAGTTTGGGCATGCTGGGAAGGGGGGTGTAGGCAATAGCATGATGGGAGTGGTAGTCACAGCTCAACATCCCCCACCCACATGGCCCGGCAAGCTCACACTAAAGCATGCACACCTCACAGGGAGTGAAAAGCCACTTCAAAGATGTCTGACACTGGTGCTCTGTTGTGGGGAGCACAAGGCCCTGCTGGGAACTGGGCACCAACCAACAGCAGGACACCACTGACTGACATCCTGAGAGTCAACCTGCACCCACTGCAAGGGTGGCATGCTTCATGGTGGGATAACTGGGCTGGAGGGAGAAGGATGTCCGGATGTCAACCAAATACCACCAATGCTGGCCATGCACACACCTCAACATTCACATTGAAATGCTTCATGTTGTCAGGACAATGTGCCACACCAATATCAACCTCGGACTGTGACAACTTAGGACAATGCAATGTACAGGCCCGCATCCAAAGGTACAGTCACAACTGTCAGGTGTTTGAACCATTGAGGCCTGTAGAAACATAACATACATTGTGTGTCTCTTCCAAAAACAGGTGATGATGGGGACACAGCAGCAGACGATGAGGAGTCCCTGTCCCAGGCTCCAGGGGACCCTGAGCACTCTGGTGTGGAACAGCCTCTGCCCTCCTCGGATGGCGAAGACCTACCTGGCCCCTCCGGTGTGAGTCAACATGCAGCACCAGCAGGACCACCATCTGCACCCCCTGCACCCACTCCTCCAACAACTGCCAACACACAGACCACCCCGCCGACACGGACAGACCAAGGACCACCAATGACAACAGCACAGGGACCCCGGCCCACCGTGAAGCAACGGACAACAACCCCAGTACCAACCCCCAAGGGGGCCTAGGGTCACCTGTGCGTGCCACTGCAGGTCCCGCACGTGTGGCCAGGGGTGGTGGGAGGGGTGGTAGGCAGAGGTCGCTGTTTGCAGAGGGGTCTGGACTGCATGATGACCCACAACTGGTACGCATTGCTGAAGCGTACCAGAATAGCACCGGAGAGGTCAGCCAGGTAGTGGGGATCCTCAAGGACATGCAACAGCAGCAGGCTGCCCATCATGCCCGCTGGACTCCCACATGTCCCGTGTGGAGACACACATGTCCCGTGTGGAGACACACATGTCTCGCATGGAGTCCAAGTGGGACACATTGCAAGAACTGACAGCGGTGCATAGGGCCATATTGACATGCCTCCGCCAGATTAGCACCAACATGGCCACACCTCCCTGTGTGCCCACAACATCTGGTGCCGCAACAACTGCAACTGCCACAGGGAGGGAGGATGACTCTGGCGGAGAGTCCTCTGCACCGCAGCAGCCTGCACGTGAGGGTCCCCCCCAAAGAAGAGGGGTCGTCCGAGGAAGGAGAACTGAGAGGCCGATGGCCATGTACATCCCCCAGGAACCCAACACCTGTTCTGGAAATCCACCTTTGTGTGCAAACTGTTCACCCTGTCGAATGCAACCCAACTCTCCCACATGACATGGGGACTTTAAGTTGGGCCAATGTATCAGATGACTGTGGACTTTACTCAGGACATTTCTGCTACCAACACTTCCAACTCATCTGGGAACTTTGGATTCCAATCCCAATGTACAGCACCCACCATCCTGTGCACTATCCTCACACATGTATGTAAATAAACTCACTAATACACCATACTTGCCTCTGTTGTGATTCCAACGTTGTTTCTGTAATGGAGATGATGATCAGCTAAATGACACTGTGCATGCTAACTGCTACAGCAAGTTCAACACCATCATGTGAGTCATGGCGACGTGACACATATGAGGGAGACACACCACTAGGGCTACACAACACATAAACACCAGGGCCATCTGACTCATCTCCTACACTGATGTTGCCAGGAAATACAGTGGAATGCACAGACACCACACCTATTCACAGTCTGTGTTAACTAGCCCACAGGTGAAGTAAGCTAATGTCAGTCAGAAGTATGACCACAGACAACGCACATCCCAAAGTGAAGCACAGGTTTATTACACATTTGCAACATGTTGTTTCCACTACAGATGCAAGGTAATCCCACGTGGCAGTGGCCACACAGTCAACAATTGTAGAAGAAATAAAGTCCAGGGGTGTGGGGCACATCACCTGTAGGGAAATGACTGCTTCCACCCTGGAAGTTGAATCATGGTGTCGGGGGATCCGAGTGGACTAAACAACTCTGAAAGCACCCTGTGAAGGACAGACATGACACACAGTCAAAAGCACTGAAGAACAGGACAGAACTGCAATACTCATGCCCAATACATGTCACAAGATACCTACACAAAACCAAGTTAGCATGTCAACACTGTTGGGGAGTACAGACTACCTGTAAGGACACATCGCTGCACACATACAGTCAAGTAGCACATGGCCACACTCAAACAGCAACAGAGCACCACCAACACATCATGCAAACTCAAATCATTGACATGACAACTCTGGATACTCACATTCAGCTGAAGAAGTTGGTGATGAGCTGTGTGCGGACATCACCATCATCATCATCATCATCATCATCACTGGCATCGTGGCCCAGGCCAGGATCCTCCACAGGTGGCGGATGTTGGTCATCGTCATCCAGGATGAGAGGCAACTCCTTCCGCACTGCCAGGTTGTGTAGCATGCAGCAGATGATGACAATCTTGCACACCTTTGCTGGGGCATATGGGAGGGCCCCTCCTGTCTTGTCCAGGCAGCGAAAGCGCCTCTTCAGGAGACCAAATGTCCGCTCGATCACTCTCCTGGTCCGACCATGTGCCTCATTGTAGCGCATCTGGGCTGGTGTCACATGTTCAACCACGGCATGTTGGGGTATCCGGAGTCACCTACATACAGACAATTGCACATTAGCTGAGTTGGGTAAAGAGGGTGGAATACAACATTGCAGAACACACACAATGGTAAAAAGTCAGTACACACCGACAAGCCAGGCACGCTGGTTCTGCATCTGTGACATCATCCTCGGGATGCGACTACTCCTCATCACGTAGGCATTGTGTGCAGAACCGGGGAAACGGGCACACACATGTGAGATGGTCATATCTGCAAGACATACCACCAGAGCATTGATAGAATGGTAATGTTTCCTGTTCCTATATGCCTGCTCATGTGCCTGTGGTGGTACCAAAGCCACATGTGTCCCATCAATGGAGCCAATGACATGTGGCATCCTCCCCAGGGCATAGAAGTCACTCTTGACGTCAGTGAGTTGTTGACGTTTAGGGAAATAGATGTACTGGTTCAGGTATCTCAACATTGCCTCCAAAACATCGCGTAGCACACGGCTGAACATGGTCTGTGACATCCCACCAGCAGACACCACAGTGTGTTGAAAGGTACCGGTGGCAAAGAAGTGTAGGGCTGCCATCACCTTCACCTTGGGGGTCAGCGCTGTAGGGTATGTCCGGCCAGGTTGCAAATGTGGGGCCAACCGCACCGTCAATTCCTCATTCAGCGGCCTGTTGAAGCGGTACTGTCGGATGCAGTCACGTTCCACCATGGTTGCAAGGTCAGGGAATGGTCTATGGACAGCTGGTGCCCTGCAGTGCATAAGTGAACAAAGAAAGATTATCAGTCACCCCACATATGTGGCATTGACCATACTCAATATCACATGATACATCATTACAAGACACAAGCACTTGATGTGTGTGCCGTTCTGTATGGACATATATGGCACCTACATGGCCAACATCTAACATCACAGTTCAACATGTGTTGACAACAAGTTCCAGGTCGTGCTATGGGAAATCATTAGGCTGTGTCACAGTACCCATGTACTGCTGTCACGTTCCAAACACACACCACAGTGACAAGTGAGGACAGATGTGCCACAGGCATCACAGCTCATTGACAGGTAGATTCCCAGGGACCCTGTATTGCCACATGGACAGTGGCCTGACATGGCGTATCATGTACACGTCAGCAAAACAACCATGACTCCCACAGGTAGTGGCCCCTGTTGCCTCTGCAGGACAGACATGGACGTCTGTGACACACACACGCACAACATTAAAGTAGATGCACCAACAACGTGGATGTGGAGACTGTCTCCCATTGTGCACATTGAATCAGAGACATCTGAAACACAACATGCACACAGACTGTGGAGGGCCATCACTATTGTGGCAATGGGTCACCCTGTGACGTACATACCTTCCCACATGGGACTCAGGGTGTATGTGACATGACATACACAACCTGGAAATGTGACCATGCCACATGCCCTGAACTTAACAGTTGCACATTACAGTGGTCATGTGCACAACACACAAAGGATTCTGGAACAGGGGTGGGAGCACACCGCTTCACCTCCCAGCAAGGTTCGCCCCTGGCATTATGGTAAATGCAGTTTCAGTTACTTGCTTGCTTCAAGAGTGTTCGAGTGTTTCGCCACAGTTGGCGCAGATAGTGCTGATCTCTAGACACGTGTTTCTGGTTCTTTAACCGTCATCAGTAGAGATTACAGTCTTTCAAATTTGGGGTTTGCTGAGTAGGCTGCCAACATCTTTCTCAGGTCAGGTACCTCTCACAGGCATGCGGGTGCTTCATCCACGAGCTCGCCAGCTCGTGTGCTCCCACCCCTGTTCCTGTTTAAAAGTACTCCCATGAGTCATTGAGCTGACGAGCTCGTGGAAGAAGCACCCGCGCGCCAGTGAGAGGTACTTGACCTGATGCAATGTTTGGCAGCCTACTCAGCAAACCCCAAATCTGAAGTCTTAATCTCTACTGATGACGGTTAAAGAACCAGAAACACGTGTCTAGAGATCAGCACTATCTGCGCCAACTCTGGCGAACACTCTGAATACTAGAGCAAAGCAAGCAACAAGAGACTGCATTAACCAGAATGCCAGGGGCGAACCTTGCTGGGAGGTGAAGCGGTGTGCTCCCACCCCTGTTCCTGTTTAAAAGTACTCCCATGAGTCATTGAGCTGACGAGCTCGTGGAAGAAGCACCCGCGCGCCAGTGAGAGGTACTTGACATGATGCAATGTTTGGCAGCCTACTCAGCAAACCCCAAATCTGAAGTCTTAATCTCTACTGATGACGGTTAAAGAACCAGAAACACGTGTCTAGAGATCAGCACTATCTGCGCCAACTCTGGCGAAACACTCTGAATACTAGAGCAAAGCAAGCAACAAGAGACTGCATTAACCAGAATGCCAGGGGCGAACCTTGCTGGGAGGTGAAGCGGTGTGCTCCCACCCCTGTTCCTGTTTAAAAGTACTCCCATGAGTCATTGAGCTGACGAGCTCGTGGAAGAAGCACCCGCGCGCCAGTGAGAGGTACTTGACCTGATGCAATGTTTGGCAGCCTACTCAGCAAACCCCAAATCTGAAGTCTTAATCTCTACTGATGACGGTTAAAGAACCAGAAACACGTGTCTAGAGATCAGCCCTATCTGCGCCAACTCTGGCGAAACACTCTGAATACTAGAGCAAAGCAAGCAACAAGAGACTGCATTAACCAGAATGCCAGGGGCGAACCTTGCTGGGAGGTGAAGCGGTGTGCTCCCACCCCTGTTCCTGTTCAAAAGTACTACCATGAGTCATTGAGCTGACGAGCTCGTGGAAGAAGCACCCGCGCGCCAGTGAGAGGTACTTGACCTGATGCAATGTTTGGCAGCCTACTCAGCAAACCCCAAATCTGAAGTCTTAATCTCTACTGATGACGGTTAAAGAACCAGAAACACGTGTCTAGAGATCAGCACTATCTGCGCCAACTCTGGCGAAACACTCTGAAAACTAGAGCAAAGCAAGCAACAAGAGACTGCATTAACCAGAATGCCAGGGGCGAAACTTGCTGGGAGGTGAAGCGGTGTGCTCCCACCCCTGTTCCTGTTTAAAAGTACTCCCATGAGTCATTGAGCTGACGAGCTCGTGGAAGAAGCACCCGCGCGCCAGTGAGAGGTACTTGACCTGATGCAATGTTTGGCAGCCTACTCAGCAAACCCCAAATCTGAAGTCTTAATCTCTACTGATGACGGTTAAAGAACCAGAAACACGTGTCTAGAGATCAGCACTATCTGCGCCAACTCTGGCGAACACTCTGAATACTAGAGCAAAGCAAGCAACAAGAGACTGCATTAACCAGAATGCCAGGGGCGAACCTTGCTGGGAGGTGAAGCGGTGTGCTCCCACCCCTGTTCCTGTTTAAAAGTACTCTCATGAGTCATTGAGCTGACGAGCTCGTGGAAGAAGCACCCGCGCGCCAGTGAGAGGTACTTGACATGATGCAATGTTTGGCAGCCTACTCAGCAAACCCCAAATCTGAAGTCTTAATCTCTACTGATGACGGTTAAAGAACCAGAAACACGTGTCTAGAGATCAGCACTATCTGCGCCAACTCTGGCGAAACACTCTGAATACTAGAGCAAAGCAAGCAACAAGAGACTGCATTAACCAGAATGCCAGGGGCGAACCTTGCTGGGAGGTGAAGCGGTGTGCTCCCACCCCTGTTCCTGTTTAAAAGTACTCCCATGAGTCATTGAGCTGACGAGCTCGTGGAAGAAGCACCCGCGCGCCAGTGAGAGGTACTTGACCTGATGCAATGTTTGGCAGCCTACTCAGCAAACCCCAAATCTGAAGTCTTAATCTCTACTGATGACGGTTAAAGAACCAGAAACACGTGTCTAGAGATCAGCCCTATCTGCGCCAACTCTGGCGAAACACTCTGAATACTAGAGCAAAGCAAGCAACAAGAGACTGCATTAACCAGAATGCCAGGGGCGAACCTTGCTGGGAGGTGAAGCGGTGTGCTCCCACCCTTGTTCCTGTTTAAAAGTACTCCCATGAGTCATTGAGCTGACGAGCTCGTGGAAGAAGCACCCGCGCGCCAGTGAGAGGTACTTGACCTGATGCAATGTTTGGCAGCCTACTCAGCAAACCCCAAATCTGAAGTCTTAATCTATACTGATGACGGTTAAAGAACCAGAAACACGTGTCCAGAGATCAGCACTATCTGCGCCAACTCTGGCGAAACACTCTGAATACTAGAGCAAAGCAAGCAACAAGAGACTGCATTAACCATAATGCCAGGGGCGAACCTTGCTGGGAGGTGAAGCGGTGTGCTCCCACCCCTGTTCCTGTTTAAAAGTACTCCCATGAGTCATTGAGCTGACGAGCTCATGGAAGAAGCACCCGCGCGCCAGTGAGAGGTACTTGACCTGATGCAATGTTTGGCAGCCTACTCAGCAAACCCCAAATCTGAAGTCTTAATCTCTACTGATGACGGTTAAAGAACCAGAAACACGTGTCTAGAGATCAGCACTATCTGCGCCAACTCTGGCGAAACACTCTGAATACTAGAGCAAAGCAAGCAACAAGACACTGCATTAACCAGAATGCCAGGGGCGAACCTTGCTGGGAGGTGAAGCGGTGTGCTCCCACCCCTGTTCCTGTTTAAAAGTACTCCCATGAGTCATTGAGCTGACGAGCTCGTGGAAGAAGCACCCGCGCGCCAGTGAGAGGTACTTGACCTGATGCAATGTTTGGCAGCCTACTCAGCAAACCCCAAATCTGAAGTCTTAATCTCTACTGATGACAGTTAAAGAACCAGAAACACGTGTCTAGAGATCAGCACTATCTGCGCCAACTCTGGCGAAACACTCTGAATACTAGAGCAAAGCAAGCAACAAGAGACTGCATTAACCAGAATGCCAGGGGCGAACCTTGCTGGGAGGTGAAGCGGTGTGCTCCCACCCCTGTTCCTGTTTAAAAGTACTCCCATGAGTCATTGAGCTGACGAGCTCGTGGAAGAAGCACCCGCGCGCCAGTGAGAGGTACTTGACCTGATGCAATGTTTGGCAGCCTACTCAGCAAACCCCAAATCTGAAGTCTTAGGGGCCGATTCCGATCTCGGTCGGAGGCGCACCCAACACCATTCGGTCGGGAAAAAAGCCATGCGAAAGCCTGTTTCCCGACCGATCCGTACAGCACACCGAACGAGTAAGTACGATGCTCACAACAGCAAAGAATCCGGCCGAGCCGTACTCACCCAAACCAGGTCCTGTTCCCCGACCGAGGCGAATCCGGAAACGCTGAATCGAGTCGCACGGAAGGGAAAATGCAGCTCCGTCCGGCCGAACGAGTACGATGCGCTTTCCGTACGCGCCGAACCCGTCGCTACGCACGGCACGTCAAAGCATCCGGGAGAGGCGTACATAAGTTCCGATTCGCGCCACAACACGATCCACGGCTCCGAGACGAACACGGCAGCGACGAGGACGACGCGAAGCGACGAGGACGACGCGAACGACGAGGACGAGGCGAAGCAACGAGGACGACGCGAAGCAACGAGAAGGACGAACGACACGAACCAACCATGAATCCCTTCGTCCCGATCATACCGATATTCTACATTTACTACCGGAACAGGCACGGACGCGTACGGCGCAGAAGGTAAGCCAGACACCAACCACAAAACACATACAACACGTACACGACACATCACACACACACACACACACACAGAGGGATGCAGAATATACTTACACCAGCAACAGCAGCACCATAGGGGCGGGATGCCCATCACCAATGCCACATATGCACACAGGGGCCTGAATGCGCACCACCACCCCTACCCAGGGGGGGCTGGATGCCTACCACTACTACCACCCTTAGCCAGGGGGGGCAGGATGCCTACCACTACTACCACCCTTACCCCGGGGGGCAGGATGCCTACCACTACTACCACCCTTAGCCAGGGGGGGGCTGGATGCCTACCACTACTACCACCCTTACCCAGGGGGGGCTGGATGCCTACCACTACTACCACCCCCACGCATAGGATGGACAATGCATGACACAACCAGCACACCACAACCTAGGGAATGCAAGAAGAAGACATCCCCCCAACACCATGACAAGCGTGTGTAGACTGTGTCAAATGCCTACAACACTGAACATGACTTTGAACATACAATGTGACCCCCTAGCACATGTGCCACACATATATGTGTGTGGCACCCACAATGCAAGCAGGCCATGACCATTGTGGCAATGGGGTCCAAACCCCCATCATCACAGTGACCAAAATGTAAGTGTGGGGTCCATAGCTGAAGCACACTTTGAACATTGTGGCAATGGGTTCCAAACCCCCATCATCATAGTGACCAGAATGTAAGTGTGGGGTCCATAGCTGAAGCACATTTTGAACATTGTGGCAATGGGATCCAAACCCCCATCATCACAGTGACCAAAATGTAAGTGTGGGGTCCATAGCTGAAGCACACTTTGAACATTGTGGCAATGGGGTCCAAACCCCCATCATCACAGTGACCAAAATGTAAGTGTGGGGTCCATAGCTGAAGCACACTTTGAACATTGTGGCAATGGGGTCCAAACCCCCATCATCACAGTGACCAAAATGTAAGTGTGGGGTCCATAGCTGAAGCACATTTCGAACATTGTGGCAATGGGGTCCAAACCCCCATCATCACAGTGACCAAAAGGTAAGTGTTGACAAAGAAAGAGGTGCAACTGCCAGACTGCATGGATGATTCCTGGTCACAGAACAACAAACACATCAGTGGCAAAGTAGTGTATGTGTCCCATTGCAACATAAATTGGGGGAGCCAAATCCTGCAGTGCAAATAAGACATACCTTTGGCCATGTGCAGACAAACTACACCCATGGGGGCTGACACCGTCAACAATCATCAATGACACAATGACAGAAGTGACCATCAGAATGCAGACCCACATATTTGCACCAATGGGCACACACATGCAGATACCCTGTGGAGACTGTAGATGTGAGGTGAACAGATACCATACCATGGCAGCAATGGGACACACAAACCATGATCATTGTGCTGACCGATGACCTAGGAGTCCCAGGGACAGCAGGGGAAACCCACCAAACTATATACAGCCAATGGCACACCCAAGATATGCCAATGCAGTGGTGCAGATGCACAAACACAAACAGGCAGACCCACACTGCACATCATACACAACAGGTGAGGGGGGTGCCAGTGTCCCCAGGCAACCACACAACACATGAGGAGACCTGAATACCAATCATACAGATGTGCATACAGTGCCACACAAAGGTAACTCATGGATCCAAATCCCCTATGTGGGCAAGCAGGCATTGTCAGATGAGAGGGAGCACAAATCACACATGTCACACAGGCACGTAGGGACAGCAACTGACACAGCAAGACACAGACACACCACAGCACCACCCCCAGGGCCCCCACAATGTGGAGACCCTGGGCTGCATTACAATCCCACTGTGTTGACAAAGCTAAATGTGGTTCACACTGTGAACCACAGTCATGTGTACTGAGCAACTAACTACCATCACACCTACACAAGCACAAATCAAACAGCATGGCCAGTAAGCCAAGGCCAACATGGAGGCAGGGGCCTAGCCGGGCAACAACTCTCATCTGCACACACTCAACACCACACCCCTCGACCTCCAACAATGTGCAGCAGTGAAGCACACATGCACTGGTGACATTGCACATGCACCCATGACTATTCCAGGGTGGAGGGTGGGAACCAAGGTGCAGAAACACATCACACATGGACACTCAACACGACTCCTGAATGTCTGACACACTGCACACTACGCTGTACATGGACATGACGGCAATACCACACCAACCAATGGGATCACAGCCACAGTCACACACCAATGAAGAAGCCAAGGTCACCCACAAAGAACACACATAGACAACTACCAACATTGCAGCCCGGACCCTGAGGAGTGCCAGCAGTCACACACATAACGTGTCACAATCACTGAAAGATAACACAAACTGGAAATCACATGACAGGGGCAAACAACAAGTGCCAAGGGGAAACCTGACTGTGACCCATCTGCGTCTGCACACAAACTCAGCCCTGACAGCAAACACACCTATGGGTGACACCCTGATGACCAGTAATGTGCCATGCACCCACATCACAGAGAACCCTGGGAGAAGACTTTGGGGGAACATAGCTCAACTCAGCTAGCATCACAAACAGGTACAACACTAGGGATCACAGCATGCACAGCTAAACGGAAGTCAACACACAGACATGCACATACAACACACACCTTGGGCGCAGGCAATGTCACAGGAGTACACACTGCCATGAGGGGACTCCACTCCTGTGTGAGGAAAGCTGTGCCATATGTTGCCTCAGTAGGGCCCCATCATGTCAGCTGAGCACTTGGTCACACAATCAACAATTAGCACCAAATGAGGGCTCCCGTCACATCAGCCTGGTCATGGAAGTGCCAACGGAATCATCAGCACAGATCCAACACACTTGTATAGCAGTGTTGCACTGACAACACAGATGAGTCCTTCCCCATTGATGCCCAAACCTGCATGTCCACTGGAGATGGCCACACGGTCAGGGAAGTAGATGAATTGAACAATGGCAGGCACAACAGATGTGCAGGGGTGGAAGCCACAGATGTGAAATAGCCAATCTAAGTAGGAAATCCCATTGCCAAATACTGAACACATGACACCCTCAGATGCTGCTATGGATGACATGGATACACCACAGGATAGGACACATTCCCCCTGGACCACATGGGTTCCTGCACAGTAACACTTCATTATCATGAGACCAAATATCACCATCACTGCAGCAAGGGCATGGTTAGCATCATCAACATCATGTACATCAGAAGCAAAAGCACTAGAGAACAGAAAGTTGCTTTATTCGCATATGTGGCATTAAAAGTAGAAGTCCGGTAGAACATAAACAAAGGCCAATGGCCAGTCCATCAACAAAGTCACAAGTGGGTGACAGTGGCAGATGCCACCCTACACATGCCTGCACAAAACCAGGGACAATCCACTAGGAGGGGCAACCGGGGGGGTAGGCCAGGCACCGCAGGGACAGGATCAGGGCTCACCAGGAGGAAGCAGGGAAGGGGTGGTGGGTGCTGGGTGCTGGAGAGCCACTGACAACTGCAGTGGAGGTGTCTGACATGGTGTGTGCCGGCACAACTGGGTGGCATGGCTCAGATGTTGTGGGTGCCGGCACGACTGCAGTGGACCCTGCAGATGGAGTGGACAGGTCCGCCACTGCAGTGCCCAAGTCAGACAGGGTGGTAGTGGACTCCACTACAGTGCCTACCACCAGGGGAGGAGAATGGGGAACAGGCAAGGTGGGCTGGACAGAGGGGGAGGACACCCTCACCACATCAGTGGCACAGACAAGCGCAGCAGGGGGTGTGGTGCCGGGAGAGCAAGTGGCAGGGGGAGAAGGCCGGAGCCTCTTGGGGATGGTATATCTGTGGGTGGGGGAACCTGGGGCAGGGTGTGGTGGGGGCACCTGTGGAGTGGGGGCCTGAGGGATGGAGGAAGGAGACCTGGTGCTTGAGCTGCAGGGCGGCGGCGGGGTCTTGCTCTTAACACTCCGGGGGACTTGCGGGTGGGGGCCTCAGTCTGTCTGCGCCTGGGGGAGGGTGTCCGGGGGCGAGGGGCACTCTGCTCTGTGTGGGGGGTTTCCTCTTCACCCTGGATGCTGGAGCAGCTGGATCGGAGGGGAAGAGGCCGAGGTCACTGAGGAAGAGGCGCTGGGTCTTTGGGGTTGCAGGTGAGGCAAGGGAGGGTGCTTTGGAGGGAGAGGCAACTGAGGACTGCGCAGTGCTCGTGGATGCATGTGTGTGTTCCAGGGCCCCATCCCCTGTGAGTCTGGTTTCAGTCCCCTGACTGTGCGTGCGTGTGCGTTTTGTTTGTGGCGTGTGTGTCTGTGTGCTGGACGTGTGTGTGCTGGTGTGTGCCTGTGCCGGTGTGTGTGTGCTTGGGACGGGTAAGGTGCTGGGGAGTGTGGATGGAGCAGAGGCAGGAGGGGTGAGGGACTGTCTGAGGAGGGACACTGCTGCCGTCAGGGAGGAGTCCATGGACCTATTGCCCCTCTGTAGGTCAGACATGCCCGATGAGATGCCCTCCATGAACGACACCAGCTGAGTCAACAGTGCGGTGTGCGCATGGAGGACACTCAGCATGGCTGTCTGCCCTACATGGAGCTGGCGAAGGAGGTACACAGACTCCTCACTCAGGGCAGCAGGGGACACAGGGGCAGGGGTGCGGTGCCTGGCCCAAAGGAGACACGCTCCCATACATGGGAGCCTCCACGGACCTGGGGAATGGGAGCCGATGGGAGGGCGGTGGTGGTGCTGGTGGTGGCGGGGACAGCAACACTAGCTGGGGTGTGGTGGCTGCTGACACCCGCCTCCACAAGGGAGTCATCCTCCGAGTTGCTCTGGTCCTCAGCTGAGGTGGATGGTGCTGAGGACTCCTCGGTGTGGCTCCCCTCGCCCTCCGTGCCACTGGGTCCCTCCGACCACTCCTCGGCTGCTGACCCAGTCTGGCTCTCTGGCTCCTCCTGGTCCATGGAGCTGTCCCCTTCCGTGGCCGTGGATGTATCTGCAAACAATGGGGAAACAGACAGACATCAGTCACCTGCACCAAACGCACACACCACTGTGAGCACAGCACATTACAGAGCAAGCCCTGGCATCATTAGTTGAACATTGCTAAAAGTGCCCTAACTGAACAGGAGAAGCCAATTGTCAGTCTGATGCTAACCATGGCACTCACATCCCACATGGCCTTGCACCCATCTGTCTGGTGTCTGTTGGATTGCAACACCCCAGTGTGGACACATGCACCAAGTACACAGTAGTTGGACAGTGCAGAGGACACGGTGTGGCATGTGGACATGCACACATCACAGCTCTTGCCACTGAGTCAGTACAGGTTTCCGGATGAAAGGGATGCCCAGAGTCAAATAGGAAATGCATGTGATGCATACCAGCGACAGACACCATGATGCACCCATGTCCTGATAGCCATCGCCACAATGGTGTGCATGTAGCACATGTCACTCCCCTGCAGGACCACCAATAAGTTGACACATGCCATGGCAGAGGCATGACTGCTAAGTCATACATCACTGTCTCAGTGATGCATGACTTGGCAGCCAGACAACAACACTATGCACTGTGTCACAATAGTAGGTCATGGGGAATGCAAGTCCTGGAGCTGCACAAGTGCACATGTACATCCCCCACACAACACATCATCTTAACCCTCATCTGTCCAGGTCATACCGATTGGACATATGGGAGACCTGTGACACTACCCTCTGAACCTGAGCCCCTCACAATTTGCTGTGAATGGGGAACAGCTGCCTGAACTTCACATTCGCATACCCCAGTCTGCACGGGCAGCTGATCAAACACCTATGTGACACACAAGTACTGTCTCCTATGGTCACATCTCCAGGGGCATGCTGAGCCCCTACCAAGAAACACCCCAGCAGTCCTGGCAACTAATCCACAGCACACTGACACAGAGGCAGACACCTGAGGGGTCAAATCACTGTGCACAATGTGTCAGCTGATACACGGGAGTGGGAGTACAGAGTGCATTGCATGGCCTGGAGTAGGCATGACTGTCCTGCTCCACATGAATGAGGGATGTGCCCTGGACAGTGGATAGCTGGCTATGTATGTGTGACACATGTAATCTGCACACTCCTGGGGCCCAAACATTGTTCCCACCCGCTGCATGGGCGTGTGCCACATACCCCAGGCACATGTGGTGGCTCAGCTCAGCAAGTGGACCGCATATCAAAGCAACACGCAGATCACACGTCCAAACACAGGCGTTGTGTGAACAATGGACCCACCTATGATGCCCACAACAGAGTTAGGGAAACAGATGCTGTCCCCCACCTTTAGTGAAGCAAACTGCAAGGACACAGTCCCAAGTGACACAATTCCCTGAATGTAAGGGCCACACCTGGGTATCAGATGAGCAGTGGGCAGTGCACAATAGAGGGACATAGCTCCTGGACAACATGACTGCTGCACTGTGGCAGTTGAACCAGGCCAGAGGAGGGCACAAAGCATGTAATACAGAGTTCACAGTGCAGTCTTTGACTCACCCCCTCCTTGCTGCTGTCTGGCCTTCAGCTGCCCATCCAGTTCTGGAAACACCACCGCCAGGATCTGGAGCATGTGGGGGGTCAGGGTCCGTGTTCCGCCCCTCCTGCAAGGAGGCGACAGCTTCAGCTGGACCCGTGCAATCCTCCGGGTCCAGCCCCGAAGGTCCTGCCACCTCTTCTGGCAGTTGCGGATCCGGCGCTTGTAGACCCCCACGGACCGGACAGCCCGGACGATGTCCTTCCAGGTCTCCTGCTTCCGATGGGCATTAACCTGTCAGGATGACAAAGTGAAAAGGCCATTACTACACTGCAACATATCCGTGCATGACACAGTTGTATATACATGTCTCAATCACAGGGGCACATGATGTACACAGGCAGTGCAAAGCTGCCCATGGACAGTTTGCCAGACGTCACTACATGGTATCATTGCATGGGAAGTAAAACCTTGTTCAAATGCACTGTCACTGCACCATACCTGTCCAGTGCATGTCACTACACACTATGGGGGTGACAACTACTCAGTGAGCCTGCTAGCCAGTGGCGTGCAGACTTTCAGCCTTGCCAGTCAGACAAAATGCACATTCAGAAAGGCAGTGCACAGAACACTCACCTGCTCCCCTGGTGTCCCATACAGCTTGCTGTACTGTGGAAGTAGGCTGTCCAGCAGGGCCTGGTTCTCTTCAAGGCTGAAGGCTGGGGCTCTCTCCACAGTACGTGCCATTGCAGGGTCCAGAGGGGCAGAGACAGCAGCAGTGCAGTGGCAGATGTCGTCCTGGAGCATGTAGTGCAGGCAAGTGAGCTCTCAGGGAAACAGTCAGCAATATATATGTGCTGGAGAGGCAGATACTGTCCCTTGTGTCCAAAGTGATAGGTCCAAGTCGTTTGCATCTTCTGAATCTGGCCAATCCATGGAATAGCAGCACCAAAACACGCCCACAGCATCCTTCAAATCTTCAACTTCATGACATACATGATTTTGCAACATTGTTGTGGTTGACCAACTGATTTTCCAGCAACCGACTCGCTCAAAATTCGAAAACGCGTCCGTTGCCAGGCAAGCCCATTGTCAATGG